>CM076102.1:6556140-7756140 GCA_038048805.1 Hipparchia sbordonii
CTTACACTAGCTTTACACGGATGGTTCAATTTTCTTTAAATTTCAAGATTTCTCCAGCATTTATGAAAGGGACGAATTAAATGGATGGGTTCTGCAGCAGTCAATTCCGTTATTCGTGTGTGATAAATAAACTATCACGGTCTATCACTGAATTAGAGCTCAATTTCGTGCATGCATTTATATTTCTACGTATCCGTGATACGCTTCAAATTCAAATAGGTTGTACTGAATTTGTAACTTTAAATCAATATTTTTAAAGTTTATTTTACTTTGACGCTAATGTCATCGAATACGAATACGATCAATCGAATTAAATCTTATACTACCTACAGATACAAAGCGCCGTTATATTTGGCTAATAATCGTACGATCGAATTAAACGATGCGAGATGTAGGTATGCACAAACTCGCGATCAAACATAATATGAATCTCTCAAGAGTGTCCTAGTAATAATAATTGAAACTCGCATGCCGCTTGCAACATTTGATAGAGTCAAGTTATACACAAAGAGTCAAGCGGAATAACTAGAGTCACGAGTTCCCCTAGGAGACCTTTGTCAGTGGTTGCTATAAACTTATTCGTCATCTTTAAAATTATGTTGAATCTCAGCTGAATAAAATGGTTCCCATTTAATTAGCCGGGCAATGAATTAAAAAACACAAACACACTAATATGATAAAGGCGAAAGTTTGTATGTGTGTATGTTTGTTACTCCTTTACGCTACAATGGATGCACCGATTTGACAGCTCATACCTAGGATTAGGACATAGGCTACATTTTATCCAAGAAAATTAAAGAGATCCCGCTGGTATTCAGAAACTTTAATCCACGGACTTCATCTAGTTTTGTAAATAAAAAACACGTAGTTTACAATAGTTGAAGACAATATATGTATCTCGATGCAAAAATTGCCATGAAATTTTTACGCCTTCGAAAATCTGACTGTCATAGTACTGTTTATAGGGGTAGAAATTGCCTACAACCAGCATCCAATTTCCCGTGACAAATATCGGGTGCGGCACCCATACCAATTTCCAATGGCAAAACCTACATTAACCTTAAGCGCTCTCTGTCGTCAACTGAGTTTACAGAATAAATCCGGTTCAAGAATAAATTAGGGTCTTTGTGTCGTAAAATTGTCCCCACTTATCTAAAGAAGCCTCGGTCGCAGTATTGCCAGGTACCGCCTTTCACCCGCAAATAAACTCGTGATTTACGAACATATTCCACCGATACCTTATATTTGCATCGCGTGTTTGGTTATTTACATGCGAAACCGCTTTTCCATAACTATGTATGTTATTTTTCAGAATAATAAACCTGAACTTCTTATTTACTACTATACTACCCGCAACTTCATCCGCATGGATTATGCCGCAGGAACTCTTTAATTTTCTGGGATAAAAGTAGCCTATGTCACTCTCCATGTATTCAACTATACCGTGCAAAAACGAACCAACAAACAAACACACTTTCGCATTTATAATAATACTAGATAATGCCCGCAACTTCGTCCGCATGAAGTAAGGTTTTTATTTCCCGGGAACTCTTTATTTTCCGGGATAAAATGTAACCTGGCATGAGTCTGTGTATGAGCTATCTCCATTTTAAATTTCGGCCAAATCGGTTCCAACCATCCAACCATCCATCTTCACAAACTTTCGCATTTATAATATAAGTGGGATAGACGGTATTAGGTAATTACCTAATACTATATTCATATTCATTTATTAATTGCATTCCATGTATTTAACATACAATGTTAAATATTTTTGGGATATCCACCGTATTTTATCATGTTTAAATACCCTGTATAATGTATAACTGTATAAGCTATACAGCATGAAGCGCCGCCCTATAGCTTGACGAAATAGTGATAATAATTACTACTATTTTAATTATTTGAAGTGACAGGTTTTTCTTTTAGTTTTGTTTTCAGTTCCTATAACATTATTATCGTTAAAAAGCTTTTTTTCCTTAGTAAACACCTTAATATTTACGCAAATCACAATAAACAGAAATATAGGTAGGTACTGACCTGCATGAAAATGTACGAAAAAGTCAATAAAAATCTCCCAAGTAAAAGTTATACATATCATATGTATAAATTTTACTGGTGGGTGGGGTAGCCACTAATAGGGTGGAATGGTTCGTACGTGAATTTTGGGGGTCAGCAAAGCGTGGCCGAGTGCTGGCATAAGAGATATCTGAAGGCAACGGAAATAATGACGTCCGCTCTGTAATTGGAATGGGCCGTTGCGCACGAGAGAAACTCGTGTGAACCCCTAATTTGCATTGGGATTTGTTGATGCACGAAGGAAAGAAGACGCTTGTGGCTTAATGTAATTTCTTACCCAATTTCAGCAAAGCCAAAAGGGAGGGTTATGATTTTAGCAGTCTATGTATGTGTCTATTTCCGTGTATTTCACCGTACGTAGAGTGTTTTTCGAAGAATTTGTGTGGTGTTACGTTTTCGTGTGGTGTTGTTCCAGCATTTCTTCTACACCTGGAGAAACAACGGCGTATAGCGTGAACGGCGCGTTTTTGCCCTACACATTTTTCTTGGTCGACGGATTATAGCAAAGGAATTTTATTTTTCCTTCAATATTATTATGGAATTTCGCAAATAATCGATTTGTTAATTATAATTGGAGAATATTTTTTTGAATTAATAAAAGTTTGGATTATGATTGGTTAACGTAAATTACCCTAATTCTGTAACTATCAGAACTTATACTTAGTTAGAATTATGGGTCCCCGGTGAGCAATCAACAATTATTCATGAATTTAAACATCATGTCATACTGGAATTAACTCTGTTAGCTAGTAAACATGTCGTGACGTTGATTTATGGTATTAATTCCACCATATTCGTTTTAATAAATGTGCCCTGCGCTAGTGTTAACTTGCATTCTCGCGTGTCGACTAACAGTTACCTATACACATTCTAACAAACTTTTGGTTTATATTTTGTAAGTTTGTGGAACATTTGATTCGAATTTAGGAACCGCATCTTTATTTGTTTGCATTCCCATATCTCTACGTACCCAAACACTATTACTGAATTTTCATACTGTTAATATACAAATGCGAAAGTGTGTTGGTTTATCCTTCAATCACGCCGCGGCAAGATTTTTTTTATTAAGAGATAGGCTTACTTTTGACAACGCTCAATGATGGAAAGCGCTGATGAAGTCTAGGTTGGAGCGCGCTTGCCTATAAAATGTCTATTCACTCTTGCTTCGTCGTAAGATCGCTGTGATTTTTGCATGGGGGTACATAGTATATATATTTTTAATTTAGAATCTGAAGAGTGACAGCTACCCCTGAAAAAACAAAGAATTTTCGAGAGATTTTCAAAAATCTATGTCTAAGTCGCGGAGTGAAAATGATTAGTTGATAACACCAATAAAAATCATAAAAAGATTTACCGTTGTACTTTCTAAATAGGTTACGACGGATTAATCCTAGAAGAACGAAACAAACGCTGGAAAGATAAAAGCATCGTCGCCTTGAAATGTTCACGTTTTTGCGAAGGGTCCCTCATAAAACTTTATTAGGCGCATTAAGGTCGTGGTTGAATCCTGTTTATGTAATCGTCTCCGGGGACCTTTAGCTGGAGAAATATTAGGTGAAAAAATAATATACCTCCAATGTCCGTTCAAGTAAGATTACGCGTCTTAACGTTAATAGCAGGCTAACGCGCTTTCGATACACTTTACGATGTTGACGTTGGGATTTATGCGTATAGTTTTCTTATGGCTTTCTTATTAACCGTCACGTACTATCGCTTTTACCCTTACAATTTCGAACAATACGATAACCTTGAGAAAATTAACAGGCCAAGTACGAGTCAAACTTGTACACCGAGGGTTCCGTACCTTGGAAGGAAACACAAAAATAACTATTTGGTTAAATTGCAATCAATTGCGATCCGCGAAAAACTATAATTTCAATAATTTAATTGTATTTTTATCAAAAATATTTACGATAGCTCAAAAACTATGCAGGTTAGAAGACAAAAAATTATGTCTTACTAGGTTTTGCCCGCGACTTCAATCATGTTAGATTTTTCATATTCCTATTTTATGTCCGTATGATGTCATTATGATGATAATATTAGTACCGTAGTCCGGTAAAGAAAATCAAATTCACCTCCGATATATTTTCCGTGTAATAAAATATATTAATCTTGCGGAAGAGTCGTCTCATTTCACAGCCACGTTAAACTTGGCTGCAAAGTTATGGTACTCGTAGTTATTGCCGGCTCTGTCTGCCTCATCTCGTGAATAATTCACTTATTGCGCTCCAAACTGTCATTAAAATAATCATAAGTTCGTGACTTCAAAACCAGCAGATGCAAATTTGATGTGAACAGTTTGATTTGATTAGAAATGCACTAAAACTTCTCACGTACACAATAGCTGCGGTGAGTGTATGGAGCAGGGTTGCCAACCGCACTATCCTACTAATATTATTATAAATGCAAAAGTTTGTGAGGATGGATGAATGAATGGATGGCTGTTTGTTACTCTTTCACGCTACAATAAGTGAACCGATTTAGCTGAATTTTGGAATGGAGATAGCACAAAGCCAAAATTGATACATGGGCTACATTTTATCCCGGGAAATTTAAGAGCTCTTGCGGGTATTAAAAAACCTTAATCGGACGAAGTCGCGGTATATAGTATTGTAATGTATTTCGGTAGTATGCAAAAATACTATATTTCAGTTGGATGAAATTTTTATTTTTATTTTGCAGCATTAAAACTAATAACAATTCCTCGCTTTTTGAAATTTACGAACGCGTCTTAAAATTTAAATATTTTTTAAAGTGTATCTACTATATATTTTTTCTTGTTATTTCTATTTCTAAAAAACACTATATGAAGAAATGTTGGCAATCCTATTAGAAAGTGCTTCAATTCAGTTAAGGAGTGAATCACCACCTTTGAGAAACTTCCGATTGTCTTTCGTGAGGAAAGTTTTCTATTACCTTAAATAATAATAAGTAATCCCAAATGAATCCGCCTCCACTAACCTGGCATAGCGATTTCCCCAAACCGCGTTGGTCTGCAAGGGCTAAACCTGATGGAGGCGGGTGGTCGACATCTAGCTTTCCAAATACCAAACCAAGTAGGCACATATTTAAGAGTTTAGGTTCTCTAATCGCATTCGCGTACACTTCAGGCGATAAAGCCTAGGTATCGCTTTAGATCTTCGATCACAGCACAAATAATATCTGTGATCGAAGCCTTTGACGGGCACAGTGGACATATTTCTTTTCTTTTTCTTTCTTTTTTACCAACTTCCAAAAAAGGAGGAGGTTTTCAATTCGTCGGATTTTTTTTAAATTTTTTACGTATGTTCCCCGATAACTCAAAGACCTATTTGGAAAATTATTTTTTTGTCTTTTCCCAGGAGGTCCCATTGTCATCATTAATAAACGTAGTTAAGTATTTGATGAAAGCAACATTATTTATTAGTACTTATTAGCCCAATAAGTACATTGCATACAACCAAGGTTCCGCGCTTAAAATAATTTATTTTTTATTTTTATGACGATATCTCACACGAAGATGTCTAAAATATCGATTTAAAAGTTTTATTGTATTACTAAGGTAGGTACTTTGTTTCATTCAAAAAGTATTTCGCTCTAGCTAGCTCTAACATTTCAGAAGCAATACACGAACATTTTCCCGATATCAGCTACAGAATCGCTTTATTTTCCAGCTGAAAAATTTAAGTAATAAAGTGCCAGGTCTTATCACAAAGAAAATAAATCTAAGTTGCGAAATTTATTTATTTAGAGAAGAAATAGTCACAAATAGATCTGAGTAACAAAAAGATTTAAAATGCAAAAGTATCATATCATATCTAAAGATCTCATATCTTGTGCATGTCCTTTGTAGAAACTTTTTACTAGACTATGATTTTAGCAGTCTAGTTATGTATGTTTTTATATGTATATTAATATGTTCCACTGTAGCACTTAAACTATACTTCTAGATTCCTTATTAAGGTTTCATTTTTTTAACTTTTTTTTGTAGTCGGGTTACAGTTCTAAACTTTTTCCAATAAAATTCAGCATTTCGCTTATAATTTTATTAACCTATTAATATAATAAATGCGAAAGTTTGGATGGATGTATGGATGTATGGATGTTTGTTACTCAATCACGCTGCAACGACTGAACCGATTTGGATGAAATTTGGCACAAAGATAGATTATAGACTGGAATAGCACATAGGCTACCCCGGAAAATCCCGCGGGAATCCAAAAAACCTCAATCTACGCGAATGAACGCGATAGCATCAACTAGTATTAGAGTTTACTATTTAATAATAAGTTAGAGGTTTTATTCCTATGCATGTATAAGATCTCGTTAGTTTATTTTATGGTCAATAAAAGCTGCTGACCGACATCGCATCAACGCTTTCGAGATGTGGTGCTGGAGGAGAATGCTGCGAATTCCGTGGACAGCATACAGAACCAACTCATCGATACTAAAACAACTAAAAGTAACGAGAAGACCAGTCAGACCAAATCCGCACCACTCTCGATAGTAGGTAAGGTTCACGAAGCCTTGCATGTCACATGGCGCGACATCATCTACAAAAGAGTCCTAGGTGGAAGGAGTCATGACGACGACGGGGGGAACACGACGCAGAGAGTTTATTTTATTTAAAAAAAAAGAACGTTTTTATAAAAACTTGGTTTGTATTTTGTACGAAGGTCTAGATACCAGATTAAAGAATTCTTACAATTTTTAGTTTTCTTGCTTCATATTCAATAACTAATAAAGTACAATGATCAAAATTCAATCATATATTATTATCACGGACCTTAGCAATGACAACTTAGTTTAAATTGAATATTAATTGGATGGTAACGGACGGTGACGGCTGAGTTATGGTAGCAATACGTAATAAACTAAATTTCCGGAGTACGTATTCGTTTTCCGTCGCAATTTATTGGTTCCAGTCCTTGACCGGAATGTTTCAATTAAGGGGGCTAGTTCGCACTTCACAGGCGAACCTTTTAAAAATTAAAAAAAAATCTAACGAAAATTTTTAGGAAGAAAATTTTCCAGAAATTGCATTATTTTTTAACCAAACGTAATTTATACAGCGTCTACTGTGTCCAAATTCACAAAACACAAGAGTGCCTAAATCAATTAACGTTCAATATTGTTCCCACGATTTCTGCATCGCAGCCTTTTACCAAAAGGCAAGGTTAGGAGCCGTAACCGCGCTTTTTCCTGTCGCTTGATGTCAATATGTGCCACTTCTGACAGTGACAGTTGGCGAGTGTACCGCTTGTCTATGGGACGGATAACGTAGAGCGGCGCGTTCGAGTCATAGAGATTAACATTTCTATCTGTGTTTCTATGGCTATTCTTTAATGTTGGTTTTACACGAACACAGCGACATAAATAAAAACTTGGATGGTATGAATGGAAAATTTTATAATTTTTGTCTAATTGTTATTTTAAGGGTCAATTTTACCAAAGACAACGTTATTCCTCGATAGTTTTTACATATTTTTCATAGGTAAAACGGTCAAAACGTCCAATTTTTTCATCGGTTAAAGGTTTCATGGCAATGGTGGAATCTAAATGACGTAAAAACCTTAATTTTTTCTTTCATATTGAATTTGCAATATTTTTTAACAAATCGCAATTTATACAGCAACATTAAAAAAAATATGGAGATTTGCTGGAGTTGTCTAACATTAACCGTTATTTCTTTGAAACCCTGAATAGTCCCAACCACTAAGCTATCACTGCAGCTGCTACTACAAATAAATACAGTAAATACGCTATGTTACTCCATATGCAACGGTCCATTCCATTTGGAGAACGGACGTCATTATTTCCTGTACCTGGGCCGGTACTCGCCAACGCTTTGCTGACCTCCGAAATTTTGCTACAACCATTCCGCGCTAGTACTTATATGCAACTAGTTTTTCCCCTCGGATTCGCTTCCGTCATCTATTAAAAGTAATCCAAAGTGGGGATTCCTATACAAAGTCGCCAATTTTAATTTTTTCAATTTTTTCAATTTATTCAAATATCAATTCAAATAGAAAAAACCGCATCAAAATCGGGCCATTCGTTAAGAGGACTACGAGAAAACAAACCGACATACAGATAAACAGACATACAGGTCAAAATTAAATGACCCCTCTTTTTCCATCGGGGGTTAATAAAACCTTTAAAACAGTCTAGCAGACAAGTTTCGATTATACTCGTAAAGTTAGCTCTCTGGACCTCATTATTTCCTATTCATTTTGACCTTATTGCAGTGCCCCGCATTACTCCAAGTGTTCGTCTATTAAGCACTAAGATTTCAAAAACGTTCTCTAAAGTAACGATCTCGTTATTTTACTTCCTAAAAACTTTAAAAGAAAATATTTAAATTCTTTCCATTTCCTTTATATTCATTTAAGAGAAGCTCCGTTGCTTTTAAGTTTCACATTTTAAACGTGAGCAGATGTTACGAAACACTGCTTGTTTTGAGATCACTTAAACTAAAAGAGTGTTTGTTTCTACTACATACAGGTAGTGTGTTACTGGAACGCTGGCACCTGGCATTGAAAATAATACAAACGCCACTACAAAGTATATCAATTCGACCTATACGTAGAATAGAGTTATATATGATTATGGCACAAAATTTTTTTATTGCATTTTTAAGCCTAAAAATATCTCTAATATTTACTAGTGAAATCAAAATTTTAAAAAGTTATATAGATCCAAAGATACCAGTCGAATAAAGGTACATGTAGTTTTCTTTCCCCAAAGAAGAAGGGCCCGACAGCACAAGTGTCAGTATTCACTGTCCTGATCAGCGCGAACGGAGGGTCACATCTGCAGTTGTATTCATGTTCTCCGAAATGATAGTGTGAACACGCTCGCACTTTTATCTGCTATTTTCGTGTTAATTTTGTTATTATTTTTTATTATATGTGCTCAAAATTAAAAATACATGCTCAAAACATATGATGTTCCCTTCGTTAAAGCCAAAAAAAATTGAATATAGTAATACGACAAATGCCGTGGAGATAAAAAAAATGGAAAAATGGATGTTCCAGGTAAGTGAATGGAATTTTCTTTCTTCAGCTTTGTAGTTATAATACATAGATTGCCCTTAGATAGTTGTATATAATAATTTTTACATATATATATTTTTAAAGCTAAATAATTAAGTTAAACGGTTCCACATTCATATAGAACATTATACCTCGGAATGTTAGATTTTACTACAAAAAACAATCAAAAAAAGAAATATCAATTCATTACACTCATTAAACATTAATTCATACATTTTAATGAGTAATCAATAATATTAATTATTTTACCATACTACTTTATTATTCGGAAATCATGTAAAATATATCGGGACAATGTGCACAAGTTACTTTGTTCGAGGGAAATTATTTTGAAATTATGAGGTATATGTGTAAATGTTCTTTTATTCTTGGTTTCACATTGAGATATATATCCTTATTCAACTGAAAACTACCATAAAAGCCTAAAATTAATAATTTTTTTTATGTTAAGTATTTATAAAAAAACTACATAAAACTATTTAGATCTGTTTTCTGTAGTTAATTGCTTTAACGTTTTAATGATGTTAATTTTTGTTTTCAGAAAATGGTAGTGTCAGTAGTGGAGCTTTTACAATAACAGCCCTGGTAGCATGGGCGGGAGAAATTTTATCCCCGGGAAAAGAATAAAACGTTTATCCCCTCGCTTAGCTTTATCCACCCGTCGAGCATGGGCACAGCGGTGGAAATAACACTCAGTGAATTTACTTATAGAAATATACATCGCCTTCTTCTCTGTCGCCATGCATAGGGAAAACATAATTTTATCCCCTGTCAGTGGTTAAAATCGGGGTTAAAACTTTTATCTCCTGCCCATGCTACCAGTGCAGCACTACCACAGGGAGCTGAATAAATTAGGCAAGAGGTCCCTGATGTATGGGAAGATTGATATATCAGATGGAACTGTAAGACACAGTCGATTATCTATACTGCAGCCGGCATATAATGATAAATACCAGTTTTTGCTACTGACAAAACTAGCCATAAGGCTGCACCATGTTGCTGAAAATTCTATAAAAGACTAGCGGACGCCCGCAACTTCGTCCGCGTTCTTAAATTGTTGAAATTTTTCCTGAATTTTCTTTGCTATAAACCTCACGCAGCCCGAGACCTTTCCAACGAATGCACAACCGTGGAAATCGTTTCGTGCGTTCTGGAGTTATAGCGTCAGGAAGGAAAACCCAACTTATTTTTATATAGTAGATAATAAATAAGTCTACCGTCGCCTGCAATTGCAACAACTAGACCTAACACTTTTAACTCGATCCAACTTTGAAAATTCCCCTGCTGTTATCTTTGGGAATTTGTCTTGAATATCATCACCAAAATGTGTACCGACTCCCATGCCTTCTCCGTTAAATACGCATAAATTGTCGTGATGCCTTTTATTCTAACCACTATGATGATCACTGGACGCAATCACCATCTACAACTAACTCTTACAGTGCGCCTAACGACTCTAGAGATGATGATGTGCCGCATCTTCTTTACAAATTCATTATTTTGATTGATTTAAAATTTTCATTTTGCGCGGTACCCAGTGGATCTCTGCCACCACAATATTATTTTCTTCGTGATTTAAAATATCTATTCAATTAAAATATTTATAATATAGACATAAATAACTTAGATATGATTGATTTCTTATTGATTGCCAATAATAAATCGCACAGAAAAATTGTGGAAAATAGAGAAAATGTTTTTAAATCTTTTTGTTTGCCAATATTCGGTTGTACTATTTTTAAAACTCCTGAAAGAACTTATATTTTGTCCTTGTAGCAATTTTATTTCGTTGGTTTTATTCGAGTTTTCTATAATAGGATTATTATTAATGCTAAATAATAGTTCCTAATACGTTATTTATGTTTACGTTTTATGCTAGTTATTTATTAATTTCATTTTGAGGTTTCTATAGTAGGATTATTAATACATACTACTTACATATTTACATAATAGTTCCTAAATTTAATTTCCTAAATATATAAAAGGATAAGGTGATTAACCCGGCGGGAGTGTGGCGGGGTGTAGCATACCCCACCAATTCTTTTTACTGGCGTACATTTTTATTATTGTAAGTTACGTGGTAGCGGCTTTGAGTAGCTGGAGCTGAGGAAATGCGGGAGGGCACAGTGGTATGATCCCAATGTGGCGTCAGCCGGTGTTCAAGATATACACGAGTAAACTTGCGTGGGGTAAGTGACACCCCGCCACATAGTTTACGTGTGCATTTAATCATAACATTATTTACATTTAATTTTATTATTTCTTGTCTTTTTTAGGCTTTTGACAAACATGGGTGAAAACAGTAGGTAAAATAGACTTAGGTCTATGTTATACGACATATTAGAAAATTTTTCAGATGAATCGAGCTCGTCGGATGTGATGATGATGATGATGATCATTGCAGTGAACTCAATATAGCATTCGATAGGGAACAGGAGCTAAATGTTGAGAGTGGTAGTGATCAAGATTCCGACGATAATGTCCTTCTTTCAATTCTTAGAATTCGTCGTTCATCTACTCAAGGTCACGCACCTCATAAATATACGTCACAGAATATCTTCCCAACTCAATGAAACATTGCAACCAGTGTCCAGAATGCTCCGGAATGTTATGTTCGATGTTTTGACTGTACACGCGATAGATATCGTAAAACAAAACACGTATGTGTAAGCTGTGGAAAGGCCATTTGTCTTGAACATGCAATTTTTTCCTGCAAAGACTGTGCTAATTCTGAATCTAGTTCTTGATAATAATGTTAGATTTTTTTAAGTTTTTTTATTCAAGATCTCATGTTCTTTATGTTTTGTTGTTTAATTTGGTAATATTAGTTTAATTAAAAAGGATTGATGCTTCTTATGGAAGACTGTTTTGATTTGTAACCAAAAATTAGTGCCTTAACTTTGGTAATAAAAACTATTAAAATATATTAATATGACTAAGTTTTTCATTTAAATATAAGTATAGGGATTATGTTTTAATAAATAAAATTAAAATTTCAATTAAATTTGATTATTATAATCATATACAGGCAGTTTAATTTATGGGCATGTCATACCCCGCCACATACTCGATGAAATATTTTGTCACCACACTCCCGCCGGGTTAATTATAGGATAAAGTAATTGACTGACTGACTCATCATCATCACATTGCTCAAAACACTGGATGGATCGGGATGAAAGACATACAGATAGCTATTATGACGTAGGCATCCGCTAAGAAAGAATTTTTGAAAATTCAACCCCTAAGGGGGTAAAATAGGGGATTGAAAAATCGAACTTAATGTGAGCAAAGTTGCGGGCAAAAGCTAGTATTAGCTATATAAAATACAAAGTACTTTCAGTTATTTTATTATTAATTTTTACATTTTTTTGTAAGATAATTTTATAGTAGGTACATGCTTAGTAATTAAAAAAATTAGTCAAATTATGTTGAATTTTTATTTTTACTATTAATGTGTTATTATGAAATAAGAAACACTGTTTATTTTGTATTTATATTTCATCCTTTACAGCAAATAAGACCGTTTGAAGATTAGTATTTCCATAAAAAAAAGTTATATATAGACATGGTACGAACACTTTTCCCAAATATAAGGTTACATATACATATAGAACATGGAGACATCCGCAAAAAATCGTCACGTATGCATACAGAACCTCCTAAATTCCAAATTATGGGTTTTGCATTGAGTTTATTGATAGTAATCAATGCATAATAATGTTCCAAAAGTATACTATGAGAATCAATTCTCTAGAAAAATAACGAAAAAAGTTACAGCCAAGACAAACTTCAAATCGCTCTCCTGTAAAGTAGGGTTTTTGCAGAAGTAACTCTATTCTGCGTATAGGTCGAATTGTGCCTATGATTTTTGAAGAATTCCTTCAATTTCTCCAAGATCCCATGATCAGATCCTGACCTGATGACAATGGGACCACCTGGAATGCCTTTTCAAGAAAAAAAGAATTTTCCAAATCGGTCCAGGCGTCTTCGAGTAATCGGGGAACATATATAAAAAAAAGATTCCGACGAATTGAAAACCTCCTCTTTTCTTGGAAATCAGTAAATAAAATTATCATCGCGCTAACTTGATTTCTCTTACTTAAAGTGCTTCCATACAAACGAAGAATTTATTTCACAGACCATTTTCTCATTGTAAGGGATAATGACCTATAACAAACTATTTTGTTATATTTTTTTTAAAAATCCCCTGTTTTTCCAGAATAAAAGATTGTCTCATTTTTGTAGTCCTTAAATTAACTATACGTGAAAAATCAAGTCAATCCATTGCTCCGTTGCGAAGTGATTCAAGGACGAACCAACAAACTTTCTTCGCATTTGTAATATTAATAGAGGTTACACACTTATTTACCTACACTAAAACTTTTTTTTTAAATAAAGAATATTAGCCAAGCTGAACTTGATTTATATTCTCCTCTCCCCTCCAAATAAGCGAAAAGCTTGTGCTAGGAGTGGGTACGACAATAGTGCAACGGGTGAGGCTCGAACCTGCGACCTTTCAATTTTCAGTCCCCACCTTTAACCGTTGGACTATTGAGGCTTCAACTACACTTGCCTTTAACTATTTTAAAACACAATTTTTTAATAACTTTTCTAAACTGGAGCACTTGATTGCTGTTATTTCACGTGTTTTATGTATACTTTAATTAGGGACTTGACCTAATTTTATCGCCATGTTTTTGTGGATCTAATAATGTTGTTTGTGTGTGCGCTGGTCATTCCAATTAGGTATAAAATGGGCGAAATTATAATTTTTTTTGTTCTACAAAGCCTTTGGCATATAAGCTTTAAAGTTTAAATTCTATAACTGTATAAACCAATAATCCAACAAACACACTTTCGCATTGATAATATAAGTTAGATATTTAGTTAAGCTAGATAAGTTTAAGCTTAGTTTAATGACCTGTCTGGCGCTGTGTTGAGCTCTGTGATAGTCTTGTGATTAAGGTCGTTGGTTCGATTCCCGGCGGAGCAATTTAGGAATTTATTATTTTCTGAATAATTGAATCCCTCTCAAGCGATTTAAGGTTCCGGTACGATGATGTGCTGAACATAGTAAGTATTTAGTTTATAATCAATCATCTGTTTGCACTCTTCTAACAGAAAATAAGATATTTCTTTCTTTACTGTATCATTTATTTAAAAATATTGCCATTATAATGTGGACTCAAAAAAAAAATATACACTGGACAGCAAATAAACCGAGCCACCCGCTACCTTGGCACTCTGATTCGATTTTCTCAAAAAATATAAAACTTACAAATACCAAAGTTATACCTACAGAAAGTGTGTTTCTTGATGATGAAAATGAATGGAAATTCATTAGGATTAATCAATTAATTAAGTGTTTATTGAGGATTTTACAAAGAAGAGTCGTTTTCCAGTCGTGTTAATCGTTCGTAATCATAAAATGAAAATTAAAATAAAGTCAGAAAGAAAGAAAAAATTAAAGAAAAAGTTTTTGGTCAGTATTCAGTATTCCCTCCCCTTGCTCGGATAACTGCCAGAATTCTCGTATTCATTGACCTCACGAGCCTGACGAGGAATTCTTGAGGGATTGCATTCCACTCCTCTTCAATTGCGATTCGGGGCTCTGGAAGCCTTACTGGACCAGGTACCCGGGCTCGAACCCGACGTTTCAGTTCATTGCATAAGTGTTCTATCGGACTTTAGTCCAGGCTTGGAGCTGGCTAGTCCATTGTACGAATGCCGACGTCGCGTAGATACTGGGCCACCACTTGAGCAACATGAGATCGTGCATTATCAAGCATCAACTGTATATTCTGCCCGATATATTCTGCGTAAGGTACCACATGGTCTACCAGGATTTCAGTAATGTAGCGATAAGAAGTCAATCCACGTGTACGGCCCGTCAGTTCGATGAAAACTGACGCTGTACATGCGGTTAGCGAGATGCCGCCCCAAACCATTACAGATCCTCCTCCATAAGCATCAGTTTGCTCGATGCAACACTGATATTAACGTTCTCCAGAGAGACGATATACTCTCTGACGTCGATCACTTCCATGTAGACTCACCCTGGAGGGTGACGCTCACGCTTATGGAGGAAGATCTGTAACGGTTTGGGGCGGCATCTCGCTAACCGCATGTACAGCGTTAGTTTTCATCGAACTGACGGGCCGTACACGTGGATTGACTTCTTATCGCTACATTACTGAAATCCTGGCAGACCATGTGGTACCTTACGCAGAATATATGGGGCAGAATATACAGTTGATGCTTGATAATGCACGATCTCATGTTGCTCAAGTGGTGGCCCAGTATCTACGCGACGTCGGCACTCGTACAATGGACTAGCCAGCTCCAAGCCTGGACTAGAGTCCGATAGAACACTTATGCAATGAACTGAAACGTCGGGTTCGAGCCCGGGTACCTGGTCCAGTAAGGCTTCCAGAGCCCCGAATCGCAATTGAAGAGGAGTGGAATGCAATCCCTCAAGAATTCCTCGTCAGGCTCGTGAGGTCAATGAATACGAGGATTCTGGCAGTTATCCGAGCAAGGGGAGGGAATACTGAATACTGACCAAAAACTTTTTCTTTAATTTTTTCTTTCTTTCTGACTTTATTTTAATTTTCATTTTATGATTACGAACGATTAACACGACTGGAAAACGGCTCTTCTTTGTAAAATCCTGAATAAACACTTAATTAATTGATTAATCCTAATGAATTTCCATTCATTTTCATCATCAAGAAACACACTTTCTGTAGGTATAACTTTGATATTTGTAAGTTTTATATTTTTTGAGAAAATCGAATCAGAGTGCCAAGGTAGCGGGTGGCTCGGTTTATTTGCTGTCCAGTGTACATTAAATAATTGCCTTCAGCTATTATTATCATTAAAACCTAACAATGGATCTACGTAATTGACGAGTGTGGAATATTATGCAATGCTTTTACTCATTAAAGTTTGTTGCTGTGAAAAATTTATAATGATGCGGCTCTGTAAAAAACAATAGGCGTACAATATACGCTCACATACGTCATTCATTGTTTTGCCTTTTTTATAATAATTCCAATGCTCATTAAAATGCGTATAATAATATGTTAAATGCAAAATGTTATTTTGGTTTGATTTCTGTTGTGAAATGGCCGTACAACAAATTAATTGTAAAATGTGGAATAATGTTTCATACATTTATTGAACAGATTAATAATTTATCATAAAAAGATGTTCGTTCAACTACATAATAAAATAACATAACGCTTTTGTTTATGAACATGTGCCTGCATTCTGTAATGAAAAATAGTTTGGCTCATTAATTCACTATGCTTTTAAAAATTGTTATTTTTAAAAAAATATTTTTTTATGGGTGCAGCCTAGTTGAAATTATTTTTTGATTGAAATTTAACAAACTATTCATTATGTAAACAGACTTATTGAGGTGTAGTTTGGAGCGCGCTTGCCTAGATGATGCCTACTGACTCTTGCAATAAAGTTATTCAAGTAGAAAATACTGATGGATAAAAGTAATGAAATCTTTAAGTATACATTTGAATCACTATAATTATTATTAATATTGACTGAGCTAGCAACAACGAGAAATAAATAGTATAAATAACCCCAACTTGCACTTTGTTCTCTCCACAGTTCTCGTTAAATATTTAAACTTGAATGAATCACTCTTATAAAAATCTTTTTTAAAATCCTTGTGGAGTAAAGTATAACAATTCAAAAATGAAGGCGTTTGTCGGAGAGCTGTCTAGGTATTTAAAATACATATTGTTATATTTGATTTTCTTTTAAAAAAAAAGCATTTTAAACAAAAAATTGAACTGGAGAGAGAAGCATTAAAAAGGGAAAAATAAAATAAACCTTTTTAGTCTTAGTAACTATGCTCCTAAATT
Organism: Hipparchia sbordonii; assembly: GCA_038048805.1. NCBI lineage: Eukaryota > Metazoa > Arthropoda > Insecta > Lepidoptera > Nymphalidae > Hipparchia > Hipparchia sbordonii. The sequence continues at coordinate 6,573,146 of CM076102.1, forward strand.
GGTCTATATAAGTTTTCCAGCAATGTAATTTCCGGTGTGGGGTCGCAAATCCAGCACCTTGGGACCCCGACTACCATCAGTTCTTCGAACTATTGATATTGTTACATATACTCTCATTACCTAACTAGGTAAGTGAAATTGCGAGTATCAGCTTGTGATTATAAGCCACAAGCCGTAGGTGCCACAGCTAAGTTAGTCATTATATTAAATTGCAATAGGTCGATGCCCTCGCGTTCTGCAGATTATCTTTTTCGCCTTTGAGGCGTTGCTTTGCCTTAATGAAATCCAGTCAAAGGCAGGAAAGAATTTAATTTAAGACGAATCAGAAAATATTCAGCTGCCGCTCGCTAGTTATAAATCATTTGAATGCTAATAAATTCGAGTAAACCCCAAAGCCCCAGGTGGAAACAGATTTTCTTTCTCCATCTTGATATTTAGGCAAAAAATGGAAAAGCAGTTCTTTATTATTAAATTCTTTCATAAAGCAAGCCGTGGCTTTGGTGTTTTCCTTTAATATCTGTACTGGCTTGCCCAGTACAACAACACACATAATGGCTATGTATACATAGCATAATACAGAGTACACTCACATGTGCTGCCACGATGACGCCGATATAAGACTGAGACACCCACCGCATGGTGGCTGCATTTATAGTAACAATACAGTTGTATTGTTACTATCTACCCACATCTAGAGTCTGATGTTACGCGTCTAATATATTCGCTTACCTACAGACCTACGCTATACGCTACATCTCTTCCTTGTTTTAATTTTATTTTTCATATTGCTTGTCATGTCAGCGGTCATTTGACAAAATAGTAATATGGATAAATAATCCAACGTACCTAGCACGGGTACTACTATTACTTAACCTTGATAGCTAGAAAGCCACTAACCTAATTACACATAGTCGCATCTACTGTGCTCTCTTCCTTTTCCTTTTTTCCCCGAACTGAACTTATTGTAACAAAATCTCAAAATAAGTGATCTCAACCAACGAAAATATTTAATGGATCTATCTGAACACTAAGTGCCTATAATTGCACTGATACAAATGTAATAATCTAAATCCGGAAGGAAAAGTTATTACCTACCAACTATGCCATCCGAAATTATTCTAAGATTAACCATTTATAAATGCAAATAAAGTTAAAATGTATTTATTGAAAACTACCTTGAATTCTTTGAGGAAGTTTTCTATCGGATAGAATTATGCCTAATTCAGCCCAAGTACGTGAAATCTACAGAACGACCAATATTTATTGACCTGGTCATAAATATAATCACATATAACGGCCCCTGTCCTCACATCCAACCAATTCAACCACAACACTTCAGACAAACCGCCATCTGAACGTGAGGGCAACTATCAAACACATCCAAGCATCATTTAATCAATTACACTCATCTAAACCTCAGGGCAATATTTATTCGACTAGGGCGCGATTGCTATCACAACCCACCAATCAAATACAACGACCCAGACGCGGAAGCATCTAACAGCCGAATGAGTCTCTGAGAGAGACCGAACTCGCATCGTCAAATCAGCTGTATTTATCCCCACGGCGCGCCGCCAGACCGGCGCCTACGTCGTCAACAAAGTCAAACATCGATTTTATAAAATCACCTTCAATACATCGAAGTTGTATATCTTTACTATTCCAATATTTCGCTAACATTATATGATATATCGATTTGATTTTCGTTACAAAACAGATAGTTTGCAATTTTAAAATTCCATCATATTTAAAGCATGCCCCATTTAAAACCGCAGTGTTTTTTATACACTGTGATTTAACGAAAATGCCCAATTGCTAATACTTTAAAATTCCATTTCAAACTAATGATATCTTGCCGTAAGGAAATATATCGACAACTGAAAATAATCTATTTTAAATTTGATCCTGTCAATTGCATGTAACCCAAGCCCTACAAACTGATGTAAGCTGTATCTTGATAAAGAATAATGCCAAAAATTTATGGAACTTTAACCCACTCACGTTTACAAGAATGAATTATGCATAGCAATATAATGATATTGCCAATTGTTTACCTAAGTTTTAAAACTTCTAGAACTTGCGGCTTTTTTGACTAATTCAAAGTCAAAGTTAGACTTTTAGGTTATTATGAAACTAAAATCGTGAATGGTTTATACTACACGAACGAGATGCAGTATACGTAGACGTATGACACTGACAAATGACATCGCACCACCGTTGACATCTCAAATTGACAACGGTGTTTCATTCAGAAAGCTAAAACAACAACAACAATGGCGTTTCATTACACGTTCCATTTCCTTTTCGTTTTTGATTTTTTTTTTTTTTAATTTTTAGCTAATGTGCAGTTATCATTGGCATGTATCACAAATTTACAACAACCTACCAGCAATCAGCATCATATTCCCAAGACATTTTATTCAACACAGTTATTACTCAAAGAATATTTGACAGATACTTCGTAGTTTTAGCATTGCTATTATTTATCCAACTATGCGTTAACAATATTATGAATACAACTTCCTTAAATAATTGTGACACTGTATGAATTTATGATAAAAATTCTTAAAATAATGTGAAAACACAATTGTGCTGACATACTTCAAATATATATGTTATGCCTTTTTTTTTTAAATTTTAAATGATGTAATTTTGTGATCTTGTGATTTGAAATAAAAATAAATGCCAAACTCGACGCTTATAAAACTGACACCTACACCCAGAAAACATTTGATTACTGATTTTAACATTTTATTATTCATTAATATAGGTAGCTAATTGGTACAAGCTTTTTAGTGCTAATAAAAATACCAGCTAAATTACCATAGTACTGGGTGCCTTTAACCATCATTTCCCGAGTTTGTTATTATTTAAGTTTCCTTTGTAACACTGATTGTAACCGCTTCCTAGAAGCAGGGATTACCTAACATTTTAATAGCATTTTTTCCAGTCCCTGATTAATATGGAACACTAATATTTTAATATCAGATCCAGGGATTAGTTTGAACGAAGTTTTCTCTAAAACCTATTTGGTTTTATTTAGCCAATTATACTCGGCTAAAACCAAGATGGTAATATTTATTCGATTGAGGTGCGATTGCTATCGTATCCACTCAATCATATCATATAACATGAAAGTTACTAATCACTTGAAACATATCATCGTAATGTCAGTATTGTTGAGCCACTAATTTCTAAAAACAATATGACACAATACAAGGTCTATGACAAGAATATTATTCTTTTATTTAATTTTAGATTTGGACTTTTACTTTTAACTAGATTGGCCACTGTGCCAACTACCCGTGGGATCCAATCATATGATGGTCCTCCTGACCGAATTCGGCCACGAGATCAGCCATCTGCGCGGGAGATATTATAGTGCACAAGTATTTGCGCAGACACAAGTGCACTCTCTATTCCCTCACTCTCATAGTCCGATGGGACGGGGAAAAATCGACCCGACCGGAGAGAGATCAGGCGCAGGACCGACAGTTTTACGTGCTCTCCGAGGCACGGCATACATACTGAGTTGCCATGGCATCGGTCATCCTCAGATCGCCCCGATCCATGCATCTCTTTTTTTTGTTTTTTTTTTTTTTTAGGTATCGACTACCTCCGCCGGTACAGTTCCGATTTTCATCGCGAACTTACCAAATTTCCTTTTTTTTTTACTAAATTTCCTTTTTTTTTTTTTTTTACCTTGCTGGTACAGTTCCGATTTGCATCGCGAACCTACCAAATTTCCTTTTTTTTTTACCTCGCTGGTACAGTTCCGATTTGCATCGCGAACTTACCAAATTTCCTTTTTTTTTACCAAATTTCCTTTTTTTTTTTACTAAGTTTCCTTTTTTTTTTACCTCGCTGGTACAGTTCCGATTTGCATCGCGAACTTACCAAATTTCCTTTTTTTTACTAAATTTCCTTTTTTTTTACTATCGGTATCGACTACCTCGCTGGTACAGTTCCGATTTGCATCGCGAACTTACCAAATTTCCTTTTTTTTTACTAAATTTCCTTTTTTTTTTTACTATCGGTATCGACTACCTCGCTGGTACAGTTCCGATTTGCATCGCGAACTTACCAAATTTCCTTTTTTTTACTAAATTTCCTTTTTTTTTACTATCGGTATTGACTACCACGCTGGTACAGTTCCGATTTGCATCGCGAACTTACCAGATTTTTTTTTTTTAGGTACCGTTCGATTTCTCGAACTACCTCCGTTACATTTGCAAAATCAATGCACATAATAGGTGACATAATAATCATAATAGGTCCAACATGTTCCGCCAAAGGCATATCCAACTATTTAACAATAAGAATTATAATTAATATTTTTATTTCGTCTCAGAAAGAATGATAACTATTACTCATCTAAATGGAATCTAAAGGCTAACTGGACAGGCTTTAAAAATGATATTAGTATGTATTCAAATCATAATAAATTTAGTCACCATTATGTACACCGATCAACAAATTTCGTGCTTTTATGCTAGTGCGTATACGGAATCCACAAAACCTTTACACATCTACATTTGTTTGCGTGGGTCTTAACCTACAGCCCCTTCATCTTAGTCTTAAACCACGGCGCTTGTGGTCTTTTTTTTAAGGACACTATTAAAACAATAACACGTCTAAGTTTCTAGATCTGGCCCGCCAGAGTATATTATACACTGGTTTGCTATTCGTACCTTAAGCAATTTTACGAGTGTTACCGACCGGAACTAACCATTAGTTGCCATGCCACACTAGTCCCGTCAGACACATATATCACATTCGGATTACAGACAGTTCCAGACAGTCTGATTATTTACAATTTACCTTAATGAATAATAAAGAACCGATCTTATTTTGTTGTTGGCTTTTAGAACAACAAAAAAAACGCATCCAAATTCATAAACGGAGTAGAAATCACAATTTACCCTACCAAAATCTTTGAATATGGATCCGTTCATTTCCATAGTATCGATTGAATTCTACATTTATGTTTACAACAACATAACGCTTTACTGGAATAAGGTAACGCTTCTTTAGGTGCCAATATTACAAGACCGACATTAAGTTCAAATAAATTTTACTGCAACGGCATTATTCATAGCGAATTTAGCTTAATAAGCCATAACTTCACTTTCATTATACTATCACGAATAGGTAAATTAAAAGTACTGACACACATGCATTGCTAGCAATAATTAATTAATAAAATTTTGTTCGATTACTTTGATCCTGGCAGGGTCGCCACTTGTACTGGCTTGCCCAGTACAACAACACACATAATGGCTATGTATACATAGCATAATACAGAGTACACTCACATGTGCTGCCACGATGACGCCGATATAAGACTGAGACACCCACCGCATGGTGGCTGCATTTATAGTAACAATACAGTTGTATTGTTACTATCTACCCACATCTAGAGTCTGATGTTACGCGTCTAATATATTCGCTTACCTACAGACCTACGCTATACGCTACAATATCGTAATGGAATTTCATTTGTCTTAGGTTACAATGTAGAAGGTATGTCTTCAGTAATAGTAGTACGGCAATGTTTATATTTGAACATAGATTACACTCATCTTTGTTAATTGCACGTTAAGTTAGTGCCTGTAAAGCTTTGTTTTGTGAGTTGAGTCCTTAAAAAGAGTCTTTTTTCTCGAGAACAACCAGCATCCTATTTTATATTTTGTTTGTTTAGAAATATTTTTAAATGTTATTAATATTCCTAAATGTTTAATATAAAATATTGCAAATTAAATTTGAAAAGTAGATCGATAACTGTTTATTGCTAAAAGATGCAGTAACAGTTGCTTAAAACTGATTCAAATTAGACACATATCACTAACTAGTTTTTGCTCGCGGCTTCGCTCACGTTAAGTTCGACTTTTTGAACCCCTATTTTACCCCCTTAGAAGTTCAATTTTTAAAAATCCATTCATATCGGATGCCTACGTAATAATAAATTAGCCGTATGCCAGATTTCAGTCCAGCCCAAGTCCAGTTCGTCAAATGATTCAAGTCAGTCAATGATAAAGTCAGTCAGTCGGTCGGTCGGGCAGTCAGTCAGTCACCTGTTAATTTCAATACTTATTAATATTAGAGTAAGATTAGATATGATAAAGATGAGCGAAATGCAGATGTAAAGGCTGCAAGTAACTAGTCTAGGTTCTTTCAAACAAATCTCTACACTAAACTAAATTGTCTGAAGTAATTTCGTTTATTGTAAAAATTACAGACTTGCCAATGATTAAGTTAATTAAACAATTGACTAAATCGGTATCGTCATCGTTGCTATAATTCTTTGTGAGACTGTCTGTTCTTAATTTTTTTATTAGTCAATTAAAGTGGATAAAAAGGATTTTTGCATTCGGACGTAGCGCTATGATAAAGCCTTGCATCATTGGTCCGCGGTCCGCGCGGCTTAGTTGCCTACGAGGACTGGCTCCGCGCGCCTGTGTCGTAGCCCGCTACGCCGTAACGCCACTGAAACAGCTACGCCGATCGTATACTGTTAACCGTTATCAGTGATTATCGACTGTTTTATTTGTGTGTTAAGTGAACTGTTTTACTGTACTGTTGAATAATTTTTTGGATTGGATAACTTTTTTGGTGAGTGAATTAATTCTATAGTACCTATCGATTTAAGTACTAATTGCGCGGGTAATATATTTTTATTTTAAACTTATATTGGTGTTGTTATTTGCTTAAATTAGTGTTTCTGTTGTGAGACAAACTGTGAGTCATATTATACCAGGCAAGTGATCACATGACAGTCATGCTAGACCACGCATTTGAACCTCATATGTGTGCAAATATACGGAAAATTGCACGACATGTAGTGAACGCGACTTAATCAGATCTCATAGTATGATAAGATATACTTCATTTTAAAGATATCAATATCGATTAATCCATGCTTATGCCATCATTCATATATAATAAATGAGAAACTAACTCTGTGTACCTGTTTAGTGTTTATCTTTTCATGCCTAAACAAAAGTTAAGATAAAGTTGGCAAACGAGATAGCTTGCGTCCTCAGGAAAACAAAGTGTAATTTTTACAAAAATACTCCAAACGGAAATCAATAAATCGTCAAGATATCTGCATTTCTAGAAATGTTTAAAATGTACTTTTTCTATACTTATAATAATTTGAAATAAGTCTTTTGCATTGACTTCCACATGCTCATTCTAGCTCCACCGCTCCACCTGTATTTAGAGGCTCCCTACGACTCTTCTGATGACATCGGTCTACCTAAAGAGGACATTTTCTGATGCGAGGTAGCCATCCAGTACCTTTGGACTACAACGACCATCATTGCATCGAACTATGTGCCCCGCCCATTTTCCCCTTAGCTTTGCGAGTCGATGAGCTGACTGTGGTTCTCCTACAAATCTTCTCATTATTAATTTGACCTCGCAGGGATTGTGTCGATCGCTGAGTAACCCTTAGCTTTTCCTATGAGGCCTATAGTTAGCAGCCATGTTTCATTAATATATACCATCTCTCCATTTAAATCTGATGCCTCTTTGAATTAGTACTCGTATTTTCCAAATACAGAAATCCCGCAACGGTACAATGGCGCGAACGGAAATATGTATGATGCTGATTAAAGAAGCCGTAATAAGGTATATTCAAACTGTTAAGGCGTTTGTAGGAGCTGTAGTTTATTACGCCACGCGCTGCAGTGTAGTTAGTTTCATATAATATACCTGTTTTTTTTTTTATGACAAGATAGTCCTTGACTGCGATCTTACCTAATGGTAAGCGAAGATACAAGTCCTTAGACTGTATCCTAGCGGGCTAACTTGGAACGGGTACGGCAGTGTACATTCAACCCTTACCCCTAATCGGTTTCTACACGCCATCGTGTTGCAACGCTAAATCGCTTGGTGGCACGTCTTTCACGGTTCGTAGTTCCTTGTCCACAAATCGTCACAAGTACTGTAAGCAAATGCTTGCGGTTAGTATGACGTCCTTTTACATCATTTATCTTGTTTGTTACAGGCTTTTGTATAGTCCAGTGGTTGTACAAACTTAAGACACTATCGCATTTAGGTCCTAAACCTATTGAATTAAGGGAGGCACTTATAGCCGTGGAAATAATTAAATATTCATTAATATTCACATTGACATTATCCAATATTGATATTGGTTGATTAATAAATAATATAACATGCGAATTGAAATGATCAACAATCCGTGAAAATGATCGGATCAATAAATAATTATTATTTATTGCTTCGATGGTTGACGAAAAATAAAATATGAATGAATCTAAAATAATTAGCAAACATATCTACATACAGAATTGGGAAGCTCCTTTCTTTGAAATAGTTTAGGTTTTTTTATTGTATTGATGACAATATAGATAGTTAGATATATATCTAGTCTCTATATTGAAATATATCTCACCTGATAGTCGCAACGCAGTCTGAGATGTTAGTGGGCTAACATCACTAATATTTTTATTTTGAAAGTTCACTTTTCACCACAAATTAGGTAGCGTATATATCAGTGTTATGTTATTAATTCATTCATTATACTCTGGTTAAATAATTTGATTATTAATTAATTAGCTCACCATTTAGTGTTGTTTGTGAGTTTTTTTTTTGTTATACAAGTATAACAAAAAAAACTAGTATTGTAAGACAAAAGTAGATAAGAGCTGGTATCTGAAATTATTGAAAATCTTCACAGCTGAAGAAGAAAACACCGTGTTTTAAATTGAACGTGTTCAACGTGGAAATTTCTCATTGAAATGAAAGTTTAAGTAGATATTACGAACATGGACCAGAGGAGAAAAGGGAGACACAGTTTTATATTTCTCTCCTTTTATTGCCTGCATTATGTTTGTTCGAGCTTATCATAATGAGATCAATGTTTGCCTAGTGGCAGACTTCGGAACTTTTAACAAAGCCTCTTATTATGAATTTTTAACGTTCCTTTCACAAAGTTTCTACTACTTCGTAACTTTGTCATCCATCATCCATATCTATAAAACAAAAGCGTGACCAACTGACTTATAATAAAAAACGCACAGCCTACACCTATTGAAATATGTATACTAATATTATAAAGCTGAAGAGTTTGTTTTTGAACGCGCTAATCTCAGGAATTACTGCTTCGAATTGAAAAATTCTTTTTGTGTTGGTTAGTCCATTGATCATAATAACAGAAATTGACGCGGACGAAGCAACAGCAACTGCTACCAGGCAACAGCTACTTTATTATAAAAGAGACAAGAGAGACACAAGTCCCCGTATCCATACGTCTATTGATGATATACAGGTTCGGTGTATAAGGGCAGTGTGGATCTATTCGGCCCCAGGTATTGGAGCTAGTTTTGTATGAACTAGTTGGCGCAGCAATGGATGGATTAATTCAGTAAGCTGTAGAACGATCCGTCCTTACTAGTTCATACAATACCCGGCACCAAGGCTTGGCTTAAAGTTCAACTAGATACGTTCGCTATTGGACATAGATTTCTCTCAAAGATTACCACAGGACAGACACTTGTGCCACTTATAGTTTGTCTATTTGTGTGTACTTACTAGGGTTGGGTGATAAAACTGCGACACAGTGTTACACTAATGCATTCAAATTCAAAATTTATTTATTTCATGTAGGCTACCTTGTAGCTCTTATGACACGTCATAAATCTACCACCAGTTCAGAATGCAGATTCTGCTGAGAAGAACCGGCAAGAAACTCAGCAGTTGCTCTTTTCACACACAGTGCTTCCACAGTGAAGCTTCAAAAATGCAATACATATAATCCAACACATGTCAACATGGGAAGACAAAGCAGACCCATTCCCGTTGGTGGCACCCGTTCACGAACACGACGCATGATCCAGCCATTGCTTCGCTCAACCATTTTTATCGACACTCTTGTTTATGTATTGATGTATCTTTTTGTATTAAATAAACAAAATAAATAAAAATAAAATACTTCTGTCGTGTGGCTCCCAGTGATTCGCTTGAGATCGTCTATACTTTACTAAGTGACTCTTCAAAATTTTTCTCAAAGATTACTACTCTTTACTATTATTACTATTATTTACTCTGACTTCTGCAATCCTTTTCTCTTTTTTATTTGGTATTCACATTTTAACAGTGAACTAACTTTAATGGTCTGATATTTCTGATAAGCATAGTGCAACTGGTCCTCAATTCAGAGGAGCACAAACCAGCATTAGTTACGTGACATTATATAGTTACGTAGCATGTGAAATTCGGGATGTCAGGAGCACTGCCAAATACGCTGTCTTATAAAGCGCCGAGATGTGATATCTCACAGCCTTGTCCTGGAATTCGTGCATATTGTGTCGCATAACAATGGAGAAGGTGTGTTTTATTTTAGGTCGGTAAAATATAATTACATACTCAGTGAGTCAGTGACCCAAAGATACGTAAAGTTAATATTAGCTTCTGAGAATAAAAGCTGTCACGTATGTCGGTTTTACGCCGCTTCATTTAATTTCGATCTTCCAAGTGCTTGCTGGTTTTTATTCCAGAAATATATATCTACATACTAGATCGTTTATCAGGTTTTTTTGTATACGAAAGCAGCAATTAGTTTGATTAAGCAGTGATAGAGTAGTGGTGAAGACTTCGGAATCCTTTTCGGGGTGGTGATCCGAGGCAGTCTTCTCTGACTTTTCAGAATAATGTGCTTTTTAAGCAAATTAATATTATATCTCACTTTAAGGGTGAAGAAAACGGTTTTTCGGTTATTATTATATTAGAGGTCATAGTTCACCGCGCTGGCGAATTGCAGTGTAAGTTTCCTCATAAGAATTTCCTTCATCGTTGGAGCATGTAATATTTAATTGCTTAAACGCACACAACTCTGACAAATCAAAGTTAGGTGCCAGGGATCGAACCTGCAACCCCACTTATAGGAGACAATCCTAACTTTCACCTTTTACCAACAAGTAGGTACTTCAAGTTTACCAATTTCCAATGCTTATTTTAATTATAATTTTAATATAGGCCTCTTTTCATTATGTTCGATTCCATCTTATTTGAATTTGTATTTTAATGTGAAAAGCGAAATAATATTAATCTGTTTGTAATTCTGATGACATAAATGAATATGTCATCGGAATATATGAGTATTTTGCATGTATTTCGGAGCAAGCGAAATTAATGTCGTTTCTTCATTGTAACTCTCATTTGTCTACATATCATTAATTTAACAACAATGTAATAAAAATATTGGTTTTTGGCTTTCCCCTTATGCAGTCCATCTAACTTGATTTACTCATTAGTCAGTAAGTACTTTAGAATTAGGAATAGAAATATAATATGAAATAACTAGCGGACGCCCGAGACTTCATCCGCGTTCTTAAATTGTTGAAATTTTTCCTGAATTTTCTTTGCTATAAACCTCACGGAGCCCGAGACCTTTCCAACGAATGCAAAACCGTGGAAAACGGTTCGTGCGTTCTGGAGTTATAGCGTCAGGAAGGAAAACCCGACTTATTTTTATATAGTAGATGTATGAAACGAACTAAAAGAGCGTGATGGTCACTAAGTGATCAAGCTCTTAAATAAAGAGAGAAAAAAAATTTAATAATAATAATAATTAATTCGGTAATTGAGTTGCACAAATATTGTAACTGATTTTATAGGATTAATGCTACCTATTAATCCTATGATATAGTATATTTATATGTATAAAATTTTAATCCATCATAAAGATGATGCCAAGCCAGCAGCAAACCTTGATAGGAAGTTGATAATACAGAGAAAATTGAAAGGTCAGCGGTTCAAATAAATAGTTGCAATATGTCCCTATGTCAAGCAAAAGCTTTTCACTTTCTAGAGGAGGAAAGGGAAGCTATTAGTCATGCTAGCAAGGCTTAAACCTTCCTTACTAACTTTTGCCAGCAATATTGTCCGCGTAGAGTTAAAAAAAAAGTGAATGGTAGTATTAAAAAAAAAAAATAACCGAAATAAATTAAAAGTACTACTAATTATATTTACAAAAAATATACGCCGTCCAAATGGTCGTTTATGGGCATGGTGCCCAAAATACTGGCGCTATTACCTCGTTGGATAGCGAGGCTTAGCCGTTGGGCTAAATAAGCGCCAGCTCTTTGATCACCTGAGGCGTGGATAAGTCTTTGGGACACGACATTCATATAATTCTTCGTGTTCGATGACCATGGGCCCAGAGTTTCAAAAGCAAGCGCCGCAAAAACGTAGTTCTTAGAAATGGCTGAGTATTTGCGACTTAATAATTAATAAAATTATATGCCACTAAAATACTCCATATTTTAACGAATAATCGATATACTCTTGTTCACTTTACTTTATCCCTTTTCATCTTAAAGGAAAGTTTCCGTCGTTCCCGGTAATAGCAGCTCGGTATAAACGATTCAGACGTAAAACCTATCGGCTATAACATTGAAACTCCATTTAAGTTTCTTTTTAATGTTCAAAAGTGAACTTGTACAAACTTACATCTTGTGAAAATAATCTCAGAACTTATTAATTCAGTTTGTTATTGGAATAGTTACTCATATATTGTGTCTGTTATTTGTTCATTTAGCGTACATTTTAAATTGACGGTCATACACTGCATAGCGATAGATTCATTCATTCTCATTCCTACAACTTATTGTCGGCACACTACAGGGCTCAGGTCTCCTCTCGAATGAAAAAGGTATACCTCACTTCACACACGACCATTATAAAGAACTCTCAGAAGGGTTACTATCATAATTCGATTGCTTGTATTGACATTAGCGTCAAAGTAAAATGAACCTTAACATAATTGATTTAAAGTCACAAATTTAAAACAACAGATTTAGTTTGGAGCGTATCCATATACGTAAAAGTATAAGAATGCATTCACGAAATTGAGCTCTAATTCAATGTTTTTATGGTTCATTTTACTTTGACGCTAAAGTCATCGAATACGAATACGATGTTTTCTTCACTGTTTTAGCAAGCAATATTTCATTGCTTAAGAGATATAATATAACCCCTGGCTTTTTGGAATGGAGGCCGAAATTAACCTTAACCCCTAGGTATTACTGATAGTCTTTGCCTGCACATAATATCATTTCAGCACGTGCAAATACAAACTGCAATTGGCTCACGGAACATTTATTCTAGTAGAATTTTGACGACAAAATTACAATTTTTTTTATAGTAAATTTTATTCAAAGACCTTTTTCTCTAATTTGTGCGCGTCTTATTATGACGAGTTCTTTGTGACGATTTTTTGTGAGGAAATGTTAAAATATTTTAGGGACGCAATTTATATAAGCATAACGAGCACTTGTTAGAGTTTTGTAAATAAATGGATCAAAATTAGACTTGTTAAAACAGATGGGTACTTTTGGGAAATGGTTATATTTTCAGGCTTATTAGGTACATAATACAGGCTTTTCACTCACTTTGTTCTTTAATGTTGCTTCAGCTAGTACAGCTGATGCTCGCAACTTCGTTCGCGTGGATTGAGATTTTTTTTAATTTTCGGGAGAACTCTCTTATTTTCCGGAATAAAAGGTAACCTCTGTGTTATTCCAGACTCTCTATGTCAAATTTCAGCCAAATCAGTTCAGTCGTTGTGGCGTGATTGAGTAACAATCCATCCATCCATCCTACATCCATACATCCATTCTTTTGCATTTATGATATAAGGCTTATCTAACCATGAAGTTAATTAAGAATAGAATTCAGTAGGTATTCAACAAAAGTACGTAAACTCTATACAAATATCAAACAAAACAAGAGTCTTATTAAAGTCACTTCAAAAGTATGGACTTAATTGTACACGTAGTACAGGAGAACAAGTGGCTTAATGAACGTACGTAAAACGAGCGATGTTTGAAGTTGCAACATACAGAACATTAAGAAGAATCTTAAATAACTTTCAGGATTATAAAACTGAACATGCACATTAAATCCGAAAGAGTTACTCACTTTGTTGGGTAATATTTTAAAAGTGGCGATATTTTCCAACGAAATTCAAGCCAGTTCGTTGACATGCGAATGGAGTGATAAAGAATGTAGTGTCGCTTTGACGTATCGACGGAGATTGGAGAACCGGAAGTTATAGCAGTCAACGACTGTCTCGCATCGATAGAGGCTCTGAGGACAGAAATATTGTCACGTCAGCCCATTGATCTTCTTGAAAATCGCTAATTCCCTATAAATATCATTCCGCCATTATCCGATTAACATCAGAAAATTAATTAAAAGTTGTCGATCTCATTTACGGCTTCAATTTTTCATTATATTTTCACGAAAAAATTAAAATAATAATGACACTTTATTGAGCATTTCTTTTGAGTTTTAATCAATATTATACAAGGTTCCACTATCGCTGGTGAGTAGCTAATGAGGTTGGCGACTTCGTCCGCGCCGTTGTTTAGGTTTTTAATAATCCCATGGAACTCATAAAAAAATAGGTATCATATTATGTATACGTCTCCGAAATACAAGCTATGTCTGTGCGAAATTTCGACAAAATTGATTGCGCAGTTAGACCATAATATCATCCCTGAATTAATAAAGTTTTAGATTGACGTAGAAACTCAAGTAGTATTGACGTAGTTTTAAGATGTATTCAATGTTGTTTCTTTCTTGTGTGCAATAAAGTTTTTATCTATCTATCTCTGTTCATATAGATTACCTATAACAAAATTAATATGACGGATGTTTCATCCAATTTTGCGCAGTCGGGTAACAGTTTTTAAACTTTTTATTACATGTCTTATTGTAGATTTATAAGGGACTGTACCAAAAATATCTTGTAAGTTATTTATCGTCGCTTTGAAACATCAATTGCCCAAAAATATTCATGTCCCATTCCATGTCGGTTCGTTAACTTGTCCGAGGCATCATTAATATCGAGTGCAATGTCGCTTTGATATATCGACTCTTTGACGAAGGTCGATTCAGTCGGCTATTTCTTTAGCGTCAGAATAAAATCAACTACACGGTAAACAACACAATATTTTATGTATGTATGTAATTATGTCTTGAAGTTAATTCTACCACACCTACTAGTGCAAAATATATCTAAAAATAGCAATAGCTAGTGCATTTTCTTGGCAGGTTTTTTTTTAAATTTCTACAAGTAGGCACTGAAAAAGTTACTATCAAAAAGTTAACAAGCAAGATTATTTACATGAAATATTAAAATTATACTTACCTACCAAAATATAATTACACATACTTAAACGTAATTTATATACAATAATATGTGTACAATCTGAATTTTAGTCATGTTCAAAATGAGTGAATTTCTTGAGTCACTTTATTTGACTTAATAGGCCGCTATTGTGAATCATGTTGTTATAGAAATAAGTTACTAAAGTCCAACTATTTTTCAGATCTTTCAATCAATTGGTATTGATATTTCATCTCGTGGCAATATTTCAAAATGGCAGTATATAATAATATTTCAAAGACGGTTCATTGACTTGCTAACAGAGCCATAAAATAGCAAGCGCGGTGGTCTGTCGTTTAAAATATCGACACTACTTAGACGGTGATCGCGACTCCAGGCGTCGATAGTAAAAGTATCGTAAATATACGTATTTATACCTAAAACTTTATTATGATCTCCTAGTAAGTGGTTCTATATCATTTTACTTTTCGTTTTCATTTGATTTATTTCATAGTTTACGAACATGATTGTCAAAATACCTCTAATATCACTCAGTAGTCCTAGTAGCATAGTTAAAATTATTTCATCCTTATAAATATGCTATGTTTTTATCTGAAATTACAATTTTTTTTTGTACTTTGTTCATATAGATGTACTTTCACAATTTAATAAATTCAGAGCGTACCTTTTCTAGTACAAAAGTGAATCTAATGACTTGCGTGACCGCATAGTATATTCCGCAATTCGTTCTCTCTAATTATGGTGCTTGCGTACCACAAATTACATTACATCAGGGTTGGATAGATAAAGAGTAGGATTTCCGTTTGCACCCCGGGAAAAACAATGTCTATTTTGCACAAACTGGGTTAGTACGTTACTTAACAAGGCCCTCAATTAAAAAGGATCACGGTTGCAATTTATTGCAAGAAGCGTCATAATTAGCTTGTGTATTTGTAATTTATACTTTTTCACGACCCTCGCTTTATTATTTGCATTTTTTATGTATGAGAAATAATTTATTCTTTGAGCACACAGGGTTGTTTTGAGAGATTATGAAGGTAGATGAACACAATATTACATTGTTTATGTTATGTTAAAATTGAGAAGAATAGGTATAATGTGTACTGTAAAAATATATGATACAGATGCAAAGGTTCTGTTTTTTTACTTCTGTGCACACACCTACAAAATAAAAAACCTACTTACGGTTTAGGTTTTTTAATTAAAAAACTTTCTTAAAATAATGAACATGAATTTTTAAAATAATACTTAAAATGGGTATCTTGACTTAAATTTTATTAATACTTATTGTTTGTAGAGAGATTCAGACACAAAAAAAGAATAAAATGTGCTCAATTCAGTCTACAAAGCTATGTCTACGAAAACTTAATATGGAATTTTCACCCTAGAGACAGCATTTATGAAACCGCTGAAGTTTATTAAACTAAGAGAATTTAAGAAACTTATTCAATTACACAGTTCTCGAAAACTCCAATTCTAGCACAATATTCTCTAGAATGATATAATAGAAAATACTGTCGAAGAATCCCGTATATTCCTTCAATGAATGTGTTGTACGTATACTAAAGCTTGAAACAAATACAACGCGCAACGGAAAGGAACGGAACTTTGGCGCTGCATATAACAGGTCTATAGCACTGGTACATATTAGTTGATGATATTGTTGATTACAATTCTGCAGTTCATTCATGCAGTTTCTAAATTGTTACAATTTTTAGAAGCTGCGTTGGTCTCAGTGGCGTGCACAGGATGTACTACAGGGTAGGCAGATGATACAAAATGGAAAAAAATCTTCAATTCGAATTATAAAAAATTTAAGGGTAGGCATTGTATAAATTATAAAAAGCCTACCCTTAAGTTTTTATAACTCGTACCTACTGGCGATTTTCTCCATTTTATATCATTTTGCCGCGTTATGCCTACCCTGTGTGCACGCCACTGGCACTCACTTGGACTAGATGTTATCGCGCCACGCCGCCAATGCGCGTATTGTATGATTCAGGCTTTAAACTGAGTATGGGTGTGTTCTAGTTTTCCAAAGTTTTGTTATTACCGCTTCGGAGCGGTCTCGTGAAACAATTGCGAGCGCTTTTAGAATTTTAACCAACCATTTTACGGTTCAGGGATTCGAGCTGTCTTCATAAAAGGTGTAGGTAGATAATTAGAGACAGGTGTATGTTAAGAGTTTCGTGCAGTACGTTCTTGTTGCTGCAATCGGGTGTGTCTCATCACTACTGTTTTAGTATACGTTTACATACTTAGTACATACTTACCAATATGGTTGAGCGAAGCAATGGCTGGATCATGTGTCATGCTCGTGAACGGGTGCCACCAACGGGAATGGGTCTGCTCTGACTGCCCGTCTTGACATGCGCTGGATTGATGTACCTACGTATGCTTTTTTGCATTTTTGAAGCTTTATTGTGGAAGCACTGTATACATAGCATAGCTTTCATTAACTATTGTAAAATTTTTTTTTTTTTTAAAAGAGCAACCGCCGAGTTTCTTGCTGGCTCTTCTCGGCAGGAAAGGCATTCCGAACCAGTGGTAGATTCATTGACGATTCAAAAGTGGTTGTAAAAGTTTATTTGAATAAAAAATATTTCTATTCTATTCTATTCTATGCAGATTACCAAAAAGGGGTATCAGACATGGTTTTTTTTTATTTGATGACAAGATAGCCCTTGACTGCGATCTCACCTGATGGTAAGTGACGATGCAGTCTAAGATGGTAGCGGGCTAACTTGGAAGGGGTATAGCAGTGTAAATTCAACCCATACCCCTAATCGGTTTCACGCCATCGTGCCGGAACGCTAAATCGCTTGGCGGCACGTCTTTGACGGTAGGGTGGTAACTAGCCACGGCCACAGCCTCCCACCAGACAAATGTTCGCTACTTGATATATGGGTATCAACTCATATGATATTGTGCATTGTGATTGCTGTATTATGAGGATGGCGAGTATCTTTCAATCATAAATTATTTCAATTAAAACTATTATGTTAATGTTTACAATAAGTACCTATAGCCTTGTAATTTTTTGATATAAAAAATTTTAATAAAGACTATTAGATAACAATTCTAATAAAAACTACGTAAGTTCAGTTTGTACTTTACATTTCTTGATATAATCTAATGTTTCTTTATCAACGACATTCCCAAACCCATCTTCCGGATTTTTATCTACACCTTCCACGGCTCTTTACATAAATCTGTGAACCTATTTCATACGAAATCTACTTTACCTGAAACTCGACCCGTATTTTATTGAATCTCTATGTAAATTTAAGGATTCAGTTACACATTTACAACGAACAATCGTAAGTAAAACTGTGTTAACCAAAATGACTTATTTGTTAAATATTAGTGCTTTAAACAATTCGTATATAATCTAAGTATTGTAAAATAAAATAAAATAAATAAAAATAAAAAATCTCAATATATAAAATTCAAACTCTTGACTGACTGTCTGAATATCTGATTGACTTAGGTATATATCAACACTCAGACTGGAGTTGGAAGCTTCAAGTAAGTTCCCTTTATGAAGATTCATCATAAGACCCTAGATATCCGAGGTCTTAATGCAAGGTGGCTATAAGAACTCTGTAATAAAATGACGTAACCCCATCGAGTTTGGCAAGTCGAATTTGGGCTCGTTTGACAATTCGTCTTGACAAGTACTCGAGATGATATCTAGGGTCTGATAATGGATCCAGAAGAGAACTCTGTACTCTGTAATAAAACTACGCAATCATACAAGCTTCTACCAAAAAAAAAAAAAGACACTTGTTTTTTAATCAAAGATATCATCAATACCAATTCAAACAATTCCTGACTCAGCAAATATCGCCAAAGGCATCTTAATGAGAGCTTAGAAGGGGACGAGAAGAAGTATCGTAATTTTAAAACAGATGAAACAGGGCCGAGCTTAAATCTAACAGAAACCTTAAATTGAAAAAAAAAACGGGGACAGATAAATTAGCTCTGTAGTAGCGGGGCTAATTTATTGAAAGTGGGGCTGCGCTTCAAGCGGTTATTGTCTTTTATAAATGTTGTAGAGCATAATAATTAATTATAATCACGATTGAGATTTCTGTTTTTTTGTCATTATAATTAAAAATTGCATAGCACTTTGTAGGACCCTTACGATTAAACTTAAAATTAAAATTAAAACTAAAAACTAAAACCTTAAATATAAACTTAAAATTAAAATTAAATCTAAAAACTAAAACCTTAAATATAAACTTAAAATTAAAACTAATATTATGTAACATACATATTGATTTACAACATAATTCACAAAACGTCCCTACGGGTGGAAATGTTGCTTGGCCGAGCCGTTGAAAGTTAGATAAGAAACCGGTCCGCAAATGTCGCCGAGCGGCCGGCGCGCGCGCGGTGTACCTACCGATAGCCCGCCTCGCAGTGCCCAGGCAGTACCTAGCGAAACCGCTATCGCGACGGACTTACCGTACCGCGCCGCGCTCGCTCGCTGACACATTCACTTTCCCCGTACTTCCTTAAATTTTCGAGTTTGTAATCGTTTGAATTAGAATACGCAAATATAAGGGTGTCCCGAACTTGATGGATATTTCATTTCTACCCAAGTAGACACGCCCCCACATACTAAACTGGTGACCCTTGGATCAGCTGATCTGGTGATAAGTGAACCTCAAGAAGAAGACCACGCTCATCGGATTAAGCCAATAAAGCATCATGTTTGGATTTGGAGAACGCGAGGAAGCTGGTACGAGTGATAAAACGGTAATGGAAAAACGCGTTTCAACTGATGGACCACCGACGGAAGTTTTTAAGGTCGGTATAAAAGTACCTCCTTTTTATCCGGACGAACCTGAAATTTGGTTTGCGCAACTGGAGGGGCAATTTGCGCTGGCGAATATCACCAGCGACACAACAAAATTTTATTATGTAATGGGCCACTTAGACCATCAATACGCGAAGGAGATTAAGGATGTTTTGATAAATCCACCTGCGGTTAATAAATACGAGAAGCTAAAATTGGAGTTGGTGAATAGACTATCGGCTTCAAGAGCGACTAAAATAAAACAGTTACTGCGCCATGAGGAACTCGGCGATCGTAAACCCTCTCAATTCTTTAGGCATTTAAGAGATCTCGCCGGTGCCGAGTTTCCAGACGAATACCTGCAGACAATATGGATAAGCAGACTTCCTGTAAATATACAAACGGTCTTGGCCGCGCAAGCCTCCGCTACTTTAGAAGAACAAGCGGAACTAGCGGACCGGATCATGGACATTGCGGCTCCAGCCCTTCAGGTACATGCTGCCGCGAAACCCACCTCCAGCAATGATGAACTGCGAAGAGAGGTAGCGGAGCTACGGAAACAAATTGAAGCTCTGACGTCAAAGTTTGGTGAAAGGTGTCGTCCGCGTAATAGGCAGCAGTCGCAGCGTAGTCGTTCACGAGCTCGCTCCCAGTCAAGCTACCGAAAATATCCTATTTGTTTTTATCACTCGAAGTTCGGTAGCAAGGCCCACAAATGCGTCCGACCTTGTGACTTTAAGGAGACGGAAAACACCAGGGGCAGTCGCTAATGGCGACTAACGATTGCCCTGTCCCTGCTGTTGGTCGCCTCTTTGTTACGGACCGGACCACGAAGATCCAATTTCTTGTGGATACTGGTAGCGACCTCTGCGTCTTTCCTAGGTCCTTACTCGTCGGTAGTTTTAAGCCAGCAAACTATCAGTTAAGTGCAGCAAACGGATCGCCCATAGAGACTTACGGCTATGTGAACTTTAATTTAGACCTCGGACTTCGTCGTAATTTTGTGTGGCGTTTCATAGTGGCTGACGTGACGAGACCAATTATTGGTGTTGACTTTTTAGTGTATTATAAGTTAGTGGTAGATTGTCAAAATCAATGTTTAATTGACAACACAACTAATCTTAAGACTACTGCATCAATCGCCCGGCCAAATAACATTTCATCTGTTAAGGTCGCAACTGGTCAATCTAGGTATCACAAAATTTTAGATGAATTTCCAGAAATTACACGACCGGCTGGTACGTTACGCATCATCCCACATAACACTAAACATCACATACGCACTACACCCGGTCCTCCCGTCTCATGTCAACCAAGGCGCCTAGCACCTGATAAGTTAAAAATCGCTCAACAAGAGTTTGAAACTATGTTGCAGATAGGCACCGCCAGGCCCTCGGAGAGCCCCTGGTCATCTCCTCTTCACCTGGCTCCTAACAAAAACAACGGTTGGCGTCCCTGCGGCGATTATCGGAGATTGAATGCTAGAACCATCCCTGACAGGTATCCGATCAGGCATATACACGATTTCGCTCACAGCATAGCGGGAAGCAAAATCTTCAGTACGATAGACCTTGTCAAAGCCTATAATCAGATACCTGTCAACCCTGAGGACATCCCGAAGACCGCGATAACCACGCCCTTCGGGTTGTTCGAGTTTCCGTTCATGACATTCGGTCTCCGCAACGCCGCCCAAACGTTCCAGCGATTTGTGGATGAGATGACCCGGGGACTCGATTTTTGCTACTGCTATTTGGACGATTTTTTAATTTTCAGCAGTAGTATAACTGAGCACGAAGAACATCTTCGCCAGATATTTAATAGGTTAAGAGATTATGGTATGCTTATTAATACATCTAAATGCGTTTTTGGCGTTTCTGAAGTAACATTTTTAGGACACCATATCTCCGAGACCTCGCGACGTTTGGAGGGGGGTGGTGTAGGACCCTTACGATTAAACTTAAAATTAAAATTAAAACTAAAAACTAAAACCTTAAATATAAACTTAAAATTAAAATTAAATCTAAAAACTAAAACCTTAAATATAAACTTAAAATTAAAACTAATATTATGTAACATACATATTGATTTACAACATAATTCACAAAACGTCCCTACGGGTGGAAATGTTGCTTGGCCGAGCCGTTGAAAGTTAGATAAGAAACCGGTCCGCAAATGTCGCCGAGCGGCCGGCGCGCGCGCGGTGTACCTACCGATAGCCCGCCTCGCAGTGCCCAGGCAGTACCTAGCGAAACCGCTATCGCGACGGACTTACCGTGCCGCGCTGCGCTCGCTCGCGGGCATATGCATGCTCCCTGTACTTCCTCGAATTTTAGTGTCTGCAATCCTTTGTTCCAATTTTAGTATTTGTAATCGTTTGAATTAGAACACGCAAATATAAGGGCGTCCAGAACTTGATGGATATTTCATTTATACCCAAGTAGACACGCCCCCGCATACTAAACACTTGTTATAAATAGAATCCAGTAATGAGGATCCTGAGTTTGGTAGTATAATTTTAGGCTGACCACGATAAAGAACAATGGTCATACTTTAATCATAGGCCCAGTGCTGTGCCATTTTCTGAGGCAATATTTTTGAAAGGCCTATCCAAAGACAATGGAACAGACGAGTAGTATAAACGTAATACCTATCTTTACAAATCACAATTTACAATAATATCTTTACAAAACCGATTTCAAACGCCCGCCACTACAAAGTATATCAATCGTGCCTGTAATTTGAAGAGTTCCCTCGATTTCTCCAGGATCCCATCATCAGATCCTAACCTGATGACAATAAAACAACCTGGGAAGTATACCCTTTCAGACAAAAAAGAATTTTCCTAATCGGCCCAGACATCTTCGAGTAATCGGGGAACATATATATAAAAAAAAAGATTCTGACGAATTGAGAATTTCCTCCTTTTTTTGAAGTCGGCTCGTTATTCATTACACTTATTATGTCATTTCGTAAAATTGATGTTGAAAAATAAAAAAAGACGCGTGTTTCTACTATCTTTTTAACAAAAATAAAAAGGTAAATTAGGTAGGTCTGTTGAGAGAATGATCTCAATATTGTGATTATTTATTCATTGGAGAAGCTATCCAAAGACAATGGAACATAGACTTGAAACATTCAAATGAAATAACGCCAAGTTTTCGTAAAAAAAAGAAACCTTAAATCGGAAAATAATGAAAGCAAGTAAATTAGTTTCGTAAGGCAAGGCGGGCATTTATTGAACGTCGGGAAACGCGTGAAGCCATTATTCGTCCCGCTCGGCGGGAAAAGTGTCGCTTTCTGAAAAATTGCGCGGCAGTGCGATATTCTATTTGGATTGCGTTTTGTTCGTTGCCAATCGACCTCCATACAACACAACACTCGTGAACGGAGTGTCTAGAGGGGCAATAAATAAGCACCTCACAATATATATTAATGGAATAAATTTATTTATGCAGAGTACTTTTTCTAAAATTATATATACATAGTTTTATTGTATCATCATATCAAACGATAGGCACACTGAATATCAATTTCAGATCAAAAAGTTACTAAAGATTTTAGACTTAATTCGTGGTCTAATCACATAATTGTCGTAAAATATTACGAGTACGTACCACGGTAATTATTTTAGTTGGTATTGTCGATATTTCGATCAAATTGCATGGACCGTGGTCACGACGGGACTGCCACGACATCAATAATCCCAACTAAAATAGTTACCGCGATTAATCGTAATATTTTATAACAATAAGTCACACTGTAGCTAAGGGTGTGGACTGAAAGTGAAAAGTGAAAGGTCGACGGTTCGATCTTTACCCGTTGGAATATTATCGTACTCTTTCCTAACAAAACTTTCCGCTTACTTGTAGGGGAGGGGAGAATAGTAATCAAGTTGAACTTGGCTAGTATTTTTAAAGAATAGGATAAAAAAGAAGAAAATCATGCACTGTTCGAAGATTATCGTCTTCGAGCAATGGTGGCTTTAAAGAAGACACCACGAAGCCAGCGGGTTAGACTCGGCGGCAGATATCTTTTTCAAAACTTTGAGCTATTTTTTTTACTAAAGAAAACAAGAAAGAAACAAACCTTTATTAGCGAAGTTCGGTGTTATATAACTAGGAAAGCCTGTATTTTAGGGGGCAATACCATTCCCACATATTGGACTTAATATTATGACGAACATTATACTCTGGATCTGCATAGAATCTCTCTTGATTAAGGTTTTGTAGACGTTTAAAACATTCGTCTAAATTAAGTAGAAAAATCGTCTTAATTTTCAAATCGATAAAGGAAAAAGAGTCGGACCCTAATTCAACAAAAAACTTAGTGCCAAAAAACTAAAACAGATAGATTAGCTTCTGTAAGGCGAGGCGGGCAACCATTTATTGAAAGTCGGGCTACGCGTGAACCATTAGTCGTCCCGCTCGGTGGAAAAAGTGTCGCTTTCGCTGAAACATTGCGCTGGAGCGAGATATTCTATTAGGAATGTACTTTGTTCAGTGCCGATCGATCTTTAGACAACAGACGTCGCGTGGAGTAGGTACCTTTGGGACCGATAAATAACCGTAGCGCAATGTATTTTAATAATAAAATTTTTGGATAAAGGATTACTTTTTACTTTATTCATGAACTTGCATATGTTTCGATCATACGTACTCGTACAGCAACTTTTTGATATCCTTAGATAAACATTTTTTTATTCATCTCCATCCCTAGGTACTCAACACACAACTGCATGCAGGTCTTAGGTGCAGATTAGCACACTTCGCAAACCTTTGAAAGCATTATTGAAATTCTCTCAGCCACGCTGGTTTCCTCATGATGTTTTCCTTCACAATACAGTTATAATTTATTGCTTACTCCAAAATTATAAGTATTTAACTCTCCAGACCTCCTAAAAAGGAGTACAAAGTACTACTAGACTATCACCGCTCCATCCAGAAAATATCAGTGAAGTAAACCTAAAGTTGCGTAAGCTGTAGGATTACTTTTATTTAATATCGAAAATAAGCAAGAAATAAAGTAATCCTTTTAATTAGGGCAGATCCTTACCTTAATCCTTTCTTTGTTACAGACTTCCATAGCCGTTGTTAAAGGATAAAGATGCGCTGTCACGGACGACACGTGTAGCTCTAACCCATTTTATGAAAGAATAGATCCAATATCTGAGAGTGTAACAATGCAGGAGGTCGTGAGAAAAGCGTGGAGCCATCAAGAAGTGCTTGCGACTTGACGTGTGGGCATCAGGCAGAAAACCAGCATGGCTTCCCAACTTGCCACTATGCTACTGTGGCTTGGCGGAAGTAAGTATCATTCATTCTACTACTCGAATATAGTTTTGTTTTTTTTTTTTTTTATTCGATGACAAGATAGACATTCACTGCGATCTCACCTGATGGTAAGTGACGATGCAGTCTAAGATGTTTCTATCCAATTTCGGATGAGATTTTATTTTTTTGATTTATATTGTGTTTCAACTATTTGTGTTTCGGTTTTTCGTGATACGAGGAAGTATACTTATAAATAGAAAACAGACAAACAAATCCAGAAGAGATAATCTGCCTACGTGCAGTCAGTAATTCTAATTGGCAATAATACATAGTACATTAGTGTATTACCAATTAGGGGAAGGTGAGGTATAATGATTCCCTTAAGGGAAAAACTTAACTGTGGGTTAAATTTAAGGAAAAATCACAAGATTTCTATTGTTGGAGGTAGTGAATTTACTTAACTTTGTAACTGCATACTTATTTTTTATTATATGTAAGTAGTGTTTTTGTATAAGAGGGTTTTTTAAAAGTTTGCTAAAGGATCATTTTATACACACCTATGTATAAAATGATCCCTGGGGTAGGGGTAAAATAATCCCAGGGATCATTTTAATTTAATATCAGTGAAATAAAACACTCAGCTGTTTATTTTAATCATATGTATTGTTTATAACAATTGAAGTATGTAAGCAAGTTACACAAAACTTTGGCAGTCTTCTTGTTTCATTCGAGATCTTTTGTTTATAATTATAGGCTACTTTATCAACAAACTAAACATTAAACATTTAAACAAACTTTTAAAAGATTAGCAAAATTAACAACATGCCGAGTCAAGCAAAAAATAAACAAATAAACTCTTCTTCTAAATAAAAAAAACACAAATAATACTCATATCTATCAAAGGTTTTTATAAATGTCAAAAATCAAAATGCAAAATCAACTCTTTGTTTAAAAAATAATAATTTTCTTATCAGGAACTTAGAAATAGCCCTATAGCCTTAATTTTTTTTTCACACTATCATATTCATCACTAGACAGGCAAATATCACAAGTAAAGTCACCTTCATCGTCACTATCTACACCCGCACAAGCCTCATGTCCCCATTTAAGACACACAACGCACCTAATCCACCCTTCGCCTTTGTTGTCTTTGGAGTAGCTTTCAGTACAAAAGAGGCATTCGGTATCACTTTCCTCTTCAGAAGAATCTGACCAATTTTGGTTTTTTTTCCCCTTTTTCTTCCCGCCTCCTTTTCCTTTCTCAAATCCTTTTCCTTTCCCACCACCTTTTCCTTTATCGTTCCGTTTATTGGTCACCGTTTTCTTTATTTTATTCGCTTCTTTAATGGCTTTCCTTTGCTCTATATCTGCTTTCTTTTTGGCTTCCTCTTCAAGGTATTTTTTGTAGGGTGTGCTGGTCAGTACTGATGTGTATACTTTTATTTGTCTCGCACTCGCTCTTTTTCCAACTATCTTTGGTATTGGTCGTACTTCCCTGGGTGAAACAACACCAAAAGATGTGGATGGAAATCCAACAGCCAAAGCTGGAGGTAATGTTCCAGTACATTCAGACGTTGAGGTATTTTTTGAGAAGGATGGTGTTTGCCGCGATGACTGTGGAGATTCTTGAGTCAAAGTTTGAAGTGGAGACAGCTGAGGTGCTAAATGAATGGGTTCTTGGACATCCACTTGTAATGGCTGTAGTGTTTCAGTTTCTGGATTCCTCGCTTGAGGAGAAGGTATTTGCTCGATTTCTGCTAATGGGGGACTTGACGTCCCAGGGATTGGAATGGGAGGTTCTACAGAGTCATTGTCAACATCCATTTCAGTTGTTTCAGCTGCAATGAAGTCCACATTAGTGAAAATGTCAGGATTGAATGGATATATTCCTGTTTTGTTGAATCCATTTATACTATTTAGTGGAACTGCTGCTTTTAGATAAGCCTCTGTAAAAATTTTCGTTATTTGGAACACTGTTACCACTCTCCCAGGATTGTTATTCATCCACTTCTCCAACGCTTGGTTGTGATAAACGCTTAGCGGATACATGACTCCAACGTCCAAGGGTTGGAGTTTGTGGGTGCAATGAGGCGGCAGGCATAGTATAATGACGTGATTATCCCTGGCTTTTAATATGACATTCAAATTTTTGGTGTGGGATAGGTGACCATCCAATATCAAAAGAGCCGGATCTGCTGCTGACGGTTTGGCATGACTAAGGAAGTGATCGAACCACTGTGAAAACACATCTAATTTCATCCAACCAGATGGATTGCATGCACATATAGCGCCTGGAGGTGCGCCATCCATTAATTCTATTTTCATCCGGACTCTGCGGAAGATTAACATTGGAGGAATAAAAGTTCCAGAAGCTGAGGTGCAAATCACTGCGGTCGTTGTTTCACCTCTCTCAGCTGAAGTGACTCGCGCCACCTGTTTACGGCCTGTTTGTGCAAAAACTCTCGAATTTTTTGTTGGGACAGTGCATAAACTCGTCTCATCAACATTAAATATCCGATAGGGTGGAAAACGATGTTTTTCTTGCACGTTTTTCAATGTCGAAAAAAATTTATCCACCACAGGCTTATTAAAAGCTCGCGCTCGTGCAGAAGACGTCGATTCTGGGGCACGCATCGTAATGTCTGGATGTCTACGTCTAAATCCACGAAGCCATTCAAGTCCAGCTTTTCCTTTTGCTTTAGAAAATGGATGCCGTGAATGATTTCTTTCAGCCAGTTGGTAAGCTAAGGTTAAGACATCCTGTGTGGTTAGCCCATACATTCGAGACTCCATGTCCTTAATGTAATCAACAAGTTCCTGTTCTTGTTCTAGGTTAAACACTGTTAGTTTGCTACCTAACTTTTTAACGGAGCCTACAGCTATTTTATTTTTACCTTTTGCTCTTCTTTTTAATGCCATAACAGGGACTTTAAACTCTCTACTTGCGGTTTTGTAAGGCATACCATCTCTGACGGCATCTAATGCCTTTTGCATTTGTTCTTCAGGCCAACTTTGGCGATTAGTTTTGCGTATATAAATTCTCGGCATGATCTGTAACAACAACAAATTCTATGGGGTAAAACGATTCCAGGGATCATTTTGCCCCAAACATCAAGTTTCAAAATATCGATCAAAACATAACCTTCAAATACCGCGTGCGGTGAGCGAACATTGCTTAAATATTAGCTAACTGCTATTATTACATGCAAATGAAACAACATTTCAATAAAAACGAACATTTAAAAAGTAATTGAAGTCCAAAAACAGGCTTACCTTAGATCAGAACCACACTTTTTGACTATTTTTTAATAAAATCACGCCAAGCGCTTGCACCGCCATGACACTAGGCGAGGCAACTGGCAGGGGTACGGGGAACATGTTTCATGCTCATTTAAATAGATGGCACTAGTTGTCTCTGATTTACGGCGGCGGATCATTTGACCTCCAGGGATCGTATTACCTCACCTTCCCCTAATTGACCTGATTGATATCACGCAACGAAATTATTGATATTAATTGATTAGCCTATTAGCAAATGTTCGGATAACGATTGTTTTATATTAATTATACTTTATGCTTCGTACTCGAGATTATATATACTAGGTAGTACGCAATGGCTAGTGGTCACCGTTCACTTTATTGAGATTTATTTATATTTTTTTTAAAAATAGGGTAGGTTGATATAATATATTCTATCTTGCTCCCGCGTTCCTACTCATTCGCTTTCTAGTGCGCAACCGTTCCACCACGCTCTCGCCTAGTTTAATCTTGAAAGTGTTGTTTAAAGTGATATTTAAACTGTGAAATAGTAAATTTAAAAGCATTTTTATAATGCCTATAATGTCAGAGTGATGAATGTGGAAAAATATAAAGTTTAAAACAATAATTAATACTCGGGTAATTGTGAGTTTTGATTCAACGTCGACTTTACACAGGTACCTACATCACCGTTGGATTCATAAGGTAAGGTGCGGTATATGTATAATGCGGTATTATGTAATTCGGGTTTAAGATATTTATTGTTTCATAAAGAATTACATATTCACTTAAATGAAACTTACAGGCTAAGTTGCTTACACAAAAATAACATCTTAGAGCGCACAATAAGATACAATTCTAAAATAATATTTTGTGGGTAGATTCGTGGTATATTGCATTAAAATTACACGATGCCCGGTAGTCGCGCACTGCTGTGTCATTCATTGAAAAATACATAGCTCCATGTAATTGTGTCAAATTGTTGGTGCTCTACAAATTAGTGTCGTTTTGATTATTTCTTATTATAAATAGGATGGCTATTAGTTCTTCTGTGATCGAAGATATTACACGATATAATTAACCCTTAGCAGGGACACGGTATTGTGGATAGTTCTTGCTTTTGCATTGGGGCTATTTCTTACTGTTTATTTTAATCGTGATAGCTACTAAATCAGAGAGTTTTCTTACGAAACACACAGTATTGTGAACAGTACGTGCTTTTGCATTGGGACTGTTTCTTACTGTTTATTTACTCGTGACAGCTAATAAACCTGAGTGAAGGTGTTTTTCTTACAAAACACAAAGTATTGTGAACAGTTCTTGCTTTTGCTTGGGGCTGTTTCTTACTTCATAAGTCAGTTAGTGGGCAGTACTTGTTTTTGCATTGGGACTGCTTCGTACTGGACATGATTCACTTAAGGGGGTTACATGTGATGGCGAATAAATATCTGAATGAAAGTGTTTTCTTACAAAACACACAGTATTGTGAACAGTTCTTGCTTTTGCTTGGGGCTGTTTCTTACTTCATAAGTCAGTTAGTGGGCAGTACTTGTTTTTGCATTGGGACTGCTTCATACTAGACAAGATTCACTTAAGAAGGTTACATGTAATGGCAGATAAATCTGAGTGAAAGTGTTTTCTTACAAAACGCAGTATTGTGGACAGTTCTTGCTTTGGCTTGGGACTGTTTCTTACTGTTCATAAGTCAGTTAGTGGGCAGTACTTGCTTTTGCATTGGCACTGCTTCGTACTGGACATGATTCACATAACAGACTCCTGTTTCAACTACATATGAGGCTCAGTATGCGGACATTGCGACAGAAGTGTTAAAACTAAATTTATTGTTTACTGACTATTTTTTCTAACGTCCGCTTTTTACATGTATTTTACAATAAATGAAGTCACACCAATCTCACACGGAGTCTCAGAACAACAAGAGTCGGAACTGAACCCTTTAATCCCCGATACATTGAGTGCGGTTCTTTCCAATCTAGAAAGCTGCGTCAAAATGTCCTCCGGATTCTGGTTCTTCTGAAAAACTATTGGGTGTACCCACATTAGAAGATTATAATTCTAAATAGTGTAAGGAGCTAAATGAAAAATGTTTACGTAACTCCTGAAAATTCCAATTTGATGAATCCGCCAACATTGAACGCAGAAATTAAAGCTGCGCGTTCATATATCATATAGCAAATAAAGCAATAGAAATACGCCTTCAGGTTTTTAGTTGTGTAGAAGAAGCCATCATGCGGTTATTATCCACGCCGTCGCAGCTTGGATGTGTTCCGATAGTCTCCACACTGAATCTATTACAAAGAAATCTTATGTTCAGTAGAGAAAGATTTTCTGGAACAGCTACAAAGCAAATATTGACAAGTTTCTTTTCGGCAAGAACCTATCCGAAACGTTGAATTTGGCAAATCCTTAAATAAAAGTAGTAGATCTTAGACCCTCAGCACGATGATTTAAAATACGAAGTTCTCGCACAACACAAAATACAAATTCTGCAAGGAATTTTATTTGGAAGGGTCAGAGCCCGGCTCGCAAGCCGACGGAACCTGAAAAGAGGACCCACAAAAGCGCTGACTTCGACAGCGTCTGCGGGGCTGCTCCTGTAAGTCGCAGAATTCATAGCAGTGATCGAGCTTCAAACTTCGCTATCTTTAAATATGGTTAGAAATAATGTGTGCATTTTTTTTATGGATGCCAACTAATTATTATTATTTTTTTAATACCCAAGAAAAATGGAAAATCTCTTGATAAGAGTCTTTTTCAGCTGTCTTTTCATAAGTTGTAAGAGTTTTATAATAGATTTAAAAGACGCATACTTTTTATTTAACATGCATGAGGATATCTAAAAGCATCCCAGATTCCAGTTTGATGACTCTATTTATAATACTAATAATAGTAACGTTTATTTCAGATTAAATATCCATACATCCGGTTGGTGTAGTGTTTACTGTTTATTTATGAATTTAAGGTCTTACCTTTCGGCTTAAATATGTCTTTTGTGATCACTTAAGTTATAAAACTGGGAGTTAAATTATTGAAAACATACAGACATGTCTACTGTATTTATGTAGATATACTTTGATGATATTTAAATTTGCCTTATTGGAGACGACTATGATCATAAAATGTTATCAAAACTTTCAACAAACCAGCAACTTGCTTAATAAAATAATCGGGGTTTTATTAGAAATAACTAGCCTTTGCCTACGGCTCATGTTGAATGCGATTTTATAAACCCCTGAAAATCCTGAAATCCCTTTGAAATCAATTTTCAAAAATCCTTGGCGAATGCCTGCCTGGTGGCTATCTGTATGCCGGGATTTGGCCCGATCCATCCAGTGGATGACCTGCGTTGATGGATCAGTCGCTTGTCATTTCTTGTTACATATTTAGAAATTAAAAAAGTAATTTTAATCCATCTAAAACTTGCAATTCTTTAGGATATATTATGTATAGTAGACACAGAAAATTTACTGATAGAAATAATTTTATTAGTCTCAAGTTGTAATAATTACAAAATTTAATTTCATAACTATACTTACATTAAAACGTAAGTTTGAATAATGGAAGTGTACTATTGACCAGCCAGTGTGCAAAATTAAAATTGATAAACTATGACCTGGAAATTTTCTCTGATATCTCAACGGCTGGGCGGAGTATTGCCTGTGGAGCAGAGAACTTATGAAGTGACGAGAAACGTAATTGACATAATATTAAATTATACTCATTTTTGGCTCTCCATACACAGATTTATTTGCAAGTTGATTGAATAATAAAAGTTAGAGATACGTCTCATGGGCCCATGGCGTGTCAGAAATCTAGATGTGTCAGTAAATGTTTTTAATATTTCATACTCGGACCTTTACCTTTATGCATTTCCTCCATTTATTATAATTTAAAATTGTATAGTATGTAAAGTAAAGTTATTTCCATACTGACCAATCCAGTGTAACTATTGCTTACTACATTTTGGTGTCAGAAATGTGTGTTTGTGTTGTTTATGTTTAAGGTTGACGCAGGTATGAATTTATCAAATGATTGCAGTCGCCTCCACGTGTGCAACTCAATTTCTCTGGTGGCGGGAGTCTTATCCGCGAGGCGATGATTCGAAGAAGTATTCCAGATTTACCTTTGGATATCGTTATGAGCTCCCGGTCAGAGAACACTAATTATAAACAACATAATGAAGAGTGCTACAAAAAGGCTTCATTTATTGTAATGAGAGTAAATTGAATATGTAGTATTGAAGTATCAATCCCATCATATGATAGCTTTTATAACTTTTGTTTATACTACTTACTATTTGAATATACCTACATTCAGGGTACAATATGAAACATTTTTATATCGGTCAACTATAGTTTTGATTAATAATAATAGACAATAATAAAAAAAATAGGAGAACGAAGATGCTAAAAGATTTTTTAAGCGTGTTCTAGACCTTCGCCACCAAAGTAAGACGAGAATGATTAATTATTTATCGTTGATCTTAAGTTATGTAGCTAACTTTTAATCCTAAATCTTGAAACAATTTGTAAAAAAAAAAAATTGTTACGGTTTTTGCCACTCGTTACTGCACAAAGATTGCAAACATTAACGTTCAAATGTAAAGTTTATACACTGATTGTGTCAAAATTAAAATCCCAGATTTTATTAAATCATCTACTAAACCTTGTTAGTCATTCCGTTTAAAAAAAAAAAAAAAGAAATAAGATATTTTATCCTCAAAAAATATGCTTAAAATTACTAAATTACTTTGAGAAAATGGAGAATTAATTATTATTTATTAAGGTTCACAAACTTTGTCACGTTAGATAAAAAATACCTTGAACCAAAGCGGAATTATTGATACTTCCAAATTCTGCTCATAGCACCCGGCATGTTGCCACATCGGCTGCAGGAAGGTGTTTCAATGGATAAAATTATGAAAACTGCAAGTTGGAGCTCATGTTCCCATTCCCATGCTTACTTTCTAAACCAAGTAATAGTTTTCTGTGGTCTAAACGGCCTATTAATGCCCAAAATAAATGTTTTACTAGGGCTACTAAGAATATTTCCATAAGAAAATAAATTGTGTTATTTAATTCCAATAACGCATAGTCTTTGTTTTCAATTAGAGGAATATTTATGGTTTTGTTCAAGTTTTGTTATAATAATGATAAATAATTTAAGTATAACATTTAAATAATTTAAAAAAAAAAAAAAAACTTTTAAACTCATATTTTACGAATCTTATCTCTAAAAGTCTACCTAGTATATATAATCTCGAGTACGAAGCATAAAGTATAATTAATGATTAAACGAACTTACCTGTAAGTGAAGTTCTATCATAATTATACGAAGGCTTCGTACGAAGAGATTATAACCCTCCCACCCTCACGTTATGTGTACCCTTAATCGTAAAATATGAGGAGGAGGGTTAGCTAAACTCTAAACTAAATGAGTAGGAACGCGGGAGCAAGATAGAATATATTATATCAACCTACCCTATTTTTAAAAAAAATATAAATAAATCTCAATAAAGTGAACGGTGACCACTAGCCATTGCGTACTACCTAGTATATATAATCTCTTCGTACGAAGCCTTCGTATAATTATGATAGAACTTCACTTACAGGTAAGTTCGTTTAATCATTAATTATTTTATCAAAATATATATTGCTCATTCGTTATATTTTCTTAATCTGCGCTTGTGAAATGTATGATTTGCGACTCATCTGTATTGAAATGAGAAATCGAGCCCCATGTCTGCAAACACATGCAAAGGCGATGAATTATTAAAATCACTTTGATACAATCTTGTTTCGAACCCAATCCTTTAAGTAAACCTGATTTTATTGAACCTTTCGAGAGTTTCAGTAGAAAAGTGACTCGTGTACGAGTATCTTATTAAGTTATTTATTACTAGTATATTATAATAATTTCAATAAGGTCCCTACTTACGCAGTAAATAAATAAATAATTTATTTATTTTATCGAAATGGCAGGTATTATTTTTGATGTCACGATCGATACTGGCTTATCGAATTAATAGAATCAGTAGGCCTTATGAAAAAATGTTTGCTGATCATTTATTGATAAAGCGATGTAATCTATGAAGACTAGCTAAAAAATAAAGAAAATATTTCTTGTTTATGAAAATTCTTTAATTTTATGAAAATATAGAATAAGTTTTTGAAGTAGGTATAATGTTCCACCAACAATAAATTTCAAGTAAATGTTAGCAGATTATAATTAGGTAATTATATTCGGATTATAATTACAACGGTAACATGAGATTATTTAGAGAGAATGTTTATGCCTTTTTATAAATAATGAGCTAATTACGGAATGTGAAATTCCTGAGCGTATGTATTTATTTTCAAATTGTCGGATATTAAAGCAACCCTCACAATAATAGAAGGGGATAAGAAATAAATAATATATTATTAGTTTCGCACATAGGTAAAACAGTGTTTAATATATTCTTGTTAAGAACATTAGCTACGACACGATTTGAAATACCTTCACGACCAAATTGAAAGGGCCCGAGATGAAAATTATTTTATGGCCAAAATCGTAAATTGAATTTGGTTACATTGTAATGAGTTCTTGTCAGGAGTTGTGTATTGGGTTGATCCTAAATTCGATCACGTACCCTTCGCTTGATTTATGTATTCCGACCACCTTTAGCATTGCTGAAGGCAAAGATTTGATTACGTAGGTAATACTTATGTTGGAAGTTTTGCTGGGCCCTTTTTTCGTTACGATACTCACAGGCGACGACTAGTCAGATTAAAGTAATGGGATTTTCAAAAATGATTGCTACATTGTGACGATCATTATCAACTCTATCTGCCCAATACTCTCTCGCCATTGGCTAAAATGCATTGTTGCAGCAACAAGGATTTTCTTAAAAAATAAAATCAGAGCGTTATGGAAGGAGTTTTTTGACTGACGCTCGAAAGGTATCTGGTACAGAACTGTTCAATCTGAATCATTTACATCTTGGGTCAGCAACTGCTCATTAAGCCGACGAGATGCTGTAGATCTAATGCGGCTTCTTTCCGGACACATTTCATCTGCTAAATTCGGATTTATGAGGAAAGTTAGATCACGTAATTGTCCTGATTGCAACAAGCCCGAGGACGTTATTCTTGTTTTACTGGAATGTGTCCGCAACGAGGCTGAGAGATGGGATACTCTTGTCCGCTTTCCCATGCTCCGGCAGATCGTCTTCTGTAACAGCGCTCTGGCCCAACCTCTGACGGATGAGGCTAGAGCGCTGGTGCAGCTGTATACAAAGTGTTTGAGGCGAATTGTCTGAATTGTTTATTGTGAAGTCAAACGGAGTGACTTAGTCCTGTGTCCTGTGCTGTAAATTGCTAAGAGGTTGGGTATCCCGCAGAGTTCGTGATGCTGCAGCATCTGCTTAGGGTCACCATGTCTTGGAAATAATCCGAAGTAGGTAACAGTAGATACGTAACCAAAATTCAAACCAATCGAACCTGTGAAAGTTTGTAAGACCCTTTAATCAAGTAGAAAACAAGCTGATGATATTAAAACTCCTGAACAGATCTTCATAAATTATAGCTAAGGACCATCTCAATTTTTTTAGCTTTCAAACAAAAAACCGAATAGAAATCGGTTCATTATTGACTTACGGGGGAACAAACAAACAAACAGATACACAGACAACATGTACACAGATAGCAAAATTATAACTTAACTATAACAAACTTTTATTACCCCTCTTTTTTGTCGGAAGTTAAAAATTAAAGACTACAAAAGTAGAATTTATTACATTCATCCACATATTATATTGTAAGAAATATAAATTGTAGAGCTTTTGTTTGTTGCTGCACGATAACTACAAAATGATTCAATGAAAATAATTATAGATAAAATAGATATTATGAGTGTTTTACTGTTTCTATTTTACCGTTGTAAAGGACTGACGTAAAATGTGCGTGCGATAGTAGATGACGCCTGGTTTCCGCGTATCGTAAGATAAAAAGGGTCTCGGCGAACCGATAACAGTTCAACCACATTGGTGTCGAAATAGTACTCCGATAGCAAACTTTTTGGGAAATTGATTTCATTTAAAGCCCTAAAATGGAAGTTGGGTACAACTTTTATTTCACTTTTTACTCAACATATACCTACGTAAGAGGTAGATAAATCATACGAAACTTTGTAAGCAGGTATTGCGTGAATAGTGACATCCTGTACAAAACGTCGCATCCCTTAGATATGTGCAGTGTTAACAGACTCCCGCACTAGGTGCACAGTTGACGGTATCAAACGAGTCACTGGATTAAAACGGTTCAAGACCGAGGCATGTGGAAGTCCCTCTAAAGAGATACATTTTTACTTTTATTATCAATGCAAAAGTGTTTGTTTCTTGGTTTGTCTTTCAATCACGCCGCAAGAGAGCAACAGATCAACGTGATTTTTCGCATGGATTTAGTTGAGGATCTGAAGAGTAACATAAACTATTTATCCCGGAAAAACAAAGAGTTCCCTATGAATTTTATAAACCTAACTCCGCGAGGACGAAGTCGCGGGAAAAAGCTAGTAAAAGAATAAATAGTTATTTAATTAGAAATAAATCGATGCAACTATCAGTGGACGAAGAAATAACTACATAAGTAGATTTTTGATATTTAATATTGAATTATTCATTTCGTAAAAAAAATCAGGTTTGGTTTTCAACCTGTCATTCCTTCCCAGTGATTTGATTAAAACGATATTACTGAAATACTTTATTGAAAAATCATAAGTCGATATAATAGTAGGTAGACCACGAAAAAATAAAAAAACATTATGTAAGTTTGCTTATAACCGAAAATAAAGTAGAATATAAATTGTTTATTCACGTTAAGGGACTGAGGCTTTATATCATGAAGGAAAATAAAGTATACGATAATATTTTTATAGTGTCTAGGGTTTAATAAGTATACTAAAAAAATATATTAGGCAAGAGGATTTATTTCATACTAAACAGAGTTTGGTTTTGATTTTTATACTGGATGCTAAGTATATCCTAAGAACGTTACATACTTTGATAAATCATGTATTATTTACTTAAAGACAAAAAACCAAAAAAAAAAAAAAAAAACGTGTGGCACTCGGGGACTGCCGCGGTAAAGCTATTGCATAGCATTTTTTATCAACGCCATCTAGCGGTGAGAGGAGTCCCGTGTCAGGTTATTTTCGTTACGAAATTTCTGGATTCGGTCTCCACGCTCAAGGCCCGCGATAGAAGCTATGCAATAGCTTAAAAAAATTTTTTTCTTCCAATGATGCTGCCGCCTTAGTTTGAAGCGGGCTAAGGTGAAAGGTGTATGGAAGTTTTATTTATACACTAGAAGCCCGCGCCGACTTCGTCCGGGTTGAAAATTAAATATTTGTTCTTGTGAGCTTCTTATAGGAGACGATTGTCAATAAGATCACCACAGGAACCACACGAATATCCCGCACCGAAACCCGCCATCGTGCCCCGCCGCGCCAGCCGCACCATTTTATTATTTTGTCGCGCGGAAATATTAATTTTCCGATAACTCCTAAGATATTTATTTAAATTGTATAGTGTAAAAAGGGCAAATATGTTCTAAATTAAATACTTACGATAATAAACATATTTATTTAGATATAGATTGACATCACATCGGTTAAAGAGGCTTCGAAAATAATTCATTATTTTTAATCAAAATTTGAAAGATAGAAATGGTTACTGTTAGTTATCCTTAGAATATAGACATATGCTATCGCGGACTTTTTTTTAGAACTCTTTAAGAGAAACAATTCACCCATACATCATTTTCATCCAAAAACAGTATATGACGCAGCGCACGCCTTGAAAACGTTTAAGAGTCAAAAAAATTTCCGACTTCTTTAACAAATTTGCTCATAATATCTAGCCATAATACATTTATTAACATAATTATAGCCTATAACCATCTGGAATAATGTACCTTTGAAATGGTAAAAGAATTATTGTAATAGGTGCGGTGGTTCCAAAGTTTGCTCCGGACATACATACAAACTCACAAAATTCGCGCTCTCTCTTTATTATAATAGTATAGATATTTTGAATCCATAACCCTATCGCTTTCTAAGGGTCATCGTAACGAAACGTTATATTGTTTGGCAGAATGACTTCGCCATACCTATGGTGTTAACTAACCGAGTCTAAAGTCCTTATCATACCGCCAGAGAAAATGCCACGGGAACCAAACCTGGAATCTAAGCTCTTATAAATGGGACCCCCCACACATAAGAGCTTAGCGTTCACCACTGCTCAAAGTCACATAGTTCTAAGCTACTATTTTTTCTATTTTATAAAGTGGTTCTAATTAAATTTAACGAGAGTTTTAAGTGGAGAAAAAGAGGGGTTTTGTTTGTTAGCAATTTAGGGCATATTGCGGCAAATATTTTAATTAATAATACGGGTCACTGAGAAAATAACTATGCTTTTAGTTATACCTATACCAAGTTGTTATTAAATTTTATCAATTACATTATTTATTAAATATATTATGGCAACCCGGCGGTGAATGCCTAATTGCCTAATGGCCTCCTTTTGCGGGGGGTCCAGAGTTTAATCCTAGGCACGTATCTGAAGGAAAACATCGCATCCCTCAGAGTTCTTTCGGAGAAAACAGAAGAATATGTTTGTATTTTTATATACGGCCGACTATGTTTACTCTTAAGATTTTAGGCAAATAAAGGTTTGCCAAATGTTGTTTGCCAATTTGGGTTTAAATAAAAATAAAGTCATCTGTATGAGGACAAGTGGTTTGAGCTGTGTGTTGATAGATGTCAGTCAGTCATTCAGTCAGTCAGTTTCCCTTTCCATTTATACCTATAATAAAGACATGCAAATATTTTAATTCACTATTTTTTATTTTTATTTTAATAACGTTTTCGTTTCGTAGGCGTGTTTGGTCTACGAGACATCCAGCTGAGCGTACCGGAGGCGGTGGGCGTGGGCGCCAGCGCGTCGCTCGGGTGTCGGTGGGCGCTCGACACGGGCGAGGCGCTCTACACCGTAAAATGGTACCACGGCGCCCAGGAGTTCTTCCGCTTCGTGCCCAAAGAGCTTCCCAATACGAGGGTTTTTTCTCAAACAGGCATTAGCGTTGACGTAAGTAAACACTCATGGGCATATATTTTCTCAATCACCAAATTAATCGACGTATGTATGTCACGCCTGTTGCTGGGCACTCTATAGGCCCTTTATATATATACAAGCCTATAATTTAGCTTATTGAGGCTAACAACGGTTAATGTCGCGGACTGAAAACTGAAACGATTATGGTTAGTTGGATAGTTAAACTTTCTGCGTATTTGGAGGCGAAAGGAGAATAATACTCAAATTCATCTTGACTTTCTTGATATTCTGTTTATGTAAAAAATCTACGACTAAATATTTTATCAAGTTATTAAATATATTTGTATAATTGAACCATTTTCTTTTAGAACAAAATGTGGCGTATGTCTGCCTTCAGGATATAAGTACTTGCCAAATGTCGATATCGATCCAGCGGTTAAGGTATAAAAAGTTAACAGACAGACAAACACATACATATTTTGCACTTATATTTTATAACATAGATTGGAGAGCCTGTATTAAGATAACATAGATAAATTTTTATTCTTCAAGTTATGGCAGGTACCAAAAATAAGGAGAATTTTTCACGTATGTTACTCTCTAAAAGGTTTTTAATTTTGGCACACTTTTATGAGCTATTCGTGGCGTTTTGCCAACTCTTAAGGTTTAACGGTGCGATTGTTTTTGTTTTGTTTTTCTAGCCCGCTCTTTGAAGGGAGTTTAACGCCCCGGCAAGACGTCACAATTGTTGACCCTTTTATACGAAGCCCTATGGCGTTGTTTGCCATGGAAAAATTATTTC
This sequence comes from Hipparchia sbordonii, assembly GCA_038048805.1. Classification (NCBI taxonomy): domain Eukaryota; kingdom Metazoa; phylum Arthropoda; class Insecta; order Lepidoptera; family Nymphalidae; genus Hipparchia; species Hipparchia sbordonii. The sequence goes on from CM076102.1 coordinate 6,613,547, forward strand.
CGTGATTCAAACGGCCTTTTACTCAGTTATACCATAGCTTTTACACCTACCATTCTCGTAAATCATACACCTTAATAAAAATAAGCAATTAAATATCGCTTGCTAAACAACAAAAAGGAGGCCGAAATCTTAACCTCATGTATAACGTAGGTACGTAGGTGTATAAATGATGAATACAAATAAATGAAAGATGCTAAAAAATTGTTAAATATAATTTCTGATCATAATATTTCTTCGAAGCGCAATAAAACGCTTTCAACAGATTGTAAGGGCGGGAGCTTTTGATAACTGATAATATATTATGCCGTTATGCTTGAGCGTCCCAAAGGAAAAATTTCCGTCCGAGAGAAATATTATTGTCTGAAGAGTCGGCCTATCAGACTTTTCAGATTATTATTTGTCGAATAAAGTACAAGTCTCGTCTCGTATGTAAATTTTATATAATGAAACTAAAAAAAACTGCTAGTTGAACTTTACAACATAACAACAACAACAACATAACTCCCTTTAAGGTCTTCAAATAAACTTGGCAGTTGAAAACAGCACATTGCTAACATATAGCTAACATTCAATTCATTCAAAGCATTTTCAGTATTGAAAATGTAAATGACGTCAGCAACATGAGTCGACTGCATCTGATGCATTGAAATAATGAGACTGTTTTTGTGGACGTCAACTGCATTTTTGCTGCATCCGCTGCGGTCGACCGTGTTACTGATGTCATTTTCGTTTTCTGATGGTACTTCGTTGCGTTTGACCCGTGAAAATGTTGCTGTAATCTGCGATCAGCTTAAAGTTCAGCTCCAAATAGTCGTACATTGTTATCAGCTTTGCCCATGTTTGGCAAGGGCGTGAATGCCCCGAGAGTAATGCCATATAAAATAGATACCACGATAACAAGCGTTTACTCAAACCAGCGTGTCTGGGCCAGATCTTAGATATATAACAACTTCCTAACAGTATCATATAAGGCATTCAAATATACTCGTTATCAAAATTGTATACATCATCATGAATATCATCCTACTAATATTATAAATGGAAAAGTTTGGATGGATGTTTGTTACTCAATCACGTCGTGAACCGATTTGGCTGAAACGCAGAGAGTTGGGTCTGGAATAATACGTAGTCTAATTTTTACTACAAGCAAGAATTCCTGTGGGAATTAAAAAACCTTAATCAAGTCGCGGGCATTATCTCGTTTTGAAAATTTTAATGATATTGGTATGATGTAGTGAAAATATTCCTTGAGTACCTACCTGCCTTAGATATACTTATGGGACTTTTTCAAATCTCATCCCTAAAGAGGAGACTTTAAAACCTAAAACTACGTAGACGTAATCACGGGTAAAAGATTATTATAAAGTATATACTCTTAAGTTGAGTAGTCACTAGTCAGGGAGGTACTTCAAAAACTGCGACAGATTGCGACTGGGAAACGATTGCAGTTTTATTTTTAAAAATTTAGGTCAGACGCTTTAGCGAAGATGGATCTGAATCAGATTTTGTGATTATCCATGTTTCAAGTGGCCCACTTTAGTGCAAGATGGATGAAAGCTTTTAGCACAATAGTTTGACTCCAGCTGTGTACGCTAAAGTGGACGATTGTGAAGTATTACGAATATAGTTATGGTTGTATAAACAGAAACTCTTTTACAGGCATTATCTATGTACTAAAATTTCCGTACTAATATAATAAATGCGAATGGTTTGTTGGTTTGTACTTTGTACTTCTTTCATGGAGCAACGGAATCCTGTATCCACTTTTTTGCATATAGTTTTAGATTTGGAGAGTGATAGCCTTTTATTAAACTAATATCCAATGAAAAGTTAACGCTAAGCGTGTGCTGAGAATTGATTGAACTGATTTTCACTTCGTTTTCTTGAATCGAAATCAAAATCTCCCCTACTAGAACGTGTTTTTTTGTTTCGGCGTCTTTTGGTACGGATCCTTCGTATGCGAGTCCGACTCGCATTTGACTGGTTATTCTTTCTTTCTTTTCTTCTATTACATTACATTTCACAGGTGTCACGGTCAGGAGCTCAGCAGGTTGTGTTGCGCGGGGCCACGAGAAGTCTCAGCGGGCGATACCGATGCGAAGTTTCAGCCGATGCACCGTTCTTCCACACCGTATATAAAAGCGCTTATATGCGCGTAGTAGGCAAGTATCAACCTCTCCTACACTTTTGCGAAATTCCGACCGGAAATACTGCCCTCGTAATTGAAAACACAGTAACTTAAAGGTAACTTCTATTTAACTTACTGTGTTTTCAATTACGAGGGCAGAATATGAAACGAATACGAGCATTACCGATAGAGAAGTACCTATAGTGCTATTCACAATAGAATATACCAGAGAAAATGTCTTTATTTGTTGGTTTAACATATAATAAATGTACTAAACATGCACATAGTTAAAATCTACTTAACTAGTGTCTACTATATGTTATTATGTGATGATATATCTATTTATTTATTTATACAAATTGCCGCCGTAACTTGTCAACCTCTACTACTTTGACCCGTTAGGTAATATCTACTACGTTTACCCTACCAACTAGAAACAATAAACTACCACTAAAAAATTATAAATAAAATATAGATAAAAACAATTCGACAGCAAGAAATTTAAAAAAAAACCTCCAACCTAATAATCGCTAGGTAAAATGAAATTCAAAATAACTAAAATCACGGTTCAAAGAAATAAAACGAAGATGTATAGCTCGGTTAAATGAATGAGTATACGAATAAATAAACTTTCCTGAATCAGTTCATAAACTAGTAAACAATGAGAAATGTTGATTGCTCGCTCCAGAGATTGCTTGTTTATGACTTTGTAAACGTAATTTAAAGTTTGCAATGTAGCGGATTAACTGTATGAGTTAGTTAGTCAATCAGAACTGCTCTGTGTTTGACAGCAGGAAATTTAATTTCCATCGATGAAACATATAAGTGCTTTCATATAATATGCAAGTATTTACATATTATTTTTTATATTAAGAAAGGAAAAACAAAGGTTAAAAAGAAGGAAAGTGGTAAAATGTGGTGATAACCAAAAATTTGGAATAAAGATATTGCGATAAATTCAGGTCAGATACATATTATGTAGCTAATAAGAGTCTTCTTCTAAAAGACTACTATTTCGGGCATGAACCTCGGATATCGGATATCACATGCTCCATAATGTTCTTAAAGATTTATAAAGTCTGCCAATTTGCATGGGACCAGCTTTGTTGATTACTGCCAATAAATAAACCTTCTTTAAGAGAGGAGACCTCAGTAGTGAGCCTTTTATGGGTTGCTGATGATGGGGATGATAAAAAAATTAAACACAAATAAAATGCCAATAACTTTAATGCATACTAAGTACGTATAGATCATTCTTGACTTTTTATCTTCATGCAAGGTTTGAATGACGCAACGATAAGCCTAGCCTTGCTTTGTATATAAACCCATTGAGTTTGTGGCTCTTTGCGAGGAGATCTAAATATTAAACACGTCTTATCAAACTCCAAATGCATCTCTAGTTAAGCCTAATAATTTGATCAATAATATGTTCCTTTTAGAATATAACATCGAACATAACTGTTGGGGAATTCTATCGAAACATGAACTATTGTTTGTTGTAAATAGTAAATACAGAGCGTGTGTTAGATAGATGTTTCAATAAGGTTTATTTGTTTAATTTACTATTATCAGGTATTATCATTGCATAAAACAGATGTTAATGTTCATAACATGCACGCAAAAGACATGACAATATTTCAATTTTAGGCATCCCTTACAAATCTGAAATAATTATACTCTATTTCATAGCTTATGTTGTCTATTATTTATTCACTTGTTAGTTTGAGAGTAAACTTTATTTTAAGATAATAATAAACGTTCATATGAGGCATAATATTATGAGTAGATTATGAGTAGATATTATGTTCTCGAAGCGCTTGAGGGCAAACTTTAATAACTAGGTTTTGTTGAGTGGAAAGTTTAGGCAACTTGACACTAATCTCTTAGCGAAGTTTTAGTATGTTTAGAATATTCACATATTGCTCAATGCATTATCATTATCTTTATACTTAGTTACTAGTTAGAATTAATTCAGAATTAGGTTAGGTAGAAATTTTTGTAAAATTAAGGAGCGCCTAAAGTACCTGATATGGATTGCTCTAAAATATCGGTATTTTGCGAGATGCTTTTTGGGGAGGGTACTCAAGACCTATTTAACTAAGTTCTCCAATCAACTTTCTAGTATAAAACTGCAAGGAATCACATGTGTCTACACCGTTTCATGGTTGTAATCCTGCGGAGCTTTACTACAAAAAATTATAATGACATGGCAAATTCCGACGGTATCATTAGCTGCTGTTTTAGTATTGAGGCATATTTTGCATCAAAAAGTTTTTGCGAAGCTATTCTCTACGTCTACGAGCTCTATCCCAAAATGTTCCACTAAAAGAGAGATAGTTTTTGCTCCATAGTAAAAAAGGATACTGTTGGCAAACAAAGGCCGGAACGGAATTCGGCCTGCCCAGCGTTTTAACAATTTCTACTGAATTCTCCGTTAAAGTAGAATGAGTCCGTATGAAAGATGAATATGCAACGTCGGAGTTCCCACGGGTTCCATTAAAACGCATGTGCCCTTGTCCGATTTGATTTATTGAGATCGAAATTTTCCCTCTACACTGTTGCTCTTATAACTTTTTATATCGCGGCGTAATGGAGTAATTTAGATTCAATGAACAGGCAAATTTCTAAACAATTAAGTTTGCCTTTGAAAATATGACGATCGCTTTCTTTAATGGTTCCGTGACCAGGAAATGCTTTTGGTAAATTTTCCTTCATTAATCTTATTGTTTGAGACATATCCAAAATAGATTTTAGGAGGCAATTATCGCACAAGTTGTGTTTATTCATTCTTCATACAAGTTTGTAAAACTAAAAATTTAATGCATGCAATTTAGCATGTATATGCTAAATTCAACATACATGTTTTATTAACTTCTAGCTCTTTTGAATTTTCTATTATTCAATCGTGACGTACTATAATTTGACCAATTTAGTTAGGTCCACATTTAGCGTATAAATTCGAACCTATGAAAGTTAGCACTAACGAAGCAAAATTCTTTTTCAGATCGTGAGGCTTTATAAAAAATTCCTTAGTCGCCCGCCCGGAAACTTTTATAAGTAGTCTGGTTAGTGGAAACTAACGCAAAAGTTTTTTGTTCCCAGAATTACCGGAGTCGGGGCCGAAAGTGCTTGCGCAGAAGAGCTGGTACACAGTGGGCGATATGCTGCGAGCTAATTGCACCTCCCCGCCCTCTGATCCCGCGGCGAATCTCACGTGGTTACTTAATGGTTATGAGGTGAGGAGAAAATGAAAACTTTCTTTGAACAAAATTTCTCGTACGTGTAAAGCGTGATTTACTTGTTCATAATAATAAACCACGCGTAGACGTAGACGTCCAAAAAGACGTTCTTTATTCAATTTAAAGTAAATTTATTAGGTTTTGATAGTTTTTGTATACAAGCTACGTAAAGTGGTCCACGTTACGACGTTGCCTACGGAATAGAGGAGTTTATCTTTGGCCACCCCAGCCAGAAAGCTAAAACAACAACAACAACAGATTTATAGAGCCTCAGAGATTTGTGTACCTAAATCTCAAAATCTTAGACACAGATATTAGTTTCTACAAAATTTCATTAAGTTAGATTGGTTGTTAAGTAAATAAGAATTAAATTTCGTTTGTTTGGGATGCGCTCGGGAATTGTCTGATCTTGAGTTTGAAGTGCAATTAATTTATTTTATGTAACTTTTACGATTTCATATACCAGTTTTCTCGATACGTACATATAAGCTCTAATTTATCATTTATCTTTTGGTTCCAAGGTCAAAGGTCTCGACATACCACTACAAGACACGTTTTATCCACCAAGACAACCTGTGATAAGCGACGCATCTCTGGAAGATGCGAATAGAATAATATTCAGTCCCTGGGACGCTATCTCTGGATTTGAGGACCCCGTGACTGATATTATAGACATTCCGGGCGACGTTGACATCGCTTCAAACCCGCACAAGAACAACTTTGAAAGCACGACGTTGCTCCTTCCGAGACTCGAGCAAATTGCAAGCAAAAATATAAGCGTTGAAGAAGAAAAATCTAATAAGTCTTCCTCCTTCAGTCAGCTCGTTATTCGAGTGCAAACTTCACATTTTTATAAGGTATGGCTGCAATAAAATGACTTCCAATTTAAATAGAAATATTTATTTTGCTACAACCTCTTTCAGTTTATACTCGTATATATGATAAACTATTTCATTTCTATAATCCTACTGCAGATTTTGTGTATATACCGAAGATATACATATATTTTATTATATATTAATATCAGCCTCATCGTTTAGTAGCGATCTCGGCCAGATTAGGACAGCTTAGGATTAGAATCACATCACACTAATCACATCACACTATCACACTAATATTATAAAGCCGAAAGTTTGTATGTGTGTGTGTGTGTGTGTGTGTGTGTATGTTTGTTACTCCTTCACGCCACAACGAATGAACCGATTTGGCCGAAATTTGAAATGGAGATAGCTCATACCCAGGATTAAAACATAGGCTACTTTTTATCCCGGAAAATTACAGAGTTCCCGCGGGAATCAAAAAACCTTTCTTTATCCACGCGTACGAAATCGCGGGCATCGTCTAGTATAGGATAAGACTCAGCTAATTTCATTTGTATAGGGTCGTCTGAACGTGACATGCGTGGCGCGAATACTCTCCGTGTGGTCTGCCAGCGGCTTCCTCTTGTTGGACGAAGAGAGGCCTCAAATAGCACCTGTAATGGGCAGTCGAGATTCTAATTCAGGTAAATCCGTACTAATATTATAAATGCGAAAGTATATATTTGTTAGGTGGTTTGTCCTTTAATCACGCACTAACGGAGAAAAAGATCGACGTGAATTTTTATAGGGATATAGTTTAGGACTTGGAAAGTAGCCTTTGATCTCGGAAAAAATAAAAGTGTAAAACAAGTTGCAGGCAATAGCTCAACGGTTAAAGGTGCGGACTGAAAACTGAAAGGTCGAAAAAAAATTTGGCTTTATGATGCAAGAAAGTAAATACCGTTTTATTAAAAACTCATTATTACGCAGCTTCAGGAGGATTACGAATTCAATCTGTCGTATGGCGAACTTTTTTCCACCACGAAATTACGCGATAGGTACAGTCTCAGACATTCATTAAATTATTCTTTAACATTAAATCTCAAGAATCACTACGTTTAATATTAACTATTAAACGTAGTGATTTATTATGTATGGTCGCGGACAGAAAATGTTTATCAGTTTTCAAAGTAGATTCTATATCACATTGCGTGCAGTAAGGTCTATAACGCCATAGAATATCTAAAGCATATCGACTGTCAGGCATAGAGGTGTGCATGTAATTATGAATCTTAAGGTGGTAAACATTTTCTGTCCGCGACCGTACTTATGAAGTCGTATTTGTTGGTGCTGACATACAGTGTAGATCTGAGATATTCGAATTTTAAATATATATACCTATTACCTATTACTCTAAACAAAACTGTCTGCTAGCCAGTACAAGTTACTATCCTAACACTAAACCACGTGCTGTGTCTTGCCATTCCGTGCTTGTTCAAGGTTTTTGGACTATGGTCTTAACTTTTCTCTCCCGAGAGGCGACCTGTGTGGCCCAGTAGTGAGTCGGCGATGTGTTGAGATGAATTAATTGTTTATTATAGCAAGTATGTGTATTGTTTCAGGTCTCCGGTGCTCCACATCTCACGTCGCGGCGCTGTTAAACTATTTACTCCTGAAACTCTGGTGAGAATGTTTCTGTTTCCTGTTTCATGCATAACTTATGTGCTAGATAGAGTTTAGTGAGAAGTAAGGCTTTTAGCCCCAAAACTGAAGGAATGCGGGGTTATCATTTCACTATATATCATGTTTATTGTAAAACAAAGCCCGTCCGCCGAGTTTGTCTGTACGCGTTAATCTCAGAAACTACCTACTAAAGCATTTTTATTCAGGTGTGAACATTGGATAGACTGTAGGAATTCTCGAGAAGTTTTATGTGTATGCTTGGTGTAAATTGCCCTATTGAGATGACGATGACTTACCTGATAGGAGGCTTTAGCCGTGGCTTTAGGCGTAGGTGGTTACCACCTTACCATCAAAAACGAGCCACCGTTTAGTGCTCCAGTCGACGGCGTGTAGAAGCAGATGTGATATAGCGTTCCGGTACGATGGCGTATAGAAACCGATAGGCGTATAAACTTATCATCCACTGCCATACCCCTTCAAAGTTAGCCCAGTATCGTCTTAGATTGTATCGTTACTTACCATCAGAAGAGATAGCGTCATCTCATAAAAAAAAAAAAATTAGTTGCCAGAAATCCTCAGCTACCTAAGAGCTCTAGTTTCCGTTAAAGTAAAACTGGTGTCAAAGTAAAGAATTTCATTCATGTTTCTTTTACAGGGTTTTCCGATGATCGACGGCTTAAATAGGTGGCTTCATATTTTCTCCGATCAAATCAGTGATGAAGGTTACACCCATATCTATAGTCGAGTATTTGTTTTGTATTATACAGTAAAAATACACGATACGCAGTATAAAAATAACGTTATTCTATGTAAATATATTTCTTAAAAACTGAAAGAAATTGACTACAAGATAATTTTTCTAGCGATGAGATCTTTCTTCTAAAAAAATAGTACTACATATTTCAAACTATGAGAAATTGTAGGAATATTGTATTATTAATGTATGTTATTTTCTAAAGTAGATGAATATGATTGTACTCTACTATATATTTGGGTATTAGTGATTATACAAATTGACAGGTGAAACGATTTTATCAGTGGAGTGATTTGATAGTAGTGACTTTTATACCTGTATATAATTAGTTTTTAAATTATAGATGTAAGAATATAGTGATGTTTTGCTTCACAACCTCTATGTATGTAACTGTTACTATAAAATAAGGATGGTAAAATAAAATTCTCCATTTTTAAATTGTTTTTATTTTATTCTATAAAAATTACCAGAATTTATTCTGTTCTATATATTATTCTATAACGATATTATGTCACTAGAAAAAATGTCTTAATATAGAACTGAGAAATACCTAATGATTACAAAGACATAGCTTAGAACTAATGAACATTATTATGCAAACATACATATAGTACGTTTATCTCACGAAGTTACGGGCACTTTACTTGTGGTTACGTCGTTTACATGCACATTGTGTAAGTGTGCGTGCCTGTCAGGAGCCTAGGTGGTAGCGGTCAGGCGTATGCAAGCTCTCGCTCACACTTATACAATTACGACGCACACACAACCATGAGCCACGCGCCGTCGTGAATTGCAAGAACTATAACAGAAAGTGATACTAGATGATTTTCATCATAATCCAAAATCTAATTCCATCCATCAATACTTCCACGTGAAATTGAAGTTTATATAAAAAACTAAATCCTTAAAACCATTTCATGATGCAGTAGCACGCGATGTTGCAGTTAAGCTACTTTTTTTCGAAAATCTCATTTAAACCATCTTGATTTCTGGATCGCTTTTATAAAACGTTTAGTATTTAGTATGGAACTATATTATAGTAGAAAGGTAATTGTAAAGTAAGTACTAAAACCATTTCTGTTATAAGACCTACTTACTATCTGTATTACAATCATAGTATAGTTTTAGAAAGTGTTATTATTTTTCATCCACCATAGAAAGACATATTTGACCCACGGAGGAGTACCTCGCTTTGTTCACGCAAAAATTGCCATATAAATTACTTTCTGAAAGGGTTCTTAACGTGTTATTATTGCATAATTTTATATCTCTATTACGGCACTGTGCCAACTGCTTAAAGTTTAACATGTCCGCTATATAGAGAGACTCTTAAGTGATAGCCTTTTTTGGTCTATTTATGTTTATAGGAGGACTTTAATAATCCGGCAATATGTCACCACACTATAGTGCTGTAGCCTGTAACCCATATTTCTTAGTAGGTACAAAATTATTATGACAAGTAAGCGCAGCGCCCCCACTAGATGAACGGACGATTTCAAGAGAGTCCCGCTGGATACAGACGGCTTAAGATCGTGCTCTGCGGTGATCCTTTCAAGATATAGACGATTATGTTATAGATTTAATATCTCATCACTACTGTAATACTGTAGCCTGTAATCATCTAAACATATAAAAGGGAATGGTGACTGATTGATTGATTGACTGACTGACTGATCTATCAACGCACAGCTCAAACCACTAGACGGATCGGGCTGAAAGGCATATAGACAGATATTATCACGTAAGCATCCGCTATAAGATTGGATTTTTGAAAATTCAACTCCTAAAGATGTAAAATAGGGGTTTGAAAAATCGAACTTAACGTGAGCGAAGCCGTGGGCAAAAGCTAGTTAATAATAAAATAAAATTCTATGGAAAGGCGAAATATATGATTCAACTCGTGGTCCTAATGGATGTTAGGCTAATCCGAGCCATAGACAGATTGACTCGCGCTTCAAATAAATATTTTGCCATAGGATTAGTTCACCACAGTGCTATGTCCCAGCTCCAGTAAGGCTTTTTCTACCAAGCGGTGACTAATGGCTCTACGCCTAACCCGATTTCCAATAAACGGCAGCCCGCTCACCTCGACAATGCTAATCTATCCTGTTTTTCAATAGAAGGTTATTGTTAGAGCATCTGAATAAAGCCTCCCCCAACCAGCTGCTTTTTATCCATCGACAAAATTGTTATTGCTTTTTTTTAATACGATAGTCCTTGACTGCGATCTCACCTAATGGTAACTGACGATGCAGTCTAAGATGGTAGCGGGCTAACTTGGAAGGGGTATGGCAGTGCAGATTCAACCCATACCCCTAATCGGTTTCTACACGCCATTGTGTCGGAACGTTGTGTCGGTCTGTAGTACTCAGTAGGATTGCATGCTTGTACTATAAACTATAGTACGAGTATTGTACTGTATTCAAGCTCTAGGTACTATAAACGATTGAAGAAATATAGTATAGTACGCAAAATTACTATTTTTCAATTGGATGTAATGTTTTTTATTTGCACTGCTGCACTGATAAAACAGAAAATAGCTCTCAGCTAAGCTCTGTTGAGTACCGTTTGTCAACAAATACATATATGTTTATGTGGAAGTCCTTATCTAGTAGAACAGTTTATAGACGCAAAGGCAATGTGTGCTTAGTGCTTGAAGGTAAACTTACTAACGAGGTTTAGCGGGAAGTTTAGGCACAACTTTGCCTAAGCGGATCTATAAGCTAAAGCTCAAAGTAATACCTATACATACGTTGAGGTATTTGCCTGTTCGCAAAATTGTTGAGAAGAGTTTTTATGTTCTGCAAGAAAGCCTACAGGCGCGAGTGCAGTTACCAGCAAGATTCGGCCGCAGTGAGCGCATCGAAGAAATGCAATCCGTCAATTCCTTCAATGCTGGACATATTCATGGGTATGCTCTGTCAATTTTACGACCTGCCCTATGTTGCTGAAGCTTTTCACATTAGGTAGTGTTGTGAAGACATTAAAAGACTAAGATTAACTAATTAAAAACCATCTATATTTAAAATTTTTTAGATGACATATCAGCACGCTAAATAGTTCGATGTCTTTTTTGGTAGGGTGATAACTAGCACAATAATAAAACCGACACAGAAACACTTGAAAAATTATAAAATTGCGATTGTGATTGGCTACTCAAAGTCGAAGAACCGATTGCCTTCATTAGATTGATAATACCTATCCGGAAAGTGTCATGCATCGACTGGATGTGGATGGGCGAGGATAGGCAAATCCAAAAGTGGAAGCATTTTGGCTGATGATGATGATGGCGATAAATGGGAAACCTAACTCGCTAGTTCTTATTATGAGACCAGAGTGTTCATCTGCACCAGGAAGGTGATCATCAAAAAATAAAGTAGACAAACAAGAAAGATGAATATGCAATGTTATGTTAACGCACCAAAGCGTCCCATTGTAACGTGTGTATTGTCCAATATGATTTATTGTGATCCCAATTCCTTTGTGATTTTGTCCTTGCAAATTGTTATATAATATAGGTTGTGTCATGGCTATACCACCTATGAAACAATAAAGGAACGAGAGTAAGTTAAATGAGCCAGCATAATCAAATTATTTACGCCTTCCCCGACATACTTAGTTTGAAATTTAAAATACCGTTTATAATATCAGCCGGCTTATCTTTATATTTTGCTGATTGAATTATTATGTACTAAAATACTAGAACAGATAGCATGAACAACGTCTTTGTGCCGTGTGATGTAGTGTGCGAAAGAGGGTTAATGAGACATAGAGTAGACATATAAGTATAGCTGAACGGTAAACAGCTGTGGTCTTCTCTAAAATTGATTGCATCAGTGTAAAGATCAGTGCAATGACCTCGCAATGAATAAGGATCGCCACCTGGCTCTGTGTAACGACATGTTTGAGATCACCTCTAAGGATTACCACTCGCACTCCATCTATATGAATACCTTTGAGCTCCAATGTTTTTTAGAGCTATGAGCCTACCGTAATATTTGTTACTTCAGTTTAAAGACTTCACAAGCTATTTCGGTAGCTCTAGTTTATTACGGATCTCGTTGAGTCTCACTAGATCTCGGAGGTATACTCCTATAACTCTCTCTTATAGTATACGTTATAGAAAAAACCCACACCCAAAACATTACTTATTTCCACATTCCAGAAATATGCACCTGTTGGGGAGAGGCAAGATTTGAATATATGATCACCTCGTTTATTGTGTTAACGTCATCGTGGACCTTTTAACAGAAAATACCAACTCATTAATCTTCTCTTCCCAAGAAATATTTCAAAAGGGTAAATAATTAAATTTTCTCACAGAAATTTCATAACATTACGTGACGTAACACAGATGTGAATCAAGAAATGAAAATTACTATGAAATAATAATACACAGGATCGCTTTCATTGTTCGATATACAAACATGCAGGAACCAACTGTCAACATGGTAAGCAACTACGGAAATTAAAGAAGGAAAGAAAGAAAAAACATATACAATTATACAAAATATGTATGACAAAAACAAAAATATATGTGTTGACCAAAAATTCCTCTCAGCATATGCTATGCCCTTGGAGGAAGCATAGGCACAGCGCTGGTCTTCCGTAGATCTAGAAGATTCGGACGACTAAAAAGATATGATAAAATACAAGTACCTACATAGAAAATAGTTAATGTAATGGGTTAATGTATAGCTATGATGTTATGATAAGTTTAAGTACTAATATAATATGAAAAATTATCCGTAAATAACTCGGCCGAGACAAAGTGTACCATAACATAGCAATGCGGAGTTACGACTATTGAAATCGCTAGTTCAGCAAATGAAATGTAAAGAAGTTTGAATTCAATCTCAAATAATGGTTCTCCGTAATATACAGGCCTATCTCATGTGACAATGAGATAGGCGGTAGATTGAGGAGGCGCGTTCTCAAAAATCTAGCTGTGGACATATTATGTTTTATGATGTATGGATGGAATAATCAGTTAATTCGATAGACGTGACCCTAGACTATCTAGAAAATAGGTACACAAACCTTTTCGCAAAAGTAACTTTGCCGATCTACCGACTAATCAAAAATAATAGCGAAATCATGGCTTTGGTTTCCGCAGCAAGTTTCTAATTTGCGATCGTTTGACTCAGAAAATTCTAACTCTATTTCTCCAAATCAACTTCCGGAAAGTAATCAAGCCAATAAAGTTACGACCGAAGTAGTTACACACCAAACCCACTTACCTTGCTGCAGTTTCCAAAGATTTTTTCAGATTAATTCTCTGACTTCCTCATAGTTACGGTTACCAGGTATGGTTAGGTAGAGTATATATAAATCTTATACATATTAATAATGATATTAATCTAGCTTTTATCCGCGGCTTCGCTCCCGCTATCTATTTTAAAATTAATCTGATATGGTGATTTGCATAAGCCGTTGAATCAATTTCGAAAAACTTTAGGAAGGAGATAACTATGTAGCTTGCAAGACAGCCATCCCGCTGAGATGAAGATGTCATTTATTAACTAAGGATTTTAGACTTGACATAAATGTTATAAAATAATAAGAGTATGTACCACGGTAATTATTTTAGTTGGGATTGTCGATATTTCGTCTCGCAACACCGCATTCTCGTCGTGACCACGGTCCATGTAATTGGATCGAAATATCGATTATCCCAACTAAAATAATTACCGTGGTACGTACTCGTATTATTTTATAACATTGATGTCATTTATGCTTGTGGGGAAGACTTAGATGAAATTGGCACAACATTAAATGGAAAGGCGTGCATAGGCCTTGTCCAATGATGCTCGAAATAAAGGGAACAAAAGAAAAAGAAGATATATATCCTGACTAAGAACATAATTATCCCGAGAAATATAAGCGTTCCCACCGGATTTTTATGAATCTAAATCGATGCACATGAAGTTACGGGCATCAGCTCATAGACAATCCAAAAGGATAGAATGAAAAAAAATACTTTGTCTTCGAGCCAGAAAAGCTGGTTTCCCAAATTGATCCAAAGATGAACAGCAAAAATATAACTTGGGTACCTATATAAATTTTCGCTAAAACACGCTCTCGAAAAATTAAAGCTTAAAAAGTTAGGTATTAAAAAACAATCATGGATATACGATTATACGTAATAAGGAAAATCTTCACAAAACGAATATTATTTCTGAAATTATAATATTTTGTAAGAGAGTTTTATTTCGCTTTTCTCTGTCAGCGATCATGCAATATTCTATTAGAACGGAATATTACTTTCACTGATTAATTAACTCCCCTAATCCATTAGAGAGTTTCATCCAGTTTACAGTTTGAGATAATATTACATTTTGTTAAATATATTCGCGCGGTAACTTGCTTTAGTTATTTATTCCTATTATTTTCAATTTGAAAGTGTGTTTGTTGGTTTATCGTGCAAAAATGGAGCAACGGGAAGTACCTAGTCGTAATAAAAAATACCCAAGGAACCCTTTGTTATTTTCGGGATAAAAGATAGCTCGTGTCACTCTTCTGGTCCTCAACTATACCCATGTAAGAAATCAAGTTTCTCCGTAGCTCTGTTGCACCGTGATTGCAGAACAAATCAACAAACAAACACAAATAGCAAGGAGTAGGGAATTAGTGATGTAGATTGTAGATACATGTACGAGTGTTTATCTAATTAAAACTAGATTTCCCTTTCATGTTCAGTTTACTATTTGCCTCTATGTAATCTCCGGACCGGTGTTTCGCAATACACGTCGAGATACTGTGGTAAACTATTTACTGTTTAAGCTTTTGGTTAGAAATTGGTTATGTTCCGAGTAACATTCATAACTTATGTGCATACGAAAGCTGAAGTTAACATGGTTTTGGAATGGACTACGTAGCTTGTTTAATTTAAGCCCACTCACTTAGAGCCTTGTTCATTATCCCTATTAAACTTTAACCGGCGAATAAATGTGACGAAAAATTTTCATCAGAACTTCAATATTCTAGAGTTATACGTTACTAGGCGATGGTGAAATAGGCCCTACTACAATGTTAAGGGCCAATTTTACCAACGTGAAATAAGTCTTACCAGAGCGTTTTGATATATTGGCAGATTTTCAATACAAAAACTATCAGAACGCCCAAATTAACCGAAACCGATATGGGTTGAATCTATACTGCCATACGCCTTCCAGTTAGCCCGCTACCATCTTAAACTGCATCATCACTTACCATCAGTTGAGATCGCAGTCAAGGAATATCTTGTCATGGAAAAAACAACAATTTCTTCTCAGTTGTTAAACTGCTTCCTAAAAAGGTCGGTCGGACTCATTAGGGCCTTTAAAATAGGCACAGTACCTACCTGCTTCAAGAAGGAGCAAATCAAAAAGAAAAATCAAAAGCAAAGAGATATTGATTTCGATTTATTAAAAAAAAAATGAAGTCACAATATTTCACAATAATACCATAAGTAATTAAAACAGATATTCAGTGGTAATTTACAACCACCGATGTATTAAATTAATCAAATGATTAATATAAACCGCAATTTTGGTATCGTTTGAACTAAAGTACGAATATGAATAACATGGATATAAAATGAAATTAAATCTAAAGATTATCGTAAAGCAAAGGCCTTTGTTATTTTTTTTTTTTTTTACAATAATCCTTACATTTTGACAATTCCATCAACTGCAATCGAAAATATTTTTGTCTAGTCCGTTTTTCAGCACAAACTTTTCTTCGCCTTAAAACTCACTAGCATGAACGGCATAAAGTACCCGTTAACTTTGTCAAACTAGACTAAGTTCCTATACACTTATCCAAGTTCCCTATACTTACTTTGTTCGTAAACAACTCTTGTCGTCTTTGTGGCTTGTACTTGAGAGCTTTTCTTTAAAATTTTAAGAACGTTGTCCTCAACTAGCGTAATGGCAAACTAGGAAATATCAATTTTTCAATAGAGAAATGTGTGACAGGATAGTTACAAAAGGGTAACATCATCTCAGTCCATCGAAAATCAAAATAAATAAGTACAAAATATTATCTGTCTTCTCGAAAAAATATTTCTTTTTTTATCTCTGCATGAAATATATTTTTCGAAATTGATTCAGATTTGATTTGATCATGTAATATGAAAAAGCTGATTACTGCCTCTTGAAGTAGTATCCGCTTTTGTAATAGTATTGTCTATCTTGACAAATAGTACGTATTTTAAGTACTTAAGATAAACACGCACCTCCGTGATCTGTATTGTAGGTTTGTAGGGAGTGTGAGTTCGTTTTAAAAAGAGGAGACAGTCTCTTTTGTATTGCGACCCTCGTTAGAAACACCACTTCAAAGGTACGCACAAAAGACCGCCCGCTTTACTCAACTCCTGAATCTTTTATTATTCGTTATCTCAATACATTGATTATTTATTTGGGCTATTAGAATCTGTTTATAGAATATTTACACGTGGATTTAAAAAAATATGGGTGGAAAAATTACTTCAAGTGATTATTTGTTTATCGATTCTGCGATGGAATTGTTTAAAAATAATTGCTACAGTATGAAGATCGTAATCGCCGCTGATTGGATTGGAGTCTCTCGTTATTGGCTTAAATGTAGTCTAGCTGCAAGAAAGCCATAATTTAAGCTTTTAGGACTAGCCATTATATTTTTCCATGGAAATTATAGAATAATATTTCCATTATGGTTTCTGACGATGGAATATCGGAAACTGAAGTTATAATAAAACTTCCTGTTCAAAGAATCAGCCTGGCTTTACAGTGAGGAAATACAGCTACTTTTCTAGATACTAATGGTAAGTAGTACGTACAAGTAAACTAGTAAGTTAATAAATTATACTTTACAACATTAACTCATATAGGTACACGTAAGGAAATTTAGTTGTGACAAACAAAAACTGGTTTACAACTGTATTTAAATGCATTAATTAGTTCACGTGATGTCAATCTTATTTAACTTCAAAGCATTTTAAACATTACAGGAAACAGGAAAAATATTTGCTTATAAAATCTGAATGTTTTGCATCAAACATTATTTGAAATAGAGTTAACTGTGTTTATTTTTGAATACCTGCAAAGAAAAATTGCCGTACTTAAAGGGAATGGATAAATACCTACAGCAGTAGGTATTTATCCATTTTCCCTTTGTTTCACGAAGAAATGGTAGCACAATCGTCATGAAGATGGTATTATTAACGAAGTAATAGGTATAACAAAATTCATAACTGGTAGAGCTATCGAAATAATTTGATATAAAATATCGAAAATGATAAAATTAATCATAACATTTTGTCTAAGTCTTCACTCCACCATGCCGGTTGAAACAGAATTTCAAAAAGTTTTTTACATTTCAATACGCACATGCTTGTTTCAGTGTAGTCGAAGAACATAGAAAGACCGTTCATCTATGGTGTAGTGAAACAATTAGTATACAAGGAATTTTGCCATAGAACAACTAGTGCACTGAACAGTCATAGCAAAGAAAATAAGCGCTGTGCTTTAATGAAGAAAATTAGATATTTTCCACTGAGGCAGTAATTTTGCATGAAACCAGTAGCATATTTTCAGTTCAAATATGTTCCAAAAGGTGCGACTGTGTCTAGATCCGCTAGTTCCCCGTGCAGCTATTAAAAATTAATTACCCGTGTAAGCTGAGCTCATTAGCAGCCGAAGGCGGGTGAGAAGTAATTTTGGCAGAGAACCGAAATCAGTGTCGCTTTTAGTGAGGGTTGATTTCAGAGAGTAAACAGCACAAACGGGTTATCGTGAGACTGTGTCTTCTGTTATTTCACATCGCATTAGCATATTTGCCGCTGTACCGAAGCGTGAAGCGACGATTACTTCGTTTATAGGTTACCTTAATGGAGTTGGGTACCTATTTTAAGATTTTGTTAAATTAATTTAAGAAGTTTTTTTTTTAAGCTTTTGTTTAACTCAACGTTTATTTAAGTCATTTGTAACATTTTTAAAAAACTTAGAATGCATTTTCAAAATACTTGTGTCAGGAATTAGTTTTTTTATTATTTGGAGTCACCATTTTTGTTTTTTCATATGATTTTACTTTAATTTTATAAGTCTTAAGTTCTCTGTAAGTGAGCAAACTGTTCTTTGAGAATAAATTCTTTAAACCTAAACCTAACTTGCCTTGCCTCGTTTGCAAGCTGAATTTAGATCTACTTCCCGGTTTCCGATTGAGTTGAAATTTTGTATGTAAATCAGACGGCAATGCAATATTAAAGTGACATGGAGATGACCTGATGATAGAGCTGGAAGGTATGGGAATTCTGCAATAAACCGACGTAACACCATCGAATTTGGGCTGATTTGATTCATCTTGTCAAGCACTCTGGTCTTAGACGATATCCAGGGTCTGATGATGTAGCCAGCTACTTGCGTTTAAAAATATTTATATATTTTTTAATTAAGTAGCAATAAGCAGCTACGTTTCTTACGCACTAGCTGCGGAAAGCCACAAAGCATGCAAAATAGCGCATTCAAACGGCACGGTGGACTGGACATTCGAGCCAACCGGAGCGGTTATCGGCTACCGGATAGCGGGTATCGGATGCTCACAGGCAATTCGAATAATGTGGTTCCCACTGACCTCTGTATTTAATCTATGATTAACAATGGACTTGCTGCTGTGTTTTTTTTTGATTGACGGTATTTTAGATTTGATTGACGCCATTTTGGCGCTGTAGACACTAAGCAAATACGAGTGTCTCGGGAACTGATAGGTAATACTGCAAATGGAGCACTGGCCTCTTTAATAATAATTAATCTATGATTTCAATGTTGTTGTTATATGATTTCATAGATTAATTATAGAGGTTCCAGAGACACTCGTATACCAAATGTGGTGTTTCAAATTAAGACGTCATTTGTATCAGCAAATCCAGTGTTAATCATAGATTAACTATAAGAGATGTCAGTGGCGGTTCCGAATAAAGTTTTGCGTTGAATTTCAAGAGTAGAATTACATTGTTTTAGAACGGATGAAGTTCTTTCCAACATTTCTGCGGCTGAGAGTCATTACGTAACAGCGCAATGCAATTTGCAATTACATTTCCGCCTGTTTTACGGATATGTATTTTGTCAACAGGCGTCGGTCGATTGAACATAGCGGCTGTAGCGGTTGCGGCGTTGCGTTTGTTAGCTTTAAACCTAATGAAATATACGATATCGAATAAACGTTACTTTGTTTGTATGCTGTGTTTAACAGTTCACATCCATTTGCACATCTGTTGACCTGTCACATACAGGGGATCATAATTACTGGAGCGTGCAATGATTTTTATATTGTCGATTTTTCGGCAAGGAGGCGCGCGGGGGACTTTTGTAGTGATTTTTGAAACCTTGGATTATATTATTCTAATTTCCGTGGGGATCTCTAACTTTTTGGAAAAAAAATAGCCTATACCTATTAATCGTTGATAATGTAGCATTGTATAGGTGAAAGAATTTTAATATAATTTATTTAAAATCGGTTTAGTAGTTTTTAAGTTTAGCCATTACAAATAAAAATGAGCATACAAACGTAAACAATCAAATCTTTTCTTTTTATAATATTTGTTTAGATAACTAGTTAACCCTTGAATGCGATACTACCTGGTTGTAAGTGATGCAGTCTAAGCTGAAATCTATAGAACATAGTTTCATTCTGCTCACACTCAACAAACAGTTAAAACGAGACAGATTTATGTCAGGGCATATTTGTGTCTCATTGTAACTCTGTCTCAAGTCCGAGCCAAATCGAGTATTCTCTATAGATTTCAGCCTAAGATGGAAGCGGGCTAACTATATCTGGGGTATAGCAATTCAAATTAAACCACATTTTTATAAATCGGTAATCGGTACTAAATATTTAACTGATGTCCACGACTTCTTCTGCGTGGAATTAGGTTTCAGAAACTTTTGTTTTTGAAACCCAAATCAAAAGGTAGAGAAAAATCTCTATAAAAACTTTATACCAGCCTTTTCACTCCTTTAGGGGTGGAATTCAAATAAATCACTTCTTAGTTCAGCTATAGGTATACCCAAGGAATTCTTACTCTAAAATCTAAATCGAGGTTACGGTTTTATTTTATAGGTAATAGAAGATAATAATTTATGGATTACGGATATTTGAACGGTTTGAATGCTGACTTAACAACCCCTACTTAACTATATCTCTGCAACAATAATAAAAGTTGTTTTTTCTGTAATATGTAGTCCAACGTTTATAGGTGCGGACTGAAAACTGAAAGGTCGCAGGTTCGAGCCTCACCCGTTGTACTATTGTCGTACCCCCTCCTAACACAAGCTTTCCGCTTATTTGGAGGGGAAAGAAGAATATAAGTCGAGTTCAGCTTGGCTAATATCCTTTTTTTAAAAAAAAAAACTGCAGATATTTATCTAACTTTGTTGTTTGATACAGCATAGGGTGAAAAGAGGCTTCCCTCAACTTCCGTGCATCTGGAAATACTTGTTATAAGTGTTTGCAAACATCACTGAATAGCTACAGAATGTACAATAGAAAGATACTCGTTATAAAAACGAAGCTGTTATAAAATGCATAAAAAGCATCGTATTATAAAATGTAGGTACCTATGTAGGTACGTTTTTGAATGAAAACTTAAGAATCGTTTGACTTTTATTTTATTTACTAGGTTTTTAAAATTCCTTGGGAAACCTTTGTTTTCCGGGATAAAAATTAGCCTGTGTAACTCCTAAATATCACGTCAAAAATAATCATACTATCGTATTTATAATATTGGTAAGGATTTTGTTTTGGATTAATTAGTTTTTATTGTATTTTGACTCATAAGCAGGGGACGTCTGCTAAACTTACAAAAATTGCATAAACTTGTTGGAGCCCGCGTAATGAAGCTGTTTGGTAAATTATCATCCAGACAATTTCTCCTAAATTGCCTATTCGCATGATAAACGGTTTAGGGAGAGCGAATAGCACAAACGGGGGGTAGAACAATTGCTTTGTAACTAGTCCCGAACATTGTATGCATTAAACATCCACCGAATAGTGGATTTCAGGGAGCAACGCTCTACATATTGAAAGGCTTTGAAGTAAAGCTACGTAAATTACGGACGAGACATGTTTTTGCATATTTAATAAGAAATTAATGTGCAATACCAAAATTGACACCTCAATACAAAATATAATAACAATATCAGAATTGAGTATGTCGATGCATCTCTTTAACTCCCAATGACGTCATCTGCATCTCTTGGACCTCCAATGACGTCATCTCTTGCGTTTTCTACGGGACTTGCAAGTCGTCTTGGAATCCAAGATGAGATCACCTTATGTAATTTACTTACTAGATACATCACTATTCAACAGATCTTGCAAAAATCTGTTTGATTAACGTTTTAAATAAAATATTCCTTTACCAAAAGTAAAGTTGCTGTACAATAATTGCACCCTGTGCGAATCTTTTTAACACTGTTTACTATATTCACAATATACATTCTTCAGTCGACGTTTCCTAGAAACAAGAGAGTCGATTCGGCTCAAACGAGCTCGGGGATGTAACAATCGGAACGTTCGTTTTGTACGAGTACTATACCAACTCTCGAGCAGTGCATTATAAAAACTGTCAGTAGACAATTTTAGAGAGAAAATCGCGAGTATATTTTAGAGAAAAATGTAAAGTGAACAGCACTTTGTCGTTCCTGCTGTTGGGAGTTTTATATACGTTGGTTTTGATTTTAAAACAGAAATATCTTTTCGTATCACGAATGCAAACGTTATAATATTTTAGTAACATAAAATAACTAAAGCCGCATCATGTAGTAAATTAATATCAAACCAAATTGCTTATATATTATGATCATTTTAGCTGACATGACCCGACAATGTTAAATGGGGTCGCTCATTTAACGTCACGAAAGTGTGTTTGTTTGTTGGTTTTTTCTTCAATCATGTAGCAATTGGGCAACGGATTGACATGATTTTTATATGGGTATAGTCGAGTACCTGGAGAGTGGAGAGTGACAGGCTTTTTAATCCAGAAAAATAAATGTTAACTAACTCGGCGCCGACGAAAGCTATAAAACTAAAACTCGTCATGCCAAAGGGGTGGTAAAAGTTGTATGAAGAAACGTTTTTATAACCTAAATCCATGACGAATTTGAGACGACGAAGGAGGCGACGCATGTAAGTCATTCAAAAACCACCTCTCATTTTGTGCAACAGTACCCGCTTTATGTGACTTCTCTCCTCGATTATGTATGAAATCCAATATAATTATTGCTCTCAGCCTATCATGTGCTCCCTGCTTTGTGGTCGTAGTAAAATAGTAGCCAAAGTCTACCTGTATGTGTGCACTCTGCTTATTAGTAAACGGAGCTCATTCAATACTCGATCGCTTTATCTTGATTGCGGGGAGGCAATTAGGGGCTTGCGTTTGTAGCTAGCTATAATATCCTACAACCTTAAGTAGGTATCTATCATGCTAAGTTATATTCCTTTTTATACCTACTACTATGACGTAACTAACTGCCTCGTTGGTCTAGTGGTTAGCAAGTTCGACTACGGGTAACGAGGTCCCGGGTTCGATTCCCGGGTCGGGCCAAAAATGTATTGGGTTTTCTGTTAAGAAATTTTCTGATTTCTCTCCGGTTGTGTCGGATTTCCGTCCCATCGGACTATGAGACCAAGGGAATAGAGAGTGCACCTGTGTTTGTGCACACTTGTGCACTATAAAATCTCTCGCGCAGATGGCGTATTTCTGTGGAGATTGGCCGCCGTGGCCGGATTCGGGTGGGAGGATATTATTATTATGATCGATTAAAGAAAAGCTGCAGCAATTATTGCAATTACTACAGTCTCAATAATTATCGTGATGAACTGACAAATTTGTGGGATTTTTGCTACAATGCATTTTAACCAATAGCGACAAAGAGTCGGCCAATCTTAGGTCGTTGCTACAGTAAACATCTTTAGACAGTCTGCATCCATGAATTCCTCTATGCATTCTTATACGACATGAATTCAGTAAAATTATTAATTAATAATTAAGTAAAGCCTCAATAGCCCAACGGTTAAAGGTGCGGACTGAAAACTGAATGGTCGCAGGTTCGAATCCCAACCGTTGCACTATTGTCGTACCCACTCCTAGCACAAGCCTTCTGCTTATTTAGAGGGGATAGGAGGATATTAGTCAACTTCAGCTTTGCTAATATTCTTATTAAAAAAAAAAAAAAAAAAAAAAAAAAAAATTGCATCAGAAACAGGTTCCTACCACCCAACCCCGTTCATCGTGACTCAAGTCTATTTTTTAAGCACCGATTTGTATGCTCAGATCACCACCTAACAGACCCAATTATATGGGTCACAAAAAATCTTCAACTTTAAAGCCCTGTGAAACCATTTCAGATAAAAGATATAGATATATATACCACCGCGGACAGTTACTAACATTTATAAACTTCACCCGACCGCCTCGGGGCTCAATTTATTACCCGTAACACAAAATTGAACGAGAGCTGATGTTGAACAAAAATGAACTTTCCTGGTAAACGTGATGATATTTTGTTCTTGTTTCTGGCAATCAACCTTACTTGCCTGAAACAATATAATGTACTAGTTGACCCGCCCAGGTTTCGCACGGGTAAGCTACAAAACAAACCCAACGATACAAACAGCTGGAGCCTGGAGTTCATGATGTTTGGCAATATGAATTAATAAATAATAATCGACAGTCTCTAAATCCCATCAGTTTAGGTGGACAATACCCAGCAGCATCAGGATAAAAAGTCCCGTAACAGTTTATAGCAGAGTTAAAATCTAGCCTCGCCACGTTTACAAGACATACAATACCCTTCGATTATAAAAAGACCAGCGTCTTTAGTGATAACATAAATTGATCGTCAATTGGGAGTTATTCCATGCGAGGGCAATGAATTATTAAAACCACGTCTACACAATCATGTTTTGAATCCATTACCTTATATAAAACTGACTGCCGGATTTATCCTTTTTGTCAGAGGCTTTCGCTACCAAAATGTCTGCAAAGTGCCAATGCTGTTCGTATCTTTAGGCTTTGGTTGACGGATGATTGAATTATTGGTTTACAAGTGTACTCAAGTCTTTATAGGTAAGTCATTTCCAGATGCTGAACAAATGATCCAGTTATTTTATGAATTTGGACTTTATTTTTAGTGAAAAAAATATAACTAACGTCCGAGTCAGGTTAGAAGGTTGGATTTCAATTTTTTATTTTTAAATGCCCAACCGTATGAAAAAGTATTCTCTTTAAAAAAAAAAGCCCATTCGAAAATAAATAAAAAAGCCAAAAAAATATTGAATCTACATTATCTTCGGTAGTCACGTTTTACCGTTAGCGCTAACAACTTTAATAGCTACGGCCGGGCTGGAATGGAAATAGCATTTTTACGTGTGTTATTGGATCTAACCAAATACGAATATACACATCCGCGAATTCTATACGTTGAAATTTTTATTTTGAATAAATATCAAAAATTGAGAAACTGGCGGGATTTGAATCCGATTATTATCATTATTTTGTAAAGCCGTACAGCAATGTTAGTTTAGTAGTTACGATTAGGGGTGGAAAATATCGCTTTTTCTGAATATCGAATCGAAACTATATATCGATATTTGATATCGGATTTTAAAACAATATGTTTTCTGAAACTATATAATATATTGACAGATACGCTATAAGCTTATGCTTATAGCGTATCTGCGACGTGTGTCCTGCGACGAAAAATCGTTACAAAATATCGTGATATTCGTAATGTACCATTTTTTAACGATGCCAATTTTAAAAAAGAAAACAAAATAAAAGGTTAATTTTCAATATAAAATAGCAGAATTTTAAATTGGAGGACTGAAATATTAATATTATAGTAGCTATAATTGTTATTTCTCATTGGCGTTGGTAACAGTTACCAAAAATGACGACCCGGTTAGATAAAATAAACGCAATGTTAATTGAACAGCCAAATTCGTACCTATCTCAAAAACCAACATGAACCAAGCGACTCCCAAGAGCTCCCAAAATGGTTGCCTCGTCGGAGAATTCGTGATTCTAAATTAAATTCAATTAAGGAAATATCGAAAACAGAGATCAAGTGGCGTCGCTCTAAACTGAGTCAATAGTGATTTAAATTATATGACAAAACTTAAAGTATTGTATAAACATTCAACGCGACTAATATAAACGAGGTACCTATCATCGTAGTGATAATTCATTACTTGCAACAACAGTTTATAAAACAGACTGAGCCAAGTTGGTGCATCTTGAAATTCCATCGCTGATGGGGTGAAAAGAAGTGGTATAGTTTGTATATAGAAACATTTTTAAAACCCACAACAAACGCAGGTAGGTTCCAGATATCGTCGAGTGTTTATACATATCGGTCGGTATAAGTTGCGATTTTTGTAATGCTAATAATTTAGTGCACATTTTTTTTCTTAGAAATCCTCTATTTTGCTCTAGGTCCTTTTGTTTTTACCAAAAATGTTGATCCATTCATTATACATATTATTTGGCAATCGATGACATTTATTATAGTACTTGACTAACATTTCTCCAGTCAAAGGCTGTGTCCATAGATGAATCCATAGATCGTCTAATCAAGTTAGAGTAAAAACGAAAGAGATTTATGTTAGGAAATAATATAACTCTAATATTATAAATTATACTAGTCTCGTTTTAATTTTATTCGTCTATAGATTACAAGATGGTATGAACAATTTTTTATATACCTTGTTCTTTTGTAGAAATTCATGATCACTAAATTAGCGTTACTCCTCTAAAATAAAAAAAAAGTTACTAACTTAACAAAAGTTCCAAATACAAAATGCAGTGCAGATACCGCTAGTCTTCACCTTAAGTGGACTTGGTTAAAAAGCGATAGAATAGAGTGTAAACACTTAAAACTTTGCTCGTCGAATTTCGCCGTTTCACACAGCCAACGGAAAGCTCCGCTGTTGGAAAACAAAGCAAGACGTGTTTTCAAGAAGGTCACCGAACTCCAGAAGTCCACGTAAAAACTTTAATAAAATGTCTTTTATTTACAACTAGCCGATGCTCGCGACTTCGTTCGCGTGGATTGAGATTATTTTGATTCCCGTGGGAACTTTTACTAGGATAAAAAGTAGGCTATGTGTTTTTCCAGACTGTAATCTATCTCTGTGCTAAATTTCCACCAAATCGGGTCGGGTTGCGCCGTGATTGAATAACAAACACCCAACCATACATCCAAAATTTCACATTTATAATAATAGCAGGATTGAAGATCTACCTAACAAGTAATATGCAATTTTTAAATGAATTTACACGAAATCATGCATGAAAATGATTTTCCTTACTAATATTATAAATGTGGAAGTTTGTTTGTTAGTCGTTGTGCTCTTTTGTGTCGATTTGTTGGTTTGTCCTTCAATCACGCTTCAGCATAGCTACGGATCCACGTGATTTTTTGTATGGATATATTAGAGATTTTGGAGAGTGACATAAGCTACATTATCCCGGAAAAAAGAGGGTTCCCGCGGGAATTTTAAAATTCTAGCTCCACGTGGACGAAATCCCGTAAAAGCTATTAATGTATAAAAAAAATAAACTTACCTAATTCTCCTGCTAAAAAAATAATATGAAGTTATCTTATAAACCTTTCCGCAATACCGATTTATTTGTCTAAAAACTTGCAACATTCTTAGTTAAAGAAAATTCTCGTAATCCCAAAGTAATCTTGTTTCATAATTAAGTACCTACCTACCTACTGTATAAAGTGTTGTTTTTTGAAACTTTATTCCCAAAGTGCATTAAATTTTTGCTTTGAAAGCGGAACAACACCGCAATTGTTTCACAGGTAAACTCCTCGATGCTCAAACAGTATAACTTTGGAAATCTAGATCCCACAACGATAAGAATATTCAACTGGGAATTTACGGGATACTTTGGGAATTTCTTTCAACTTCAAAGAAAGATTTAATAACGGATAGTTTGTTTGTTGTCTTAAAGGTACTTAAACATTCAATGCAAAATATAAAATATATATTAGGTGTATCGCTAGACAATTTTATCTATGAAAAGATAAGTTGATGAATGTTGAGGTAATTGCTAATGTGTTTGATTGGGAAAGTGAACTGAAAAGCATAGTTTTCGTTTTTCCAAGTAACTATAACATGGGTATCTTTAAATCATTTAAATTATCATCGTCCAGGTAGGTTATCATCGTCGGTCCACTTAGTGGGGGGCTCCTGCCAACGCTGCAATTTCCGGCGCGAAGTCACCACTCGAGCATCTTGGGACTAGGTATTTACAATTTCAGTACCGTTCATTTGATAATTGCTGGGAACAAAGTAAACTAGGTAAGTAGGTACTTTTTGCATGTGATATCCCGTATACGTCTTCTCAAAAGTTTAAATTCTGAAGTTTTCGAGATAGCAGCTGCACCGAATCCAAATTCAACTTACAACTTGCTCTTCGGTAAGTTTTCATATTATGTAACTTGCATTTGCTCGCGACTTAAGGTGGACTTCCGATCTTCGCGTCAAGCGTCAGACGCCCGTGTCAATGGCGTCTGGAGTCTGCGCGTCAGTACTACGCACTGTCTACACATACACACACACACACACACACACACACACACACACACACACACACACACACACACACACACACACACACACACACACACACACATACACACACACACACATACACACACACACACACACACACACACACACACACATACAAACTTTCGCCCTTATAATATTAGTGTGATAGTGTGATGCGATGTGATTGTAGGCACAGTGGCGTAGTATTGCATAAGTGGCGTAGTGGCGTAGTGAATACTACTTGTACTAGTCCATGTCTTGGTGCCTACAATCACATCGCATCATACTACGTAAAAAAATTAACGCTCGCTTCATTCGCGAAAATTTAGATAGCATCAATCTTTTCAGCTAACCTCACTACCATTCCATTTGGATTAGGATTCGCTCTCCCCCCACTCTACATCACTGGACTAAATCATTGAACACCAGTTATCAACTCCTCAATCCTGATGTGAATTGATGTAGCGTAGTGCAATTGTAAAAACTTCGCGTTTAACGGTAGCGAACTCAAAGTAAATTTTTAAAAACTTTTTCCACGCGAACGAAGTCGCTGGCATCAGTAAGTCAGTCATACACATGCAAAATACTTTTATATTTCCCGACAGGATATTACTCTGTAATTCGCATGACCGTAAATACTGTGTTTAATTAATTGGATGCAGGTTAACCGCAGCTTTAACACGAAATTTCAGTGTGAGTTTAAAATTTGTATTAAAAATTAAAGCATCTGCTAATCGTTAGATCTAGTAGATATTGTCCGAACGAATTCACTAGGATGTGGAGTGGATTCACGCTGTCTGAAGCTTTGTTGTGTCAAGTTTTAAAATAAAGTAATAAAGACACTAGGGATTTTCTACGTAAGCGCTCTTCAATTTAGGCTTCAACTTCACATACCATCAGGTGTGATCGCAATCAAGCGCTAGTCTATATATTTTAAAAATCTAAAGAACATTTTGATTTTACAATAACAATTTGGTACAATTAACTGCTAGGTAGGTACGATGCGAATGTCAAGATTTAGATGACGTGCTACGTTTATGCCCCTGCTCTACCTGCGCCGTAACGCGTAAATTAACACGATAATAAAGGCATTGCGCAGATGGGGCCAATATTTTACTGCTTTAAATATGTTGAAATATTACTAATGACGTTAGACGTTAAGCGCTAATCTATTTGAGCGCAGCCGTTAACACTAACATTAATGCAGATGGAGCAGTAGCATTAGGGATATTGCTTAGGTATCACTTGTGAAAATGGACATAAGAATTTTAGTCCGCAACACATGTTGGTGAGAAGGTCCATACAAGACACCCAGTATTTGAACGCGCGCCGCAGTGTATACGCTAAAGTCACAACATAATATACAATGGTTTGGGTTTTTTGTCGGTTTGGTAGTATTGGTGACACATCTTAACGTCAGGATCTTCGAAAACAGCCTGTTTTTGATTCAATAGTAAACAATCAAATATTCTTTGTTTTGATAGGTTAAAAATATATGTTGTAGTTTAATACACGTTCTAAATTATTTTACCGTTCAAAAGTCCATATTTTGAACTTCACAAACAGTGTAGTTTTTAATTGTTTTTCAGGTTGTATTTATAGTATATCAAAGTTAAACTAAAAAAAAAAATGTCAAAAAATAAGCAAAAGCTTTTAGAAGAATATTTTACCGTTAATTTTTCTCTAAAAAGTTTTCTTTCTATTTATCATGACTGTTTTACTTTTTTTATAACAAAGTGGCTCGTGCACTTCACTTCAATTGCTTGCAAGTTACTGCGGCCGAAGATCGTGCCCTTAACTTTAAAATAAAATACTTTTAACATGAACAGCATAGAATTATCGAACACAAATGTGCCCGCTACCATCTCAGACTGCATCGTCACTTACCATCAGGTGAGATCGCAGTCAAGGACTATCTTGTCATCGAATATAAAAAAAAAGTGTCAAAACTCTTATGAATGTGCAAACATCACTATCAACTAAAACTTGACGTTAAAAAAATAATGATATTTAATTACATTGTAATAACTTGACAAATGAAAGTGATAATGTAATATATTTTTTTTAATAATAATAAAAGAAAAACCTAATTTGAACACCATTGCAGAACATGTAAGCAAAATTACTATTTTAAGACCTGTATCTGTACCCATGTTCCTGGAAATAAAATATTATTTATTATTAATCAAATAATATCCCAGTCCCTTCTTAGTTTTTATAAAATCGTACTAGCTGAAAATTTTATTGCAAATATAGGGAGAAGTATTGTAAGATTTATAGCCATCCACAATCCACATCCGTCACTTTCTTGGCAAAAGAAAATTGCTGTGTAAAGTTTTACGAGATATGAACTTGTAAGTTCTTCAAGATATGGACTTTCTTCATTGTATTTTCTTTGTTTCTTGATTGTGTAGTGCAGTGTGTGTAAGAATCTTTTGAAAGATTAAAATAAATTAAAGTAGAAATAATTAATTAAATATTACAAAAGAAAAATAGCTAGCTTCATCAATTTTAACTTGCGACATTACGAATGGTATAGAATTTTCCAACTCAAGCTTTCAGAATTATATAAACTTGTGATAAAAGCTATGCCGTTAATCCAATGTTGTTTCTCACTAAGAAATATTTTTAATTTATATCCATATATAGATAAGAGTTTCTTGCTGGCTGATCTCAGCAGGATCAGCATTCCGAACCGGTGCAGCGGTGGTAGATTCTTGACTTGTCATAAGAGCCACAAGTTGGCCTACATGAAACAAAATATAATTTTGAGTTTGAGTTTAATAGATATAAGATATCCAAATCGCAAGCAATTATATAAGGGTTCCATAATAGACAAGATATTGAGTGTACATTGGAGCTCTAGAATAATCTTAAGACATGGCTAGTGATTTTATCGTATGCGGGCCGTTATTTACGCGCTTGCGCAAGACTCGTATCTTTTTTATTTGACATGTTATCTAAATTCAATTCAATAATTGAGTTTTATCCAAATCGACTGCTGGAACGACCCCAACGACCATCAGTTCTTCTGTTTCACAACCACAGTTTACTTAATAACTTCTTTAAAATATAAAATCAATGCTGTTATTAGTTATTATGTGATAAAAAGTAATAATAGAAAAAATAACAGAAATACTGATAAATAAATAATCATGACTATAAAATAATGAATTTACGCAAAACAAGATAACTCAAATAGGTAATGTAGATACAAAAAAATTCCAATGTAATAATAAATTTTAATAATGTAATCAATGTTAAAGATTTTAGAATGTAACTAATAAAAGAAATGCTAACAACGAATATTAATACGAGTATATAAAGCCTTGTAATACTGTAAGTAGTGCAAAATATGTTAGGATAATAAGCTAGGAATACCAATATTAAAATTAAACGAGAATCTTTAACTCCAATTGATCATAAAATGATTTTTTTGTTTCTATTATATATTATAATTGCTGTTGTTTCAGCTAATAAAGCTCCTCCTTATAGTCTGAGAGAGGGACCACAGCATTTTGAAAATTTTATTGATACCCATAACAAAGTGTATAGTAGCGATGAAGAAAAAGCTATGAGATACGAGATATTTTTGAAGAATCTAGAAGAAATTAATCAGTTGAATGCTAAATATGAATACACTGTGTACAGTAAGTACAACTGATTATGCTCATAATTGGCTCATGAAATGTTTTAAAAATTCATTGAACGAGTCGCTTCTTCATCTTAATCCACTGCCGGCCCACTATACTGCCCAAAAGTTTTATCTTGGAATGAGAAGGGTTAAAACTAAGTTATCACGCTGTCTGGTAACTTGCGCAGTAGCAGGTTACTTACTTACTTTTGAGAACATTATGGAGTCAGGCATGCAGGCATGGTTTTCTCACGATGTTTAATTACTTAAAACATAACTGTGAGTAGAGGTGCCTGGGATGGTGCTTGGGATTTGTACCCTGACCCTCAAAAGTAAACCGAAGTCATAACCATTAGGCTATCATCGTTCGACGATGTCCCTTCAATTCGACTTTATTAACCCACTCTTTGAATGAATCGACTTCAAGGCAAGCAAATCGAAAACTTACTTCTGGTCTGTGAGAAAACTCATAAGTAATACACTTGTCTCTACAGGTTTTATATTTTCCAGGTGTAAACCAATTCACTGATTTGACACTCCAAGAATTCCAAGCAAAACAGACGTGTGTTATACCTCCCTCTGAACATTTTTGGAGATGCAAAACGGTTCGCCCAGAGATCAAAAATAAACACGAAGGTTTAGGATTACCGACACATAATAATAAGTCGCATTTACTAGGAAGTTTTGACTGGCGTGACAAGAACGTGGTCTCTAGAGTCAAAGATCAAGGTCATTGCAGATCCTGCTGGGCTTTTAGTGCTCTTGGTAAGAATATGTTCTCTTATTAGAAAGTAGCGCACATCCATTCCTTCAACCGTCTGTATGGTGTAATCCACCCTCTTCGGTGTAGAGTGTCGAGCTGTGTTCTTAAAGTAGGATTTTTTGGGTTCCATTCCAGGCAGAGACCATGTCAAAATGGATAATATCTAAAATGTCTCTGGTCTGAACTTGTGGGGCTTTAGCCTTGGCTAGTCTGCCTGCACCCTGCCGTCACAGATCTGCCGCCAAACAATTGATGATGATGTGTAGAAATTGATTATGGGCATGGGTTTAATTAAAAATCTGGCCTAGAACGAGCCGGACTCGCATATGAATAGTTCCGTACCATCGTAAAAGTGATTTTTAAGGTCGAGCAAAACACCTGAGACCCTCTTTAATTTTTAACTTCATTTTATTTTTTACTAGATGATGCCCGCGACTTCGTTCGTGTGGATTGAGGTTTTTTAGATTCCCGCGGGAACTCTCTTATTTTGCGGGATAAAAACAAAAAGTGTTCAAGTGAAAACTCCATTTATCTGGGATAAAACTTCCCTCTTCCCTTTCGATAGTATTGGGATTCTTGGTGTTCGCATTTCAAACGAAGTCCAGTTCCGGGATCATTTGGAAGGAAAAGCCAAAATAGCTTCGAAAAAGCCTGGAGTGCTCAATAGAGCAAAGCGGTACTTTGCGCTCGAGCACAGGCTCCTACTCTATAAGGCCCAAGTTCGCCCACACATGGAGTACTGCTCTCACCTTTGCGCTGAAGCACCTCTATATCAATCCTTCAATAAGTGGGCAGCTCGGCTTGTGGACAATCCCAAATTAACCAACTCGTTGGAAAGCCTGGAGCACCGTAGAGTTCTCTTTGCGTATTCTATCGTCTATATAATGGGAAGTATTCTGAAGAGCTGTTTAACCTTATTCCACCTTCTTTCTATAACTAAACCGCTCGCCACCGAACATAATTTCACCCTCACAACCTGGACGCCTGCAGCACTTCGACCATTCGCTGTGACAGATCTTTTTTTTTTTCACGTACTTTAAAACTGTGGAACCAACTTCCTGCGACGGTGTTCCCACTAAATTACAACATGGCGTCATTCAAGGGGCGGACCAACAAATTCCGGAAGGGCCTGCAATGCATTGGTGGTGCCTCAGGTGCTACAAAATAATGTTTGCTCACTAAAAATATAAAAAATCCATCATCACATCATCTTGTTTACTTTCAGGTAATATAGAAAGTATAAACGCTATCCGCACTGGCAATCTAATAGAACTGTCTGCACAGCAACTGGTGGATTGTGATAGTTTAGATGATGGATGTCGTGGAGGACATCCGTATACGGCCATGAGGTAAGATCCGTTTGCTATTACAAAACTATGGAAATACACTACATTAGATGCTTCTCTACAGTGACATCATCTCAACTGCCTCGTTGGTCTAGTGGTAAGCATGTTCGGCTGTACGGATGACGAGGTCCCGGGTTCGAGTCCCGGGTTTTCTGCTAAGAAAATTCTCAGTGCTACCCTGGAGTTACGATGTAGGCGGTATGTCAGCCCCGTTTATTGATGATGATAATGATGAGACATCTATTTTATTAGGTATTTAGGTCCGCACACAGATCACACAGGCTCTGTGCCGTCCGAAATCTATCCTTATAAAGGTGTGAGGCAGCACTGCAAGCACCCACACACCGTGTTAGATGTCGTTGTTGTAGACTGCAAGATTCTGGTCGGAGACGAGGATTTCATAGCTGAACAACTGGTTGCCAATGGACCACTATCTATCGGTAATTGTATAATAGTACAAGCTTTTACCCCCATGACTTCGCCGGTGTGCAATAAGGATTTAGGGTGGAATTTTCAAAAAATGTGCTTCTTTTATTTTCAAGTTTCATGGATATTACTTGCAAAATACTTACATACTTTTACACCTTTTGATGGTGGAATTTCAAGCAAATGTATCTAGAAAAAAAACACTCCCAACATGTGAGCCTATGGCCGGACTATCCTACTAATATTATTGACCGAGCGAAGCGAGGTCTCTGAGTTTACTTGAGTGAATTTGCACTTGACCGTCCGTCCGTCCGTCCGTCTGTCAGAGCCTTATAGCTTCTAAATTACTGAACGTAATTACTTCAAATTTAAATATAATATGTATACTGATGGCCTTCAGCCGAATATTGCATAAAAAAATATAAAAAGCTATATTTCAGGGGGGCTCTCATAGAAGCGAGTGTAAAGTAAAGTATTTTTTGTTGCGTTACATAGACTTGTGACATGATCTTTTTAAAGAGACTTTGAACAGAGTACAAAAATATTGTTTTTTAATTTTTTTCCTTAAAATTGACTAAATGGGGGACTTTCAAAGTGGAGATTAATTAATTTTAGCCATAATATGTCAAAAACTACTTCATATTAGAACTTGAAACTTGTTTGTAAGTTCAGTAATATCCTGTACTTGAACAAAAAATACTAAAATTAGATAAATATTATAAAGAAACAAAATTATTTAATTTTCAATGCTAATAGATTGCGCTGTATTTAGCATCGGTAAAACCATGGTAAAACAGTTTTGCGTCAACTATTTATTTTTTACTAGCGGACGCCCGCGACTTCGTCCGCGTTCTGAAATTGTTGAAATTTTTCCTGAATTTTCTTTGCTATAAACCTCACGGAGCCCGAGACCTTTCCAACGAATGCAAAACCGTGGAAATCGGTTCGTGCGTTCTGGAGTTATAGCGTCAGGAAGGAAAACCCGACTTATTTTTATATAGTAGATTGCGTCTAATGTTAAAAGTTAATTATCTAAATATATAAAAGGCAAAGGTGACTGACTGACTGACTGGCTGACTGACTGACTGATCTATCAACGCACAGCTCTAACCACGCACTGGACCGATCGATCTGAAATTTGGCATTCAGGTAGCTATTAGGACGTAGGTCCGCTAAGTAAGAATTTTTGAAAATTTCAACCCCAAGAGGGTTAAATAGGGATAAGATATTTTGTTTTTTTAATTCAGGTACTTATTGTACCCGAATTAAAAGTGTCTTGATTTTATCTCATTTAATTTCAATGAGCATTTAGAATGTTCAGTGAATAAAATGTGCCCTCAATTTTCAGATATCGACGCAACTTCTTTAAGACACTACCACGGCGGAGTGTTGACCGGAGAGGGTTGCAAACACTTACAAATTAACCATGCTGTTCTTCTTGTTGGCTTTGGAGTAGGTCAGAATTTTTCAATTCTTTATCTTCATCTCAAAAAAAAACACCCCTGACATCTATGGCCAGACTATAAACGATATACCTGACATCCTGGTCCCCAGTTTTCTGCTGTGAACGATATTATGAATGATACCTGACATCCTGTTATCCAGTTTTCTGCTATAAACGATACTATGAACGATATACCTGACATCCTGTTACCCAGTTTTCTGCTGTGAACGATATTATGAATGATACCTGACATTCTGTTATCCAGTTTTCTGCTATAAACGATACTATAAATGATATACCTGACATCCTGTTACCCAGTTTTCTGCTGTGAACGATATTATGAATGATACCTGACATCCTGTTATCCAGTTTTCTGCTATAAACGATACTATGAACGATATACCTGACATCCTGTTACCCAGTTTTCTGCTATGAACGATATACCTGACATCCTGTTAACCAGTTTTCTGCTATGAACGATATACCTAACATTCTGTTATCCAGTTTCCTGCTACACCATACGATTACGATATACCTAACATCCTGTTATCCAGTTTCCTGCTACACCATACGATTACGATATACCTAACATCCTGTTATCCAGTTTCCTGCTACACCATAGATCCTCTTCCTTGATTCTCGATCATCATGTATCTTACACCTACTCATTGAGACAATTGTAATTCAATTCAAGGTTGCTATGTCTTGGAAATAATACGAAGTAACAATACACAAAACTTAAAATAAATCGCATCTCTGAAAATTTGTAAGATCCTTTAATCAAGTAGGAAATGAACTGATGATCTTCAAACGCCTTAGCAGATTCTCATAAATTAAAGCTAAGATCAATTTTCATCACGTCAACTTTCAAACAGAAAAAGCCGTATCAAAATCGATCCATTCTTTAAGGAGCTACGAGGGAATAGATAGACAGGCAGATACACAGATACACACGTTAAACTTATGTCACTCATATTTCGATCACGTCACGAAACAAAAACAAACTGGTTTTATTTAAACTAATTTAAACAGATAGTGAAAGCGGACTCCCATACTGGCTGGTGAAGAATTCCTGGGGCGAGCACATTGAAGAAAAGGGATACTTCAGGATGCAGAGAGGAGTGAACTGTCTCGGCTTTACTGATATACCACCAATAACGGCTCTGCCAATCGTTGAACCGGTCGGTGGGTCTAATACTACCTAAACCTACTTATACAAAACCAATTTTCATTGATTCTAACTAACGATTTATTTTCTAGACTTTAACGATTTTGGCCTTACTAACGATTTATGTTCTACAGTTAAAGAAATAAATACATATATGTGCATATCATAGTTATATTAATATAAACTCTCACCACTGCGTGATTAATGGACAGCAGAACTAATTTATCACTGGAGTTCAATGATGTAATCTATACGTATAAATATGTAATGAATGGCTCAGGTAAAGATGTGGTAGGTATTGCTGTAAACACAACTATAAAAAACTAGACCATAGACATGGTCACATCTATGGTCTAGAGACTGAGTGACAGTGACATTGACAGACTTCAAAGAAACTGCCATCATATTTGACATTAGTGAAAAATGAGAATTCAAATAAATCTGAAGAGCAATCAGCGCCCTAAACTACAGCCAAAGGGTAACAGGTATGCATGGATCTAAATCGTATGCAAGTGACTTGCTGCTATCCGCGAGAAGTTCTGTCCTCTATCTCCGATAATATTTACTAATCTTAAGATAAATTATTTTTTTATGATAAACACTTTAAAATAAAAATAAATTTTAAAATGGGTTTAGATTTGACGGATATGTGGAGTAAAAAAATGGACAAAAAACATACAAAAACTTTCATCCCCTATCTCGGAGGAAGCTTGTTGTTTACTAGGACAAAAACTATTGATCCGGAGACTCGGCTACCACTATACCAAATTTCATTGAAATCCGTTTCCTTTTCGTTTCGGTTTCCTTTTAACTCTGTTATATGTACTACTACCGTGAATACTTTCACATATATATATTTTAGATAAAATCAATAGTTTAATTTTTAGAGGGGGGAACACCCTACTCGAACGAAAATATTCACTTAAAGGCAACCGGACCCTTACGAGTAAATCGAAAAAATGTTCATAACGTACCTTCATTAGGTACTTTTCAAAGACCGTTTCAACGATATCCCACACAATGGGATAGATGAGTAAAAAAAATATCATCCCCCCCCCCCCCTTTACGTATAGGGGAGGTATAAATGAAAAAAAAATTGTGAAAATCACGAAGAGACCGATGAAAAATTCCAACGCTGGGCTATGTAAAATCATGTAGGTACACAATATACACAAACTGAATCCCTTATAACAGTTTTCGTTAAGCTGTCCCTTATTCTTAAGTATACTCTGTATATAACGAGTAGGTTTTGCATTTACGTCATAGAGATGTGCGGTACCCTGCGGTCGAGTTGGCTATGGAGCCGCACCAACAAGCAGCCGGTGTCATGTAGTCCGCCAGAGAACGCCGATCAAACTAAAACTCAACGTGTTTTGTTTGCCAAAAGCATCCCCTATTGCAGGAGCGACGAAAACTGCAGACTAAAGTTTTAAGTGTTTACACTGCTGTGCTGACACTTTTTAACCAATCCACTTAATAGAACTCTGGGAAGTTTTCCGGTACTGAACTCGACTTTGCTTCGCTGTGTTTATTCTTGTATATTCTTCAGATGTTCTAAAAAGAATCTTAATGATGGTGAGGACCAAATTGAAGTAACCTTTCATTGCATCCAAAATACTACATATGGTTAATTGATAGAAGGTACAAACTTTGAAATATAAAGTGATAAATTATAATATAATATGGGCACATGTATTTGCTCAAGTCATGACTTCGTCGTTTGCAATTAAAAATACTATAACTGTTAGTGAATCTCTGATAATAAAGTTATCTGGGTCATGGGAGTACATTGTAAATCTTGAAGTCCTAATGTAAAGCAATGCATAAGCTTCTGCTACTCCTCGCTACGGAAGTTTGTGTTAAGGTACGAAGTATACTCGTACTTCAGTATAATTATAGGTTGTTAACTTGTGTAAAAAGGCGAGAAGTTTAGCATACGAGCTCAAAGACACATATTGCAAGGTAGATGAGAAGATAGTAAAAGTGATACATATATATTTTATATTACACAAGCGCAACTAAGTTATATAAATGCAATGAATGAAAAAAATAAGTAGAAACGCTTCTAACTATAGACGAAACAATAGAGTGGGAGTCATAATACGACATGCACGATGGTGTGTAAAAGTCATAATAAATGATAAACAACACTCGTGATGGTGTGCAGGAGCCAAACCATTATGAGAAGTGATATAGAAACGTCTTGAATGAGCTAATGTGAAAATACTCGAGGATAGAACCCGGTAAAAAAACGCTTATATGAGCTATGTGACCAACTTGATAAAATCTGACTCCCAATGGTTGACGACTCGCAAAACATCTACCCAAAAATATAGACCTAACTAAAATTGAAAACATCCCAGAATTCACATAGTACCTTTAAATTAACCACAAAATCAACAAAGCAATTAGTTACTTAAAAGTCGATCGCATCGAAAATATGTACGATCACACTTTGAACCGAATTACTCAACAATAACCATAAATTAAACAAGATAAACCTTAATCAAACATCCCCCGTGTTCTGCACATTTATTGCCGAACGGTAGTTCTGATTTACGATTTAGAACTCCAAAACAACGCTTTAGGATCATTGCTATTGTTATATCTTCGACATTGCATAGTCAGTGCGATCAAGTTTCCTTATTAAGCCCTTGATCTATGGACGCAGAATCTTGTTGTAGATTTACTTACCTATTTAATGCTCTCTCTGTTGAAGTTGATGGATTATTTCAAAACTGGCTTGATCTTGATCACATTAAAGTAGCTGATTGTTTCAAATAAGTATATAGGAAAGAAAACAGATGTGTATTTTTCGTAGCACCTGTGAGAATTTCATCAATTGTGAGAATACAAGTTAATTTAAGAATTTTTGGTGACAAAGTGAAGTGTAGGTAAATTCTTCTGAACTTGGCTAATATTCTCCTTTCCCTCGAAATAAGCGGAAAGTTTGTACTTTACTTGTACATAATATGTTTTAGGAGTAGTTACGACAGATTTCAGGCCGCACCTTAAATCGTTGGGTTACTTGAAATTGCATTTTATGGGAATGTTATTGGTCAAGCATAATTTCAAAAGTACAGAAAAAATTATAAATTCAATTCGGTGCCAAAAGGTTAAAAATAAATAAGACTTATTATGAAGATATTCCATTCTCACACCTTAATTGTGAAATCATTCCTATTTCATACTTACAGAAAGGATACGTATATGTACCATGAGTCCATGACAGCATGACAAAAATGATTTTGTCGATGATGCCGAAATAATAATTGTGAGTTACATATTATAAATAAATTGTTCAATATTTATGAAACCTTTTCGGTTAGCAATATTGCTGACACACTATACAAAACACATGACATTGTCAATTATTAAAAAATATATAATATGTAATTATATTGCGGTCGGAGGCGGTTTACCGGATTAAAAAAATAAATCAAAAAACGGAAAAAGTGTTGTGTTGTTGTGTGGCGGACATCACGGTGCCTGTATAGAAGAACAGTGGTTCTCCAGTGGGAGGTTTAGGCTATAAAGTATATATTTAGTTTATTGTATCTCAGAGGTACTCACGGAACCATATTCACGCAGCGGCAGACGGCGGGCGAGCAAAAGCGGTACATTAATTAAAAAACATAAATGTTCTTTGTTTTTATAAAATAGGTACTTGATGTTCAAAACATGGTACTCTGTATATTATGTGTTAACACAGTTTATAGCTGATGCTGGATAGCTCTACAATAACCGTAAATTAAACAAGACACCTTAATCAAACATTGTTGTGCTCTCCGCTTTTATTGTCGAACAATAGTTCTGATTTACGATTCAGAATGCGACTTCGACATTTTGGGTTTATTATTGATATTTCATACCTGCGACAGAAACTTAAATTCAGTTTATTATGAAATGTGGAACTCTCTTTATTGATTATAAATGTTAGCCCTTAACTGGGATCTCGTCTGGTGCTAAGTGACGAAGCAGTCTAAATTGGAAGCGGGCTAACTTGGCAGTTTAGAGTAAACCTATACACAATATCGTGAAGACAAGCTATATCGCTTGGTTTACATCTTTGCTGGTAAGGTGGTAGCTAGCCTCGGTTGAAGCCTTCATTTAATTTCCAAACTGACTCACCGGGAATTGAAACCGAGACCTCAGCTGACATTAACTTTTTTGTATAATTTTTTATACAGTATTAATAATTCACATTCTCAATAATAAATGAAAATGAATCATAAAAAAATAAAAAAATTATGAACTTTTGTTCCACTAAAAAAATCGCGAACTTAGGTCTAATTTTTAACCAATTTGCATTTATTTTCAATGTGTTGCATATTACAGAGCCAAAATTTTTATAAAAAATTCCTATACATATTACTAAGAGACAATTACAGCCATTTTGTATAATGAATATCTTACGAGTTATTAGAATACAATATGAAGTATTTGGCGCTTATTTCACTCCTATTCCAAGCAATACGCTAGCATCTGTTGCGCTTCATACGCATTACGCGCTAATGGTTGGCGAAAACGGCATTGCCACTAAGGGTTACCTAAAATGGTTTAGATACTCCCTAAAATTAAGAGAACATAGGTAAAAACGAGTTTGAGAAATGTAATTTTCAGACAAAACTACGAGCGCTCCCTAGCGCTCCTGATTTTCGAAAAATAAACTCAGGAATTTAATTCTCAATATTATTTTTGTGGTCTAAAATAAGAGAAACATACTCAGGGTTATAACCCAACGCAGGTTTTATTTACGGAGCACGTTATTTTATCAATCTGCTCATCCAATGTGCCTGTGAAAGATAGAATCAACATTGAGATTGGTAACGTGATTGGACTAATTAAATTTTGCTTCCATCGTAAACGTAAATGCCGTCACCATTGCCTGTTGCGGAATTTTAAATAAAGGTTATTTATTGAGGTGAGGAACGCGTAAATGAAAAATTTCACGTTGCGGTCTTTTTAAATGAAAGACGACACGTTAACTCACTTTGTAACCTGAAGATGAAATTTTATTTTAGTTCGTTTTTTTTAATAATTAACTATGCTGAACTGGACTACTAATATTTCTCTCTCCCCTCTAAGTAAACGTGAACCTGGAGGGTAAAGGGGGGAT
This sequence comes from Hipparchia sbordonii, assembly GCA_038048805.1. Classification (NCBI taxonomy): domain Eukaryota; kingdom Metazoa; phylum Arthropoda; class Insecta; order Lepidoptera; family Nymphalidae; genus Hipparchia; species Hipparchia sbordonii. The sequence continues at coordinate 6,655,635 of CM076102.1, forward strand.
TAAATCTTTCAGTTTTCAGTCCACACCTCTAACCGTGGGGCCATTCGGGTTTCTATCAGAGTATTCCATGAAACTAATTAAAAATATCTTTTGTTCAGTTTAGTTTTATGTTCACTGCGAAATTATTAGTTCAAAGTTTACCAGATAGAGCTAGAACTAGTTAATAGTTACGATGCTTGGTACAAATTACTATGGCGCAGCGCGCTGGCTCGCTTGATAATTATAGCGTCCAACTTTAGTTAATCCCTTATACAAGTAATAAAACTGTTCTTAGGTATAGTTTATTTCAGCCTTAACTCATTTTTAACCCCGAACTAAAATTATTTTTCCTGTTATAAGTTCCATGTCTGTTACTTTAGACTCCTCATCATGAAAATTATTAACTCATGGCTAAAATACCTTTTTGTCATTTTGTCATGTTTTTTTTATTACTAGATAAGACTGATAAGGTCTAGTTTGGAGCGCGCTTGCCTAAAAAATGCCTATTCACTCTAGCCTTGAAGGTACTCAAATTATAAGTGGCGGGAACATGGACGCCGGAAGGACGTTCCACAACTTAGCGGTTCGTTTCAGGAATGTTGAACGTACGAGTAGGTTGGATTTGAACCACGTAAGGATATGCCAACGCTTACAACTTCTCGAAGTTCTGCGGTAGAACGGTGAGGGAGGAACAAAGTTCTGAAGTTCCTGAACGCACTCTTCACAGTATGTATCAGCGAATTTTTATTAACAAACCTAGAAGTCTTCGTATAATAACAAGGAGGAATCAAGTCTTTTGTATAATAAAATAATACTTTTGTTTTTGTGTCATTATCCAGTTTTTAAGGTTCTAGTTACTTTCACGTAAACAAATGACGTGCAAGTGAAGTAGCCTTAATATTTATGTCTGTAAACTGTAATAGACTATATAATTTGTATCTATATTCTATAGCATAGATGATGATGATGATCATTTGGACGCTATAATTTTTGCAAACTCTAAACTTATACGTTAAAGGTTACACTGAGTCTCTAAAGCTTTGCAACCCTAAATTATTGGGTTCTGCCCGATTTTGAAGCTCAATAACAGAATTTGTCGTGTCGTATTTTGTAGTAAAGCCCAATATTGAGTTTCGACCCGTTTAAGGTAGGTAAGTGTCTTATTGGTGATCACGTTATTGGGAACATTCTAACCCGATAAATTATGTAATCAAATCTTTACCATCAACATGGCTTTGGGTGTTTGGATTATTACTATCAAAGGTGTACGTGATTGAATTTAGGATTTATAAAATGAATGACTGTAATTAATATTTATCCTGAAAAATCCTTACATTGTTGGAGGTCACGTGTCTTCACGGAATGTGGGTTTGTAGAGAGATGAAGCTCATAAAATCTTAAGCAATAGGATGCCCCTCCAAATCCTACTGAATAAGTAAAGTTATTGCCGTGAAAATGACGCCTCTATGAGTGAATACATACCTACATGCCTTAGTTAGGTACACTTCGCTATTATACTACTTTCAAAACTTATTATACTGCTTGCAAAATTTTTCCCTTAAGATCCATTGTTCATCGCAAAACATGATTCCAAATACAAAAACTGTCAAAAATCAATTTCACTCCCGATAATTTATTTCTCTCTTAAAAAACTGTGGCTATGAGTATTACGTGTTTTGACTTCTATCGGCAGACCCTATGACTGCCCATATTTTTAATAAAAAAAGTGAAGATACATAATGTTCAAAGTTTGTCAAGAAGTTATTTGACCCCATAAAATCAGCTTGTTTTCGTATAAACCATTACACTGTATCTACATTTCTTTTATGTCTCAAACTTTTTCATTCAATTTGATCGGCTGATCGCCCTAACCCTTCCGCTATAAATCTTATACGGAAAATAGTTTTATGTACGAATCTTCCGGAATAATCAAGAATCATTGTAATCTGGTTACTTAATTTCCAGATACATTTCCTTTAGTTGGCCATAAACGTCAAGGGAGAATATAATTTAGTGACTTTTCGTATTGGCTTTATACACTGACATTTTTGATGGCACATGTATACTGAGATACTCATCTATCACTGAAGTAGATTTTTGCATTAGATAAGTATAGGAATAACTCATTTATCTCAATACTTCGCCGGCCCATACTATAGTCCAACCCAGGGTTATATGCAAGTACCTAGAACTGAGAAGGTTAGGCACTTGTAAGTGTCCTAACTTACCTGGTAACGAAGGATAGCCTGTTTCGTTAATGAAACACTAAAAAAATGAGATAGAAATTAGCTCAGTGAGGCACCCCTATGAGGATGACTTGTTCATTATTAGTACTGAACCTCGATAAATATTTAAGACTAGATGATGCCCGTGACTTTCAATTTTCCGGGATGGAATGTACCCTATGTGTTAATCCTGGGTATAAGATATCTCCATTCCAAACAGCTAAATCGGTTCATTCGTTATGGTATGAATGAGTAACAGACATGTGCACATACAAACTTTCGCCTTTATAATATTAAAGAAAAAACGTACCTTCATTCTAGCCTGAAGAAAACAAGATTCTGCTGACTCAGACCAAAGTTTAAAATTGCGAAAAAAGAAGTTAAAAATAAATTAGAAGTGTTAGAAAGGCGATAGCAGTTTATTGAAAATCGCCCTAAGCGAAGTTATTTGTCTTCACGCTTAGTTGAAAGAATGTCGCTTTGGCTCTTTGGCTAAAGTAATAAGGAAACTATTTCTTGTGTTATTTAATTAGAGAATGTTTTCTGAACATGTACTTAAAAAGTTAACAAATTCTGTATGGAATGTTATTAATTAATCTATTTGTGATAGGTATTTTACTTTTATGAAAAACTAAAACTAATGAAGTTCCTTTTCTTCTTATGGTGCCTATTCTAGCGAACAAGCGTATTAGTACGGTCCCTTAGGTCCATGGTGAATTCTAAAACATATTTTGAATGGAATTACCTACTTATACTTGACATATAAGACAATGAACCAATAAATTACTTAGAACAGACCATAATTACCAAACATAAATATGTCTGTACATTCAAATAAATTATTTTTTACCAAAACACAAGTTCTGAGGTATCAATAGATTTTCTTTAAATGCATGATGCTGGAGTGAAAGAACAGTCGCTATACTGGATCCGAGTCGATACATCAAAGCCGATACATCAAAAAAAAAAAAAAAAAAGCCACGCGCAACATTTGATATTTTATTGGGCCATTCGCATGTCAACAACAAATTGACTTCATAATCTAGAGTACGATAACATATTTGAAAATATATCACGAGTAATTTAACGATTTATGAAACCTTACTAATATAATAAATGCAAAAATGTGTTTGTTTGTTGGTTAGTTTGTTTGTTGGTTTGCTCTCCAATTCCACTGCAACAGAGTTACGGATCGATGTGATTTTTTGTATGGCTATAGCTGAGGACCTGGAGAGTGACATACCTAGGCTTTTTCTCCCGGAAAATGAAAGAGTTCTCACTGGATTTTAAAAACTAAATCCACGCGAAACAAGTCGCGGGCATCAGTTAGTATTTATAAACTCTTTTTATTTATACGAATTTCAAAATGAAATAATAATATGATTTCGGGTATAGGTATGTATATATTTTAAGTATTGTAGATCACGTCTACACATCTCTTACCTAACTTTATCAGCAGTTACGCGTAAGAGGCCTACCTAACCAAACAAAATTTTTAGGACCAATCAGCACGTATTCATACATAGATACAGGACCGTTCACAAAATACAAATGGAACGACAGCTGGTCCAACGCTATCGACTAAACCATTAATTGTGAAAAAAGGATCAATCAAAACTTTTATCAAAAAATAATTGTTCAAGTATACTCATATACCTAAGAAATTAACCAATATCATGCCACCCATGTATTATATAATGTTACTAGCTTTTGCCCCCGCGACTTCGTCCGCGTGGAATTAGATTTTGGGGTGGAATTTTCAAAAACTGTGACACACGTACTTCTTTATTTTTAACTGAAAACTCAAATACCAACTTTGATGGAAACAGCTTGAAAAATGACGGAGTTTCATATAAACTTCCATCCCCTATTTAAACCCCTTAGGGGTGGAATTTCCAATAATCCTTTCTTAGTGTGCGCCTACGTCATAAAAGGAACCAACTGTAAAAATTTCAAGTTTCTAACTTCAGTAGTTTAGGCTGTGCGTTGATATCTCAGTCAGTCAGTCAGTCAGTCAGGACTTTGAATTTTATATATATATATATATAGATGATATTGCCAATTAAAGTAGTGCACGTATTGGAACTTAAGAACAAAATCGGAGCTCTGTACGTGTTCAAAAGTTTACTTTAATTGGCTTTAGTCACTAGTAGTAGTTTCTGATAAAAATTAACAATTTTCTGAAGGGATTGAAAATTCAATTAAGAATGAAATTTAAAACCCCAAGATAAATTAGATTACATCAAGTTAGTCATTTTAGCCGTAAAAATTGCAAACTTCCCTGAAGACGTCCCGTCCTTTCTAATTTTATTACGCAGGAAACAGTTCTTACAAATTTCAGTCGTAAAACAAAGAACAAAAATCAGAAAAGGGAAACTTTACTTCTTTTAAAGTTATTTCATCATTGCCTCAACGTCCACGTAATTAAAGTTAATTAGCTAGTCGTCAACAATTTCAGTAGATACTTCGTTAAAATTTTAAATAGTTTTTTAAGCAAAAAAGGAATGTCAGAACTAATTGCTTATGCGTAAAGTATTATAGGGAGATTCCTCCTTCTTTTCTAAAATACTTAGATAAACATCTATAAAATAAGACTGAACTGACTTTCGTAACTTGAAATTCCAGAGAAGCTCGAGCAAGCTAGCTCACTTCTCACTGCATTGTATAAACGAGCTTTATAAAGCAGCTTTTTTGCTTCACTTAGACAGATGAATTAGTTAACAAAAAAATGTTAGAATTATTTTGCTGTAATCCACCAACAGAAAAAATCTGTATGGTCAAACATGCAGTTATAAGCTAAGCACCGCTTAGCTCCCCAACTAAGCAATAAAGCAAAGTTCCCAAGCAAGCAATGCCACCACCACTCACATGCATCACCACACAAGACTTTTATACTACTCTCGACGCACGTTTCGCCCCGACACCGGAGCATCCTCTGGAGATATCGACTTTACAATGCTGTAATGTCTAGTCAAAAAGCACACAATGAGCAGGCTGCCTTATACTCGTATATCAACAAGCATTTGGGTTGGTAGGATTCTTAATGGATGCAAAGCTCATTAAAGTGCTAAGCTATGAATGGCCAATTCGCAAAAGACAATTAGGGCGTTAGAGCAACACGTACATTCCTCGAAGAACTTTACTATTCATGAATAGATATCGAAAAGAATATATTATAGACTTTTCAAAGACCAATATGGCATATAAAGGCGCAATAACATTTTACAGTCATCCGAAGAGAACGTGGGTGGCTGGTTGCTTCAATACGTGGTGCGAGATAAGAAATGTTATGACAGGCTATCGCTTCAACCGTTGTTATATAAGGTTATATATACTGCGTGAGTTTCTCGTTTTTCTCTCGTGTTTCTCGTTTTTATAAAACAAATAATAAATAGCCCAACAACATCAAATTTGTATGGAAACGATTACACTAAACCATTTTCTCTTTACTTAAGACATGTGATAATAAAGTTTGCGCTAATTTATTATTATTATCTAATTTGTATTGAGAAAATAATTAATATCTAGGTAGAAAATATAACTCAAAAAATAGAAGAAGGATTGCATAGTTTTGCAAAACTATGCAATCCGTAACTCATTATAAAATTTATCAAACATTACATCTGAGTATTGAAGAAGCATTTGCCAGCGCAGGCTACAAAATACTGGCTGCTCTTAGAAATTTTCCGTACACAGGAAGCCAGATTGCAGGCACCTCGTTTAGATAAACTCGCCGCACGGGCGTTTTCACCTGCTTCCGGAGTTATATGATTTTCTAACAGGATTTTAGTTTCGTTCTTAAAAGTTACTGTAACCAGCATATTACAGCTTTTCAAAGTTAAAGAATAACGATAATTAACTCAATGAAAACTCTTCATTATTATCATCAGCGAGCAATCAACGGCTTACTTTTTCTCTCATAAAATGGTTATAGTCCATAGTCCACCACGCGGGCTCAATGCAAATTGGCAGACTTCACACACCTTTGAGATCATTATGGAAACTCTCGGGGGTTGCGTTTGGTTTCCTCACGATGAAACCTAATGATATTTAATTGAAAAGAAAAGCATGACTACAACACAAACTATTAACACTCTCACTGTCATGGGATCCGCTGGCGGGCCCCAAGTTTTCACATTTAACTATCGGTTTACATGAAAAAACATTCATCACACATAAAAATCAATAATATAGCAATATTATATACCTGCGTACGGTATATAATATTGTTTTGAATATTTGTTTAGCATAATAATATACAAGGACAGCCGGTAAGTTAACGCGGAGGTAAGTAGCTACAATTGGCAGGTGCTATCGCAACTATGACTGAAACTTCAGAACGTTAACGTACTTCTGCGAACGTTTGAAGAGAAGTAACAGACAGTTACGGAAATCTGCGATCAAGCCAGAAGCGAAAGCGTAACACTATAAAAGTATTATTTCCTAGTTTACTTACCAGTTTATGCTATAACTTTGTGTAAAATAAAAATTAGGGCAATATAGGATAGGTACGTAATTTTAATACGCTATAAGCGTATTTTCGTATGCCAATTAATAATTTGATTGATTTAATAAATTGATAGGAACTTTTTTACAATAATGATGAAATAATATATTATTAATATAAAACATAAATAAAACTACTACTAGTTAATTATATTTACACAAAATAAACGCCGTCCAAGTGGTCTTTAATGGGCATAGTGGTTTGCGCTATTACCTAGTTGGGCTAAATAAGCATCAGCTCTTTGGTCACCTGAGGCATGGATCATTTTCCCGGACACGGCGTTTATAAATTCGTTGAATTGCGTATATTGGTTGTATTATTTTGCGAGTAGGTACTAAAAAACTGCAACAAATCTTGACGTTAGAAGAATGGTTCTATGAAACAAAGTGTATATCGCTTGTTCTTTTGTTTTGCACCAATATATAACTTCGCAGTTCACCAAGAGACCGAGATAACAACTGCAAGGTGACAAGGCCCACGAGCAAGTACCCAGAGGGAGCTTTAAACTTTATGCTATACCTACTACTGAAGGTGTTTCTAACATGTTATGCCAAGAAGTTTACACTAACACTTTCTAAGTACAAAATGTTTGTGTTCGACTGGTGGGCCATGTTTTGATGGTGCATATTTTCCTATTTACGAAGTACCTAGCCAAACTCAAAATTAGTAGTAGCCAAAAGCAGTGCGATACAAGCACTAGTTTTGATCATGTTTGCTAATTCTGCAATGTGTGAAACAATATTTCGCTTAAAATTTGCCAAAAGTATTTAAAACTTCAGTTATTTATCTTTATCAAAAATTTTTAAGGGATAAACAATAATTACGAAATTTATAATACTTATTTGCTTTGTGAGATATCGCATGTTCATTGTTTCGGTCGTGTAGCTGTTTTTCCATCGAAAATACTCGTAGATAATATTAAACCGATGCGTCAGAAATACTTAAAATTTTAACGTTCAGAAACGAGTGTGTCCCTAGAGTGTCCGCCATTTTACCTAAACCACATTACTTACTTTACATGGGCGGGTTATAGCTTAAGATACCAGATATTTTATGGGCGAAATGTATTTCTTTTTGGATTCCCTAAGGCGAAATCGGCGCACTAACTCAGATAATACATTAATTAAGTGGCTTGAAGAGGACAGGAACTAGCTGTGTAGAAGTCGGACGGGGGCCCTTGTCCAGGCGTCAGGCTGTGCTTTTAGCTTATAGCCTTTGTTCAGCATCCTGCGCTAATTCAAAAAGCTTCTAGTCTGTAAAGCTAATAGAACCTTTCTATTTTGGCCTGTGAAGGTTATTTTCGTTTTCAATGCTACATTCTCGGGAAGTTCTTTGTACGATACCCGTTTTGTACGAACGACGTCAAAGATACACAAAAGACTATTGAATTCTGCCAATTTCGTCGGCCTTAGTTATGCAGAAAGTTCCAGCAGAATCAAAATGCCAAAATAAGAGAGAAATCTACGAAAGTAGCAATTAATCTCAGAGATACTATGACAGTAAACATACACCTATTGAACACATATCTACTTATAATGGTGCTAAATATATTGCATACTATCTCTAAATGAAAGAAGATTGGTGCCAATTCAGATGTATGCATATTTTAAATCAAATTAACAGTTCTAACCTATCCTTTACCGCATTGTACATTGTGAAAAGAACAGCACTATTTAGACCTATTAATTTAATTTAGAAGTTTTGAACAGTAAAGTTACTTTTGCGCAAAGAATACTGTGAACAAAATAGCACTATTTGTAGACTTATCAGTTTAGTATAACCTAAGGATTTTAGGATAATATTAAATGCTATTCGAAGTGCGTCCTCGTCTTCACAGCGTCTGTAGCTAACTGTGCGTAGATATACATATTTGTATTATTTCCCCAGCAATTACGTTCAGGCGCGACACAGCTGAGTTTCGAGGGTCTTTGGGTGCGCGGAACAACCAATGAAGGCAGAATAATTTATTTGCTACGTAATTACCTGTCTTGTTTGGGAACAAATAGTTAAGTGTCTATTTATTTTGCTCTAAGAAATTACTAACTTTGATATTTATTTCTAACTTTGTAATTAAAAAGAAACAGTTTTATATACATTACTAGCTTTTGCTCACGGCTTTGCTCTCATTAAGTTCGATTTTTCAAACCCCTTAGGGGTTGAATTTTCAAAAATCCTTCCTTAGTGTGCGCCTATGTCATAAAAGGAACCAACTGTAAAAATTTCAAGTTTCTAACTTCAGTAGTTTAGGCTGTATGTTGATATCTCTGTCAGTCAGTCAGTCAGTCAGGACTTTGAATTTTATATATATAGATTTATAAGTTAGGTGTATTATGCCTATTATTATTTATTTAAATAAAATACAAATATGTAACACTTTGTATAAACCTCACTTTAAACATATCTAAGCTTTTCAGATTTATAGATAGATAGATAGAAAATTCTTTATTGCTACACACAAGAGATAATTTGTTTATAATTTATTGAATCTTATAGTTAAATACGGTGCCCAAAGGCGGTCTAATTGCTTGAAGCGATCTCCTCCAGACAACCTTAAAAAGTTTAAAAGAGTTAACTGATTTATGTACGTTTTAAGCAATTAATATCGCTTGCTTAAACCGTGAAGGAAAACGATATTAGGAAACTTGCATGCCTGATGCCTGTCATAAAGGAGTGTGAAGTTGCCAATCCGGACTTGGCCATAATTGTGGACTATGGCCTAAATTCATTGTGAGATGTGACCTATAACCAGTAGTTGGCCGACGATAGGTTGAACATATTGTAAATGATATTCTCACTTTTAGAAACATATCACACAAGCGTGTGACATGTTTCTAAAATTATTGAACGGACGGTATTGAATAAGCATTCAATACCGTCCTAGCTACTCGTAATTTCCTTGTAAAATACAATAATACGGAATACAATATTTGATCATCTCAGAAACCTTTTTCGACAGCTACTAATATTCCTGAAGCCTATGAAGTACGAATAAGATTCCACATAATCCTTTTTGCAGTCATTTTTCCCGATGTGTTTCGGAAATTAACATTATACTAGATATATTTCATTGAAGCAGGAAATGAAGTTGCTAGAAAATCGGAAATTATATTTTATTTTTCTTGGAATATTAATTTGACGAGGATTATAAAATCTCATTTTAACTTATATGAAATCCTTACGAGCTTTTGCATCGAAGAAACAAAATTAAAGTTCGGAGAAGCTCTTCTAAAAGTCTAAAAGTAAATAATATTATAGTATTTATTATGTAGCATAAATATGTTTATTGTTTAAATAATATAACTTTATGTTGCACCATACTACCCTCACACCTAATTTCAGTCCTGTCACCGATGGTTACCTGTTAGAGATTTTTTATGACAAGATAGTCCTTGACTGCGATCTCACCTGATAGTAAGTGGCGATGCAATCTAAGATGGTAGCGGTCTAACTTGGAAGGAGAATGGCAGTATTCAACCTTAATCTATTTCAATACGCCATCGTGCCGGAAGGCTAAATCGCTTGGCGGTACGTCTCTGACTGAAGGGTGGTACCTAGCCACAGCCAAAGCTTCCCACCAGACCAGACAAGACCAGAGATAATTCAGAAATTATAAATCCCAAATTGAGCCCGTCGGGAATCGCACTGCGCCAGGGATGTCAACTAAATCCTAATCCAAACTTTAAAAAGTAGGTTTTTATTATTTACTAACATCCTAAAAACTATTCGTGACAATTATTTCAATAGATTCATTAGAGTTCGCACTCGGTGCAACCTTAACAGAATTTTATTTCATTAACATAACAATCAGGAAAGTTATTACGATTCTTACAAAGCGAGCGACGCGCGTGTGGGAAAATAAACCACTTTTGAACTCGTTTCTGCAAAAACAAGTGCTTTAATGCCGCCTCATGCACAAAACCACCATTAATCGATTGTTGGTTTTCTGTATGAGCAATTAGTTAGCGTTTTATGTTGATAATATCGCGGGATTCAAACCATTGATAATTATAAACATAAATACGAATAATATCCTTTTTAATGCTATTCGATTCCCGTATTAGCGAGAGACTTGTCTTTTTGACGTATAATTTGTTAGGTTACGACGACCTTCATGGTGCAGTGTTGAGAGCGTTGGTCTTACGGGTTCGATTCTCGGCGGGAACTAATTATAGAAATGTATAATTTCTGAAATTACTCCGGATTGCTCTGAGGGTCTGGTGGGAGTCTTTGGTCGTGGCTAGTTACCACTCTGACGTCAAGACACGTATAGAAACAGATAAGAAGTTGATACCTATCGGATATAATATGAATGTGATGTGTAATAAATTAGTATGTAGTAACAACTGTCTTTAATTAAATTCTAATTTGTCTATAGCATGTTTAATTTTAAGAAAAGATACCTACTTTTAGCTCTGTCATAGACGAATAAAAGATGTAAGAGTTTGTCCCTAATTTGTCCTTAATACCCTAAAATTAACTGTAATTTACAGAAACAAAGTTTAAGGCGGATTAAACAAATTATGTTAATTTAGACGTCTTTACAAAACAGCTTAATGTAATTTACGGGTTTAACACAAAGGGAGGCAATGAGAAGGGAAGATTCAAAAGAATAAGTCCTTTTTATGACACGGGCACGAGGAAAACATGATAATATATTTTTGGGGCTTCTGTAATAAACAACGAACCCTAAAACCTAATAACATCTTCTAGATCTCTATGTCAGATATCACACACTTCACCTTCTTGTATATTGGAAAAATAAGTACTTCGCGGCGCACGTATAGAGCTGAATTTTCCAACCAACGAAAAAAAGGAGGAGATTCTGAAATCGTCGCGATAATTTTTTTAATGTCTGAAAAAGCATTACAATATAACAGAGTACTACGATTTTAATGATCCTTTTTTTATTGGATAGACCTACCCCAAAGTTGTTACTATTTTAATTTTTTTTTAAATCCTTCCGGGGTAAGGTCCACTCACATAACATTGTTTGTTGTGTTACCCGATATCGATGATTTTTTCGTTATCAATAAATAAATATTTCGTTATCAAATAATAGAAATTATTATAAATAGATACTCAATTAGAAACAAATTAATATGAACTAAGTCGACACCTTAATGGACCTTAATAATAATAATATGTCATAATTGTTATTATAAGCAAGAACATGACGTTTGCTCTATAACATTGTGTAAATACAACTAAGATAGAGAAAGGTACTACTACTTTGTAGTTTAAAGATATAGAACTTGTGAAGAGAAAGCCTTTAGAAAAGTTTCGTTAAGTTAATAAAGGAAGACAAAGAAAAAGTTCCGTACAAGGACTTCCAGTTAATAAAGTTTCACAAAGAATTAATTATAATAATGCTGTTCATTATTTTTCTTACTAGAATTTTTTTTTTGAAAATTCATCTCTCTGATACATTTTCAAAAGAACAAAAGAAAGTAAGTACAGGATAGTTCGATCAACGCAAAGCGTTTATGCTCTCTTCACATTTTACATTTGTATTCATATCATCTGGTTCTAGTAAATCAAAGCAAAATAAGGAATGCATAATCTATCATTTTACATTTAACATAGATGGAAAGAAAAAAGGAGAATTATTCTATCCCTTTTCCGTCCATACTCGTTGATAGATTTTACACGCGTTTAGCTTCAATCCGGCGTTTTATGCCACTCTTCACTCGAGCCACTTTCAACAGAGACTATGCAACTACGCAGAAAATATTACAGTGCACAATTTAATACACCAACATAAGTGCATTCTTTAGTATCAGTACCTACTAATACCCATGTTATAATTGCATGGCTTATTCTAGTTATTACGAGTACGTTCAAATTATTCAGTAGGTACACCGTTGAGGAAGGAATAAGGAAAGGCAAAATGAAGTCACTTAAGATTTGCGGGGCGCAAGAATAATGACTAGGTTCCCGGCAACGTGCATTACTTACCCTCAAGAATGCGTAAATTAATTTCGCCTTGCTGAATATTTAGAGGTGAAGTTTTGGAAATAATATTTTAAGAGAATGATTCGGATATGATAATAAATCGCTATCATATCCTGTGACATCACTTATAATATAACTTTATGTTTCTATACATAGGTGCTTTTAGGGTTCTCGAAAAAATAAGTACTGGAGTGCCAAAGTGGCAATTTTAGATGAGTTTGAAGTTCTCCGCTCTTTAAAAAATTGTTACTCATAAACAAAGGTGTACATCTTAAAGAGATTTTCTGCAACTCGTTCGATATCGTCTATCCATCGAGTTAGGAGTCTTTTAACCATTTCAAAGAGTTAAAATAGCAAAAAAAGTGTAGGTACACATAACGTTACAATTAGATATGTAATAAATTCTAAAGCGAGCATTTACATTAATTAATTATCCTTGAGTATAAAATGAGATAATATAATATGATATATTAAATGCTTTAATCATAATATGTATTCCTAAGCAAATATAGCTCTCTAGATGAGTTAATTTTACCTCCAAAGTAATTTTTCATTAAAATTTGTTATTGGCCGAATTTATGCATCAAAAGCCGCTTTCCCCAAATTTCCATTCGTTAGCTTAACGAAAAATTTGGGAAAATTACTGCATTTCCACATTTTCACAAAGCGGGCGAAAGCAAGAAAATAAACCACCACGCTCCTGTGAAAACAGGTGAATTAATGAAGCTACAAGGACGACAACCAGGAATTTAAAGCGATAAACGACAATTTTGTTCAGTTTACGTTTTGCGAAATTATTCTACCTACCAAGGTGCTGCAGTGGCGACCCTTACCAGACAGCGCAGTGTAGGCAGACCTTCCATCAGACACAGGGAGCTGCAAGACAGAGGCCTGTGGCAGTCTGTCCAAGAGACCTTTGTCAAGCAGTTCACGTCTATTTGATGATAAACAAGAAGATGAAGAACAAGAAGATTTCGACGACCTCCCTGGCGCAGTGGTGAGCGCTGTGGTCTTATGACTGGGAGGTCTCGGGTTCGATTCCCGGCGGGGGCAATTTAGTAATTTATTATTTCTAAATTGTCTCTGGTCTGGTCTGGTGGGAGGCTTTGGCCGTGGCTAGTTACCACCCTACCGTCAAAAACGTGCCGCCAAGCGATTTAGCGTTCCGGCACGATGGCGTGTAGAAACCGATTAGGGGTATGGGTTGAATTTACACTGCTATACCCCTTCCAAATTAGCCCGCTACCATTTTAGACTGCATCGTCACTTACCATCAGGTGAGATCGCAGTCAAGGGCTATCTTGTCATAGAATTAAAAAAAAAAAAAAAAGATTCTACCTACAATAATTTCTTACTAACAAAGATACAATATTTTCTTACCAATATGAGTACAGTAATACATTTCCAATAAAAGACCGCTCTGTTCTCGTCGGTCACTGAACTTTATCTGTGTTTGTTCAACTAGTTTTGAAACCATCTGGGTAAAGCCGTGATGAGCACTTTTCATCCCGATATAAACTACGAGCAAACACAATAATGTTTAAGGTCAAGTGGGGTAAGAGAAACATACTTTACTGGTTTGTGAACATTTTGGCCTTCAGCTATCAAAATTATACATTTATTTCGATATTAATTGAAACAAATCTTCGCTTTTGAAATATACTAACATTTTTTTTGATACAGAACTAGATTGTTCGTATAATTACGGCACAATTTAGCAACAAAGCTAGGTCATAAAAATGTTCCTCTTGCCCGAGATTTGGGGTAAGAGGAACACTCGATACTTTTAAGTAATAACTCGTGTTTTTAAGTGTTTAAATAGCATGTATTAAATTATTTTTTTGAGTTAAGGGAATGAAACCTTACCTCGTTTAAAAAAAGGTCTTATTTAGGCTGACAGCATACAAAAACGAAATTAGGGGTAACAGGAACATATAGGTAAGGTCAGAGGTGCTAAACATTTTCTGGTATTAAATGAACGTATTAAAAACTAGCTTTCCGCCCGCGACTTCGTCCGCGTTTTGGTTATATCGCGCTTGGCACAATTTTTCAAAACATGAACCCCCTTTAGTGTCCCGTGATCGGTTAAAATGAAGCCTATGCCCTAAGCCTAAGCTTTTTCTGTAACAAATAAACAGTTAAACAAATCATGGCTATTTACGAAAGGTTTATCCTACAAATCTTGGCCAGTACTTAAAAAGTCAGCCGGTATTTTAGTGGATTTTAAAAATGTTTGTTACCCCCTGAAACCGGGAAAGAGGAACATATGTTTCTCTTAACCTAGTATAGCCGTTCCTCTTTCCCAGCTTGCCATTTTGAAAGTTATGTTTTTATTGACATCGAAAAAGCACTAAAAACACACACTACAAACAATACAATACGAAGAAAATAAAGATTAAACGTAATAATTACACTTACCATAGCAATCAACCGCAAAACTGATGTTTTTAATATTTTAATAACACAAACAAGGAACGCCGCTAGGTCTTGGTTTTTTTAGTTTGACAACTGATTTTTTTTTCTCTCTTTTACTCGCTTATCTGCCGTGTTGTAGCGCCAACTATCCAAGAATATATGAACTACGCCTAATACTGTTATATCAACGTAGTGACCATAGAGCTCGCCGTTATAGTTTTCTTTTTACTAGTTACAGTTTCTCTTCCCCCCGCGTCCCTCTTACCCCACCTGACCTTATACGTATATTATGTAGGTACCAATCAAGATAGTACACAAACTAGAATACTGTATTTTATGTTTGCAATTTTGAAAGTACAGTATAGGTAAATAACAAAATGAATGGTACTCACTTAAAGTTCTGTATCTATATCTATACAAAAATCTCGTTGATATGTTGCTGCTTGATTGAAGAAGACAACAAAAAATTATTTTTGCGCTTATAATATTGTATGAAGTATGATGGTATGAAGCGGATACATGTTTTTAAGATATATAAACTAGCGCTTGGTTGCGATCTCACCTGAGTAGGTAAGTGAAGATGCAGCCTAAGATGGAACGCGCTTGCTTAGAAATTGCCTATTCACTGTTGATTTAAAGGATTTGATACATCAATACTTATGAAGAAAATCCCTGTCTATTTCCTTAAAGAAAACTCACCCGAAAAGCATTCATGGCAAAAATTGTGTCATGCAATAATACACACACCCAGGTAGAAATACCTTTGGTCGCAGACGTTTAACATAAATAAAGGGCAATATTTCAGATTTCCACAACTAGCGAATAGCTGCACAAGTTACGTGGGGGTTACACGGATGATATTTTACCGCATTGTAGCTATTAGTCTCCGTTATGCGGCTCTGAGTCTGACTTGAGGACACATTTGTTCCGAAAGAGGAATGTTTTAAAATATCTCATTCAACTCATACGTGGGCAATTTCGTGACTTGTACGGGTTTTCTTACAGTAAACATCTCCGCGCGCGTGGCTTCCCGAGGTTTTATTTATTTATTAGTTCATCGGTTCCCTCATTATTGACAAACCACTGATTAGATTTTCATAAATAAAAATTACAACATGGGGTTATTTAAGGGGCGGACCAACAAATTACTGAAAAGCCGGCAACGTATTGGGGGTGCCTCAGATGCTACAAATGTTCATGGGCAGCAGTAATCACTTAACATCAGGTAGCCCGCCAGCTCGTTTGCTCGCTAAAAAAAATTGTCGTCATAATAATAAATTCAATATGGCGGAACCCGCTGTTTTTCTGGGATAAAAGATAGCCCATGTCAGTCTACATATGTCCTCTACATGCATGCCCCCCCCCATGCAAAAAATCAAGTTGTTATGTTGCTGTGTGATTGACAAATCAACAAACAAACATACTTTCGCTTTTATAATATAAGGAGTTAGTAAGGATAATAGCGCTCCCATACCACCTATTGTTTTAACGTAAGGCCTTGCTCACTCATCGATGTTTTCTGGGTCGTGATAAATCGTTTTTATTTTAAATTCTATATTATTTAAACAGTCACAACATAATTTTAAGAACCAAACTCAGTGCAGAGTAAAATAAAGTGATTATAAATAAATTAAATTGATACTAAAGTAAAGTCCCCGTGAAATAACGCGAAATCCTCTCAAATGGAACGGAAAAATTGGGTTTTAGACATATTCTCTTTGCTTCCCAAAATAGATTAACGCAGTGAGCGTTTTCAGACTGATATAGTAAACATTAACACCGTAAGCTATTGTCCTAATTGGCTTGAATTTAATCTTTAATATCCTGTAATGTAGGTAATGTTTCATGACCGCGACTTCGTTAGCAGATATATATGTTTTTTTTTTTTAATCCCGTGGCAACTTTTTGATATTTCAAGATATTCAAGCCATAATACGTACATACGTATCCAAGGACCCACACAATAAAACAGACAAGTAAAAAAAATCAATCCCCCCCAAAAATTTTTTCCAAAATTTTGTTTTACAACTATGTATGCGTGATTAATACAATGTACAATAATTTAATTAAACCACGGATACCTACACGGACAGATAGAAAGTTTTAAAATTTTCATAAAAGAAAATTCGTTCTACCTATTTGAATTTTTCCATTGAACATTAACACCAAAATGAAAACTTCTCTTTTAATTTTTTTCTTTGAAAGTTTCTCTCAAAATTGGTCTCACGTAGGTACTTTCTAACATAGTAGATTTTATCGTTTTCTTCAAGAGAAATATTTTGAGATTAAAAAGATTAATTCAATTAAATTCGAAGTCAATCACGTCTGTAGCAATTATAAGTTGTGGAAACTCTAAGCGCAACCCTATATTAACTTCCAAACAATTAACTCGATTAAGCTTAGCTTCTCAGAGTTGTTTATAGCTAATACGCTAATCTTCTCTGACGTAAATGGAAATAATTGGAAAATCGGTTATAACAAATACGAATATAAGTTTTGGATAGAAGCAGGCGCTACTTAAAAGATTTATTAAAAGAAAAAGTAATAAATATTTCTTTGCTTGAATCCGTCAAACCAGAAAAAAATCTGTATGGCATATAATAAAAGAGATAGCACAACATTCAACAATGTCAATTTAGTTAAGTTTAGGAATTGTATACAACGGAATTAATTAAGGAATAAATAAAATACAAAAGAATGCAAATTAAAAAATAGATTCAATATTTCAGTGACGGATGTACAATCGGATAGACATAATAAAGACGAACAGACATACAGACTGATTGTGCCGGTTTAAATACTGTCTGACCATTGGAGACTGTATGATTTTTTTTATTAAGTTTAGGCAATTTGAAATGGTAATAATACCATTTGTTGGTCCACAAAGTTTAGATAAACACGCAAACTAAAAAGTAGTTAAATAGGAACCATGAAAAATCCGTGCGTTAATTTTATAGTCGTTTACAAAATTTTACACCTGGCTCAGGCTTTTATTACCCCTAGATGTTCCAGTTTCACATCGTTAAGGGAAGTTGTAAATATCTCGGGCGACCTACATAGCCTCGAACTTTTCACACTATAATATTCTACTTCAATTTACGTTGTTCACAGTTTAATTTACGCGCAGCTAAACCCGCAAAGGGTTCAATATTATCAACGAAAAATCATGCTAAATAACAATGAAAATATTATAAGCCAAAACTTTGTGCCAGAGCCAAATCGCTATTAACAATTTGTTTTAATCTTTATCTGCAATATATTATGTTTTTGTAGTTTCAGCAAAACCATGAATGTTTTAAGTAAAACGCTGTATAAGTATATATCGTTATATTTAAAACATATATGTTCTAAGTAAAACGCTGTATAAGTACTATATAGAGTTATACTTAGAACATGTGAAAAGTTTTAGAACTAGCTCACAACGGAATCCTCATTGATCACATCTTTTAAGAGGACTTTATATTAATCGCGCCGTATACCTTACTTACAAACCTAGTTTGATTCTTATTTGAATAGGTAAGGACGTTTGTATGTATACAGTACGTATATATTTTTACGGAAACTTGATTAACCTTACATAATACAAAATATTTATAGTTAACAAAATATTGTCATTTCGGTGATTTTGATAGGTTCAGATTCAATATTGTATAGGACTTGCTCGGTAAGTCTTGAGAAAGACTTCTCGTAAGCTAACTTGCTCCAAACTGCTTGTATACTTGCATCTAGTGTAAATATTTAAATTTTGTAATACTACTATTGTTTTTGTAGGTTGACAGGTTTATACCAGGATTGAAAAGAGTTGGACAGTTATAGAAAATTTTAACTTGAACACATACCTAAGCATCAAAAGCGCAACTGTTAAAGGTGCGGACTGAAAGGTCGCAGGTTCGAGCCCCACCATTCACCACCCACCGTTGCACTATTGTCGTACCCACTCCTAGCACTAGCTTTTCGCTTATTTGGAAGGGAGAGGAGAATATAAGTCAAGTTCAGCTTGGCTAATATTTAAAAAAACAAAACAAACATTTAACGGGCTGAGCCTTTAACCCGACATTTTTAAACCCAACTCTATGCGGAAGGAATAGTCGCGGGCAAAAGCTAGTATTATAATAAAAATTTAACTTTCACTGCAGTTTGAACTTTACAAGAAAAATAAAACCACAATACGTAGAGCAATTGCGGTGCATTTATGTGTCAATTGGGCGTCCCTTGCGTTTCCGCCCGTTAGCCGTGCGGAAACGTGGCGGAAAATTGTCGGCATTAGCTGACCTACGTGTGAGGGGTGCAAGTAAATTGTTAAGTTTTTGTTACATCCGATAAAATCCTACTAATATTATAAACTTAAAGCCTCAATAGCCCAACGGTTAAAGGTGCGGACTGAAAACGGAAAGGTCACAGGTTCGACCCCACCCGTTGCACTATTGTCGTATCCACTCCTAGCACAAGCTTTTCCCTTATTTGGATGGGAGGGGAGAATATAAGTCAAGTTCAGCTTGGCTAATATTCTTTAAAAAAAAAACTAGACGATGCCCGTGACTACGTCCGCATGGATTAAGGTTTTTATGATTCTCGCGGGAACTCTTTAATTTTCCGAGATAAGGTGTAGCCTATGAGTTAATCCTGGATATGAGCTATCTCCATTAAAAAGTTTATTCAAAACGGTTCATTCATTGTGACGTGAAGGAGTAACAAACATACACACACGGACGGAAGTCGCGGGCGTCCGCTAGTATACTCGTAACACGAGCGATCAGTGCACCGAGCATTGAACTGTCGACGTTACCTGATAAACTTGGTAGCTAGCTAGTAAAGGTTGTTGAAAGAAATCCGAAAGCATGTCTTGTGTATGGCAAACGATTATCCTTTTGGATTTCCAGTTTAAAATTTAATAATCCTGAGAGAATTTCTTTTTAAAAACCGAAAAGGGTTGAGAAATCCATTACTTTCTTATTAATATTCATCTGGTGTAAATTAAGAATAATTACGTAACTTTGATAATAATCTTCAATAAACATTTTGAGAGCGCGGGGTATTTGGAAATAAAGGGTTCAGAGTTTAGCCAGCTTTTCATATTTAAAGGCAACCTTGAGGGTCTAACGAAGGATATCCTTTCCTGGTTTTATTTTCGTTGTTAATTAAAAGTTATTTTCTAGGCGTTATGTATAGTTAAATGGTCAGTTTATTCTTCATTACATAAGCTTTTTTCTTAAATATCGGCGTTACAAAAAATATATTTATAACTATTTAATTATCCTACTTATCCTATTTATCCTATTAATCTATGGTATAGAATCTTTCCTCTATAATATTAGTATAGATTCAATACTAATATTATAAAGAGGAAAGATTTATATATATGTTTGTAACGAATTGGCTTAAAAAGGGCTGATTTGGCTGAAATTTAAAATAAAAATAGGCTATACCTTGAATTAAAACATAAGCTACTTTTTATCCAGAAAAAAATTATAGTTTCCGTGGGACTCCAAAAAAACCTCAATCCACGCGTACGAAGTCGCGGATATCAGCTAGTAATATTATAAATGCGAAAGTTTGGATGTAGTTTGTTACTCAATCACGCCGCAACGACTAACAGATTTGTCTGAAATTATTTAATTATCCGCACTTATCCTATTTATCCTTAGTAATCCTATTAATAATATTAAAAATGCGAAAGTTTGGATGTAGTTTGTTACTCGATCACGCCGCAACGATTAATAGATTTGCCTGTTTGGCACAGAGATAGATTTTTATAGTCTGGAATAACACAAAGGGTACTTTTTATCTCAGAAAATAAGAGAGCTCCCGCGGGAATTGCAAAACCTCAAACCACGAGAATGAAGTTGCGGGCAATAGTTAGTTTTGAAATAAGTCGTTACGGTATGTAAAATGAAAAATAAAACGTAACGAGCGAATTTAATTAAATAAAACAAGAAAGTGAGAAACTGCAAGAATCCATGATGTGCAAGTAATAAATTGCATTCCAATAACCAGCGTTAAATTCGAGGGTGGATGCGTTCATTTGTGATAATTAGTGTCGAATCGCATTATCCGGAGAAATATTCTTTAATGGGAAACGAAATTGGATCGCAGATTAACAGGCGCTTCAATTGAAAAATTATCGTAGAGAATTCTACGCAAGCTCTACGCCGATTTTAAACATCGCCTAATGATGGCACCGCCCCTATTTATTGACACTGAGAATACAAATAATACAATTAATAAACTGATTTACCTATAAAAGTGTACCAACAAAATAAATATGGTCTATGGGTCTGCTTATTTAAAAAAACTTATGTAATCACTTATTACAAATGAAAAAATAAATATTGAATGTAATTTCCAACATGTAATTAATTTATCTGAATGGATAACATACTTGACATTTTTGTGTTTTTATATCCTATTAGGTAGATGATGCCTGCACTTCTTCTTCGTGGATTAAGGTTTTTGATTCCCGCGGGAGCTCCTTCATTTTTCGGGATAAATGTAGACTTTGTGTTATTTCAGACTATAATCTATCTCTGCGCCAAACTTCAGCCAAATCAGTTAAGTCGTTGCGGTGTGATTGAGTAACAAACATCCATCCATAGTACAGGTAGGCAAAAAGGAACTGTTCGGTTTTCATACTGATATATCCGGCGCGACTTCATACGCGTAATCTGGTTTTAAAAAACCCGTAGGAACTCTGTGATCTTCCAGAGTTTCCTATGCCTCTCTCCAGGTCCAATATACCCATGCAAAATATCTCTTCCTACGGAGCTCTGCTGTGGCGTGATTGAAGGACAAACCAAAACACTTTTATAGTAATATTATTATTATTTATTCCGCAATCTACGAATTAAGAGCAATTCAAACAGATTTACCGTCGTTCAACGCATGTGACGTGACAACACAATGAGCAAACAATACGGACTCTCTCCGAATATTAAATGTTTATTCAGGTAAAATATTCATTTTGCCCCATTTTCATACGTGATTGCCCTTTGTAGTACGGATCGTTATATTTTGAGACCATTTTCCGATTGCTTCCACTCTGCTACAGTTTTTCAGTAACATTCAAAAGTAATATTTATTTTAGGTGACAAATTTAAATATTCCGTAACTACTTATTAACTTATATTCACAAAAAACAATTGTGAACCTATCCCTATACCTTTTCCCACAAAGGACAGGTAAATTTAAAGTTCGGAGTTCTTCCACTTTCCAACCGTTATATCATTACTAAGCCAACACAATTAGCTGATTCTCCTTGTTGCGACTGGATTCCCTCATAAAAGATACTTTGGCAATGCTTTGGCACATTAGCCATAACAAAAAAATTGTACATACTTATAACATACTCGTATCTCATATTTTATTCCAAGAAAAGAGGAACGTTTTTCGTGCGAACTTTTAGAACATCCCTTAACAAGGGTCGCGACGTGACCTCCCGGGACTTCTATAAAATGAAATACTAGTATAAGAATCTACTGTTTTGTATTGGACCCTTCGGGTATAGATAACTGGCAATATTAGAATTTTATTTTTGTGATAAAACAGAATAAATAGCCCCGAGAGGCACAGCAGGCACAAGAGCCGCAAGTATTGCATTATTCAATACAGAAAATGCAAATGACGTCAAAGTTCGATCGATCGATCGATTCAATTTAACGGTTAATATGTAGATGCTGTTAAACGAAATATTTTAAACTTCGCACCTGAAATAAATATTACTTTTGAATGTTACAGAAAAACTGTAGGTTAGTGGAAAAAATTGGAAAAGAGCCACAAAATATAATGGTGCGTACTATGAGGGGTTATCCCGTATTAAACATGACACTGATAGCTAACCTCCTCCACAAATTCATACTCACTCAGCGGGCTATGTTAGGAATATCTGTGACCGATAATAATAATTCTCAACGAGCAAACCCGTAAGAGAACAAAGTAACTGATACGGCCCAGAACATTGACAAGCTGAAGTGGCAGTGTGCAAAAGCGATGGCCGCTGCCTCGTTGGCCTAGAGGTTAGCATGTTCGACTGCAAATGACGAGGTCCCGGGTTTGATTCCTGGGTCGGACAAATCAAGTGTATTGGGTTTTACTGTCAAGAAATTATCATTACTAGCCCGGATTTAGGAAGTTCGATCACGAACGTGCCAGCTTCGTGCCTCGGCGAGGACGTGAAGCCGTCGGTCCTGCGCCTGATCTCTTCCGATCGTGTCGGATGTCCGCCCCATCGGACGATGAGGGACTGCTCCCGTGTTTGCGCAATAAATGTGCGGTAGAGGATTGTTTAGCAATCAAAATAACAGTTGCTGCCAGTCTGCACTTGGCCAACGTGGTGAAGTATGGGCTACATCTTTCTGATTCGAGATTCTGTGCCCAGCAGTGAACCAGCGCGGTGATGGGTTGAAATGAATGACATGACCAGGAAGTGGATATGGAAGACGGAAGATCGCGTATAGTATTGACGCACTCTCTTAAAATCTTTTATTCATAGTAAACTACTCAAAGAGTAATGACAAAGGGATATAGTATAACAAGCGCAGAATTCTATCAAATACAAACTTCAGTAAAACAAAGACAACACTGAGTACTCAAAGTAAAGTGCCTAGAGAGGGCGATTAAGACTAAGTTCATAGTTTGCGCAACTCTTAAAGACCCTTGCAGTCGCGACATCACGTTTCGCAGGTTTGCTTTCGAAGATTTGAGCTTCTATTTGAGCTTGGAAAAATAATTTTAAGCGAAATAAACTAGTAATTCGCCGCAAATTATAAAGATCTCGCATCCTAGAAGTTTGTAGATTATTTTTTTCTTTATTTATTAAAGGTCTTTTATACCTTAGTGTTTTTTGCATCTCGGAATTGTAAAAATTGCCTACAAAATGCATACAACTAGTCAATTTACTTTTGTAACTGATTTGTCTAAGCTTCCTACAATAGGTACATTTTGTAGATAATTTGTTTTCCTAAGCAATTCGTAAATTATATTAGAAAATGTATAAAAATTGCATTGTAGCTACTGTACGGCCTAGTTATATTATGCCGTCTCTCTGCGTTCCAATATCAATTTATTATCTGAAATAGTTTGGCGTTGAAGGAAGTCGTAAATATCAGCGAAACCCCACACTGTATCAAAGTTGACTTACTCTATTTTGATTCAATTTGTGAGAAACCACTTTGTTAATAAAACAAGGTGTATCGATTTCATTATGTTTCGCGTCGGAAGAACTTTCAGACTCTTCATAAACTCCTTACACCGCTTCCCGTAAATCGTCTCTTCTTGTATTATGATCCGACGATTGGTGCTTGCAGATCTCTGCACGCATACTTCTACGTCTACTTATTATCAGCGATAGCGATATTTTTTCGGACTAAACGACTGAATTATGGTCATCTCACATTACTAACGTTTCTCGTTTTTTCGTGCCGAATAATATACTAATCTAATCAATAGAATAGGTAATTATAATCTCAAAATTCAAATCTCTAGGTGTATTGAGTTCGTTAACCAGGTACACTATTCTTCCATTACTTCTTGTTATAAGTACTAACATTTAATCAGTTTACTTATATCCAAACATTAATAGTATGATTTGTCTTACAAAATATATATTTAGCACCCATTTCAATCACACTTCACACTAATATTATAAAAGCGAAAGTTTGTATGTGTGTGTATATGTGTGTGTGTGTATGTTTGTTACTCCTTCACGCCACAACGAATGAACCGATTTAGCTGAAATTTGGAATGGAGATAGCTCATATCCAGGATTAAAACATAGGCTACAGTTTATCCCGGAAAATTGAAGAGCTCCCGCGGGAATTCAAAAAGCTTAATCCACGCGGGCGAAGTCGCGGGCATCGTCTAGTATTTTATATTATTTAATTTCGTAGAACATTAATTTATGAAAGTTACGTAATAAATTACGTAGACGGTTGTAACAATGGTAATAAAAATAATTTCAATTGAATTCATAAGCCAAAATTATTCACTCCGGAGGAAGGAAACGAAAGCGACAAAATGGAGTCGGAACTCAAAAGGGCAAAAGAATAATGAGGTGACGCTTACGAACGCTCCTCTATTATTTTACGAAACTTTGTTATAAATATAAGACATAATATCAAGAGAAAATTTAAGTACAGTCTATAATAAATCATTCTTATTTAGCTACGAATACACCGATGCTACCTCCTCTCAATCCTACAAGCATTTTTCTGCAATATTAAAACTATGAATCTAGAAAAATGAATAATTAATGCTAGGTCTGTTGTACACACAAACCATAGGTAACCAGAATACTCGAAGAATCACCGGTGCTTCCAGTTTGGTCTAGTGTCGAAGTTTACATTAACTGAGCGTAAATTCGACATTTAGAATGGACGAAAACTTTGCCATCCCATTCCCGGCTTTACTAATTGACAGATTTACGCACAGTTAACGTTAACTTGACTTGAAAACTTACACTATTGGTAGGGTGTGTTATAGATTTGTAGAGCTGGTAGACATTTGGCAAATCTGGGGGTTAAAAATATAACATGTGTTTGTGTAATTTAAATAAAGGAAAGGTTTTATTGCCTTACTTTTCATGTTTCTATTAATTCCCAACAAGATTTATGTGCACGGTATTATACATTTTTAAGCTATTGCATAGCTTCTATCGCGGGCCTTGAGCGTGGAGACCGAATCCAGAAATTCCGTAACGAAAATAACCTGACACGGGACTCCTCTCACCGCTAGATGGCGTTGATAAAAAATTCTATGCAATTACCGCGGCAGTCCCCGAGTGCCACACGTCTTTTTTTTACTTTAACCATACGAGTAGGTACAAGCTTTCATGTTTCAAATACTTACTCGTACTTTCTCACATTCATATAAGCCTCCTTGGTCTTAGTTTACTCCACAATTTTTCTCCATTTATTTTTATCTAGCTTTCTTGTTCCTTATATTATTATGATTTTTTTGTCGTGTATGTACATTCATCAAGATAATAGTCCTTTCTATGTCTGAAGCGAATAGAAATAGATTTCAATATCGCGGTAATTAAAATTTCAACATTCAGTCTTCCAACGAATAGCACAATAAATAAGCGGGCAAGAATATTGCGCGTTGCTGATTTAAAATAGGATTCAATGCAGTCGATATCACAGAGCTTTACGCTTCTTGGAGACTCAGATTTTCATATCCCACCGTTAAAGACGTCGCCTTTGCATTTAATGTTATTCACTATCTAGATATCACAGGTAATCTTACGGCTACGACTGTTTACGATTGAGCAGATTCCTAGAATTTAAACGCCTTTGTGCTTTGCTTTTTATAATATTAAAACTGAAAATATAGTAGAGTAGGTACTGCTGGTACTAGTTATTAAGTAATATACGATATAGAGCATCAGTTCATTGCGTTGAATGAACTTGAAATTATACTTTTTACATGCTTTTGATTTGTCAAATGAATCTACACTGGGTCGGAATGCATGCCGATGCATACCGTTCCAACCGAGAAGAACCAGCAATAAACTCACCAAATTTTTTTTTACTATTTGTACCCGTATTCTGTCACGTACTTCGCTTTTTTAGGTTATCTCATCTTACTAATATTATAAATGCGAAAGTTTGTGATGGTAGATAGTTGTTTGTTACTCCTTCACGCCACAACGAATGAATTTGGACGTTTGGAATAGAGTTAGCCTATACCCAGGATTGACACAGGCTACATTTTATCCCGGAAAATTAAAGAGTTCTCGTGGAAATTAAAATCCTTAATCCACGTAGACAAAGTTGCGGGCATTATCTTGTGATATGTGTGGCATCGTCAGTGCCATTGAACGTTACGGCTTATGGCTCGTTGCCTTCGGGTAAAAGTTTTTTTTTTCTTAAATATATATACTAGCGCTTGGCTGCGATCACATCTGATGGTAAGTGAAGATGCAGCCCAAGGTGGAACGCACTTGCTTAGAAAATGCCTATTGACTCTAGATTTGAAGGTACTCAAATTGTAGTTACAGGGAAAAAACGGAAGCTGCAAGGGCATTCCAAATTTAAGCGGTGCGTATCAAGAACGAGGAAGCAAAGCGCTTAGTGCGCGTCCTTGGGATTTCAACTACGTAGGGGTGCAGACCTATGTCCGTACTAAATCCGTTCTCTCTACTGACTGTTCAAAGTATTTTAATAATTAAAATTTTAATACTCACGTTGAAACAACCAGGTACACATAGACAACATGAAATAACAAAGACAATAAAATTTAATTTTGTGACAAGCCTTTATGAACTTTTAAACTTGGAGTGTTCGGCGGAAGTCATAAATATTTTCCGCGACCCACATTGCCTCAAACTTTGCACACTATATTTTACCATTACGCTACATCAATTTGCTGAGCGAACAAAAGGAGTAAACATTATTGCTATTTTATGCTTTATTTCAGACATTCTGCGAAATACACAGCGTATTTCAGACACTTCATGAGATTACTAGAGAATTCTCCCTGACTTTGATCTCAATATTCAGAGAATATTTAGTACGCCGAAACAAGCATTAAGCTGATCGTATACTCGAAGCGAACTACTAGACCGTACGTGATGCAATGAATTTTCAGAACTAAGGCTTAGATCTTCGCACTGTCTCGTATATTTAAATAACTATGTATACGTTTTGTTCCTAGTATACTAGGTAAACTGCCTCGTTGGTCTCGTGCTAACATAGGTGCGGATGTTGAGGTCCCGGGGTCGATTCCCGCGTAGAGTCATTAAATACATTAGGTTTTTCTGTGAAGAAATTCTCAGTACTAGCCTGGAGTTAGGAAATTGGTGGTGTGTCACCCCTGTGAGTCGGAGTGTGTGATGATTGAAGATAAATTATTATACTAACTTTAAAATATGATACAAAATATTCCAATAATGCAAAGGATGGATATCTTTTAAATTAAAAAATAATTCTCAAGGAGATTGAATAAGCCAATTTCACACTGACTTCCTGATTTGTAGGCGGTTAAAATTACGTAAGACGTGAGAGATCTTATTAATTTGGTTCTCCACAGATAACAGTGATAGCAAAGGCGTTCTGATTTCCCACAAGATTACCACAATGAAGATAAGGCGGCAGCCGCAATACATATTTTCACTTCAGTTATTTTGTTTCTAATTTTATTTTTCGTCTTGTGCTTAATGTGATAATTTATTTTATGCCTGAAAATTTTGTTAAACAAAAAACAAATCAAACATGCATATCCTAAAAATGTGCCGACCTATTTTATGTAAGTAGAATATAAATAAATTATTTGAAATATCGCTGAATGCAAATTAGATCAAGGCAAAATATGAATACTTGAAGATTTTGATTTTGAAGGGTGTCACCAACGGGAATGGGTCTGCTTGGTCTGCCCATCTTGAGTCTTGACATGACGTGTTGGATTATATGTACTTACATCCTACGTATGCATTTTTGAAGCTTCATTGTGGAAGTACTGTATACATAGCATAGACTATGTATACATTGCACAGCATAGTTTTGTTACCTATTGTAAAAAAAAAATTTTTTTGAAAAGAGCAACTGCTGAGTTTCTTGCCGGCTCTTTTCAGCATAATCTGCGTTCCGAACGCGGTGGTAGATTTATGACGTGTCATAAGAGCTACAAGTTAGCTTACATGAAATAAATAAATTTTGAATTTGAAGATCCTGGGCCCAGAGTCCTGGGGGCTTGAGGGCTTTTCGAAATGTTTTTTTTTTTTTTTTTTATATTTTTAGCGAGCAAACGAGCAGGCGGGTCACCTGATGTTAAGTGATTACCGCCGCCCATGAACACTTGTAGCACCAGAGGCACCACCAGTGCGTTTCAAAATGGATCGTAACCGGAGAAGTATAATTAGAACTCACACAAGGCGCGCACAATGCGCGTCCTGCTCGCTTGCAGAGCGCAGTGAAAAGGCATGCGTGCTGCATGCAGCGCCAGCGCAGTTACCGCTCTATATTTTCCCGAAGTCTTCATTTTCAGAATTATTTTCATAATTTTTTTTTTCGTGAATTTTTCCTAAGTTTAAATAGTTACTCTGCTACTCGGGGCGGAAAGAAATCCAACGAAACAAAGATCATAAAAATCTCGATCTCGTTTTCGAGCTATAAATGGTTTAACTAATCTGACTTTGTTTTATTATCAGCAGATAAAAGCTATAAATTCCAGAACACATAGGTACAGTCCGTTGGATCGTCTATGCGTCTATGCCACGCGTATTCCGTGGAACCACCGCCGTATTTCACCACACTACAACTATTATTCACAAGTCACAACTACACGAAATGTACCTTAGATATCTAGTTGAGCGGAGTAACGTCCGAATCTAATGTTCTCACATTTCATTCAAATTTTTCAAGTCACGAAGGAAATAAGATGCTTATGCTTGCTTTTCTCGACTCAGTCGCATAGCTTCAGATGTGAGTAAAATAAAATGCCCTTTTAGAGAAAATAACTTTCCATTTTTGTGACATAATATATATGTAAGTGCTCCCGACAGAATTTGGCCACGGTGGCCTATATATATACGCGGTAGAAATATAGTGCACAATTGTGTGCGCACTCTCTATTCCCTCACTCTTATATTCCGATGGGACGAAAATGCGTCTCGAACGGAGACTACAGGATCTACAGCATTACGCGCTCTTCGGGGGTGGCACACTGCACATTTTCTAACTCCGGGCTAGTACTGCGAATTTCTTGTAAGAAAACCCCGAAATATTCTTTCTGCCAGTCCCGGGAATCGAACCCGGGACCTCATCATCCGCTGTACACTACACCAAAGAGACAAAGAGTGGTATATTATAATTAATATGGTCGGCCAACTGTATGCCACTTATGCTCTGTGGCTCTACTGACTACGTACGCTAATTGCCTTCCATGAACTGCACCGTACCTTAACCATCACCAGGTGAGATCTTAGTCAAGTTCTAACTTGTCATCTAATAAAGAAAATTCATGTATTCATGTATTGTATGTTGAATGTGTCATTATCTATGTATTATTATAACTACAACTCAGCAGAACCGACTTTCCGAAACGGTGGTAGAGTCAATACATTATTAGAGGCACAAGTTGGAATAAAAATTTTTTTTATTTAAGTAAATCAATTAAAAAATTTCTCTCAATAATAAAATAATTCACGACTGTTCCATTCTATATTGTAAACCGTTTCTTGACAATATTAATTATTACGTACAATAATTTCAAACAGAATATCGCCTAGTAGTTTAAATGGATGACTTTTCCCAGAATACCTTTTAAAGGAAAGGAAAACATACAAAGTTACCATGAATAAAATAAATAATAAATTCTTACGAAGTCACACAAAACATTTAACCAATAACAAGGCTAAATCATGTTTGCCGGCAAAATTAGGGAAAAGTTTATAATATGTAAACATCAGCCAAAGTTAAATTGTTTCTGCAAACATAAAATATACAGTTTCTGAAATTATTTTGTTACTGAAGTTAATTTACAGAATACATTAACAACATTATCATTTTAGTTTTAAAGATAATATGATGGTTATTTTTTTATTGTTTTAAATCTTTATTTATTTTATAGAACTATTATACAATAAGTATATGAATGATAAATTTAAAGTAATAAAAGCTAAAATAACTAATCACAGGTAATTTAAAAAAAATATATTGCGTCTTGTTAAGTAGATACACCCTAAGCTAGACCAAATATTTTTAGTGGGCACTTTAAAATATTCAAATTAAGTACCTGCCTACTACGAGGGTAGACACTCAAAATTTTTCGAGCTAAAACTTGTTAGGATGCCGTGCGGATTTTACACGAATTTATCCCCGCTTTCAAAACGCTTGGTTGCGGTTATTCAAGTGATCTGACTTTTCACAGTACTAATAAATCAGATTATTGGTTAAAAAAATAGTACAAACTTTCAAGCAAAAACGAATGCAGTGTTTTAAATAAAAATCAAAAATGTATCCAACATTTTACATACAGCCATAAAAAAAAAAAAACAAAATAAAAAGTATGTACGTT
The DNA here is from genome assembly GCA_038048805.1 of Hipparchia sbordonii. Lineage (NCBI taxonomy): Eukaryota > Metazoa > Arthropoda > Insecta > Lepidoptera > Nymphalidae > Hipparchia > Hipparchia sbordonii. The sequence continues at coordinate 6,686,721 of CM076102.1, forward strand.
TGTACCGGTATGTTTTTATTAAATCAAATAGTGAACTGTTATGACTAAACAGAAGAAGAAGTTTGACAGAATATAAAATTCATACGCTGTTCGCTGAAGGAATGCCGCTGTCTCGGAGACAATTCTTTAAAATTCTGCTTATAATATAAATAGCTTTTATGTTCCGTGTATTACATAGAATTGAAAACAGAAAATAAATGAAAAATCCACTTTAATATCGAAATCCCCGTCTTCACAACATTCTGCAATACGAAACAATAAGCTCGGCACCGCTCGCCGCTTTTAAATTCGTTTTCAGTCGGTGTGCACTTATGTCTTTCCCCATTTAAGCATATTGAGGCGAAAACGCTTCGATTATTATTATAGTTACTATTTTAAAACTATTAAAGCTACATATTATCACTTATCGTAAATTGCCATGATCTTTTTATTTAATTTTATTTATTTTTCGACGACCTCCATGGCGTAGTGGTGAGCGCTGTGGTCTTATAACTGGGAGGTTTCGGGTTCGATTCCCGGCGGGGGCATTTGGGAATTGGTAAGATCTGATCTGGTGGGAGGCTTTGGCCACCCTACCGTCAAAGACGTGCCACCAAGCGATTTAGCGTTCCGGCACGATGGCGAGTAGAAACCAATTAGGGGTATAGGTTGATTGTACACTGCCATACCTCTTCCAAGTTAGTCCGCTACCATCTTAGACTGCATCTTCACTTACCATCAGGTGAGACCGCAGTCAAGGACTATCTTGTCACTGAATTAAAAAAAAAATTTTTTTAACCGCCAATCAGGTTAGATATTGCATTAAACTGTAATTAATAATTTTATTAATAATAACTACACATCATTCATGAAAAGAAGTCGCGTTATTTAATAACAAATTATGTGCACTGACCAAACGATTTCCATTATTTGGTGGTATACGTTCCGTCGAATATACAAGCATAGTAGTATTCAATGTGAAAAATCAAATAACTATAGGTATGCGTACAGTGAAGATATTGGCAGCAAAATAAACTTTACAGAAATGTCATCATAGGATACTGCACAAAGTATTTATTATATCCATTTTATACAGTTTTCCGATGACATACTCTGACACGGCTTTCATTTATCCATTTTATTACCCATCTATTCAAGATTTAAAAAAATTGAGTTTTAAGGTATGATGTTTTTATGAGTTAACATTTATAGAGTTTTTACGAGTATGTGTGGACTCGCAAGTTTGTTTTTAGGGTTCCGTACCCGACGGGTAACCAACAGGACCCTATTACTAAGCCTCCGGTGTCCGTCCGTCTGTCTATCAGCGGTATCTCATCATCCGTAATAGTTGAAATTTTCACAGAATGTGTATTTCCGTTGCCGCTATAACAACAAATAATAAAAATAAATATAAATTAAAAATTAAATGGGGCTACCCTACTAGAAACGTGTTTTTTTTTCGGCGTTTTTGTAAGTTTGTTGAAGTTTATTAAATGGTATGCTTTTGCCCGCGATTTCATCCGCGTGGGGTATTTTAAAAATCCTATGGGTTCGGGGAATATAAGGTAGCCTATGCACTCTCCAAATCCTCCACTATGCCCAAGCAAAAAAACACGATCCGTTGCTCTGTTGCTGCATAATTGAAGGAAAACCCAACAAACAAACATATTTTCACATTTTTCACATTTATAATAGTAGTAAAGATACCTCTACCTTTTATACTCTATAATAAAGATATAATCATATATTATAAAGGCGAAAGTTTGTATGCGTGTGTATGTTTGTTACTCCTTCACGCCACAACCAATTAACCGATTTGTCTGAAATTTGGAATGGAGATAGCTCATATTCAGAATTAACACAATTTTATCCGGGAAAATTAAAGATGTTCCCGCGGGAATAAAAAAAACCCTTATCCGCGCGGATGAAGTCGCGGGCATCATTTAGTTTTTTATAAAACTCAAAATATTTAATATTTTTACAAAAAGTCGCAAAGTTCAAAATAATTTATTTTTTTAATAGACGTTGAATAATTGTTTATACCTAATAATATAGGTCTTTGATGCTTACCTTCACTTCAAAGGTGCCTAATTTATTCTGTACCTGCCTATCGAATAACTAAAATATTTTGAAACGTTAAATTTACATCACATAGTAGTCTAACATTTAATATTAACATACATAAGTCTAGTCTACTCTGACTGAGATTATTGTTCAGAAGGTATTCAGACACGATATACAGCAAGAAATAAAAGGAAAATAATAGAGAGTCTGTTCTAGTGTAGATTTTTAAGCACAGATTTTTTGTTTTCAAGTTAACGTTTTAAAATCTATCATTATACTTAGTAAAGACATGATAAATCACGAAGTTTTCCCAAATACTATTAATCGTTTATTATTTAATAACATTTTAGCACAATGATTTCTATAACCACCCTAAATAGGTAAATGATAAAACAAGTTTCATTTTTAAAATTCTCAAAGCGTTTTCACAAAAATAGAAAATGCTTTAAAACCTAAACTTAATTCAAGTCAAGATGTTTCAATATTAGTGTTCCGTCAATTGCTGCTCGTTAGTCAGGCTAAAAATCAAAAATACCTTGACTGATATATAATTATTATATTTTGTTTTGTTCGCTAGAGCGAACATTACAATTATTAGAGTGTATTAGAATACAGGGGTGGTTTAAAATAGGGAAAACTCAGAAGAACAGTTGAAAAATCGAAATTAGTAATTTGTATAGTAATCACTACCGGATTACTGTTAATAGCAAAGCCGCGAATATTTTATACGTATCCCCTTTATTAAAAGCCGGGGCGAGTCATAAAGTGGATATCGATAAAAAAACCTCTTTAACAATACTTTTGAAATAAAAGAAAAAGTTACTTTACCACGAGCTACAAAGCAGTGTGACTACCCGAGTGGCTTTTACAGGTAATGCATACGACTGGGAATAAAATATTTAGATATGCATTTTCCGGAATGAGAAAAAATAAAGTTGTTCCAGTTATATACGAGCAGGAAAAGTCGGATTTTTCCGAGCACTTAAATGCTTAAATAAATATTTAATCGGGCAAAAAGGAAAGAAAGATAGGTAAGTGCTCTGCGCTGGACATTGACTTACCTAGGTATTCTAACAAACACAAACTTCAGTATCACTGCTAAACGTTGTAGGGGTCCTATGAAGTGATGTAGATATCTGTGAGTGCTTATCAGAAGGGCTTAGTTCTCTTATTTTCCGGGATAAAAAGTAGCCTATTCCTAACTGTAATCTATCTCTGTGCCAAGCAGCCAAATCGGTTGAGTCGTTGCGGAGTGATTGAATAACAAACATCCATCCATCCATTCATCCATTCATACATCCAAACTTTCGCATTTATAATATTAGTGGGAGAGGATTTTATCATGAAAATTATATTAAGTGTATAGTGATGGGCAACTACAGAACCCGACTCTGCGCGTAATTTGACACGCAGTTGGCCGTTTATTAAGTAACTACCTTTTGCGCGCGGCTTCGCTCGCATTAAGTTCAATTTTTCAAATCCCTATTTTACCCCTTAGGGGTTTAATTTTAAAAAATTCTTTCTTAGCGGATGCCTACATCATAATAGCTATCTGTATGCCCAGCGATCCGTTCAGCGGTTAGAGCTGTGCGTTGATAAATTAGTTTTCAACACAATTGCTCATAAAGTGGCTCCCGGTTCACCGCAATTAGGCACACAATGACACCTTTAACTCAAACTGTGACTTTTTATTACTATTATTCACAATGTGAACTACAGAATTTTTTTTAATTTTATTGGTTGAGTTGATTTGTTCTTAAAAAAGTTTCTATTACAAAAAAAATCCTACCTATTGCTAAGTTACCTATTGCTTGTTCATTTCATACAACTTCGTATTTAAATAGATAATTTCTACTTGTACGTGTTTAATAAATAAAACTGTCACTCAAATATAAGTTTTGTTTTTTCTGTAATAAAGAAAACTTGAAATTCCCCATTTTGTACGTGGCTATCAAGAAGGTGGCTATCCGAGAAAAGCCAAAAAAAAAGAAACCTCATTCTTTTAGTCTATGGCCATTAAAGGTGTGCATCGACCTAAACATGTGTAAAAATCTGCAGCCACTGCTACAGCTGAAAATATATTTTGCTCAGCAAGCGTGGCTGGCAACTTTCGGCGTTTATTAAACACCTGAACGAGCTCCCGGCCGTTGGGTCCATTAACAGGAAAGGCTTTAAAACAAACTTGTTGATTGGTTCCCAGGTCAATGCAAGCTCATCTGACACAGTCGGAGGCATTTTATTCTCTTTTCACCCTTTGTGAAAGTCACAATTTCCAGCAACAATTCCATGCGGCTAACGAACGGAAGCGCCAGGGTGCCAATCGGGGTTCGAGGTGATCGCGCCGCAGTTGTGGCCGCAATTTTCTTTTCTATTTGTCTCTGATATCAGTTGCCTGTTGTCCAAAGTCACTTGTTTACTGACTAATATAGAGGAAGTAACTTCTATGTCTTTGAAATTAGCTAATTCATGGTTCCTGAGATTTTGTGATTAGTCAGTCAGTGGTAAATCTCTTATATCACTACATAGTATAAAACAAAGTCGCTTCCCGTTGTCTGTCTGTCCCTATATATTATGCTTAGATCTTTAAAACTACGCTCATTCCATCTCAAAAAAAAATCAGATTTTGATGCGGTTTTTTTAATAGATAGAGTAATTCAAGAGGAAGGTTTATATGTATAATACATGCATAAAGTAGTAGAGAAACACTATAATTTTAGAGGTTTCTAATGTGATGTCGTAAATAAACTTAATTGTGAATCCTTATAACAGGTACCTACTACCTACTAAGTCGGTATAGACTTCATCGTTAAATCCAGATACCGCTCTTAACTCTTACGCTGATGCTAAAAAGCTTTAAATACTTTATTAGAATAAAAAATCCACGCGAACGAAGTCTATTCATCTGTTACATAACTCGAATAAATACATAATTACATGAGTTATACAGATGAAAGCTTTCAATTCTAATTAAAGTTTACTTAATATAATTAAAACGAACATCATAAATAATTAAACTAAGAGCTGGTAGAATGGATTCCATTATATTATCAAGTACCGTCAGAGTCCCTTACAAATGTGATGAATGGATTAATTAAACAACTGACGATTTAACGAAAATGTACTTACATTTCGTGGTACCAACTTACAAGACAATTAACTAAATTAAAATTACAAGATGAATGACTTTAATCTATATACATACATCTACTACAGCAACTAAATTAAAGTGTCTGTAATATCAAAATATAACAGCTTTTACAAAATGTACCTACCTAATATACTTACATAAGTATATCCTATGTATTTATTGCGATTCCCATCTCATTAGTTTCACTATTAATTAGGTCACGTTTTGTGTCACAGTGTTTATTTACTTAAATATATATTTTGTTCTTTTTTTCAGGCAATAAAGTTGGATAAATAAATAAGGGTAAATAATTTGCAAATAAATAATTATTTACCTAATAACTCTTCCCTGATTTATATGTATAATAACAAACAGACAAACAATAATATGTATAAAATACGAAGAAATAAATTAAGATTAGAAGCGAGTTATTTCAGCCTAATTAATCACAATTCCGACTATGAAAACTTCAGCAAGGGAGATATTATTTATTAAAGTTATTTTCAACCGGGGTAAGGTCCGGTGTACAGCGTACGTGCTCCCTGGAGTCCGCATTGATATGGGTCTCTGGTAGCATCTGGAAACTTATTTTAACTGGCAAGAGCGACCTAGCCGGTGGATTACAGCATCATATAATATGCGGAAACGATGGCTTTTATGTATAAAATGGGGCAATATAAGATTATGTACAAACACCGCTCCAGAGAGTGGTTAGAAAAACGGGACAATATTGCGTATGTAAGCTACTCCTGAATACTGACTTGTGCTAGCCAAAGTGGCTATTTGTATTTAGTGATAGACTTTTTTAAGGATTGCCTTATTTTACATAATAACTATGGCAGCTGACGTTATTTCTTCTTCTTCTTTATCAACCGATAGACGTCAACTGCTGGACATAGGTCTCTTGCATAGACTTCTACAGGCCTCGATCTTGCGCCGCTTGAATCCAGCGGGTCCCTGCAACTCGTCGTCAGCAAAATGTCGTCGGCCCACCTTGTGGGGGGTCTGCCAACACTGCGTTTCGTTTTCCGGTGCGGGGTCGCCACTCCGGCACCTTAAGACCCCATCGATCATCATTTCTTCGAACTATGTGTCCCATTTTCAATTAAGTTTCGCAGCTCGCTGAGCTATGTCAGCGACTTTTGTTCTCCTACGGATGTCCTCATTTCTGATTTACTCTCCGGGAGAAAAAGTAGCCTATGTGTTATTCCAGACTCTAATCTATCTTTGTGCCAAATGATCAAATTTGTCCAGTCGTTACGGCGTGATTGAGTATCAAACAACCATCCATACATATATCCTCGCATTTATAATATTAATAGGATATTAGGATTAGTGAAGATGCGAAAATGTGTTTGTTTGTTGATATGTTTGTATGTTAATTTGTTGCTTTGTCCTTCCATCACGCAGTAACCTGGCTACTTTTTATCCAAGAAAATCAACGAGTTCTCGCGGCAAACCTATATCCATACGGACAAAGTCGCGGGTATCTCGACGGGTCTTTCTCGGGTCGACAGGTAGCGGCGAACCAGTGCAGTGGTACATTCAAAGTACTTTGTAAAAGTTTATTTGAATAAAAAATTATTCTATTCTATTCTATCAGTTAGCACAGCATAACGCTTCCAGAAATTTACAATTGGAGAATTATTCACAAATTAAACGTCACGTGCGTGCCGTTATCAAGTAGCAAAATGTTTTAGTATGAATGAATATTTTATTTGAATAACCATTTTGCCGCATACAAATATTTGATATTCACAGTGGATACAATGGATTTGCTTATTAATTGGATTTCATACATACCTATATTAGCTATGAATCACGGGAAAATCGTTTGATCTCCGCTCTTAGTCACAGTCTAGCAAGCGCACAGTTCGGTAGATATTATGTATGCAAAACTCGCTTTGGGCGCCACCAGTTAATCTAGGATAGCCAAGAAATGTTGAAATACTTTTGTTTTGGCATTAGAGATGCCCCTGAGTATCTCAATGTAAATCTCACTCACTGTCGGTAATTTTTGCTTGAGATAACGATTATGATTTTATAAAATATGATAATAGTTAGTAATCCATTAATTATAATTTAATAAATGTTTTGAGTACGGCAGTAAGGTCGCTTTCAAATTAAAGGCGCTTCAAGATATTATTACATTTTGTTTTGTATTACGAATTATTATATGTACATTGTGCATATCTAATATGTTATTTAATATGAATTTTTATTATGCAAAGTTGCCACTTCGGACGCTGGCCATAGTCCTATGATCTAAATACAACCTTAAACAAAGACTTTTGTTTGAAAACTATCTATAAACTCATACTAACCTTACCTACTGAAAAGATACAATCTCTCAGGCTATTGTACCTAACTAATGTTCGACCAGGCTCACCAAAACTTTACGACCCGTATAAGAGAGGTATCACGAAAGGTCCAATAACGTCGAAGGATAATGATGGCTTAAAGTTTTAATTAAACAGTAGCATCTGTACCACTCGTTACCGACACGGATACCGGGGCGCCTAATACCTATAACGATTGAATAGAATTGAATACACACTGATCCATCGATGTACATATGTAGATGTATGTATATGGCAGTTTCGAGCACTCACTTTGTTCAACTGAACTGTACTGCAGCCCGACTTTTATACCGGAAAATAAAAGAGTTCCCTCCGGATTTTCAAAACTAAATCCACGTGGACGAAGGACATGAGTTAGTAGAAAGTAGGTATAGGGTGATAGAGTCGACGCTCTACGAAACTGACGCTCACTGGCCAATTGTCTGATTCCTTAACGTTTCCTTAACATTGTATTTATTGCTGGACATCGAACGAAGATTTTTAGTTCGTAATAGTGCGTTGTCAAAAGTTAACGATTTAACGTTAGCGTCATGTGATAGACTAATAAAGTTGAAGGTTAACGATCACTCAAAGTTTTAATTAAACGCCGGTGTCTGTACTCGTTCTGTTACTATTGTTGTTACGAGTAAGTTACAAACAACCACACCAATTCACTTTGTTACTATTACACTGTTCAAACTATTTGTCTACTCTGATGTTGAACCATGGCAACTAACTTGCAACAACATTTTCATTATCTAAGCCTGGAAATACACGTCAGGTTTTTTCATCCGATAGTCTGATCCGGTAGCCTGATCAGGCTACCGGAAGGCATTGAAGCCATTACTTTGTATGAACAGACAATACACGTCCGATCCGGTGGCCGGATCGGACGTCCGAGTCGGAAACGGGCGCGAGGCGTTTCCGATTTTACTGCCGGTCCGATTGTCTGAAGGCGCGGTCTACATACTTTTAGTATGAGACAAAATAGACATCCGGTTACTCCTTCCGATTTTGCCAGTCAGGGTTCCCAACTTAGGGCTTTTAGCCCCAAATTTAGGGCGGAATTTTGCTTATTGGGATTTTTTAGGGCCCAAAAAATCTAGCGCTGACACTGTGTGGACGCATCGTTGTGGTTCGAATATTATGAAAAAAAATAAAAAAATAATAATAAAATAAAATTTGGTTTATTTGTTTATAATATATAAGATAATATGTAATAATAATACTTAATATAATATAAAACTAAATACTAAATTAAAACTAAAACGTAAATAACAAAAATAAAAGCTAAATATAAAAAATATCATCTAAACCACTGGAACGACGAAAAGTGCCCAGAAAGCTGGCTGCGTTACCCCGCTGAATGGCCAAACTTATATGCTGGCCGAGGTAACTTCCAGCCTTCCGGTCACCAGTGGACTCTATGAGACGGGATGACAGATCCTTAAAAAAGGATCTAGCATCCTCGCCCCATGACCCCAGGGTTTCAACACCAAATGGCACAAATATGAAATTGTTTTCTATGTTTTCATATTTGCGCCGCTTAGCCCTTTCTGCTTTAGTAGCCGCCGCTCCCGCCGCCGCGGAGGTCGCCTGTAAGTGAGACGCTGCCAGTGTGTCAACACATGTGGCATCCCACACTAGCGACCTTCCTTGCTTCCACGGAACAAGTGTCATACCATCAGGTCTCTTGCCATCGCTTCGTGCCAAACCAACAGGTTCTAATACTGCAGGCACTTTAGCGGTGACAAGAGATCTACGAATGACATCGTTCAAGGAAGCATGACGTGAGAAGCGACCGGCACTTTTGGCCCATGATGTCCAAACTCGTCCACTGTCTCGCCACAGTGGCAAAGATGCGGATAGTTGATCTTGGCACCAAGTCGAAGACCAACTGCAATGGAAAGTGTGAGGTGGTCTAGTAGAGTGCCTATATGATGGGAAGGGAGAGCTTGAAGCCAGTAACTTGATTCTCTCGTAGACACAGCAAGAAGGCGCGCGCGGTCCCTTGCAGAAGTTGATGATTTTATTAACTCTTGCAAAACATCCGCACATAGCGCATCATCCCACTGCCGTTGAGATAACAAAGATAAAAATAAAATTATTATTATTATGAATTATTTTGGATGTTTTAAATAGAAATGACTCTCAGTATGTCTTGTCAAATTGATTGGATGAATCCAATAGCGACGTTTTTTCTTCTTTCTCTTTCCTGTCTTTAAAATTTCTGTGGTGGTGTCGTGTGGTGCGGGTTGTTACGTTCCCTCAAATATGGTTGAGCGAAGCAATGGCTGGATCCTGCGTCATGCTCGTGAACGGGTGCCACCAACGGGAATGGGTCTGCTTTTGCCTGCCTGTCTTAACATGCATTGGATTGTTTTGCATTTTTGAAACTTTATTGTGGAAACACTGTATACATAGCATAGTTTTGTTACCTATTGTAAAAAAAATTTTTTTTGAAAAGAGCGACCGCCGAGTTTATTGCTGGCTCTTCTCGGCAGGAACGGCATTCCGAACCAGTGGTAGATTCATTGACGATTCAAAAGTACTTGTAAAAGTTTATTTGAATAAAAAATATTTCTATTTCTATTAACTCGTCATCCATCTTCTTTTCTTCTGCTTTGCTCCAAACGCAAGCACTCGGGATGATAGCTCGGGAACTACTGAGTTCAGAAAAAGCCTGACGGAAAAATCGGATGTGTATTGAGTAAATACGATCCGGTTGCCTGATCAGACAATCGGAAACAAAATCGGACGTCTATTGCCAGGCTAACGCAATAACATGTTTGGCATATTGGATAGGTAATTAAGTATACTTGTCAAAATGGCAAACATTTACAGAATTTCGAATGTCTGCTTTATATAAGTTTACCTCGCAAATTAAATCTTGCCAAGGGCTGAATGATTCAAATACTGCAGGTTATAGTAACTTATGTTAACTAAAGTTTAACAGGCGACAAAGTATGGTAATTTAACGTGAGTTTATTGATATTATACTAAACTCTTCGGCGATTTGTTCATTCAAATAATAGGTACAGGTATAAGGTAGGATCAATTCTGATGAACATTTTTAAAAAACTATACCCAATGTCACTTGAAAGTAAGTAACCTAAGTAACAAACCAAAATTTAGAGAACCAATGTACGAACGCTCAAGTAGTAAATCAACGCTTTGTTTCAGTAAACATTCGTTAGTGCCGTATATTATAGGTACGACCGGTCCTAAATCTATGTTATGACATACCTGCGGAGGACCTATTTCAAAATCTCCTATTTATAACGAATGAAATGTTAATAAATACTAATAAAGTTGATTTTATGTTATAATTTATGTTATTAATAATAATTTATGTAGTTACCTACTGCATGTTGTGTTGCTGTGCCCTAACGGGGTTTTCAAATGATGCATTGTTCAAAATTATATTGTGAATATTGTAAATGTGGAAAGCAATAAATAAATAAATACTAAATACTAAATCTTTTGACAGTTTTGTCAAAACATCAAAGGTTACCTATTCGTAAATTCAACACCTTACTTACACCTTACAGGGCTTTTGAACAAGCTTAGCTTATTATAAAGCAATACGATGGAAGCAAACAACACGTCCAACTGGTGTGGAGTGTGAAAGGTCGATAAAAATGGTAATTTTATACGAGTACATTTCCGTGCGGACAAAAATAGTAAACACAAAGCACACATAATTGTAATGTTAGCGTGTAAACGTAATAATAGTTCCACATAATCGTTGCATTTTTTCAGGGACGTGTTTACCTATTTGCAAGGTGTGCGGCACACATAGGTGCAGGATCTTAGGGGGGGCGAATATACCAGGCGCCAAAAGTACCAAAGTACACTAGCTGATAATGACGTAGTGCAGTCATAAAAAATTTCGCGCTTGCTTCGCTCGCGAAAATATCGGTTGACATTGTTATTGTCAGTACCAAGTATGGACTGCAAAGTGACGTAATGCAGACGTAACGCACTCCCTTCGCTCGCAAAATTGTGGATTGTAATTGTAGGTACGAAGTATGGACTACATAATGGCAGAATGCAATCGTAAATCATTTTTTTTTAAAGAATATGAGGCTTGCTGAACATGACTAATATTCTCCTCTTCCCTCCATACAAGCGTTAAGCTTGTGGTAGGAGCAGCTCCTACAACTGGGCAACGGGTGGGGATGGAACGGTCGATCTTTCATTTTCAGTCCATACCTTTAACCGTTACGCTATTAAGGTACTAAAATTAAGTATTATTACCTAGATACATAGACATATACCCTTCAAATATTAAGCAAACAAACACCAGTGTCTGCACCAAATTAAGTACACAACACAACACGTCTGCTCACGAACGGCTCACATAAATTAGCGCCTCGCCGGGAAAGTGTCTTCAGAAAGCAATAAAATAAATTCAGCCTCGCAAGATCCACAAACTCGCATTAAGCATTAATTCCAGCTTTGTTTCCTATTATCCTGTTCTTCAGAATTTTATTATACCTTGGTTATATTGCTATCGTGTTTCTTTCACTGTATTTAATTTGCTTTCGTGTACTTACGCGTTAGTATTGTGAAATAACTTTCTTTAATAATTAATAGGTAATTAATCTGTTCTAGCTTCGAGTTATTTATTAAGTCAGTCAGTCAGTCACCTTTTCCTTTTAGATATTCAGATAATGCTATAGGTACTTGATAATAATTTTGTATTATGATTCAAACTTCGTCTTTCAAGGGCCGCGGCCTGTACTGTCAGCCACAGTATCAATAACCTTTTAAATATACTTACTTGTAATAGTAGATTGTTACACAAGGGACGTAAGTAAGCTATTACAGAACAAGATCCAATTTGGCGCCAGTGCGAGCGCAGCTCGCATAGGGCGCTAATGGATCGCGTGCACCCGAGATATTTAGTCACACGAGCGAGCGCAGCGAGCGAGGGTGAATATAGTTCGAGGGTGTAATAGCTACTTGCAACCGAGGTAAGCATTCTACTTTATATCATTCTTGCGAGGTAACTTTGGACTTATCCGGCAAAAGGTTTTGCATCATTTGTTCTGCTTCAAGCAAACAAAAATCAGGCTCTCCTCCTTTATCATCATCTGATGAAGTGCTTGACATTGTTGTAAATAACTTAAATCCCTTTACGAACAAACTTCACAAACTTTCAGATCAAATGAAATGCCGCCATTTCCATTTTTTTTTCGTAAATAGTTTTCCATTTTTTTTTTTACGGCTTTGAGTTTGAAATGTATGGAAATTAAATGCCGCCATGTTCAGTGTTTTTTTTTTTTTCAGTAAAAAGTTTTCTTACCATTTTATAAGAAAAGAGATTGTTTACCAAGGAGTTTTGCATAGCTTGAACTGTAAAGTGAACATTACAATTAAAGCATAGTGCGACGTAATGTTGCCTTGAATTGCAAACACCAACTTACAAGGAGACTTTCCACCATAGTAATCCCTAGTTACTGAGCAAGTATGATATAAATGTAATTTTTGGATGGTTTTCATTCGTGTCATTAGGACATTTCACGGCGAAGCACATTATATCGTAAATTAGCTTCTGACCGCGACTTCGGCCGCGACTTCGGCCGCGTGGAGTTAGGTTTTTAAAAACCCGCGAGAACCCTCTGTTTTATTTTAGGATAAAAAGTAGTCTATATCTCCAAGTCCTCAGCTATATCCATGCAAAAAATTACGTCGATCCGTTGGTCCGTTGCTGCGTGATTGAAGGATAAACCAACAAGCACACTTTTACATTTATAATACTAATAAGGATTTAAGGAAACGGTGTTTCAACCATTGAACTATATCTTTGAAATAATAAAAAGCGTATATCGTTATACCGATAAATATCAAACCTCATATGCACTAAAAGTTCCGTTACTACGAAAAACCCCCTAAAGCTTCGCAATAGCGTTCGTAAAATGTATAAAAAGTGAGCATAAATATAGTTACGCTCGGATATCAGATACTAACAGTAATTTCCGTTTCCCTGGATAACTATTTTTATGAAGGAAACCTTTTCAAGTTATAACAGCATGTGCCACGCTGTACAGATGGCAGTATAGGTAAACATGTGCTGCAAAACAGTTTTTGCTAATAATGGGCGATATTATTAAAAGAGATATAATTTAATCGAAGGATTTAGTAATCGGGTTCACCGTTCCAATGCAAATTCTCATTCGTTCTCAGATTTTTCATGCTAATTCGGAAGTAATTCGGTCATGAAAATTTTCAATCGAAAGAGCCTTACTTACTTAGCCTTACTTAGACTTCCGTGTAACTAAAGTTTCTGAGATACAATTTGTAAAAACTTAAAAAAAAACTAAATTGAAATTGAAAATTATTTATTTCTACTTGTGGCTCTTATGACAAGTCGAACCTTGGCTACATGTGCGGAAAACTTATTCTGCTGAGAATAGCCGGCAAGAAACTCAGCAGTTGCTCTTTTCAAAACAAAAATGTTACAATATGTATCTTGTCTTGTGGAAAATTTTGATTAGTTCGGACTACAAGACGGACAAAGTTTTTAAAGCAGGTTTTGGGTTTCCATAACCAGTTTTTCAACAGAACTTTCAATTTATATGTATTAAAGCATAAATACCACTAAAAAACTTACTAGGTACTTACATTCAATTAAGCCGGAAGTCAAAAAATTTCGAACATCATTTTAAACCTCGTATAAGGTACATAATATATAGCCATTTTTTTTTTTTTTTTTATAAAGAATATTAGCCAAGCTGAACTTGACTTATATTCTCCTATTCCCTCCAAATAAGCGAAAAGCTTGTGCTAGGAGTGGGTACGACAATAGTGCAACGGGTGGGGCTCGAACCTGCGACCTTTCAGTTTGCAGTCCGCACCTTTAACCGTTGGGCTATTGAGGCTTCAAAAGCCATTGATCGGATTGAAAAGTTCTTTCTTTACTCGTTTAAAATAAAAAATACCTACAGGTTAACATTGAGAAGACAGATACTAAAGTAAAACAAAAAATACCTTTGAATAAAACTTGTTTTTTGTTTACACGTGGATTATTTTGGGGTCTATTTTTCCCGAGACCCGAGATAGTATGTTTAAGGTTGAAAGAGTCTTGAAGGGTTTTCGTTTAAGGGACGTGATTGAGCGTCCACGATGATGTTGATAGAACAAGCTCGCCGGCAGCCGTAGTAATCCTCATCTTTCTTATCCGTATTTCTTTACCGTGGCTTATGAGGTATAAACAAATATTTCCCTCAGTCGTCTTTACTTATATACCGGGAACAGGTACCTAACATTGAAAGCTCCGTCATAATATTTTTTAAGTGAATTGATAGTTAAACATTAGACGAACAAAATAAGCTTGGTATGCGTTACTTAAAAAAAGACCGAAAAAGTTAAAAAACATTTAGAATTTTTGTAAAGCCACGTCATGCGGAATCGAAAATTCTTTATGAGAATTTAACATTTATACGATTAAATTAAGCTTGGTATGCGTTAATTTAAATAATAAGATAATTAACAGGTGATTTCGCTTTCGAAGTGAAATTTATTTTAGTGAATACCCCTGCGTACATACGGTCTTGCCTTGATTTATTCGCTGCCCACCACCTTCTTGAAGTAATCAGTATAGATAACTGACAAGTTTACCAGATCTAAACGAAATTCATAGCAAACAATTTCACTAAAACACGTATTCAATCAAACATCGACAAACTGGCTCAGGCTAAGCTCTGGAACAAAGGAAACTAATCAACAAAGGCGCAATTTAGTCGACGCTCTCTCGGACTAGCTGGTCAAGCTGCAGTAGGCAAAATTGAAAGCTCGGCACTGTCATTCTGTATCATCATAACAACAACTTTGTTTGTGTAAAATGCAAAATAAATCGAGTTAGAGTACCAAAGAAATATACCTACTAAGGTAGAACCGAAGAATGAACAGGGCGGGCACGCGTGCCAACAGTTTGCGATATAGTTCAACAGTTTTCCAATAAAATAAAAACTCGAATGAACACTATTCCTGATCATATAGATAAAACTTCGTAAAATTCGAAATGTCTCTTCACAAGAAAATCTTTATTTTCAACAAAAAAAATTTTTTTTTTTTCATCATTCCTATTCGAAAATCAAATAAGTATTGGCTTTAGAGGATAGGGGGAGAAAAATTTTATTTTTAGGAAGTTTTCATTTCTCTCTACTGATTGGTCCGCGTTCGTGCTTTAATATGTGTTTATTACTACTGTGTTCGTTGCAAAAACCTATCGATTGCTCATTCCGTTCGAAATTCAAAAATGTTGTTATTTATTTATGTTAGACAACAGCTTCTAATTATAATTAGTGTTTAATTATTTCAAAATAATTATTTATTTGTGTTTTATTTAAACCTTCAAAATACGTATAGGCAATGTCTATACATAGTAGGTTGATACTCCTAGCTTTTTCTCATAGGCAATAATGAAAAATAGTCTGTGTCACTCAGGGCCATAATATTTTGTTTTCTGGCGGCGTATATTGAATTCCTCGCTACGCTCAGGTTTCTACTTTAGAATCCCTCCTGCGCTTGGGATTCTACTGTAGAGTTCTTCACTTCGCTCTGAATTAAAAACGTAACAAAGTACGTAAAAACTAAATAATGAATAACTAAATAATATCATGAAAATATAGCAAATATAAATTATTTATTAAACATAGCACGATTGAAAATCTATATTCAACGTACTTCGAACTTCTGTTAAATTAAGTAAAATCCATATTTAACATACTTAGTTAATATTCGCCATTCACTTAAAATATGTACGACAATATATTCCAGATTTAATTGCAATGTTCATTTCGTTCCCGAGATTAAATGAATGGCGTACTTTTAAAAAGGATTTTTAAGCTTACGAATTAACGAAGTTTATGACTATCTACTAAAATATAAAATAAGTATAATATACTCATTTATAAATGCGAAAGTAGCTCTGTATGTCTGTTACGCTTTATCGCCTAAACCGCTGAATTAATTTTGTTGATTTTTGGTATACAGATAAATATGGTCCTTTTGCTACCTTTTGTTGCAAAATAAAACTTCTTGGGGGAGAATTAGGGGATGATAGTTTTTGTGGATTTAACTTCATAATTTCGTCAAACCTAGGCCGGTTTTGATAATTCTTTCTTTTTTAAAAAGTGTGTTCCAAGCACTTTTAGCTCAATTTTGGTGAAGGTCTAATAAATATTATTGATCAAAGATAAAATATGACAGAAGTCATCATCGATAGCAGCAATCAGTTACTCGCATAAGATTTAACGATCTTTAAACAAACCTACCATATATTTATGAGGGTCTTGACCTTATAGACATTAATATTATAAATCTTATTAATATTATAAATGAGAACTTCAATTCAATCACGCTGCAACAGAGCTACAGATCAACCTGATATTTTACATGGGTAAAGTTGAGGGTTTGGAGTATTTTATTTTATTTTATTGTAATCAACAGCGACACATACACAATACAATTTACAATTAAATCTTAATACTAAAATAAGGCCAAATAGGATTACAATTGCATGAATTTATAGATATTTATAACAATATGTGTGTGTGTGTGTATGTGCGTGTGTGTGTGTGTAAGTATGGCATAGTGTTTCTTAATTAACATGCACCGGTTTTGCTGGCCTGCCGTCTGTCCCTGGGAAGCGCTCCTATAGGCGCTTTGATACTTTTGACCGGACGTATCAGTGCTGCCTTCTAGTGGCCGTCATTTCAGAACACCCTCATTTAGATCATAGAGGTTAACAATACAGCCTGAAAGCACATCAAAATGTAAAAAAAATTCTATGTAAATTATAACGACGCGAAGTAGCGGTTCTTGTACACTTACTAAAGTAAATAATATATAAGAAGTGCAGCGAAAAAAATTTGTATTCCAGTCTACTTCACCGGGTTAGAAGCGAGGTCCTCATTCAATACTTTCAAGTTCCCACAGAAAAACCGCGTAACGAGGACTTACGTAAGTTACTACTTGTGTAGAATTGTGCATTTTCTACGGTGGCGGTTGCATGAAATGTATTCCATTTACTAACAACAAAGACTAGGTTTCTATTCATTTTTTGTCGCGAACTGTCGTAACACAATTCTCGTATTTTAGCTACAAATGGGAGACATTATCGCTGCCCGGCTTTATGTAAATCCATTTAGAATTAAACTTTTTCAGCGGTGGCAATGCGACTTTTATGTTTAAGTTACTTTTTATAGATACACACGATCTAAGGTCTACAAAAAATAATCTATATTAATAATAAAATCAACATGCATTAATTTATATATATACATATACCTACCAAATTTTTTTTTGTAAAGAATATTAGCCAAGCTGAACTTGACTTATATTATCCTCTCTCCTCCAAATAAACGGAAAAGTTGTGCTAGGAGTGAGTACGACAATACGGGTGGGACTCGAACCTGCGACCTTTCAGTTTTCAGTCCGCACCTTAACCGTTGGGCTATTGAGGCTTCTAAAATGGGAAATTAAGACAGCTATTAGTTATCGATATTTGATGAGTTTAGAAGCAAAGGTTCTCTAAGAATTTTAGGCAGTCTTAACAGAGAGAACAGATCTCTGATTTACGATTTAAGAGCCATTCTTAATTGTTCAAATTTTTGCAAAATCAAAAATTTATTTTGCTTACTAAATCCAACGTTGAGTAACGTTTAACCATGGAATAAATTTCATATTTTGGCAGATTTTCAATACAAAAACTATCAGAACGCCCAGTTTATTCCTCGGTTTAGTACATCACTCGATGTTGGTGAAGTCGGCACTAAATGAAATATTGGTTTTTGGAATGTACATCATAATTTTTATGACAAACATTCAAAATTATTCATACTGCAAATGAAAATGGTTTCAGGCAGCCTTCACGAACCAATTGACATGTGACGTAATTCTTGGAGGCTTAACAAACGCTACCCTTCATCAGAATAGACCTCCGGCGAAACGGATATTGATGTGAGGGGACGGTGCTTGTTGGTCGCTACGCTTTATGTAAGCCTACATCTTCATTCTTTATTTATATTTTACAACCTTTTCCCGACGTTCTGATGTTATGTCTGGAACGGATGTCTATTTCAAACGTGAGATGCAGCATACGTGATACACAAAACTGCGCCTCTAGCCCAGTAGGACCACGGGTACATAGTGGTATATCGTGGTCTTACTAGTGGGACAAATTGGTGGGACCTCGGACCCTTAACGTGTATAACCCTTTATTTCTGTAACGAGACCAAATTATACATACCTACTCGTAATAATATTTTGATTGCCTATAAATTCTATTTTTTTTAAACTAACTATGAGGTATTGTACATAAGCCATGCCCGTATGCTTTTGCATTTTGCTGTCATGAAAAAGAATAATTAACAGCAGCAAATCAATTTAAATATACAAAAGGAAAAGGTGACTGACTGACTGAATGATCTATCAATGCACAGCTCAAATCATTAGACGGATCGGGCTGTTATGACGTAGGCATCGCTAATGATTTTAAAAATTCAGGGGGTAAAATACGGGTTGGAAACTTAACGTTTAACGTGAACGAAGCCGCGGGCAAAAGCTAGTTACGTATAAAAACCATGTTGTAGCATCATGTAGCGTCTTTGTCCGTCTGGTTAACAGCTAGCTCCCAGATTCTATTCACGGCTCGGTGCATTTTCTGCGATTATATTGATTCAGGTTAGATCTGCTAGGTGCCCATTGTTTGAAAAGAAAAAGAAAAAGACTTGTGGCACTCGGGGACTGCCGCGGTAAAGCTATTGCATAGCATTTTTTATCAACGCCATCTAGCGAGGAGAGGAGTCCCGTGTCAGGTTATTTTCGTTACGGAATTTCTGGATTCGGTCTCCACGCTCAAGGCCCGCGATAGAAGCTATGCAATAGCTTAAAAAAATTTCTTTTTAATGAGTATAGTTCATTCAAAAACTTGCCGATTAGCGCACAGCACAAAACGCAAACTGCGCAAAACTCGTTCCTATATTTAAGTCATCACCTGAGGGCAGTACCGCCTTCATTAAAATCCACCGGTCTAAAGGAACAATATAACTTTGAATTGAAACAGGACGTTTGCATAATTACATCATGCAGCATTGTGCACTACGACATTGCAATTTGCATAAGTCACCCGTAGTGGAAATACTTGTTACTTTTCTTGTTACTCCGCTGTTCTTTTTTTTGTGCATTTCTCTATAGGGGATACTTTTTAAACATCACTGTGAACCGACAAAAATCACAGATATTTTACCCTTTATCTTTGTTTAAAACCTATACACAATGAAAGTGATCCTCGTAAATTGAAATTTAAAAAGTTACTGAATCTAATATTTAAACCAAATAAATATTTCCATAAGTATTTCGATAAAATTAAGGTTAAGGGAAAATTAAGGGTTAATAAAATTTTAAAGTTATTAGTATACTTTGCTTCCATAGTTCCAAAATTATAAAGGGAACGTGATAAAATTATTTGGTAAACCTTTTTAGTAGTTTGTTGATGAGTCATACTGAGTGATTTAAATATGAATGAAAATAATAACTTATATTTAGGTACGTTCGTGTTAATTCTGTCGTACACAATCTCTAAACTTAATTGCGAGATATAAATGTAACCCTTTCTGCACGGAATAAGAATAAAACGTTTATAATTCTGGATTTGTTTTACAGAGTGGCAATGATGAACTTGACTTATATTCTTCCCTCCCCCCTCGAAATAAACGAAAAGCTTGTGCTAGGAGTGCAGAGTACGACAAGTGCAATGGGTGGGGCTTGAACCTGCAACCTTTCAGCTTTTAGTCCGCACCTATTACCATTGCACTATGGAGACCTTGATAAATAATCTCATGCGAAAATGTGTTTGCAATGCAGCTATGGATTGTCAAGATTTTTGCATGGATTACTTGGAAACTTTGGAGTGACAAAGGCTATTATCCTGGAAAAACAGAGCATTCCAGGAAGATTTTTAAAAACCCTCACAATTTAGTAGGCGTTTAATTTTTCACAAATTAATTTTAAAATTATAATTACCTACGAGATCTATCCTTTCCCAGCCAGAAGACAAAACTGTAAAATCGTGTTAACCGATGTGTTAACCTGATTAATATGAAGTAAGAGGAAGCTACGATGTATTTCGAAATCTCGAACTGACACTTCAGTTTTATTTGTTTGTGTAGAAGCATTGAGAATTTGCAGCGAGCGTATGAGCTCCGAGTGGCTCGGCTACATAATGTACAAGTGAGCTGTATAAGCCTCACTTTATAGCAAATCCGGGCCTCTGGTTGGATTTACCGGTGTCCGTTTTGTGGTTGTTATTCCTGCACTCAGCTCGACGCACAAAAAAAAGAACAGCGGAGTAACAAGAAAAGTAACAAGTATTTCCACTACGGGTGACTTATGCAAATTGCAATGTCGTAGTGCACAATGCTGCATGATGTAATTATGCAAACGTCCTGTTTCAATTCAAAGTTATATTGTTCCTTTAGACCGGTGGATTTTAATGAAGGCGGTACTGCCCTCAGGTGATGACTTAAATATAGGAACGAGTTTTGCGCAGTTTGCGTTTTGTGCTGTGCGCTAATCGGCAAGTTTTTGAATGAACTATACTCATTAAAAAGAAATTTTTTTAAGCTATTGCATAGCTTCTATCGCGGGCCTTGAGCGTGGAGACCGAATCCAGAAATTCCGTAACGAAAATAACCTGACACGGGACTCCTCTCCTCGCTAGATGGCGTTGATAAAAAATGCTATGCAATAGCTTTACCGCGGCAGTCCCCGAGTGCCACAAGTCTTTTTCTTTTTCTTTTCAAACAATGGGCACCTAGCAGATCTAACCTGAATCAATATAATCGCAGAAAATGCACCGAGCCGTGAATGTGCTGCTTGTAATTTTTTATTCCTGACAAACCACCCGTTGAAGGTTTAGAAGGTAAGGCAATGATGTTGCCGAACTTATCGAGCTAGTTGCGACTCAACTCTTTTCGATGTAGTTGCTTGGCTAAAGCTTGGCTGTTGTATAGTTAAATCTTTTCTAATATACATTCTCCCGATATAGAAGTCGGAGACCTTGTTTATCCGTCCCTTTCGTAATATTCATTATATTATGTTTTTGTTTATTCTTCTTGTAATCTATTTCGATTTACAAGAGTTTTAGCGTAACAGTGACAAGAGACAGAACACATGCTAGTTTTAGTTAGTTAGTTAGTTGTGTAGCTGACTCTTAAGCCACCTTAGTTTGATGGAGTTATTAAGATAGCTTTATATATCACCCGAGGGAACATGTATGGATACGCAGCTTTGGAAAACCCCCAATTAGGTGGCTACTAACTATGTTTGTGCCAGTAAAAAAAAAAAAACGAAATGTAATCGTGGTGTTATAAAACTAATAAAAGAGTTGAAAGACTCCAATAATAATATCGTTACTAGACCAGTTATACAGACTATAAAATGAAATACTTATTAAAACGGTAAAGAGATTTAATAGGAGTCAGGTACGAGAGCTTCTTAGCAAGCCTTTATATCATAATTTTCCAAAGCTTTTAAAATTTAAATCCAGATTTTTCTTCGCAATATTGCTTTCCGCTATTAAAAGAGTGAAGTTTACCAATAAATTAATTAAAAAATAATAAAATGCAAGTTAAGCCGCAAGCGCGCACAGAATGCACTTTTTATATTTCCCTCCATATTTTGTGTGTAAACTCTAAAGTCTGTTTTAATATGCAATGCACTTAGTTACATAATAAGCTTTCTATCATTAATTCCGATATTAGATTTATTTAATAGAATCATAGATTTCGTTGCCGTCGTCAAAATTAATAAATGACAACTGCAAGATACAAGTCTCTTGTGAGAATCGCCACCGAACATAATCTTGAATCGCATAGAGGTATTGATTAATTAATTAATTATCTATTAATTAGTACGGAAATTTCCAATTACACTAATTAAGTTAATTAAAAATAGGAATAGCTTAAAATACTAACAAAATTGAACAAAAGTCAAAATCATTCAATACACTCAAAACTTTTAAGTCAGACGCATGGTTTGCGAGGTGAAACCTTTGCAAAACTGCAAGCACCAACTCACAAAGGAGCTCAACAAAACATTAACTTGCATATTATTGAGATCCAATATTAGGAAGACAATTGGATATTGCACGAAGACCAAAGTGGGTAATGCTTGAACTTTGTTTATTCTTAAAAATTGCTTACAATAGTAACAATAAGATGTAGCCGTGAAATTGAAACTGGATTGAGCAGCTGCGCTCCGGATGTTTCGGTTACATTATGCGGAAAGCTGCACTTTGTTACAAATCTGGGTCTCGAGGTAGATTTGCCGGGGTCTATTTCGTGCTTGTTATTCCAACTCTCGGTCCGGCATACTTAAGTCGGCCCATATAGCGCAGATAAGACGAATTTCTCAAAACGAATATTTACTTAATAGTGCAGGAGCATTTAATAGCCGTTTAAACTAGATTCCAAACTACATTACGTTAGGTTAAGTTTAATCTAATTTTAATGAATGAGATGTCTAACCATTCGTTATTATGGTTCGCATCAGATAAATTCAAATTTATTTATTTCATGTAGGTCAACTTGTAGCTCTTATAACACGTCATGACTCTACCGTTGGTTTGGAATGCAGATTCTGCTGAGAAGAGCCGGCAAGAAACTCAGCAGTTGCTTTTTTCATAATAAAATATTATAGTAATAATGGAAAGCTACATCATATTACAATATAATAACTTATTACACTATCTTGTGGGTAGCTGTATGCCAAGCCGATTGATTCCATGCAACTTTGTCATAAAGAAAGTTACTAACTGTAATAACCGCGACTTAACAAATGTGTCTTTACGCATTGTTTAAATCCGTGCAATGAAAAATCCAGTAATTCCTTCGAGATCATATTATATAAGCGTACACTCAACCCCACAAAGGATACATTTACAAAGGCTACATTTTATACGAAGGATGATCCAGTTTTCCGTATTAAAACTGTAACAGTTTTTAAGCTTTTTCCTTGTTATCATCGATCGACTTTCTGAAAAACACCATTTTTTGGTCAAAATGACCTATCCTCCAAACCACCATAGGATCTTCCCAAATACTCCGCGTATAATAACCACATTACACTACATAACGTAGGTCGACATTAACATTCTTCTCGTTCGTAAGAAGGCTTTGACGAATTTTCCATTTGGACGGTAAAAACAAGAACGCTGACTAACTAGAGGATAAAATAAAATGAGGATCATGTCCTAACGAGCGGCGGGGGATGTCGTTAGCTAATGTCCACTGTGACATTACTTAAATTAGATTTCATTAATTTGCTATCTATTTTCTTCGATGTTATTTTATTCTCTTATTTTCGCTGAAGTTTCATTGCATCTCAATTTTTACTACCTTGCTTGAACACCTGAAAGAGATATTTAGTTCGTCAAATCATAATATCATTTACAAAATATAATATGTATAGTTGTATATCAATATTGACAAAATAAATTCATTTTTAATCGACGAAAAAAAAGGAGGAAGTTCTCAATTCGTCGCGTATATTTTTTTCATAATAATTATTATTACTGAAGCTACAATAGCACAATGTGCAAGAGACACTGAAACCCGAAAAGTCGACGGTTCAAACCCCACTAGTTGGTACAACAATAGTGCATTGTCGTACCAACTCCTACCAAAAGCTTTTTGTTTAATTTGGAGGAGAAGTGGTTATCTTTAACTGGGCAAATAGTGATTATGGGTCGGTTTCAAATTAAATTAATTATACTGTCTAAAATTTACGCCGGCTACTAAGACAGAAAAAGCTTAGCGGCGCAAATATGAAAACATAGAAAACAGTTTCATATTTGTGCCTTTGGATGTTGAAATCCTGAGGTCATGGGGCGAGGATGCTAGATGTTTTTTTAAGGATATGTCATTCCGTCTCATAGAGTCCACTGGTGACCAGAGAGCTGAAAGTTACCTCAGCCAACATATATAAGTTTGGTCATTCAGCGGGGTAGCGCAACCAGCGTTCTGGGCACATTTCCTCGTTTCAGTGGTTTAGATATTTTTCCTTTATTTTTGATATTTAGGATTTAATTTTAACTGCAAGGATGATATAAATTATTCTGGATGCCAAATTGTACGAGAACATTACCGCAAGAGATTCTCGTGAAATTTCTCCGTGTGCAATATATATATGTATGTGGGCACGTGATAAACCTGAATTCGGATGATTCCATTTAACGCACAATAAAACTCGAATATAACGCTGGAATTTTTCCCTGTTGTAGGTCAACAAGTTATTGCTGTGTATATTTTATGCTCTGATTAACGTTCTGTTTCCATTTTTCAGACAGTATTTGAACATATTATAAATATATATTGGATATTCCAAATGAAAATTGCACAAAAATATAATAAAATGACATCATCAGCGCTGATGGGTATGGTGGAGTCAGGAGCGCTCTCAGAAAGACAGCTATGGAATGTGGAAAGACTAGGTGATGCCCGCGACTTCGTCCGGGTGGATTAAGGATTTTTATTTCCCGCGGGAACTCTTTAATTTTCCGGGATAAAATGTAGCCTATGTGTTAATCCTGGGTGGAAAAAAAATTAAATGTACCTAATGTAATTAATTATACCTACTGCATTACACTTGATATTGAGATATTAAATATGCCTTCGTGAATAAAACATGTCAAAAGTTTCGGTACACGCTTTCCAGTTCATGTTTTGTCAGTTGGTCGATTTGCATTTCAAGCTCCAAACATATTTAATAGGGCTGTAGAGATTTTAATTTTAATTTTATTTTATACGTCTATCTAACCTGCCTACTTGTGGATAGGGGTCTGTAGGGTTAGTATAAGATTTAACTCGATCGATCGCATTCGTATTCGATCACATTAGTGTCAAAGTAAAATGTAGTTAGTGTAAAAATAAAGTGGATTCGAAAGTCGGATCTCCCGAGAGTGAGGCCATAGTATTAACCATTATACTATCACCACTTAAGGCAGCCAAACCGCCGAAAAGATAGATCTAAAGCTCAAAGAATAATAATAGCAAAATAGGTGTATTTATTCAAAAGAATTTAATATATTCATCAGAAACAGTAGGTACTTACCTAGTAGGTAAACCCAAAAAAGGTTAATATCATAGAGCTCAATTTTTATATTATAGTCTCAAACTTTTACGGTCCCGTATGAAGATCACTACCTATCCCTTAAAGTTTCGTCATAATAAATGGATAGGTTTGGTAAATACTTTTTGCTTTAGGTAGAAACCTGCCTATTCTTTCTACGTCAATACCGTTCTAAGACTGGGTGCACATGGCGTCTAAAAAAGAAGCTTTTCCTCTGCGGTAATTCTATAAGAGCTTTAATTCCTTCATCCGTTCGGAGTTTCACAGTCGAGAGTATTGGATAAAAGCTTTACCCAAAGGCCACAATACATCAATGCAATGTTAGAATGGTTTTTTTTTGTGACCAAACATTCATTACCTACCTGATTGTTTTTGCTGCTAGCCTACCCTATCTTAACATTGCACAGAAATAGCTTGCATTTTGGAGACCAAAGTAGGCATTCCGGAAAGTAAAAAATTCATGGGATTTGTAAAAAAAATCTTAATAAGTACCTACACGAGGGCAAAGTCAAAAATATTAAAAAAAGTCGAGGACATCATCTGCTACTCTAGATGCAAACGAAACGATTCTTTTTTGTTGAATTTCAGTTTTGGACTTCATACGAGTATCGGTCATAAATAGATCCGGAGCGGTCCTGTTTTACTTCAAAATCAAACGACCAGAATGATAAGCCATTTCCATGGCGTGATACGCCGTTGAAGCCGCCTTTGTAAACGATAAAAGGATTTAGGCATCAGCCCCGACTGATACACTATCCTTCCTTGATCCTTTGTAGCGACGAAATTGAAATCTATTTCAATTTGTGTTGGAACCCTGCAACCTTGTACCTACTCTTGAATCATGAAATCATACAAATTATAGATAGAAATGCAAGAATATGAGTGTCTTGGTTTCGCCCATCCAGATAGCATTCCTTAATAGGTAGTAAGAAACACTTTGTTTACGATTTCAAATTCATATTGAATTTATTTCATGTACCTAGGCCAACTTGTGGCTCTTATTACAAGTCGAGAATCTACCACCGGTTGGGAATGCTGATTCTGCTGAGAAGAGCCGGCAAGAAACTCATCAGTTGCTTCTTTTCTATACAAAAAATGTTACAATTTATGTAGCTTATCTATCTTGTGGACAACTGAAGCGAAGCACATTGGTTCCAAGCAACTTTGTCATAAAGGAATGTGCAACTGTGTAATAACTTCTATTTATTAAATCCTTTTGTCCTCCTTATCAGACTCCTTAACTTTCAAACGTTTTACTAACCGGTTAAAGCTATTCTACGATTGGGATGCCAACGACTATCTATAGGTTTCTTTTTTAGGAGAAGGCATCTCGGAATATCCCGTACGCTGTCACCCAGTTGAGGATTCAGCAGGTAATTTCTTACTCGAAGTAACAGTAGAGTTTGATTTTAGGTGCACTTAAAAAAATATATTCCTTCAGCCAACAAAGACAAACGTTTTGTTCTTTTCTGTCGCGAGCGTCCTCCGCATTTTTTAACAAATGGAAGGCATTAAAGCCGCGCCTGTCTGACAACAAAAGTTAAAACGGTTATGCAATACTCCCGTTTCCGTTCAAAAAGCGATTCATACATTTGCAAGTACTTAAAAAAATACAGTTAGTGAAAATGTTAAGACAGAGGCTATACATTTTATCCCGGAAAATTGAATAAAAAACCTAATAATAAAAAGCCAAGTTTTTCCAAGAAACCAGGAAAACAACTACGAGTACCTACGTTCTGCAAGGAAAAGCAATACTCAGCAATACGCGGAGAGGTATCAAAGAGCTTGGTAAGGGCCACTCCGACGCTTTGGGGCATGCGGGCCTGCTTTATCGCCATCTATGAAAAGGTTCGATCACGCCTCCGCGAGCTAACCTCCTTTAAAACCTCACTTCCTTGTACAATCTCATTTACCAAATCAGTGAATTGAGAAACCTAGATAACATCCCTACTTCAGGTTTTCTTTTTATTATTTAAAAAAAATTGAATAGAGTCTATTCAAAAAGAGAATTGTCGTGGGTGAGCTATCGTAATAAAAAAAATTGTCAGTTGTCACATGTCAAAAAAAAACTAATGCTATTTATTGCACTATTGTTGGCTATAATCTATACTCTATACTTAATATATAAAGCTGAAGAGTTTGTTTGTTTGAACGCGCTAATCTCAGGAACTGCTGGTTCGAATTGAAAAATACTTTTCCCCCTGTTTTTGCAACATTTTTCACTGATGCTTCGCTCCTTTTGGTCGCAGTTATATAGCTTAAAGCCTTCCTCGATAAATGGACTATCTAACACAAAAAGAATTTTTCAATTCGAACCAGTAGTTCCTGAGATTAGCGCGTTCAAACAAACAAACTCTTCAGCTTTATATATTATTATAGATACCGCGACGCTACGGATGATGTACCTAGTGCAGTCTTCTCCATGGATGTACCTACGTATATGTAGTTACGTCCTGTAGGCGTTTTGTTTTTCCAGGATTAGTGTAATCTATCGCGAAAACATGGCCATATCTTATGGAAATTACGACATTCCAAGAAGAAGGCAACATCGTTAAGCTTGTTTATAGCGCCTAACCCTTTTTAAAGCACCTCATAAACACATTGTATCGCGCACATTAGACTACATCAATCTTCCTTCACGTATCGATCCTCTTACTTAGGTAATGGCTTTCGATAATGATCTGTCTCTTCTTATTTAGGATCCAGTGTCTTTATAGAAAACTAGTGGCTCGTCCCGGCTTCGCACGGGTGGACTATATAGCCTATGTTTAGCTTTCCAATGGTGAAAGAATTTTTGAAATCGGAACAGTAGTTTTTAAGTTTATTCATTACAAACATACACACAAAAATACAAATCTTTCCTCTTTATAATAGTAGTGTAGATAAAATTCACAAAAACTAAATTGTGTAGCAATAATTGGTTACCTTTGTCCAACGATGTTAGCTAAACTAACTTCTGCGTCCATTCAGACCCGCGTATCTCTACTTTCTGAACCTTCGTTTCAGCTCGTTTAGCTTGCATAGTAGTTTGCACGCTATATTACGTAATTTAAGCTAAGCTAAGTTTTTTTAGTTTGTGATATGCCTATTGATCTCCTGAAGAGCTTACTATAGAAAAGATCCTATGAAGTGCTCGAAATTTTGCGCTACGTTCTATTGAGAAGAGAAAAGAAAGAAAAGGAAAAAAGAAACAAATATTCATCTGGGAGACTCGAGGAGGTTGTTTTACTCCGTGCAACTCAGATACGCTCTGCCAACAGATAGGATTTCAACAGAAATAGAAATAGGATTATTTTCGTCCCTCGAAGAAGAAAAATGCCGATTGGTGAAGATTTTTGTTTACTTATTAGATATTAATTAAATATGGCATGTAATTAAACGAGCTTCTATTTAATACCATTATTGGCTTCTAAATTACTAAGTTAGCTTCAACTAGTGAGCCTCTAAAAAATATAATTTTAGCATCTATATTTATAACTTAGCTTCAAACCGTGAACTCCTAAAATACTTAAATATTAGCATCAAATAATACACCAAATCTTCAACCACATTTTTAATTTTTTTTTTGTGAGAAAAATGAAATAAAAAAATGTTTGTAACTAAATAAAAAAACTTTTTTTTTTGATAAAATGAAATAAAAAAAATGATTGTTTTTAAATTTAACTCAAGATAAATACCTACACATAACATTATAAAATTTTTGAAAAAAAAAAAATCAAATTTTTTTTCAACATTTTTTTTAGTTTTAGGTAGGTTTACGATCCCAACAGAACCTAAGTGCCCGGCCTTCGGCCGGGCACCTGAATATTCCTGTATAACCCTAACCTAACCTAACTTTAGTTTAAAGAAAAAATTATACAAAAATAATTGCAATATTAACACACTAAGAACAGAACAACAAAGAAAACAAATGCATGTTTTGAATGGCGCTCTCTGATTGGTGCAAATAGCCATAACCAACGAGATCGTGCAAATTGCCAGTCGCATCCGTCTCACTCGCACCAACGAAATCGTGCAATTGGCCAGTCGTATCCATCTCACTCGCACCAAATCGTGCAGTGGCAGTAGACAATAATAAAAATAGTGGCTCTTTATTTGATGCTTTCTTTGGAATATTTTGTGGCCATTGTGAAGAAGCCGAGTTAGTATATTAGAAGCTTCATCATTTTCCCGTTGCTGAGTTATTAAATTAGAAGCTAGGTTTTGATGCCAAAAAATAAATTTTGTTGGTCGACTTATTATATTCCATTAAATATTATATTTCTTAAATACGCCTACAAATTAATTAGGTAGGCATAATCAGAAAAATTGGCCAACTTCATACCTAATTAACCTGTAAAATAAGAATAAATTTTATAAAAAAAAGGCAATGTTGTAGGAAGCAACCTATATAAATTTAAAATTTTAATTACTTGCCAACGTCAACGCAAATCTCATTAAATTCACTTCCCGGCTTATAGTTTTAAGCTTGAAATTAATTATTTGTCTGAAAATACATTTTATCGCAAAATTATAACGAGCCTATTTCGCAATTTGCGTCATAATTTCCTTTAACGTCTTTACCAAAACAATCAAAAACAATTCAGGTCCCGTTCTCCACCTTAATTTAGAAATACATCAGATTGTATTTTTAAATTAAGATTGAGAATAGAATGATTTTGCTTATATTACGGAAACAGGCACCGGTGTTTACAATTTTCATTTCAGTATTTTTTTTACGTCGAAATTCCACGATCTCGCACTAAGCGCTTTGCTTCCTTGTTCCTAATACGTCCTTCGGGCTGCCGTTTTTCTAACTAATTATTATGTGGGTCTTTTTAAATCAAGAGTGAATAGGTATCTTCTAGGCAAGCGCGCACCAGCTTAGGCTGCATCTTCACTTACCATCAGGTGAAATCGCAGTCAAGCGCTAGTCTATATATATTAAAAAAAAAAAACTTTCATTCCGTCCACGACTAGGAGAACACGTCCAGCTGTGGGTCCCGGATATCATCACCTGATATTAATCGTTAAACATATTATTATAAGTCGAAATTATCATTAACATAATCTGTTAGATAGAGTTAAAAGTGTAAATCAAAGCGCTGTATCAGGGACGTCTTTTTTTAACCGACGAAAAGAAGGTTCTCCATTCGTCGCGTATATATAATATATTTTTATGTATGACCACGCATAACTTTTCGCAGAATCGTCCGATTTTGATGATTCTTTTTTAATGAATAGCGGCTACCTTGAAGTTGGTCTCATTTAGATTTCAAAAAGGAAAATTCCACCTCTAAGGGTAATCGCAGCCATTCTAAGAAATACAGCTCATAACTATGACTTTGTTCGCGTGGTTCGCGTTTTTTATTTCTGCGGGAACTCTCTTATTTCCCGGGTTAAAGTAGCCTATGTGTTATTCCAGACTCTATCTATCTCTCTTTGTGCCTTTTAGCTAAATCGGTTCAGTCGTTGCGAAGTAATTGAGTAACAAACATACATCCAAACTTTCGCATCTATAATATTAAAATAGGATTTTTCCCTTTTTAGTTGCTTAAATTTTTTGTAAAAAGTAATTATACACGTCCGTATCCGCGTACAACTTTTCCCTGTTACTATAACTAAAAGTTGAATATAATTTTTATCCTCGGCTCCAGCGATTTAAGTCTCGCCTTTTTACAAATGGCTGCAGACAACGGCGTCGCTGCACCTGCATGGTTTTTGTGTGTTCATCTCGAATAAATGTTAGAAAAAACTCATAGAATTTACGTACAGTCCTCATTTTTAACGTGCCTGCAATTTATGTATGCATCCATAACTTTTTACCTTTTGGTTCCGTTATTCACGGATAAAAGAATTTATTTTATGTTTCCATCTAACTCTACATAGATTACGTTTTTATGTAACTTGAGTGTTACTTTTCAAACTAACGTATATTGTGCATATATTTCTAATTTTTAGTATAGAAATTAACTTATATATATGGAAAACCCCTACTTGTAAGTAGTACCACAGAATACTTAGATAACAGTATAGGTATGAGAAATTTTATGATTCATATTAGGACATTGATTGATTGCATGCTGCATCAATCATAGCTACGATCTAATTGTTCATCCTTGATTTCAAAGCGCAATAGGTAATATTCTGAGACCACTTGATAACTCGCTGTGATATCGAAACATTCTCGCACCTCCAGCCAAAGTCAAGTTTATGATAAACTAGACGATGCCCACGACTTCGTCCGTATCGACATTTTCTGGTATAAAATGTAGCCTATGTGTAAATCCTGGGTATGAGCTACATTTCAAATTTCAGCCAAATCGGTGCATTCGTTGTGGCGTGAAGGATTAACAAACATACACACACACTACACACCGTACACAAATATAAACATAAAACTTTCGCCTTTACAATATTAGTGTGATGTGATGTGAAGTGTGTAAGTGTGAGTTATGAACTGTAGGGCTCAGAATAGATCTTATACTCGTAGGCTAGGGTACATTAGAACACATTCAGAAAACTTCAAATAATAACAATTTAACTTTAAAATATAATAGGTTTTATACATCCAACAAAAATTCAACAAATTAATTTCAAGTATCACCAGTCTTTTAAAATTGCCTCTCTAATTAGGATGGTAAAATAACGTTTTTTTTTGTTTTTTTTTCCGGCTAGTGAAAAGCTTACAAATCCTGTGTGGATTTGTTTGGCAAAGAGTAAATTTAATTAAGCCGGAGTGCACTTGGATTTCAGTTTGTGAAGCCTGCCAATTAAAAAGCTGTTGACTTTTGTATCTTTCAGACGACAGCAGTGACAAACGATAACCTGTGCTCTGCGAGAGACATTGAGTTTAAGACCAAGAGTCTCGAACCTCTCAAATCAGGCGTCAGAAAATTCATTCGTCTTAGCCGTTCCTGTGGTGCTGCAAATGTTCATTAGCTGCAGTAATTATTTAAAATCCCGTGTTTAAGTTCTTGATATATTTCTGACCGAAGTTACCGTAAAAGCTCACAGATATCACTTTTTGACTGGTTCGCTTGTAGATCTTTAGCAAGACACCACTAACTCGAAGAAACGATACACGCTGTGGTTCCAAGATGAGTGGCAATCTCTACTAAATGGATGGACAATCTCAAACACTGGCAGCCGCTGGATGGAAACGATACATGATTATGTTCTGTGGCGAGACTTGCATGAGGCCTAATGTGTAACGGTAGACGTATATCGGTTAAGAGGTCCCCACAAACTTTGACTCTAGTTATATGACAACTCCCTGGCTACAGGTAATAAAATTTACTATGTATGTAGGTACCTAGGTTTACGAGTTTTTCAGATAAAATACTAGAGGTGCGGTAGCGGGCTAACTTGGAAGGAGTATGGCAGTGTACTCATACCCCTAATCGGTTTCTACACGTTATCGTGCCGGAAAACTAAATCGCTTGGCGGCACGTCTTTGACGATAGGGTGGTAACTAGCGACGGCCAAAGCCTCCCACCAGACAAAAATACTAATTATCTATAATATAATACCTGGTGGGAATACTTGACTTTCTTTATACCTAATTCAAATGCTAAATTTGCTTGAGAAAATGTTGATAATTTTTCAGCTTTTGTAGTAGGTACTTTAAAAGGAGGTGGGTTGATAAGGCAACAAAATCCGCCCCTCATACACTCGAAAAAAAAAGTTCCAGATTTCGACAAATTGTAAATGTATTTATATACTTGAAGATATAAACTTTATTTTAATATAAAGTTTAGGTGATAAAAAAATAGTAAGTTACAGAAAATATTACCCAAAAAGAGAGTGTTTCTGGTACTTTTCTTACATTTTCATACATTTTAGTCGTTTTTTAAGCTTTGATTTAATATTTTAGAATGAGGCGCTCCATGAACCATGGTAAACGTAACTGATAATGATGCTCCTTTTTATAAGCTTTTATATGAGTATTAATTTATTTTGGTTCATGGAGCGCCTCATTCTAAAATATTAAATCAAAGCTTAAAAAACGACTAAAATGTAAGAAAAGTAAAAGAAACACTCTCTTTTTGGGTAATATTTTCTGTAACTTACTATTTTTTTTATCACCTAAACTTTATATTAAAATAAAGTTTATATCTGCAAGTATATAAATACATTTACAATTTGTTGGAATCTGGAACTTTTTTTTTCGAGTGTATGAGGGGCGGATTTTGGGCCTTATCAACCCACCTCCTTTCAAGTACTTACTCGTAAAGTGATGTTTAATACTTATCTCTTTTCAACAATGGTCAACGCTAAAGTTTAATGTTCAAAGTAATTTATTGGTATGAACTTATTTGAAAGTTAATCTATTTTGCGAATTAATTTGGCTTCTGATAAAATGTTGCTAAACTCCCCCGGACGTACCCTATTAATTAAATGAACATTTAAGTCAAAGTATACAGAAAATTATCTAAACATTGAGGTTGTTTTGTAGTTTAAGTGAGCTGTAAGTAATTCGCATCACGGAGCCAACCGCGCGATCGCAACGCAGATATCCGACGTTACGTATATATCTACTTGGGCACGCTTAACTTTATAACAAATAGGAGGTTTTCAAGAATTTTTTTAAGAGTTCAAATTAAGGGATGATTCACATTAAATTGGGCCACATCTGCGTGTGCCACGATCGACATACAAGAGGAGCCTATTGGAGGCCCTGGGCACATTAAGTTAATAAGGCCCCTATTGACTTTAACGTCGCTATAGGGATTCCGCGAGTAACGCTCAATGTTGTCGAAAACTAGAACCTCAGTTAACAATAATAGATAATTAATAATCCGAAAAAATATTTGGCGGTGCGAGTCACTTCCGTAATAACTCTTGATGAAGAAAATTTGAAAAACTAGTTAACTGATGATTTTTTTTAAATAGTATATAAGTACACTATTTAAAAGGTACACTATTTATAGCCCAGTCATATTAGGTAAAAAAAGGGGTCAACCTCGGAATGAAAGATAATAAGCTGCAAATTGGTATGAACCTTTGTTTTGTCATTCTAAATGTTGTCTCAAAAGTCACAATCGTTATCGTGTCCGCGTCTCAAGATATTCAAGGTCAAAGGTCACAAAAATCGGTTTTTCGCGAATATCTGGCTTCCTATCAGTTAAATGAGATTTGCATTTATTATAAAAGTTGTAGGCTATAAAATTCCCTACAACTTTTGTTTAAACTTTTTTTTCATACGACCAACCGTTTTGAAGGTAGAGCGCGAAGAGTGCACATCGTACAGTCATATTCGGCCTAATGCAAGGTCAAGCGTGAGTTATGGTTATCAGTACGTTATAAAGTCAATTATTTACTTGGAAATTATAATTATTAAACAATGCCTATTATTTATGTACTAACTATTAATTATTTATATTTAATTAAAGTAAGTAACTTGATTATTTATATATAATTATTCATATTTAACTATTTAAGTATAAAATATTATTAATTCTGGATTATATATTTTAGATAAACTGGTGGAAGTATTTCAACAAGAAAACTGCCCAAAACAAACATTATTAGAAAATGGAGTGCGCATCTTGTTGGCATTATATAATGCTCCAAAATCTGAGGACAACATTGATCATTTCCGCTACACGCAATTCATCAAATTTACAAAACTAAATAAACCTGTACAACTGTCAACACTTCCACCAACAAGTGTAGCAGCTCATCAACACATAAAACGTGTCTACTACCAGATTCAAACGTGGTTAGGGAAGGACTTAGAACCTCAAGAATGGGGCTGGATGCTTGAAAATGAAATCCTGGAGCCCATACGAACGTTATTACCTCCAGCACCAGCCGAACTACTAAACGTAATATTTTGCAATTGCAAAAATGGTTGTGGTTCCCGCTGTGGATGCAGAAAATCAGGGCTACAATGTTCTTTAGCTTGCGGCCAGTGCAACGGACAAGCTTGCCTCAACGCTTCACTGTATCCAAGTAATCCCGATGAAGAAAATACATATGATCCCGATATTCTGGAAGGT
The DNA here is from genome assembly GCA_038048805.1 of Hipparchia sbordonii. Classification (NCBI taxonomy): domain Eukaryota; kingdom Metazoa; phylum Arthropoda; class Insecta; order Lepidoptera; family Nymphalidae; genus Hipparchia; species Hipparchia sbordonii. The sequence goes on from CM076102.1 coordinate 6,722,354, forward strand.
TTGGAGATGAACATGACAGATAATGAGGATGATGACAATGAATCGAACATTTTTGAGCGACAAGAAGAAGAAGACGACGAACAAGAAGAAGATAATTAGCTTCCATTTCCAATTTCATTACAATTAAAATCAACAAAGATACTTTTGATATTTGAACTCACATTTTGATAAATGTATATTATGCCGTATTTAATAATAAATAAAAATATGTGTAAAATATATACTCTTACTATCATTTTAACTTAAAATAAAACTAAAATATATAATCCAGAATTAATAATATTTTATACTTAAATAGTTAAATATGAATAATTATATATAAATAATCAAGTTACTTACTTTAATTAAATATAAATAATTAATAGTTAGTACATAAATAATAGGCATTGTTTAATAATTATAATTTCCAAGTAAATAATTGACTTTATAACGTACTGATAACCATAACTCACGCTTGACCTTGCATTAGGCCGTATATGACTGTACGATGAGCACTCTTCGCGCTCTACCTTCAAAACGGTTGGTCGTATGAAAAAAAAGTTTAAACAAAAGTTGTAGGGAATTTTATAGCCTACAACTTTTATAATAAATGCAAATCTCATTTAACCGATAGGAAGCCAGATATTCGCGAAAAACCGATTTTTGTGACCTTTGACCTTGAATATCTTGAGACGCGGACACGATAACGATTGTGACTTTTGAGACAACATTTAGAATGGCAAAACAAAGGTTCATACCAATTTGCATCTTATTATCTTTAATTCCGAGGTGAAAGCCCTGAATGGGTACGACAATAGTGCGACGGATGGGATTCGAACCTGTGACCTTTCAGTTTTCAATCCGCACCTTAAACCGTTGGGCTATTGAGGCTTGTTTTAAACAGCATCTTCACTTTCCTACCACCAAGGTAAAGTCGCAGCCACAAGCTAAATTGTTATCAAATAAAAACAATTTGAAGTAACCAAAATACGTCACTCTATCTATTTATTTTAGGTAGAGTACCTACTCTACTTGTGGATACCTTTCCACACTATGAAGCTTATTTATAGCTCCTGAACCTTAAGATTTCCACAAATGCTTTGCCTCACGGCCTAACAATTCGAATCATGGATGTTGCGTTAACCATCTGCGGTTAACCACGACACATTGACAAATGTGTAACATACATTTCAAAATCTAATGACCGTTATAGTTAGTACGAGGTTAATAGTTCTAGTTAATTGGTTTAATAGGTTGTGAATAGGTATAGTCCGACGTGAATTGATTTATCTCTTAAAAAATAGGAAATCACAACACAATTTTCGGTGAATTTTTCTTTAAGATGTAAGAAAAATTTGTGACCTTGTTCATGATGATTTGATTTTTTTCACTTCACGAATTTGATCTTTACGGCTACTACTTACTTATTATTTACTATATGTAGATAGGTATTAGGTATTTACACATACCTAATACCTACCTACTCTCATAGTTTATAATATATACCTACTCTTTAAACTTTCGAAGCAAACCTCTTACAAAGTTTGAAGGCGTTCTATTCAGTAAATTTTAATTATATTATTCGAGGCTCCAGACTTAGGACAACAGGATTGTGATCTCAAGATACGCGCAAACAAACTTCGTCAAAGCAAACATAGGGGTTGAAAACCACGCCAAATTCAAGAATAATATTCCGAAGTTGACTGTATTTGAAAATAAACTTACTAACCAAAGTAAAGCAAGTAGATATGTCGGTAGGTACCTACATAGGAACACATTTAGCTGGAAAAGATTGATATTACAGTTTTTCAAAAGGCATCCTTGAATTTCTTTCAGGATACTGAGGTAACTATAACGAATCGTAATACGATTACTGATTATAATACATCTATATTAATTCGTGGTAACCCCACTATACGTTCGGGATTACCCGACGTCAGCCGGATAAACTCGAACCATCCTCCATCCACCAATAACCCAAAGATAGCACGAGATTGCACGAGAGCTTAAATCGCAGGTGAGCAAATCGGGAAAGCAACAGTAAATACAATAAATAGGTAATAGTTACATAAGTTTTATAGGTACCTAGTATTGTATACAATTTATAAAAAGGAGGCAATTACTTTGGTAGGTACCTCCTAATACCACTTATGTAGGTCTTCATTAGTATTCTCTTCAGTCGTAGGCTGCGAAGAGTTTCACAAACGGAAAAAATGGGTGTGCTGAAAGGAAAACTCGCAGGCTAACTAGAGGTATAAATAAAATGAGAATCATTCCCTAACGAGCGTCAAGGGACGCCATTAGTATAGCATGAACTTATATTTAGAACACGGGATGTTATAGACTATTTAGCAGGCGCATGGTATAGTACATACTATGGTTTTTTTTAAAACATAAAAAACTGAAATTGTATGACCTACCTATGCAATCACATACAATCGCATACCTACTATAAGCTACTCTACCCTACATTCCTAGTTTTTTCTTTGAACTTAGTGCGGATTAAAGGTCAATCTTCTTCTTCTTCTTTATCAACAGATAGACATCCACAGCTGGACAAAGGTCTTGCATGGACTTGGTCTTGCACCGCCTGTATCCAGTGGTTCCCTGCGTCTCGTTTGATGTCGTCAGTCCAGCTAGTGGAGGATCTGCCAATACTGCCCTTGGGACCCAAACGACTATGAGCTCTTATAACTATATGCCTCGCCCATTTCCACTTCAGTTTCGCGACTTTCTAAAGGTTAAAAAAAACCTTATGATTGGAAAAATATGGTATTTTATTACCTATCACCAGCACCATGCTTCGTCGAAAACTGTACAGTATGTAAAAAGCCTATATGAATATAGATGGCAGTCTACCTACCTAATACATACATACACCTAAAAGATACAATATTTTACAATATTTAAGTACAATATTTTTGAAACTATGTGGCTAGTAACTTTATCATGAACTAGCTAATGGCCGCAACTCCGTTCACGTAAAATCAAAGGGTTCGTGCCCTTGGATTTTCCGGGATAAAAGTAGCCTAAATAAACATTGAATTGTAAGGACGTGGTTAAAAAAGGATGCTTATCATAATATTTTAATCCAACGGGTGAGATTTGAAAAACCTACGATCTTTCGTCCGATTTCAGTGTGCATCTCTCTGAGCATTTGCGCAATTCATGTTTTTCTATACAAATTACAAACCACATTAGAGAATCTGGTCGAAGGCTTTTAAATTCATCACCGGCGGCGGCGGTTTGGCCAAGGGAGCGCCGGCTAAATTATGCCTTTGTAGATTAGTTCTCTTTGTTCCGACGCCTGACTGTGAGCCTGTGATATTGATTCAAGACGTGTCCCAGGAATACGCCAAGGAACTTGAAAGATAGATTTGTAGTAATTTTAACAATAGGAACCTCCACAGTACCTAATAATCACATGTACCAGATGATACCTGATAAATTTTTTAAACTTCCCGTTACGTGGGAATCTAATGATTATCCGGGATAAAAGTAGATAGTCGAATTACCTACTCCCTGTACAATCCTGTCTCGTCAGAATCGGTTCAGCCATTGCGAAGATAGACCGTTAAAAAATTATGTAGGAAGGTATGCGGGAGGAATTTATTATTTAAAAATTGGCTCTAGTTTAAACCAGTGGTAGGGGTGATTCATTACTAACCTTACCAACCTACTAAGTGTAAAGCGGTAAAACTGCCTAATTTTAGCATTTATTTGTATAGGTAGGTACCTACAGATTAAAAAGGTATTTTCATCGAAGTATAAGGCTTAGAACAGAATTTCTGATAAAGTTCCGTTCCAAACTCAAACTAGGTAGGTAACTAAGGTAATTAATAAGCCAATGAATGTGCCATGTAATTATTTTCTGTACTGGTGCGGTTAATTACATTTTGGATGGTTGTTGTAATTAATTAAGACACCCTTTCACAGTAGTTTTAACAATTTTCTGCGAGCTCGTTGGACTAACGCGACGATCCGGCGTAGTCGATCTTTAAAGGCTTACTTAAAATGGCTTATGACCGCGTCGACTATTGCGCTTCCACCCATGATTTTCCACGTAGTTATATTATACTCTCAAAACAAGCGAAAATCATTATAGTTCTATGGGTATTTCTATAGATATTATGTTCAATAAATACTATTTTATAAATTCATTGAATAAGACCTCTAGCGCCATCTAGTGGGAATAGCTTGCAATACAACAAAGGTACTGGCACAAGGTACTGGTTTGGCTTCAAACTTCAAGCGCGCAAGTTACGGTTTGCGTAGGTGGCCAAGTTACCTACACAGTTCCAATTATATAACTATTATGTAAACCTTACATAACGCTCATTACATCACAACAACCTTATCTTTCATTACATAACATATATATACAATATAATGACATGAGCCATTTACATATTGATTACTTGTAACTAATATGGGTACTATTCTTGCTGAAAGTAATTTTACTGTACATTTTATGTACTTTACTCAACTTAGGCGAAGGACAAAGAAAAACATTGTTTAAATTACACATATATAGTAAACATTCATTTATTTAAAAAGATAGTAAGAAATAGAGAAAAATTTGGTGCAAGAATTGGTATTGGGGCCCCAGGTTGCCTTAACCTAGAAATTGGAATACATTGTTTTAAAGAGAATAACACATACAGTTTATTCAACTTTACTATGTTCTTCGGTTGGAGGTTTCTCCGCCTTAAACTTTTTAGCTTGAGTCTCCTCAGAGTCATTAGGTGTATCCTCTTTACAAATCTCATGAAGATTATACTTCTTATAAGAGTAATAATTGTCTACAACACTGAGCAGACAAATACCTTTTATTATCTCAACTATTATACACAGCCCTGGATTTTTCAAATCCGCTTTGTTTTCACCATTCTTAAGAACAATCATTTCCGCAAGCTCCTTTATAATTAGTTCCCGAGATGCACTGCTATTAAACCTTTTATTGAAGATCACAGCAAATGTTGATGGCTTTTTTAAGAAATATTTGTCAAATAATTTACCAGCGCATTCCATAATATCTGGTAAATTTGCTTTGCAAGTAGCCATAATGGGGAGTAAGCGTAAAACGTGTCGCGTCTTTTGCACTTTAGTAGTAGACAGATCTTTTATAATAGCATTAGTCAATTCTTCTGGACTAGGTAGATTGGTTTTTATGAAAATACAGTTAGAAGCTCCCGTCTCCACCACCTGGAAACGCTTGTGCCTGAGCGAACTCTGCGAGCCCCGCCTCATGGACTCCACCTCTTGCTTCAGCATGTCTCCAATGTCAGTCTCGTTGTCGGATTCAGTATCAGACCGGTCCTCTGGCTCGGCGGATGCCGGCCTGGCGACGCTCACGTCCTCATCGGGGTACAACTTCCCCGCGTACTCATTCAGCAAGTTATACATTTCTTTCACGCAATCTTTCTCCCTGAAATTGCATGTGCAGAAGAAACCCCTGAAGCCGGGTTCTAAGAAATATTTGTTTCTACGCTTGCGAAAGTAGAATTTTTTCTTTTTCCGGGTGTCCCCCATTGTGTTGGATGATTCACTGTGACCCTGCTGCACGTTTAATTCAAAGGATAAACTATGATATAACAATTATTACGTGAATTGAATTATGAAATCATAATAACAGCAAAAGATACACCCATGCTATCATGTCAATTTTGACAGTGTTTGACAGTATTCGAGGCATCAAAGAGTATAAAACCGCCTGCGTCTTACGTTCCATTATTTTGACAATTACCACAGAGCAAAAAATAGCCGTATGTATTAAAGTTGCATTGAATATGTATGTAATAGAATCTGCATCCGTGTATACTTGTAAAAACACAAAACATATTTTCAACGACTTTATTGCCTAAAAACTTCTTAAAAAAGAAATGGTATTTATCTCATCATAAGACTGCTTAATGCCATAGGTAAAACTTAAAAACGAACCAAGCTTTGCTGCATTGCATTGTTTTTCATCGAGTGACCTCAAAAAACATATTGGTGACAAACAGTAGAATATGTTCCTATTGTAGTATTATAGATATAGACGCGCCCTTAATATGAACAGTAAAAACGTAATCGTATGCAGTACTTTTACTGGTAGTTGCCCTCGTGTAACAAGACTTTTGAACTTATAAAATAACTAGGCAACTGTAGCTCTAAAATACCGAGTCAAATAAAACTCCGACCGGGGGTCTATTTTTGCCCAAAGCCGAAACCTTAAAAATTGCCGTTCAAGATTGGCTAAAAGTTAATTAATTACTTATCACACTAATATTTTAAAGGCAAAAGTTTGTGTTTGTTACTCTTTCACGCATAAAGTACCTACTGGACGGCACTTTTGTACAGCATTGTCAAAAACGTTGCGTCACTTGTTGCGACTCATATTATGTTGCTCAGGGAATATATGCCTTAAGTCAACGTGTTAAGGTTACTTAAATGTAATCATGAAATAACAAAAATGACATACCTTCAGAATTAAGTATTTTATTTCATAGTTATTTAATGAATAACTTTGACCTCTTACATAATATTATAACAAAATACAACAAAATAAAGTATTAATTTATTAATCCTAAATAACAATACTATTGAAATACTTTGAATTTTTCTTGTTTAGAGCCTATTTCACCAATGTAAAATGATAAGGCTTTATCTGAGAGTAAATTTGACACATTTTGACAATTTTTCAGTACAGAAACTGTCAGAACGCCCCATTTATTTCTCAGTTAAACGTCACTCTATATTGGTTAAATCGGCACTCACAAAGAAAATTTCTTGCAATATAAAACATCGTCTCAAAATGATCTTTTTGTTAAGGATATCATGTTGTGCAGTAATTTGTTTTCATTATAGTCTTCAGCTTTGTGACGACCGGTTTTTTAAATTGCGGACACACAGTGATGCTGAAACAAGGAACATTCACAGTTAATATTGATTTTTATCCTAAATAGCCAGATAAGATCCTACCTATCCTATCTCATATACCATAATCCAAATACATACATAACAAACAAACATGTTTTTTTTTTATTCGATGACAAGATAGTCCTTGACTGCGGTCTCATCTGATGGTTAGTGAAGATGCAGTCTAAGATGGTAGCGGGCTAATTTGGAAGGGGTATGGCAGTGAAGATTCCGCCCATAACCACAGAATAGTGAACACGTAATAGTGCCTAAAGGTAGAAGATTCACTCAGCAAAATTATTTCAATGAATAGCGACTCTTGTTACCCACCGTCTTATTCACCTAGACTTTTCTCTATTTCTATCGCGTAACTCTTAGCCCTTCACACTCTCTGAATTTAGGCCCGTGGAAGATGCCTGGCCATAACCGGTTTCTACACGCTTTCTATTTATACTGATATGCTAAATACTCACTCGGTATTGTATTCAAGCGACGATATCTTCAAATACTCGATATAGACACTCGAGGACTGCAGTAATCGCCAAGTCATCGGGTTGAGGAGATTGGCTTCATATTTCCATTCCACGATCACGGATATGGGCGGGTGGCCTGTATCTTTGAAGGCTAACAACTTGGTCTCCACGTCTCCTGGCCTGTAGTACTTCCTGTAAATAAATAATTATAAATGCAAAAACAAGTTCAAATAGATGTTTTGTATGTAGTATTGTGACTGAAAAATAAAAGGTCTACAGTTGAAACCCCACTATTGTGATGCCTGCACCTAATACAAGCTTTACGCTTACTTGTAGAGATCCCATGGTCGTCAGATCAGGATACGACGATGGAATCCTGGTGAAATCAAGGGAACTCTTCAAATTTTATAGGCACACTTGATATACTTTGTGGTGGCGTTTGAAGTCGTTTTTATTTAAATAATATTGGAACGAAGTTCCTTATCGCGCGTTGTGAAAGGGGGCTAGACGGAAAAAATTCTTACGAAAAGTTGTCACGACACTTTTTGCTATCGGCGTCGCATGTTTCTCTGTCTGTCTCTCTCTCTCTTATAGAAAGCAAGCCAGATATTTTCATTTCTATTTCGCATTGAACTTCGTTCCATCCGGGTGTCCCTTGACACCTCTCAAGTTTTTTTTTTTATGTTTATCATACTCACTGTTCCTCGTTCATCAACTTGTGATCGCTCTTGTTGTTATTCCTGTCGACGAGAGTGAGCGATATCCGCCCCACATCGGGCCCGTGACGTATGCTCTCCGTCGAATTTGACACTTTCAATGTCACTTCGTAATGTACTCCTGTAACAAAAATCTGGTCATAATATCGCTCATTTGCGACAAGGGTGACATAATTCAAAATTCACGAATTTTAGTGTCGAAAATTTATATATTTTGCTATAAAAACAACATTACGCTAAGCATAAGAGCGAGAGATTAATGCTCTGTCGCTTTGTTGGCCGCTGTGTTGTTTCGAGACCGTAGCATCTACAAAACATAACTCTCTAACGAGAGAATTCTCTCGAAATCGTCGATTTTGAATTATGTCACCCTTGTCGCAAATGAGCGATTATCTGTAATTGTATCATAATAAATAGTTCTCCCAACTGAATCCGCCCACGGACATTAGCAATCTGCGCGTGAGATATATAGTGCACAAGTGTGCGCGCAAGCGAATGAACTTTGTATTCCCTCACTCTCATAGTCCAGTGGAACGGAAATCCGAAACGAGCGACGAGATCAAGCGCTCTTAGAGGCACGGGAGTGACACGCCGCCAACCTCCTTACTCCGGGCTAGTACTGAGAATTTATTGACAGAAAACCCCAGTACATTTTCTGACCCGACCCGGGAATTGAACCGTGGACCTCGTCAACTAGTCGAACATGCTGATCACTGAACCAACGAGGCAGTTCTTACATAATAATCCCCACTAATATATTAATGCGAAAGTGTGTTTGTTGGTTTGTCCTTCAATAACGCTACAACAGAGCTACGGATCGATGTGATTTTTAGTATGGGTATAGTTGAGGATCTGGAGAGTGACATAGGCTACTTTTTACTGTGGAGAATCAAAAATTTCCCGCGGGATTTTAAAAATTAAATACACGCGGACAAAGCCGCGGACATCAGCTCATCAGTACATTATAATAGTTAGTATTCTAATACGTATTTGTATATAACGGAATCGGCTTATAGCATACAATTTAAACCTTAGTGGTTTCTCGTATGTTAATAAAAAAAATTGTTTATTTATTTGTGTGACGATAATATTTGACGACCTCCCTGGCGCAGTGGTGAGCACTGTGGTCTTATAACTGGGAGGTCTCGGTTTCGATTCCCGGCGGGGACAATTTAGGAATTTATAATTTCGAAATTGTCTCTGGTCTGATCTGGTGGGAGGCTTTGGCCGTGGCTAGTTACCACCCTACCGTCAAAGACGTGCCGCCAAGCGATTTAGCGTTCCGGCACGATGACGTGTAGAAACCGATTAGGGGTAGGTATGATTTGAATTTACACTTCTATACACCTTCCAAGTTAGCCCGCTAACATCTAAGACTGCATCGTCACTTACCATCAGGTGAGAATTGAGATCGCAGTCAAGGGCTATCTTGTCATCAAATAAAAATAAAAAAACTTACTGCAGAATGGTTTGGAGCTGCCGGTCATCGCGTAGAGCGCAATGTTGGCGTTGGAGTCGACCAGGCCGCCCGCCTGCAGCCGCCTGTACACGTTGTGCGAATGCAGGCCCATCGGTATGCACAGGTGCTTGCTGTCGCAGGTCGTGCACTTGCCTTCTAAGAACGCCTGTAACAGATAACGTTATCATTAACTAGCTATTATTGCTTTTCATGCCTCGAAGAGCACGTAAACCCGTCCGAACTAACATTTTGGCGTCAATTAGAACTTATTTAGAACATATTGAGGTATAAAAGTTCTACAATAGTAGTCACTCGAAACCTCATCCAATTGGCAGAGTCGAAAAAAAATCAAAATGGCGGATTCAAGATGGCGGCCATACAAATTTCGTCGGTGTCTATCTCGGAGACTATAAAAGATGGAAGAGTGGTTTCTTGGCAAAAGATAATCAGAGACCGAAGGTTTACTTGGTGAGCAGAAAACACGCGGTTCGCTTTAGCGAGCCGCGCACCCACGCACCCTACTAGCCTTAGATTGCATCATCACTTACCATCAGGAAAGATCGCAGTGAAGGACTATCTTGTCATCGAATAAAAAAAAAATCTTAGCGCCTAATGTTAGTTGGGGTCGGACCTGCGCTTGATCTCTCTCAGATTTTTTCTGGGCTTTTGGCGCACTGTTTTTTTTTTTAAAAGAATATCAGCCAAGCTGAACTTGACTGATGTTCTCCTCTCCCCTCCAAATAAGTGAAAACTTGTGTTAGGAGTGGGTACGACAATAGTGCAACGGGTCGGATTCAAACCTGCGACCTTTCAGTTTTCAGTCCGCACCTTTAACCGTTGGGCTATTGAGGCTTATAAAAACTGTTAAGTACCTCATAAGATTTGCACTGAATGGCCATAAAGGGGCACTGGGGCGCGACGCTCTCGGTGAAGAACTCGTAGCTCCGCTCGTGGTCGCAGCTCACGAACTGCACCACCTTCTTGTACATGTCGTTGTCCACGCCCTGGTGGCCGCTGCTCTTGCAGCCCGGCTGCGTGGACCCGCCGTTGGGGTAGAAGTCCACGTGGCCGATCTGTTCCGATATACCGAAACCTGGAACAATTTGATTGTATTTAGACCCAAATTATAAAAAAAAAAATTATTACAACAACATTTTTAACACGTTTTAAATATTTTCAAAAGATTAATTTTGCTTAGTTATATTAGTTGTAGTATCGATAAAGCGTCCTTCTTTAACCACCTTTAGACAGACGCTAACGATGCGTAAAATGTTACTAAGCCTTTTTTTTTCACAAGTCGCGGGCATCATTTAATTTCCAATACCTCCGAGTACTTTAGCTTGTAAACGGTAATATCATAGTTATATTCGCCTAGATGCCACGCTTTCTATCGCGTAACTCTTATCCCTTCAGACGTTAGCCCATAGCATTGGCCCGACAAATCGAGCCTGCGGAGGCCTTGAAGCTTTATATCTAAGACGCGTAGTGAGCCTGGCTTGGTAAACGCAAGTAATTATGACATTTGTGGGTCGGGCGCTAGCGATGTGGACATATTCCACGATACTTTACCAAAATTCAAAAAAAAATTAGCTGGTTAATTTATTCATACTCGACTTGCTGTTTCCTTCTTTATCTTCTTCTTTTTTGTCTATACTATAAGTTTTTGTCTTTGTTTTATAGAAGTAATGCATGTTTAGTTAGTGTCGTCTTTCTTCTCTTGTCATTTTTTATTTAAAGTAGTGCATATTTAGCCTATAATTTTCTTTCTTTTACGCCTGTAATTGACAACCATACTGGATTGTGTAATAGAATTTATGTCTTTTTTGTATGGAAGTTGTTGGTGTAAATAAAAAAAAAAGTAATATTTTTGCTTGGTACCTGAGAAGTATAACGGCATGGCATTGCTGTGAATGATGTCGACAAACTGGGCGTCGGACTTGTCCAAGCGGACCAGGGTCACAGTGTTGCTGAAGTAGGGAGCCGCGGGGTCCAACCCTGTTATACGGCCTAGTTTCAGATTGAAATTCTGAAACAAGTCATAGGTAACTGTTAGATTTGGCCCTCTATAGCCCAACGGTTAAAGGTGCGGACTGAAAACTGATTCGGTCGCAAGTTCGATTCCCACCCATTACCCTATTGTCGTAACCACTCGTAGCACAAGCTTTTCGCTTATTTGGAGGGGAGAGGAGACCATAAGTAAAAAAAAAAAACATAGTTCGTCCTTCAAGCATGCCGTTACGGTCTGCGTGAATCTTTTGTCCCGGAATACCTTTTATTTTTTAAAGTACATTAGCCAAGCTAAAGTTGACTAATATCCTCCTATTCCCTCCAAATAAGCGGAAAGCTTGTGCTAGGAGTGGGTACGACAATAGTGCGACGGGTGGGATTCGAACCTGCGATCTTTCAGTTTTCAGTCCGTACTTTTAACCGTTGGGCTATTGAGGCTTTAACTCAACTCTAATCAAAGAGTTATCAAAGCTTTCCAACTGGATTCATAAAAACTAAATCCACGCAGTTAGTAACTATTTAAATATTTAATTTGTTGGGTTCCGTACCCGAAGGGTAACCAACGGGACCCTATTACTAAGCCTCCGCTTTAACACGGTACAGAACCGCGGGTATCAGCAAGTTTAAGCATAAAATCTAACATTACTTACTTTCTGTAAAGCATGACCACAATATCCTCCTAAATGCGCTCCCAACGAATGCCCGATGTAATGAAAATTATCCAAGTTCGGCAAATGTAAGACTTCCTGTAACAAAAAGACTTTCAAGTTACAGTTTACTGATATTCTATCCTTAAAACAAAATAATTCTAACCTTTTCTTGCTAATCATGAACTTCCGCAAGGTAACGCCTGCTTCTATCCAAGATTCCGATGAATTTAAACGTTGTTGCTTAGTAAATAGAATCCACATTCCGACTAACAAACACGAAAGCGCGATGACCGTATAGACACCGTGCGGCGGCCGCACGAAATTGCAGTCTTAAGGTGCTCCCATACAGCAGTTATAAAACATTGTATTACACAATAACATTTTATAACAGTGTGCAACATTTTTCTACAACATGTTAAGAATATTATGCCATTATTATAATATTATAAATGCGAAAGTTTGTATGTCTGTTACTGAATCGCGTCGCAACGACTGAACCGATTTGGCTGAAATTTGGAACTGAGATAGATTATAGTTTGGAATAGGATATAGGCTTTTTATCTCGGGAAATAAGAGAGTTCCCGCGGGAATAAAAACCTTAATCCACGCGAACGAAGTCGCGTGTATCTGCTAGTATGTTACGTATGTACGCTTCCACACTGATTCGACTTGTTGTTTCACATCCTATAACATGCTGTAATCAGTTTGGGTATGTCTTTCGAGGAGCTGTCGCTCGGATGATGTTATACAACAAAAGTTATAGTTTGTTATATCATGTTATAATTAGTTGAATAGCCTTTTGTTACATGAAGTTGTGTAACATCACTAACAATTTATAACTTTTGTTACAATTTGTTAAAAAAAACAATATGTGGCAACGTTTTATAACGTTATATAACTGCTGTGTGGGAGCACCTTTATGTTGTTTTATTGGTACTGAACAAACCAATAAAGTATGACACAGTTAACTCACGTAAATAGTACGTATCAAGTGAGCGGTCTGAGCACCAACAAGCCTGATGTTGGCGACCGCCTGCCCGTAAGGCGGCTGGGAGCCCCGGCGCCAATCTACCACCACCACGGTGGCCGCGTCGTTTCCCGCTTGGTTCAAAAGCGCTTCCGCTAGGTTTTGAATCTAAAACAAAAAAAAGTTATTCTATTTGTTACAAGCCCCTGCGACTCCGCGTGGAATTAGGTTTTGAACTTTAACTATGAAACTTTATCACAAGCATTCATCCTCTATTTGACGACTTCCCTGGCGCAATGGTGAGCGCTGTGGTGTTATAACTGGGTGGTCTCGGTTTCGATTCCCGGCGGGGGCAATTCAGGAATTTATAATTTCTAAATTGTCTCTGGTCTGGTCTGGTGGGAGGTTTTGGCCGTGGCTAGTTACCACCCTACCGTCGAAGACGTGCCGCCAAGCGATTTAGCGTTCCGGCACGATGGCGATTGGCGAGTAGAAAGCGATTAGGGGTATGGGTTGAATTTACACTGCTATACCCCGTCCAAGTTAGTCCGCTATCATGTTAGACTGCATCGTCACTTACCATCAGGTGAGATCGCAGTCAAGGGCTATCTTGTCATCGAAAAAAAAAAATCTCCTGGACTGGTGGTCCTGTTCTTCAAAACTGAAGAACAGGACCACCAGTCACCAAGTCCCTGTGCTTTGCTTCTTGCTGCCCTTGCGGATGATGAAAAAAACATTAACATTTTCATTACTTCCAGTAATTAAAAAAAAAGAATGAAATCTAACCCAAAGTTTATGACCGCCTTCCAAAAATCCGTGCGAGATGAAATAGAAAGGCCCTCGTGGATCAAGATTGGCGTTCCGTATTTTTTCTACATCCTCTGATTGCAACAGCACTGGTATTTTTCTGTTTCTCCTTGTAAAGACTGCATATCTGAAATGAGCAAACTCAGTTTTAAAATCATAGCCCAAAGAGCAAGCTGTGTGTCGATCCTCTAAAAATGATTGCATCAGTGTAACGATCGCAATGACTTCTAATTGGCTGGTACTCTTCCACTATTGGTTAAAATGCTTTGATGCAGCAATATGCTAGCAATGACTAATGCAGCTTATATAGAATCATCATTTATACAATTGAAGATTACCTTCAATTGGTTGGAACGGCATTCCAAACCAGTGATAGATTCACTTGACGGTTCAAAAGTACTTTTTAAAAGTTTATTTGAACAAAAAAAAATTAGTCTATTATATTATTTATTCCAAATGCAGCTTGCATTTGGAATAAATATAATAGACTAATTTTTTTTTGCAATTGACCAGCTTCTTTTGGAATAGAGACAGGCATAACGTCAGGGGCTCAAGTCTGCTATTGCAATTGTAGTTCAATTGTCCATCAATGACATCCCAATTGCTACTTTTAGCAATTTTGGTAGTCTACTAATTCAATGGCGTCCCAACTAACAAAATGGTCATAAGATTTTAAGCTTTTATGATTATTTCGTCACATAGGTGTCGTATATTAGCAAGTTTTAAAATGTGACGTTGTACAGGCATCATGTATATTGCATTTAAGTTTCAATGCAATTAGGTAATAAAAGTCGTTGTACAAACGTCTGTATGAAATAGCTATAAAGCAATTTAATCGTAGAAAATACACAGTCATACAAACGTTTTAGGCGGGACATTTTGGCTGGTATTACAACCTTAATAACGCTGCTATAAGACTATGCATGTGAACATGACATTTTAAATATATTCGCAGTAATGTAAACCAGCCAAGCCCAATAAACGCGACAGAGAGTGATGGTTCCGTACCTATTTTTTAACCGACTTCCAAAAAGGAGAAGGTTATCAATTCGGCCGGTATCTTTTTTTTCTGTTGAAAATCGATGTCAACACGAATGAACCGATTTGGCTGAAATTTGGAATGGAGATAGCTCATACCCAGGATTAGCACATAGGCTACATTTTATCCCTGATAATTAAAGAAACCTTAATCATGTCAATCAAGTCATTATGGCCATACCTCCCATGGTTAACGACACAACACAACCGCCCCTAGTCCCCGGATAAAGTTGGGAACCGACAATTATGTCATTTTTCGACGTTGACAAAATATGTTTTTTGCCGCATTCCCAAAAAACTTATGGTCTCTAAAATGTTCTGTTAATGTAAAAAACTATTTTTTGGAATGACAAAAAACGGTTTACTAAATTGTTTTAGGGAACTCTGATAGGTTCGTAATGAAAGAACGCCATGTTCTTTAAGAGTTTATAACTATTAACACAGCAGTATTCATCGTATACAAGTATTTTGTAACTTATAATGGCACGATGAAGGGAGTTTTAACTCTTAACACAGCAGTATTCATGGTATATAAGTATTTCGTAAGTCATAATGGCATTATGACATATAATAATTTATTTTTAATTTAAAAAATAATAATTAAATACACAATAAATGAAGGGGGCATTTAAAATTTATTAATAAACCTAAAAAGTTGGTCCCTAAAGTAATATTCGCATTAAGTTTTCCAAACTTAAACATAAACACATCCCATTTCAAACTTGTAAATAATTTGATTACACTTATAGTATAAAAGTATAAAAATATAGTCTGCACATACGCAGAATTTATTAATAGTTAAATTCTATTACTTATAATTGAAAGCGCTTCAATACTGCATCAAATAGATTCATTGGTCCGGTAAACGTCTGTGCTATGAATGCTATGGTAACTATACGACTAAATACTCATACCAATGATAATATTACAACACTACTATGTTCTCGCTTATGACTTTTGAATGACAGCTATACGACTTTATAGAAATAGTAACTGCGCCAAACTCGCGTTGTATAAGCGTTTGTAAGCCTTATTTTCATGCCATTCAGTTTTTCGAAAACGTTTACACAATTCTTATATGACTTATATTAAGACCATTTTGTTAGTTGGGGTCACAATTGTTTTCCGATGGTTTGCCACTGACACTTTTAAGTCGGTTAAAAACATAAATTGATAGCGTATAACGTTTTTGATAACGATATACTCGTTTCGGCGAACGCTTTTTTAGCTAATGGATCCGAGGATCATTGAATTACAATCCAATTACACGAACATCGAACGACCATTGTGAATTTAGTAGACTACGAAATTTTGGACCAATCATAATTGAATTGTAAAGGCATTGCGGTTCACTGACAATGACATGTAAAATAGCAGACTCGGGGCCCAGGCCTGGCGCACTCCGCAGTAAACTGCGGAGCTACAAGTACATGGCATACCTCTTCCAAGGGCCTAAATTCAGAGAGTGCGAAAGTGGGTGAAGATGAGGTGGGTGTTGGACTATAGGATAACTATAGTCCACGGACGGTATAGCAGTGGACGAATGCAGGACGGGAATTAACATAGGCATAGTTAAATTGTTTAATCTGCGGACCCTATTAAAGGTCGCGAGATCAAAGATAAGTCTGATCTCGAGGTCAGCTTCGAGAAAAGTCGTGAAAGTCTAGACTGAACGCTTCACTTATAATACAATATAAACGTAAAATTCTTTTTACAAAACCGACTTCAAACGCCACTACAAAGTATAGGTAATATCAATTGTTCTTATAAAGAAGAGTTCCCTCGATTTCTCCAGGATCATCAGAGCCTGACCTGATGACCATGGGACCACCTGGGAACTCCCTTTCAAACAAAAAAAGAATTTTCCAAATCGGTCCAAGAGTCTTCGAGTAATCGGGGAACATACCTACATACATATAAATAAAATTTAAAAAAAAGAATCCGACGAATTGAGAACCTCCTCCTTTTTTTAGTCGGTTAAAAACTAATAATTTATTACCTACTGATTATATGGGATTGACATAAATAAAATATTTGGGCTTTCATGAGATTTTGAATTCTCACATCTTCTCTCGAATGAGAAGGGTAGTCATGAATTTTCAATTTGATAAAATTACGCTGTGTAGATTCATATGTTTTCAAAGGCCGCAATACATTTGAAGCTTAACGACAAGCCCTTTGAGTCCAAAGTTTGGCTTGACCCTTGTGATCTTTAGGACAGAGATAAAGTGTAACGAAATTCCAACTTGTTTGTTCAATGATAACACGTCACAGTGCAATTAAGTACGAGACAAATATTTTGTTTTGACTCAGTGGGCAGCAGGCAGCGATATATCGGTGTCACGGACGAGCCTCCGGTCGTATCTTAATTATAAAATTGTATTATTAGCAATTATTGTACTTTGAACATCTAGAAAGGTTAAAGATAAGAGTAGGTGGGTATAATAATATGATAAGCTAATTATTAAGAAAATGATATAAGTAGATAGGTATACGAGTATTATTTTAATTGTTAAATCAGAAACGGACCAACCGTAAATTGCGAAAGCAATGTGGCATCAGATTTGAATTCAATAGTGCAATCATTTTAAAGTTGATTTGATAAAGTTGTAATTCAAAACAAGATAAGGTTCAAACTAAAAATCCTACTATTTAACAACAGATTGTCGTTACATATAAATAAATGAATCGAAGAGAGGTTTTCATAGTGAATCTCAGAAAGTTCTCATAGCTAAGGAAAAATATATAATTTTATCGTAGATAGGTAGATAGGTACATAGAAATAAATTAACTTTAGGTTTTCTTTGCATTTTGCGATTATTAGTCGACTAATGTAGGTAGGAAGTACTCGTACCTACCTCCTAGGCTGAAATCTATAGATCGCGCTCTCACTCAGCTCAGACTCAAGACAAAGTTAAAACGAGACAGATTTATGTCAGAGCATATTTGTGTCTCGTTTTAACCTCTATCTTGAGTCTGAGCTGAGTCAGAGCACGCTCTATAGCTGATCTCAGCATAAGAGTCAGTCTATTTTGTATCGTGAAGGCATGTTTATCTTTTCTTCGGTATTCCCAAACCTCGTATTCCAATTATTTATATCTGAATATATAAAAGGAAAAAGTGACTGACGGTTGTTTGGCAAACAGATAGAGTATTATGACGTATAAGCATCCCCAAAAAAAGGATTTTTTCAAAATTCAGCTTTTTATTAAATGCATATGAAATGAAAGTAAATACAATTTTTTTGACAAAAACAAAATCTTTTTTTTTTGTCTCTCTGTCTGTCTGTTTGTTCCGGCTAATCTCGGGAACGATTGGACCGATTTTGACGGGACTATCACTGGTAGATAGCTGATATTATCAGGAGTAACTAATTAGGCTACGTTTTCAACCGACTTTCAAAAAAGGAGGAGGAGTTGTGTTTTTCTATCTAAGTATATGTATAATGTATATATCGATATCTCCGTGATTTCTAAACCAATTTGCGTGACTCTTTTTTATCGTTAAAAAAAACTTTGCGAGATGGTCCCGTAACAGGTTCCAAATGCTCAATCCTGATGCTGCAGGAGTACTGCCCACCTAAACTGTAGGGATATAGGAACTGTCGATTGTGAATTGAAGACGCGGACGAAATCGCGGGCGTCCACTAGTTTATGATAAGACGCGTCGCAACACTTGTTAGTTGTCACTACGCCTCGGAATTTATGCCTTACTACGGTTGCATTATATTATAGCTACATAATTACGAAGCGCATAGTAGATAAAGCTTCATAAATAACGTAGGTATTTCCAATGACTACATTAATTAAAAGTTCTTATCAATATATGCTTACGATTGACTGGCATAGGATAAACAAGTCTTATCGCATTAAGTATATTCATGACTTCATCACTTAATGACACACCCACCCACCCAACTTAGTAGATTTTTATAAATAATTTATTTTTCAACACACTTGCTCATAAAGTGGCTCCCGGTTCACCGCAACTAGGCACACAATGACACCTCTAACTCAAACTGTGACTTTTGATTACTATTATTCACAATGTGAGTGACCCTCTTTAAATGTTTTGCTCTTATGTATGAGATTTGGAATTACGACTTTCCAAATTTCAATCCGCATCCAAAAGCCGGTCTTTCTTTTTTTATCAACCTATAGACGTCCACTTCTGGACAAAGATCTCTCGCCTGAACTTCGACAGGCCTCGGTCTTGCATCGCTTGTATCCGCTTAACAAATAGTAAGCCTGGTTTATAGCTAATTATTATCTCCTACATACTCGTACAACCTTTAATACGTGCTACACACTTATTCGGGTCGACAATATAATCGGCACAGCTGGTATCGGATATACATATTACGTAGATAAACGAATAGGTAGGTATATAATGCGATTAGAAATGAGAATAGGACTGTCAAACAGCCATTTTATACTTATGTCCTGCTCATATGCGGTTTACACTGAGCGAGATAGAAACAGAAAATGGCGGCTTCTCATTTCTATTGTTATTTGAATCGCATTATATGTATAAAACTACTTCGGTACTGGCGAATTAAATGTGCCGACCCGAATAAGTGTGTAGCATGCCTAAGCGGTACCGAAATCATAACCACCATATCTTGTAAAGGTTAAAATGTATAAAAGTACCTACCTATCTAATAACATATTATATTTTTTATTCATGTCATCTAATCATGTCGTAAATTGTACACAACATAATATTGTTATTACATATTATTTATTTTATTTTTAAAAGAGCAACCGTCGAGTTTCTTGCTGGTTCTTCTCGGTTGGAACGGCATTTCGAACCAGTGGTAAATTCATTTGACGATTGGAAAGCGCTTTGTAAAAGTTTATTTTAATATTCTATTCTATAATGAGTTTTTGTTGTATTAATTTTTCAGATACTCACCTCACGCCTAAAGTCTGCGGCGAAATGGGGAAGTAATTGTCCGGCCGGTGCTCGGTCCAAGGGTACGCTTTCGAGAAGCATCCGTACGGCGGGTAGCACCGCTCCAGCTCTGCGTCCTCTGAATGAACAATCGAATGTATTACAATCAGTAGCTTTTTAGAAACCAAGACAACAAAGTGAGTAGTAATAAGTAAACTTGAAATAGGTAGGTAGGTACATTCAGAGACCAATTGCAAGTCAAACAGTGAATTACCGTGAAACATACTACGTACCCACCAAAAACAATACCAAAATGTTGATTGCTCAAGTAAGGTTAAGGATCTAGGTTTATAGTCTGATTTTTAATTCCGTGGAATTCTGACGTATCTTAATGTTACCAGAGATTTAAAAAATCCCACAAAAAAGATAATAAATTGAAACTTATACAAATAAAAATCAATGGCCGCACTAAGATATATGACAAATGCCTGACAGATAGTTTGGGGTAAAATCGAACTACAGGTGGTAATACTGTTTTTCATACAAATAACTCGCTCTATTTATAAAATGACATCTGTCAGAATTCCACCGAATTAAAAATCAGACTATAGTAAAAAAAATTGAGGGACCATAACTTGTGCAAGTAGTGCAAACCAAAAATAGTTTATTTCTGGCCGTCTTTAACCATAATCGGTTCCTACCCTACTTTAACCATCCGATGTGCAACTGTCACTAACTTTATAGTATAAAAATAAGGAAAAACTAACCATAACTGGGAAAATGGGTGGTCGAGTTCTGCTTGTCCATTAGCACCATTATAGTTTGCAGCATTAACGTAGCACTCGTTTTGTTGAACATTTTTTACTAAACGACTAGGCTCAGCAAACCAAACATTACCAGTGTAACGTGAAACCGTAATTTGACCCACGTGTCACTGTACTTTATCAATCGTTTGTTTCAGTATTGGTAATGTAAGTGTACTGTGTCCTGCGAATTGTCCGGTTGGTTGTGTAATGAAATACTTTCAAGGCGCTACTTGTTTATATAGTTCATTAATGCACTGGACACAACCTCTGCTGGCACGTATCATCACCTAATAGATCCGCATTGCTTCTACGTAGTCAATAGTTCGCAGACGTTCCGGGATATGCCGATAACAGGGGTTACGGCGTTATCAAAGCTCTGTTATTTGTTAAACACGATTGACGCACGAACAGTCTGCTTAGTTACCTATATATAATAGGATACGAGAGTAATTATGTACTAGGGCAACATGATTAGGTAGGTAGATAACCGAATAGACAATTTCGACAACCGGGTTGTGATAGGTATTCCTACAGCTCCTGTGTGCCTGGTACCGTGTACATTCGTGACTGTTGCATAGGCTTAGAGTCTCTGCGACGAGCATTGTATTTTTCGTGGTTACTAATATGATTAATATTTTCCTTTCTTAAGTTTACCTAAATTAAATTAAAACGTAAGTGTGTTAATAGCAGGTACGAGATTATAGTGCAAAGCTTAATGTTTGGCTTCAGGTATTTCAGTCTGCGGCTTAATCGTTGCGATAATTAGACTTTTTTTGCTCCACAAGCTTTGACGCTTATAGAAAATATTATTGAAAAATTCCAATAAGTGTCAGTTTCATAAAAACATGGATTACACTACACTAAAAATATATATTACTTTGATTTATATACCTATATCTTTCTGTAACAACCCTACGAAAATAGGTATAAATAATGCACGGTCTTTAGAAGCTTTGCATCTATTCGCTTATTTACTCATGTGTTAGGGCCGCTGCGCTATTCGATCGAGATTGTGTTATTGCTGATCTTATCTCATCTCCAATAAAGAAGTCTAGACACGCAGGCGATATGTAGGGCACGAACAGTTACATGATAATTATTGACGAACTTAATCTTTATTATTGAAATCAAAGATTAAAACACTACTTAGTTTCTTTCATAAAGACTAAAACTTAATATCACAAGTATTTTTCGTCCTTCCTATAATTACGATTTTGAGGAATTAACTAAGTGTACCTGTTAAAGAAAAATCAGCGAACATCAACAAATTTCAATTTCGCTTACTCAGTGGGGAAATATATTTTGAATTCAGGTAGGCACATAATATTTATACCTACATGCTGTATTTAATTAAAAATAAAATACTTATAATTTTTTATTAATTTGTTATGAATAATGAGTGAATCTAGTGACGAAGTTTGTACGAGTATTTTAATACAATATTTTATCAGAGGTTTCGATTTATTTTGTATCGAATTTCTATATTTTAACTACGCAAATTACATTATTATTAATGGCAACTAATTAAATTGGTAGGTATAAAAACAATGACAATAATAATAATCGGACTCTGTAATTTGATAACTTGCAAAATCCGGTTTAAAAAAACTGTATGTACTAAACAATAATAATGGTATCTTGCCACATAACACACAATATAAAAATTACTATCAGTTATAATTTGTTTTGATAGACTTAGATCTTGAACATAAGACGGGGTTAATTGAAATGGACTAAGAGATAAATTAATATTATGCTTTGTGGCATTGATATCAAGGATATAAGGCGTGTTATCTTAAGAAAATGTTACATAATAATTAAATAGTAGGTCCTATTGAAACCCTTTTTAAGATCTATAACCATCAAATTCTACTTTCGATCAAATCATTACAATCGATATACTCACATAGGTAACCGAAAACCTTTCTGATTGTTTGTCATTTATCGGTAAACATATCTGTTGGTTAAAAAAATGAATCATTTTTTAATCTACCTTTATAGTATAAAAAAAAGATACTGGCCGAATTGATAACCTCCTCCTTTTTGGAAGTCGGTTAAATAGCGGCGTCAAAATCCGGTTAGAACCAGATCATAGAACGTACTACCCTTCCATCTCAAGTTATATACATTTAATTTCTGCGCCAAAATTATCGCTCAATAAAAAGTTCTTGACCGGATAACCGGAATTGGACCGGTAACGATGGTGAGTTCAAAAACAAGCTATTTAAGAGTTCAGTCTTAATCTGTTATTTTATTTATATCTTTACTCAAATACACACAATATCAAAAAATAATTTCATGCATTATACTAAGTCATGTTATAAACTTTTTAACGTTATTAAATAAAAAACCACAATAGTGGGTCCACAACAAAATTTACTAATCATACAAACAGTGGCGTGTACTAAAGGCTAATGGGTTTTGCCACTTTATTATTATAGCACTGGGTATATTTCTATAGTATAGTAATAACTTATGTAGTTGCTTTCACTTAAAAATACCGCTGGACGAGAGTTGTGGGGAAACACATTGATAAAATTGACATTATTGATTGATGTCTATATATAATATTTATTATTGATGATATATTGACCATGTTTTAATCTACAAACCGCGAAACGAACCAATGCGTTTGCGCATCCTTTCAATGTCTTCGCTCATCACTTGATACTCCCCTATAACCCCAGGTATCAAGTGAGGGGTCAAATTCAACGGGTCTCTTTAAGTGAAATGAACTACAAGAAGTAAAAGTAGGTAGACAGTGCCTTTAGTGTCCAATTAAATAGTTTTAGTCCAAGGATAGTAAAATAATAGACATGGAAGACGCATAATGACGCATAAGAGGAATAAAGTGATAAAACAATGGACGTTATGTTTATCGTTTGTCAAAAGTTTTCGTGTCGAAGCTCATCGTAAGTCTTTACGTAGAAACTAGCTTCTGCCTCCGCGACTTTGTCCGCGTGGAATTAGATTTTGGGGTGGAATTTTCAAAAACTGTGACACACGTACTTTTTTATTTTTAACTGAAAGCTCAAATACCAACTTTGATGGAAACAGCTTGAAAAATGACGGAGTTTCATATAAACTTCCATCCCCTATTTAAACCCCTAAGGGGTGAAATTTCCAATAATCCTTTCTTAGAGTGCGCCTACGTCATAAAAGGAACCAACTGTAAAAATTTCAAGTTTCTAACTTCAGTAGTTTAGGCTGTGCGTTGATATCTCAGTCAGTCAGTCAGTCAGTACTTTGAATTTTATATATATAGATAGACTCGAGTTAGCAGCGAAATAAATTATCCCAGACTTTAGAATATTTCATGAATCCCATCTATAAATGCCTAAGTCTATGCACGCCACTGACAATACCTAAAGCTAATAAATGCATACAAAATTCATAATTTCCTACAAAAATATATACCCTCCAAGATGAGCTAATAATAATTAAACTAATTATAAGCTTTGCGAGACTTATTTTTGGATGGTGTCGACGAAAAGTTGCAATTGAACGTCATGTCTTCAGTGAATATGTCCGACATGGATATTGCTTCGTTGTTATTCGGTGCTTGGATAAGGAACTTCTCAAATTGCTCTATGTTTTCCTTATTCGGCAGTTTCGGGTCGGAAAACTGGTAAACTGTCTTGGCGGAGCTGTCGTTAGAGTAAAATTGCGTACAGTCCGCCGAATTTTCATCTTTAAAACCGCTGTCAACTCTCATCCAATTAACGTTGGTTATTTCTTTCAAAGCTGTCGAGTTCATTTTTGGATTCGTAACCGTCAACTCTGAGGGTTTTATGGCACTTTCGTAGTAACTAGAAGCGTAGAATGTGTTCTCGTTAAAGCCACTGTCGACTCGCTTGAAACTTGTGGAGCTTTCGCCCGCTCGAGTTGCATTCGAGTGATATTCGAATTGCGAAACATTATCAGTCAAAATTTTGAGATCGATGTTGTTAAAGTCTATCTTCTTTTCCTCCATACATAGAGGTATGTCGAAATTGTCTAGGCTGCTGTCTAGAGACATATTCACCGGGCTCAGTCCCACCGGTGCTCGAATTTTATTAATCTCGTGTGATAGTACACTCTTCTTGTATTTTCCCTTTATGGGTGTTTCGTCTAGTACAGTATTAATACTAAAGTTCTGTGTGGAAGACTGTATTTCACGTGATTGCGCTTTCCCCGATTCAATTTTGGCTAATGTTTGACAGCTAGTATCATCCTCTATAGACCAAGCTACTTGTTTGGCTTTTGGGGAACTCTCTGAATCCGCTGAAATAAATATTTTACTTATTACACTGTATTTCTTGTCTATTAATATTCTCAAAATCAATATTATAATTCACATGCATTATACAGGGTCACTGGAAATGTGACGCATTCCTCTTAAGGGGTTATAGATGAGGTCAAAACTAATCGATTTTGTTATGTGATATTGTATCCAAAACCTAACGGTTAATGAGTTATTTGAAATTTCATAATTATTGGTCAGAATACGATTTAGGCCAACTAAAAATGTAAATTAAAAAAACTATGAATTTGAGTGTGGTTTTTTTGTTACTTTTTGCCAGAAGACATCCCAAGTTTTTATAATAAACTAGTTGATGCCCGCGACTTCGTTCGCGTGGATAAAGGTTTTGTGATTCCCGCGGGAACTCTTTAATTTTCCGGGATAAAAAGTAGCCTATGTTTTAATCCTGGGAATGAGCTGTCTCCATTCCAAATTTCAGCCAAATCGGTTCATGCGTTGTGGCGTAAAGGAGTAACAAACACACACACACACACACACACACACACACATACAAACTTTCGCCTTTATAATATTAGTGTGATACAAAAATTATCAAAAACTACAACTGTTTTAAAAAAAATGAGCCTTTAATGAATAATTAAGATATTTTTATCACATTCATCGAAAGTAAACACAAATTTAAAAAAAAATCTTCTATGTAATTAAATCTGCAAAACATTTTAAAAATATCTTCATCTATCTAGCTTTCAAATGAGGTATTACAATGGCAAATAGGTTTTGTAAAACACTTGTTATTGAGAAGGGAACCATAAAAGGTTGATATTAAAATCAAATTTGAATTTATTAATTCACAAATCTTGTTCAAATTGTGAACCCCTATTTCTAATACAAGCTCACATTCTGTGACGTAATTCACTTTTAGTGACCACAGAAGACAGATTTCTTCTCATTTCGTTAGCTTTCTTAAGAAACCATTTATTTTCTTTAATGGGAGATGTCTCTTTGTCAACGAGACAGACGATGATATTCCAACATGATGGTTGTCCTGCACATTTTAGAACATCGGTGCGGGAATATTTGGATTCTAACCGGTGAATTGGCAGAGGAAGACCGATTCCTTGGCCAGTAAGAAGTCCGGACCTCACACCAATGAATTTCTATGTGTGGGGTCACATAAAAACGTTAGTTTATAATGTTTCTCCGATTTCAACACGCGAGGAACTTATCTCGCGAATAATAACTGCAGCTAAAGAAATGAGAAGAAATCTGTCTTCTGTGGTCACTAAAACTGAATTACGTCACAGAATGTGAGCTTGTATTAGAAATAGGGGTTCACAATTTGAACAAGATTTGTGAATTAATAAATTCATATT
This sequence comes from Hipparchia sbordonii, assembly GCA_038048805.1. Taxonomy (NCBI): domain Eukaryota; kingdom Metazoa; phylum Arthropoda; class Insecta; order Lepidoptera; family Nymphalidae; genus Hipparchia; species Hipparchia sbordonii. The sequence goes on from CM076102.1 coordinate 6,748,665, forward strand.
TTGATTTTAATATCAACCTTTTATGGTTCCCTTCTCAATAACAAGTGTTTTACAAAACCTATTTGCCATTGTAATACCTCATTTGAAAGCTAGATAGATGAAGATATTTTTAAAATGTTTTGCAGATTTAATTACATAGAAGATTTTTTTTTAAATTTGTGTTTACTTTCGATGAATGTGATAAAAAATATCTTAATTATTAATTAAAGGCTCATTTTTTTAAAAACGGTTGTAGTTTTTGATAATTTTTGTATTTATTATAAAAACTTGGGATGTCTTCTGACAAAAAGTAACAAAAAAACCACACTCAAATTCATAGTTTTTTTAATTTACATTTTTAGTTGGCCTAAATCGTATTCTGACCAATAATTATAAAATTTCAAATAACTCATTAACCGTTAGGTTTCGGATACAATATCACATAACAAAATCGATTAGTTTTGACCTCATCTATAACCTCTTAAGAGGAATGCGTCACATTTCCAGTGACCCTGTATAAATTACTATTATATTATATACTAGTGGTTCGCCCCGAACTGAGACCTCGCGATATCCCATAATTCCCAAAAGTTTTAATTATATATTGTAATAATTAACTTTTAACATTAGACACAATAAAAAAAAAAATAGTTGACATAAAACTGTTTTACTGACACAGCGCCATCTATTAGCATTATAGTGAAGCTATTAGCTTTACAATAATGCTAATAGATGGCGCATTAAAATTAAATAATTTCGTTTCTTTATAACATTTATCTAATTTTAGTATTTGTTGTTCAAGTACAGGATATAACTGAATTTTCAACCAAGTTTCACGTTCTAATATTCAGTAATTCAGAAGTTATAGGGCTCTGACAGACATTTAGACGGACACACTTCTCTGTCTAGTAGGCAAGCGCCCTAGTTGACTCAGAGAACTCGCTTCGCTCGTTCAATTAATATTATTATCCACACTTCTACACTACTATTATAAAGAGGAAAGATTTGTATTTTTGTGTGTGTTTGTAATGAATAAACTCAAACTACTGGACCGATTTGGCTGAAATTTAAAATGAAGATAGATTATACCTTGGATTAAAACATAGGCTACTTTTTATTTAAAAAAAAATTATAGTTCCCGCGGGATCTTGAAAACTAATTCCACGCGAACGAAGTCGCGAGCTTCAGCTAGTTACCAATAAAGCAAAGCAATAAAGTTGTTTAAATAAATAAATGAAGACCAAAAACACATAAATACCTTGAGAAATATTATGCATGGAGCTGTCAACACTTATATCCATACTGAAGTCCAACTTCTGAACTGATCGACTCCTGTTCAAGCTAGACATGCTATGGCTGCGTTTCTCCGATAGCGAACCTCTCCTGCTTCTGTGGGGCGAAGTTCTACTCTGTGAGTCTCTGAGCGAAGCACTTCTCTTCACAATCGATTTACTAGGAGCGATAGCACAGAAGCACGCCGTCTTCGCTTTGCTATCCGTTGAGGAAACAATGCAGTCCAGACAAGTCGCCATTGCTTCGGACTCCGGTGATGTGAAATTGTTTTTCTGTAAACAAAATTACAATTTTGATTTCTATTTTTTTTTTACCTCTAAGGGAATCCTAATGTAGAAATCACGATTTTCACCTAAATAGTTGTTACTCGTTGATATTTTTTACTTTGAATTAATAAATAATGCAGAAAGATTAATGTTCGTTTCACCAACATTCCTAAACTTTTACCGCCTACCTAGATGAAGCTTTCTGTCAATTTGGTTTTCAGGAACCTTTCTAGAATACCTAAAGGTGAAAACAACACATGTTTTATGGCTGGATACCTCTAGCAAAGATCTCTAGGATTAATAGTACATTATTGCTAAGGCAGGGAAGTAGGCAATTGCAGGTCGAGTATGAGTTTGAAGGCCGAGCCGTAGGCGAGGACTTCACTAAATACGAGCCAGGCAATTGCCATTTCCCGCCGAGGCATATATAGTGCTTTTCTCAAAAGAATGCAGGGAAATAAAACAGTTTATATTATACATCCAAATCCATCCGCCATTTTGGTTTAAATCTGGTGGAGTACAATCATTCTCCATTTCACTCTCTGAACCGTTGGAACTCATTTTAATTATTATTAAATTTATATTTATTAAGTAGGTATGTAAATAACAAATCAAGACGAATTTTCAACTTGACCGCCAATTTTTTTTTTTATCATCTGTGCCGACAGGCAAACGCATTTGAGGCTATACAGCCACGTAAACGCAATCAGGCAAACGCATTTGTGGCTATACAGCCACGTAAACGCAATTTGTATAAGCAAAGAGACTATGGTATGCCAAGAATGACAAAAGAGATCCGATCAAAGAGTATTTAGTAACCCCAGCACGTTAGTTTCATACTGTTGTATGAAACGGCATTACATTACAACGCTCCTGCAATATTAAAAAAAAAAAAATGTTTTGCAAGAGCGTTGTAATGTTCCAAATTCAAAAAACGCTCCTGCAATGGATTTGATTTTCCTTGTCCGACAATTCGATACTTCGCATGTTCGTTTTTCGAAAATAATGACAATATTTCCATGCATGTTTGAGAAAAAAAATATATCGCACATACGGTGCTATAACGTCACTTATGCAATTTTTGTCAAAACTGAACTGAGTATGAGAAAATACGCCTAATCTACCTCTTTACTTGGTGTGTTATTGTCGCTTGTGAAGTACGCATACTTTCCGCGTAAGGGCATTAGTGACGTTATGGTTTTGGCGTGAATCTGGACGCCACTTGGAGAAACAAATGAAGTTTAGTTGTAGTTTAAACTTATTATCTTTTTATTTGTTTAGTCGAGAAGAACTATACGTTGTAATAGGATGTTGAATTTTCAAAAGCTTCTCCTGAAAAAGTACATCATTCGCATAAGTGACGTTATAGCACCGTATGTGTGATATATTAAATTATTGTAATAATAATACCTCTTCATCACTAGAAACAGTCTTGGCAACAGGAGAAATGGACGCAGACGCTAAAGAGGACGAAGTAGCAGACGTCTGGGTACGCTTCGGCGTCCGAAACTCTATGGGGCTGAAGCAAGGCTCGCCTAAGTCCACCGTATCAAGTATTTTGTTGCGAAAGCACGGTTTTCCAGTGCTTTGGCCTCGGTTCAAAGGTGTGCCGAATGTCCGCTTCATACCTTTTGTCACTACATCACAAGTCTGCAAAAAAAAAACTAAAACATGAATATGTTTTTATCATTTATATTTTAATTGTATGTTTGTTTTTCATGAGTAGAATTACTTGTTTAATTACAAGTCTAAAATTGTGTGTGAAATTTTATAATAGAATGTCACACCCATCCCAACACACGACTTTCGAACCTTCTTGAGGCGTAGTCGAGGAATTACGAACTTATTCGGATTTCTGATTTACGTAGTGTAAATTATATTTTTTACACATAAATAGTATTACCAGGTCCAGTATGCCAAATTTTGGGAAATTAATATTAATTGGAACATTTTGAATTCTGATGCAACAAAATAAGGGATGGTAGGTATTTTTAATTTTTTCAGTTGTAATATAGTAGTAGAAATATTAACTAATAACTTCAATATATCCATTCCTTTAACAGCATTAATAATAACTGAAGAACGAAGTTGTAACACACCAAGTTACACTGTAAAGGGGGTTCGGGGATCGTTACCAAAATGGTAAAATCATATTTCAGTAACAATCTCGGAAAACCTTACCAAATCTGGGCTAAATGTGATAGGTGTGTGAGCCTCAAAGCTCGAAGGCGGACGTTGTTCTATGTGTATCTCATCATCAGTCTGCTCCGAGTCATCGTGCTCCATGTCACTGTGCTCCTCGAAGATTAACTGCCGCCTGAGTGAGCCATTGGCTGTGATTTCGTAATCGCCGGATATGTTCTGGTCCTGGGAACATTTGGTTGAGAACTTAGCATAAAAGATTGGCCTCTATAATTTTAATCCATGATTAATACTGGACAGGCTGCTGTGAAGTTTCTTTTGGACCCTATTGATTGACGCCATTTTGGCGCTGTAAACTGTGAGTGTCCAAGGAACTAAAAGGAAATTTTGATTCCATACAATACATATTTTTTTTTATTCAATGACAAAATAGTCACTGCGATCTCACTTGATGGTAAGTGACGATGGAGTCTAAGATGGTACCAGGCTAACTTGGAAGGGGTGTGGTAGTGTATATTCAACCTATACCCTCTAATCGGTTTCTACTCGCTTTTGTGCCAGAACACTAAATCGCTTGGTGGCACGTCTCTGACGGTAGGGTGGTAACTAGCCAAGGCCAAAGCTTCCCAACAGACCAGACAAGAGACAATTCATTAATTATAAAATCCCAAATTGCCCCCGCCGGGAATTGAACCCGAGACCTCCGAGTCCGAGAACACAGCGACACCACTACGGCGGGAAGGTCGTTAAAAAAAGGGAAGTGTTAAAAAAGAACGAAATTTTTGCTATTAAGAACAATCTTCTTCGTTAACCAATAGACTCTCTGGACCTAGTCTGCTGTAGAGACTTCCACATGCCATTGTTTGGGCCTGCTTTCATTCAGCAACTCCCTACAAATCTGATATTGCCGGCCTATCTTGACGAAATTCGGCACCGCTTATACATATATAGAATAATTAAAACAAAAAGTATTAGTAGACAAAATCCTACTAATATTATAAACGCGAAAGTTTGTAAGTATGGATGGATGGATATTTGTTACTCTTTCACGTAAAAACTACTGAACTGATTTGGCTAAAATTTAGCGTAGAGATAGATTATAGTGTGGAATAACACATAGTCTACATTTTATCCCGGAAAATAAGAGAGTTCCCGCGGGAATTACAAAACCTTAATCCACGCGAGCGAAGCTGTGGGCATCAACTAGTTCATTATAAAAAAATTTATATAGACTCTATTATTGTATATTGTATACTTCATATATTTTGTCACCTGTGTAAAAGTGCAGAATTGTTGTAAAATAGTTTCAATTTCAGGAGGTAGCTCTGGTGGTAGTGTGAGCACAGTCTGGGCTGAAACTGAAGGCACAGTTCAATGATATACATATTTTATAAATAAAATATGATGAATAATATTATATCGACGGGCTAATTGATCTAAGCAACATTTTGTAAAACTTGCAGGAAGACAGGAAAAAAAAACATAAAAAAAACTATTATACAGTATAAATACTGTATTAAATAAATAAAAGACTATCCAATAGTTGTTTTTTTATGATTTTTTTTTTCCAAAAAAAATAAATTTTCAAGAACAAATGTTCTTGACTGTACACAAGTTGCATTTTTTTAAGAGTTGAGGACTGATGGGATGATAATATCAAAGTTTTATTGCAACTGGAAATAAACCTGTTTTGTGAGATGAATAGTATTTGCTTTACTTACAATCTCTTACTTGGACAATCTTCTCACTAGAAAAACTTGACAGAATTAAGTTACTACTTTCAGTAGATGATGATAGAAGTGGCTTAATTTTTTTGGGTATTTCCAGTGGACTTGGTACTACCATCTCTTGTGAAAAGAATCTGAAAATATAGTAATTCAAACTTAGCAATGGTTCAAATAGAAATTCCATCAAGCTTTCTGTTAAAGCTGTATTAGGGGCTACTTAGAAAACATCTATGATACACAAGGAAAGATACATTTATTTTGTTTATGGCTTTTAACAGCATGCATAGTGTTTTTAAAAATACTGCAGGAAGCCTCTGTTGTACCAGGATAAAAGATAGCCTATGTCACTCTGTAAGTCCTCAACTATACCCAAACCGATGCAAAAATATCAGTTGAACTATTGTTCTGTTACTGTGTAACTTATGCACACACACAAAAACATTTCCACAATTATATAATGTTTTTATCTGGATTATCTGTTAAATAAAAAAAATTGCATGTTACAATGTGTAGCATGCTTACCCTTCTATTACTTATTAGACATATGGAAACTCAAGCACACAATTTACAGTAACATGTGCATAGTGTCATGTAGTCATGCTGCATGTGGATGATGCTTAAAAGTTTTCCTTGCATGTCTAATAACAAAGGCAGGCAGTGAAAATGTATGCTGTATGGATGGTCCCAGATAGGGAATTGTTCAAATAACTTTAGTATAATTTTGTATGTGCTATTCATCATCACCTTCCTGACAATAATATATCTTTGACAGGGCCAAGCATAGCACAAGATGATTTATACCTTAGCAATATTGTTAGAAATTATAAATTGAAAGATAACATTGCTTACAGATAGGCTAAAAATCAGGACTGGACTAAGGTATGTGGATACAATTCAACCCTTATGAATTTGTGCCTCACTCTCAAAACATTAAGTTAAAAATATAATATATATAGATAATTACTTTTCATTGGCTTCCTCTGCTATCTTCTCTAGTACAGGGTCAGGCGAAGGTTCAAACTGACTACTACATACTACAATATCAGCTGGCAGCAATGTACACGCTTGGTCTATATCCCATCGAAACGTACCGTTTTTTTGTTTTTTGTAAATTTTGCACATCCCCGGGCTAAAAGAGACAACACAAACAATTTCATTCAAAATATTGTTTCTTGTAAAAAACTTCTGTTTTATAAATACATTTTTACAGATTACTTACCTGCATATTGGTTTGTGTAACCTTTCAATTAGTACTTTGTCGAAGGGATTTCGAACCTTTCCATTTGTTGGAGGCGTTGACTTTTTACTACAATTTGGACTAGCATTTTTAACACTCATTTCGATTTTCGAATATAACGTTATCTATAATTGTTTTAGTTATAATTTATAAGTGTTCATGATAGTCTGTGATAATGATTCGTATTCAAATAAAGTTAAAGGTCACAAAACCAGGGTTACCAACTCCTAAAAAAAATTAGCCCTAACATCAACATGAAATACCCCTAAATAACCCTAAATGCAATATTCAAAAGCCCCAAAAAAACCCCTGTATCTTGTTACCATTCAAGGTTAATGTTTGAATGAGTTTCCCGTTTTATTGAGGTAAATAAAAATAATATAACTTAATTTTAATTACATTATTCGGAATTCTTATAGTCATCATACAATTTGTTTACATTATAACTGTAACATTTTTTGGAGATGGAGTAAAAGTAACGCAAGATCCACCATCACGTTTTAAAATGAAAAGGGAATTATATATCGAAAAAGCGTGTTCAACGTTAATGTATTGAAATATTTTCAAAACGCTTTAGCTAAAACGATTTTAAGCATATTATTCCGGAATACCATAGACGTTTTGCTTTATTTACTCGTTTTGGTCAGTCAATTATGTGACGCTTGAAAATTTATTTATGCCCCTAAAAATAGCCCTAAATTTTTTTGGGCCCTGAAAAAATCCCAATAGGCAAAATTCCGCCCTAAATTTGGGGCTAAAAGCCCTAAGTTGGGAACCCTGCACAAAACGGTCACAAAACTCACAAACGTCACCAAGTTTTTCGTTTGCACAGAATAGAAACAAAATATATGTAGTATCTATGGTAGGTAAATAATTGGTTAAAGCGCGTGATACACATGCTAGTAGATGGCATGCTAAAAGCTGGTAAGCTGACGCACCAGGTAGTAGCAGAATGTCAACGCGTGAAATATATGCTAGTGAATGGTATGCCAGCATATGCTAGTTTCTAAACTTCTACATTCTACGTACGTAATGCTTCTAAAAGTTCATAAAATAAATATATTTATTAAGAAATAAATAATGTTATAACACAACTCGCAATATATTAGGCAAAAAACAACAAAAACAAGCAAAAAAATTAAAAAGATCTTTTCAGATAGTTAAAAGAGTTGCGATTTACTAGTAATACGTTACAATCTGTTTTACGTACTTGTAACAGGCAATACGAATCGCCCGTCCCACTTCCCCTCAAGAGGAAAAAATCAAACGGCTTGTGATCTACTCGTACTGGGCACTGGCACGTGAGTTACTGGCAGAAGCTTGATACACAGCGAGTAGCTCGGTTTTGGTTGTAACTGGCATGCTTTTGTGCGAGTAACTAGCACGTGTATTATGTACTTTAGGTACCTATTCTGGAGTCTATGTTTTTGATTTTCGTTTTTATTTGACATTTTGAGAATTGACATTGACGTAAAAGTACGTTTATTTGATTTGACTTGTGTTACTTTAGTAAAGTTAAAAACAAAAAAACTTGAGAAAATGTGGAGAAAATTTTAAACGTAGGTAGATAGGCGCTTTACAATACTTTCTGTTAAATTGGTGTTACTTTCAATCATTATAAGTTCGGGGAATTTTGCTTACAATTGCAAATAATATCAGCTGTAACCAGATCGCGGTTAAATAATTATGGATGATAATAATTTAAGTTTCGAACCTATGGATGTGGATTTAAGTGCTCATTCAGCAAGCATTATGGATATATCGTACACAGGGTCTGACATTGATATATCAATCGTAAAAACAGAACCGCCTGAATCAGACAACCTCTATACCGAAAGAAGTTATGTTCTTCAGCCCGAAACTATTAATAAATTGGTTCTTAATCATATACAAAATCGCAACACTTCAGGTGCCAGAATTAATATAAAACTTCAAGCAATTATATTTCTAAGTTTATCATTATTAGCTATATCAATTTGTACACATCAAATAGCAAACTTTAATTGCTCTGAGAATTTAAATATAGAAATCCTGAGACTTAATCTTATGAACAAATTACATGGACAAACAGCTGCTATCAAAAGTATTATTAATGCTTTGCAATCAAAGGAGAATGGGAAAATATTATTATTTTATGGAGGCACAGGAGTTGGAAAAACCTTTGCCATATCATTGATGTTAGAAAACTTACTAGATTGCAAAAATATATACCACTATACAATGCCTAGTTTCCTGCAAAATTTTTCATCAGAATTTATGCTTGGATTATTATTTTGTAAGTCTGCAATTTTAGTCGTGGATGATTTAACGAGAGACAATATGACAAACATAAAACCTCTTATTAAGGAATTGATGTTAAAGAGTGAGAAGCTATCTAAAAACATTACTATAATATTGATATACAACTGTGATTTTGTAAATGAAGACTTTAGAAGAAAGTGTGATGGATCTTTTTATTCAGAATTAAGACAAAGTCTAGAAGATGTAGATACTAAGAAATATTTTATCAAATTTGAATCTTTGACTCAAGAACATTTACGGAAGTGTATTGTAGATGAACTAGCAGATAGAAAAATAGGTGCAAAGTACATTGATAACATTGTGAAAAATTTTAACGTTACTCTCGATGGTTGCAAAGGTGTTCATCAGAAATTACAATATATGAAAATTCTATAGGTATGCAATTCAAAAATTTTATTAAAGGAGTGTTTTTAAAGTAGTGTAGTTTTATTTTTAGACTTTAGAATAGAAGTAATTAGAATGTAGTATAGGCCTGTCTTGGTGTAGTTAAATAATGTGTTTCAAATGTAATTTAGGTGAAGCTTTCTTCTAATGAATATGATCATAGAAATATTGGAATATGCATTTGTGAACAAACATTTATTGGGAGAATTCCTAAAACATTTAAAAAGTTAGTTACTGTGCTATGAAGAGGATATTATTCTATTATGAAGATAAAGGAATATTGTCAAAATATTTACAATAATCTTAGATCAAAAAAACTTTATTTTAGAGATTGTTACATGATAATCGGCAATGCAGAGGTTTTAAGAAATTATTTCAAATAGAAATATACTGACAAATGTTTAATACACCTACACTTCCACATTTTCAATTTATGCTACATCAAACCACCATCATCATAATAAAGAGAAAATTTCAAAATAATTTAAGTAGTTAGTGGTGCATTAAAGTATGAAATACTTGGTTAAATCCTAGCTATGACACAAAACAATCTCATATAACTAGGCAGGGGTGCAATATTTATTTTTATTCAAACTAAATATATTAACTATTCACGCAATTTAAGTACATCCTATAATAACTTTAATATTATAATGTTTATAGGCTTAACGAACCATATGCTAACACAGAGCGCTCCAATAGGTATGCACACAATACGATTTCTAGCTGAATGGTCAAAATTGTATTCAAAAAGTGGAAACAGTGAAGAACCTAAGAAACTTTACAAATTCAACATTATGGCTGTTCCATCAATTTTATTATTTAAAATCTAAAACCATATTGCACTGCACCCACATTTTTACCAATTTATCTTAAACACAGTTGAGACTGTGCTATACTATATAGTTAAAAACCTAGCATATAATAAATATTATATAGCACAACAATATCGCACAGCATTAGTTTGGACAGGTTCACACTAAGCTTTATAGTAATGGCTTTCTATGCTTATGGCAAATTGTGCTATACTATAGGTATAGCAGTCTGAACTGTGCTTAAATCTGAGCCAAGCACACTGAAGAAGTGTATATATAACAATTTTTATGTAACACATATCATCACAAGTAGGTACATACTGTGCTTAGTGTATATAATTAATATGGTAACTTCAAGGAGGTACATAAGAAACTATAAGTACTTAAGTACATATAATTTTTCAAAAAACCTAATGTCCTAGTTAATTGTTATGATTAATTTCAGCCAATAGACAAATATTTATTAATTTATTAAAAAAACCCTCCTAAATATAAAAGCCAGGAGGTTAGTGCATGCAATCAGGAAAAAGTGTTATAACAATGAGAGAGTTGTCTTTTCAATGTTTTATAACAACAAATATTTAATAATGAGATTATGCAGTTAATTATTTTTATTTTGGAACACTGGCAAGGGAAGACAACACCGTAATTTGACAAACAGTTATTGATAGGTTTTTTCAAGAACTTCAACTGTAAGAAACTTTATAATAAAATGACACATTTGTGCAACTTTAATAGATCAGTATCTAAACTCAATTTTTTTTAAATAAAGTAGGTAGGTACACATTGTCAATATTTATACTTAAACAAATTCTATTAAACAATGTTACTTCTAACTATAGCAGAATACAATTCAATAAGTTTATAATAGAGATGTACAATTGTACAGTTATAATATACCTAGAGTATATTATATTCATATATTTTATAGTAATATTTGAGTTAGTAACAAACAAAACCGTTAACAATTTATGGATTTTAAGATATATTTTTATAAATATAGTATATAACACAAAAACAAATATATTAGGTAGGTATTTCATTTAACCATTTAGGTTGTCAATACATAATATCTAGCTTGATAAAACAATGTAAATGTTGTCTGGACAAGGTCTTTAGGAATATTTTAATCTTAAAATAATGCTAGTCTAATTGTAGGTATTGTGATGAAAAGATATTAATTATTTTATATATAAAATATAAAACTGAAACTGCTGTTTGACTAATTTCAACATAATACTTTTAGCCAAGTTAACTATTTATCAACCAAGATGAGAAGTCAGATAAGTAACTAAATTAATGTGACAAAATAACATAATGATGTGGGAGTATAAATAATACAATATACCTACACATATAAAAAAATAGCAACAAATAAGTATAAGACAATATAAAATTAAAACACTTACATTTAACGTAGGTTAGGTTGACAACACTCTCAGACATCCAATGTGCCAATCATTTTCAATATATTATGTACATGTACTTACATGTTTTTTAGTTCATGTATAATATTCCAAATAAATTCAAAACATTGATTAAATACTAAATACGCATAACAATAAAGACTAGAATACATTTTTTTACAGTTATTGGCACTAAATTTAATAATAATGGCACAACTATGTACTCTGCATACAGCGGGTATATCACCATAATCACAAATAAGTTATTATGCAATTCATTATAATTACAATTCCAATTATTTATTTTTGAAGTATATATTTATAAATTAGGTTTTGCTAACTATACTACCATTTACAAAATTGTAAAAACATTGGTATATGTTATTTATATCTAATTTTACTTCTAGAAAATACTGAGTTTCTTGCAGACTTACATTAGCACACTTCGTAAGTGAAACCGTGCAATAACTACCATTATACACTTAATATCACTCGACAAAAGCTCCTCTCATAAAATTGAGTCTCTTATGCAGTACATTCCTATGCACAGTTATCACTTCAGAAATGTTTCACCAAAAATTATCAACTTTAAAGTGATATGACAAATAACAAACCTTACATTTTTGCAAATAAAATTTAAAAAAATTAATTAAGTATCACTAGTAAACATGATTTTTTTAAGTAATTAAGTAAAGCAAAAGCACAGTAGGTAATGTTAACAACTTTAAAATCTAAAAATTGACAAAATTGATATAATTCACTTAAAAATGTACAAATCAATTACTAGACTAATAGGTAGGTACTTGAAAAGAAGTAGGTATTATTTTATATGGTACATAATCTATAATACCTAAGTATGTAGTTAATATAAAATATTTAAATGAACAGTAATATATCATTTCCATGTTGGATGTAGGTATAGTGCCAATAACTGCATTAGTATTTATTTAAATCTTATTAGCTAGGTATTCGATAACAATTAGAACACCATTTTTAAGCACGACAAAACATTTATAGTTTAAAATGTAGAGAGACTTATTGAGAAATGTGCTAATAATTCTAAACGTTGAAAATTTCTGCAGTTTTAAAGATACATACTTATTAATGAAGTAGATTCAATAGTATCAGATCTGAGGCATTTTGGAGATTATTTTTGTTTCTGTGATCATGATCACCGACGATTTAATGAATCGTATAGTTATTCGTTGAAATTTTTCGATCATGAGCGAGATCAGTACTACCTACCGTTACTAGCATTAAGCATTGGATATTTACTTATCTGGTATCACATTTTCACAAAACCTTTTAATTTCATTTTGGGACTTGAATGTTACAGAAGAAATAGCGATTGAATTGTATATTACTGTTTGAATAGGTACCTATATTAATTTAACTTAATTCCTTGAGATTACAAAGAATTACTAGTAAAATTCGTGTAATTTTTATAGCAGAATTAGATATTAAGATTTTAATATATTATTCTTATTTTTTGCCAAGGAATTGTATTTAAGGTCTTTGTCTAGCCATGAAAAGTAATAATAGTTTTGACGACATCACCATTACATATACTATCCTGTTTTTTGAGACCAAATTCCTCAGGGATTATATAGCCTTTAAAGGAGACTAGTTAGGAGCGATGGAAATGAACTGCAGTCCACTTGTTATAACGTTTGTGCCAGATCCGGGTTTCTTGTGATTGGTTAGTCGTACGCCGACCTTCGGCATCCACGCTTTGTGTAATACACACATATGCTATTACAGCCACATCTTCGCCAAGTAATTGCACTCTAGGACTTATAATTGTTGTATTCGTCTTCACGTGTGTAGGAGTATTATCAATAAAGAATTTGTGAAATTCTACACCTTCAATTAAATTTCCGAGTGCGTCTGGATCAAATGATGTCACATGAGGATCACACAATTTGGAGTATGTGTCGTAGTCGCCATTGTTTATAGCATCTAGGAGAATTTCAGTTACTTTTATAACTTCAGCGCGACGTAAGGATGCGTTACTGTCACCCCGAGCTTTTCCAAAAGAATCAGCTTTCGTCAACCCCTCTTCATCTTGGTCTTTCGAGATCACTGTGCATGCTCGATCAACGCCTTTTTTATCTTTATCCAAATCGTCATCTTCTAGAGTGGTACTGCTATCCGTTGACTCTTTGACTTGTGACCCATCGCCTTTTTTGTTGACCATGGATTTTCCAGAAAAGTTGCGGGTCGCAAGCATTGTTGTTAGTATAGCGCCCTTTAATTTGCGACGTGCATTGAACTTCTTCAAACAGTCCACTGTCTCTTGCCTGTGCATAACTGAAGCAACACGTTCCCGGTGGCAAATCCATGGGTGCTTCAATGCTTCGGAGGCAGTAATCCTCTTACTTGGATTTACAGTTAACATTTGATTGATAAGACTCTTGGCCTCAGGTGTTACCGTATCCCATTCGGGGGACGGATAGTCATATGCACCAGCTTTGATTTGGCCGTATAACCGGTGTTGATCTTCATCCCAGAATGGTGGGTAACCAACAAGTAATATATATAAAATAACACCACACGCCCAAATATCCACTGGTTTGCCATAAGGCTCTTTTTTTAAAACCTCGGGTGATAAATAACCAGGTGTGCCAGCAAATCCAAACCAGGCCTGTTGATCACCTTGCACTTCTATAGCTAACCCAAAATCAGCCAATTTTACAGCGGCGCCTTTAGCCTTGCTGGCTAACAAAAGGTTTTCGGGCTTTAAGTCGCGATGAACAACACCATTGTGATGACAATGATGCACGGATTCCAAAATTTGTTGAATACAGTGAGATGCATCTGCTTCAGAATAAAACTCTCGTGCCACTATATCTTCAAACAGTTCACCACCTGTGACTAAGTCGAACACCAGGTAATGATAGTGTTCTTCTTGAATGGAATCGTGTAGTCTCACGATATTGGGATGCTGTAATTTTCGGCAAATCCGAGCTTCCCTTTCTAATTTTTGAAAATCTCTAGACGAAAGCTTTTTTGTGTTTATTATTTTGGCAGCAAACTCATATCCTGTGGCTTTTTGAACTGCGCGTTTCACCACTGAAAAAGCACCTTTTCCTAATTCTTCTTTGATTTCATAATTATCGGAGAAACGAGTACTAACACTTTCACGATTTGGATTTGCCATTTTTTTCAAATCCTTTTTCTAACACGCAAATTCAAAACTCAGCACTTAAATCTGAAACAACGGAAGACAATAATCATTGTTAAGTTTGTAATTTTCTTATGTACCTACATGCAGGAATAAAAAAAATTTATTCAATGGTTTTTGTCAGTAGAAACTAAGAATAGAATTTCAAACAATTAGGATTATTGTTACTTTATATTTTATACCAAAATATCAAATAATTCTTTAGTGTAGGTAAACAAATAGCGAGAATTCCCCGGATTAATTATTATTATATTAAGTACAGAAAAAATATTCCAGAACAAATTTTTAAACCTTCATTATGCATGAAAAATATTGTAATATTATATCTTACTTGAAGTAACTATTTTAGTCAAGAGAGAAAATCAAATCTGTAAGCTGAATATAAAACGCGTAGATGCCTAGACAAAAGTTATCGTGATCACAAACATAGACTTCTAATATTAACACTACGGTAGTACCGGGATGACATTTCGTTAGCGCAAAATAATCGATACACCATTGTCTCAACACATTTACCAAAACCAGGAGAACTTCACTTCAATTTTCTAATTAGATATTAAGTGCTTAATGAATTCAATCATCTGTACAATTACCAATTAAAATGTCACAAACATTTTCATTTATTAACATATTTTTTATATTGGAATAAGATAATCAGTGCGCAACTTTCAACGATATTCTTAGCAATTGAAACACGTATGGATTGCTCGCGATGTATTTTTAATGACGAACATTAAGGCAAAAGGTATGAACAATATAATTCGCGACAATTCGTTTCGAAACTCAAATACTGATTTACCTACCTATTATGTGCCCATTTTACACAATATTAACGGGATGAAGACCGAAACTAAGGGCCTAGCCCTACACCACACTCTCCTTCTGCTCGGGACACGAGCTTCGGGGTCAAACTCATAGACATTTATGTGTTGCTATGTTCATCATTCTTTATGTATACGTTAAGCTTCTTTTTATTTCAACTCCTAATAATTCAAACTCTTAGCTTTTTTTGTAGGTTATATTTATCATTAAAACATTATGCCGGCACATAAACACTACTAACTGAAATACACGCTAGAAAATACTTTTACTAAAAACTTTTTTACTTGAGCAACACCCGGTGGTAACGCAAAATCGATACACTAGCGCAGCGCTAACCAGAGAGAATCGTCTACAATTTATTTATACCAGTGACATCTAGGGACAACTTTTAGAGCTATAATCTTATGGAAGATTATTTATTATTAACCATAAAAGTAGTTTTACTGATGTTAGTAACATATTCTCATGACTTAAGGTTTCTTTTTGTTGAATATTTTGTAATGGAAGTATTTCACGCCTGGGAAGGAGTTCATTAAAAATACATGATTGTAATGAATAATCTTAAATGATTTATGGCCAATATAAAAGGTGATATTATAAATAACATTAAAAAATAGAATAAAAATATTAGTAATCAAATAGGTTAGGTGATGACCAAGATCTTATTTACAGTAACTAGGTACTTATATGTAATTTTTATCAGCGCCGACAATGCCTACATTAATTAGATAGGTACTTATTAAGGATTAAGTTGGTAATCAAATGGTTTAGCGGTTGCAGTTATATTAATAACTTTTATGGTTCTGTAGCAAAAATGGAAACCCTTATATTACCCTTAGGAATCTCGTAATTATGTTGTGACATCGTCTGTCTGTCCTTTCGTGTCTGTTACAGCTAAAGGTTACAATATTAAAATATTGGAAGGCTCCGAAAAGTAAAACTAGAATCTCATATTCCGTACCCAAACAAGCTAGCCATTAGACCAGTAAAGCAGCAGGTAGGTGGCATATACATTGTATATATTATTTATGCTTATTCTGTTGCTTGTATAAATTCTCTAAATTAAATCACTTTGTCGACATGGAACGTTATGAAAAGGATTGTACGATTTGTAGATTTAAATTTTTTCAGTGTACGCATGCATCATTTGATTTATAAATAAATGCCCAGCAGATTTAGCTGTTGTCATAACGGTTTAGTAGGGTTTAGTGCTATAGAACGATCGCGTCAACGAACTGCCGTTCAAACTCATTCAAATCAAACCTATATGTATGTCTATTGAACTATTTTATCAACGTGAACGGATCGACGTGATTTTTTGCATAGGCATAGTTGAGAATCTGGAGAGTGACATAGCCTACTTTTTATTCCGGAAAATCAAAGTTCCTGCGGGATTTTTGAAAACTTAATCCACACGAACGAAGTCGTGGGCATCAACTAGTTATCAATATATGACTATATCAATATCTTTAGTGCTGTAAAATTATGAGTTTTCATCTAATTTTCATTCATCTGAATATGCATGAACTTCAAACAAAATAATGAACCTAGTCTTTGCTGTTTGTAAACTTTTTATATTTTTGAAGCTGTTGCATTTGGTTTGGTCTTTTAGTTTTCTCTTCGCCGGAGCATTTGCCCGCCTCGCAAATGGTAGATTCGTGGGTAAGGTTTCCTAATCATACGGTACGATCTAGGTACGATAAAAGTTATGATTGATGCAGCACACAATTACCTATGTGTATGAATGTGGAGCGCTATCTAAGTAGAATTAACAATGATCATTAGATCGCTTTCACATTAACTCTTAGGATCAGAATTTTTTATCATTCAGTTCGTAGTCGACTGACATAAAGTAAGTTTGATCCCATAAAAGTTACCGAATAAGTCGACTAAAATATCCTGAATTATCGGAAATTTAATTATCTTCAGAAATTCGGTTGCCGTAACATGCATAAGTCCGTATAGTTAACATTTATATACAATCAAAGTTCAAGATAACTACAGGAGTAACCGGCTCACTGCGACAAAAAGCCGTGGGCAAACGGTTAAATCCCCAGTTATATTAACAAAAATCAAAATGGGTTCGCATCTTGCGCAAGTGTAAGGGGGCCAAACAAGGGCTTTCGCAACGGGCCCTTCCGAAATTCGACGGTGCACAATGCACCCTCCGTAGTCCGTACCATCCCCACGCGAGTTCTCTTATTATTACGCGACTCCTGTTCCTGTCCCCACAATGTTCATATTATTTTTATATTGGGACTCGCTTGACGCGTCGCGAAGATTGTGTGGCGATAGTTTTTCGTGAGAAATTTCGATAAAGTTGTGCCGACGTTAAAAAATCTGAAAGAAATGAATCTTACGTGTAATTGCGCGAAGTTATTTGAATGGTTTCCTCGGTTCTGTCACCTAATATTGGCAGCGAAGGGAAGTATTAAGGTTTCGAGCGCTGCGGTCGTCTCAAGTTGCTTTTCTCATGAGTGGACATGTTTGTAAAATAATAACTTGAGCCTGAGAGTAATACGTGTGGTAGGAGCGCTGGATGGTCGGTGTTTTGCGTGCAGCGTCCACGGCTGTGCAGTGACCGAGTGTATCGATCGCGGACCTCGCTACGCTTACGAAGTACTGTGTATTTGGTGATCGCTTCAATTTGGCGGGAGCCGGGACGCCACGCCGCTTTTTGGCATGAAACCCAGTTTGGTGAGTTAACTTCTTACAATAAAAATGTCTAATAAAGAAACATTATTATTACGCTTTTTCAAAGAGTAATTGTATACACTTTTTGAATGTTTTTAAGGCGTGACAAAAAAGTCGTTATTTCAATAATATACCTACTTAGTAACTTCTCAATTCACTGTCTCCCGTCGAAACATCCCTTTTTTTAATTAAAGATTGTTAACGGTACTCTGAGAAGTAAGAAAAGGGAAAACGCTGGTTATAGATATTCGAATAGGGTTACTGAATTAGTTACACATGTTTTACTACTCCCTTTTACAATTAATGTTATCAAGTATGTGATGTTGGAAATAAAGACACCGTTATCATCGATCAAATTAAAGTACTTACCTATTATAAAATAATACAGATTTTAAATAACACCACTATTTTTAGTAAAATTTGACTGCACGATATAGTCGTGAACAATCACTCAAATGTGGTGGGTAAACTGAACAATAAACACCAACCAACCAATCACTTAAGCTTTTGTATCACAATATTAAGCAAACATACACAGGTACAATCCATCAAACAATTATAACAATATTTACTTGCAGATTTTTTTATTTTTAAAAGAAAAGCTAAAAATCTTTTCAAAGATAAAGTTACTACTAATGTTATCAAAAATACCTTGATTTTACCCGAGATCTGCGTAGATATAAAGCAATTGTAGGTACTTTTTCTTGAAAATATAAAGGTTTACCATCTATGAACATACTAATATTATTAAGGCGAAAGATTATATTTGTGTGAGTGTGTGTATGTGTATGTTTGTTACTCCTTCAAGCCACAACAAATGAATTGATTAGGCTAGGAATGGAGATAGGTCACACTCAAGATTAACACATAGGCTACATTTTATCCCGGAAAATTTAAGAGTTCCCGCGGGCATTGAAATAATAATCAACGCGGACGAAGTCGCGGGCACCATCACTACTTAATATTATAAAGGGACAATGCGAATTTTGTGAGTTTGTGTATTATATGTGGAGGGTAATCTTTGGAAGTACTGCACCTATTCGAAAAATTCTTTCACCATTAGAAAGATACATTATACCAGATGTTAAAGAGATTAAAAACTTCACATGAAATAGTTATAATAAACTTATATTTCTTATATTTTCCTACTTTATTGTTAACCCTAAAAAGCGGACAAAAGCGACTAACTTGTTCGGAACCCTACACTGCGCGTGGCCTGACACGCGATTGGTCATTTATTTTTCTGAAAATCAGCGCTGAATATCTTTGTTATAGGAATTCAGCTTTTGCTGAGCTCGGACCTTTTTTCGGGTTGTGCGACACATGACATAATGTGTTAAACCGGCGCTTCTATTGCTTGGGTTTTTTTGCAAACGCTTGAGAGATGGAAGTGTGATAATGTACCTTAGTGTATCGTGATGAGTGGCACAATTTCTAAAATAAATGCTTTTTCTTTTTCTTCTTTTCTTTCTTTTTCGTTAACGTGGAGTTAGGTTTTTAAAAATCTCGCGGGAGGCGTCTGGTTTTCCGGGATAAAAGGTAGCCTACGTCACTCTCCAAGTCCTCAAATATACCCACGAAAAAAATCACGCCGCTCCGTTGCTGTGATAACTCAAACACTAACATGTATAATATTCTACTGTTAAAGGTTTTCTTGTTTTTTGGTTTTAGTTACTTTTTAAGCGTACGGAAAGGGAAGTAAGCATTTTCACATATTTATATAAGCTTTCAATGCGTCCCCCTGCTCAGGACAGGCTTTGACGTCATCACTCCCACGTAGCCTACGTTTCAACTCCCTTTGGACTTAAGATGTAAATGAAATACGATATAATTGAGTGGAATTTTCTTGTTATTCATGTTTATTTTAGTTTTCGTGTTATATGAACTAGGTATTATTTTATCTAACAATAGTACTCATTTAAATTTAATTTGAATTTGAATTTATCGAAGTAAAAAAGGTTTGGTCTTGAGCTGTTTTGAGAATTTCTAACTCATATTTTAATGTTTCAAAAAAATCTGTGTGTAATTTATGTACGTTACATTTCTTATACTTTGTATTTTTAAAAATATATTTTTGTTTATTTTCCCTTGTGTTATAGGATTCAGGGCCTATACCACCAACACTTACAGCAGTATTATTTCAATATGGTTTTGATATGTCATGCAATGTCAACCTTAAAGTAATAAATTTATTGTTGTCATTCTGTGACATCTCAAAACAATAATTAAATAATACTGCTGTAGGCGTTGTTGGTAGGCGCCTTGTTGCCTACGTGCGGCGTTTCAAATAACATAAAAAAATAATGTTAAGAGTTTTTCACATGAAAGGCAAAAACTTGTCACGTCTTTCATGTGTAAGGTACTTCATAAATATTCTAGTCTATTCTTAAATATCACATAATATGGGAAAATATTTTTTAAATATTGGAGATTTATATCCTTAGGATTTAAATCTCCAATAAGGTTCCCGGGACTTCGTCCGCGTTGCCTTAGGTTTTCAAAAAACCCCGCGGTTGTCATTCTCCAGGTCTTCGGCAACGTTATAGTTGCTGCGTGATTGTACGACAAATAAAGAGTACCCGCAGACTTAAAATTTCAAGTTGGAGAACTAAATCGCAGGGTATACTTACTTATCCCTGCACATCTTATCGAACTAAATCGGCGATCATTTCTTTGCCAAAGTCAGTCGGCCAACTTGAAATTGTATGTCTGCGATCGCTCAAACACTTTAGAATATTATCATGAGATTTAGCTTAAAAAATCGATATTATAAATGGTCTGGAATTTTTATCTTGAAATAGGTTTAACGTTTCCAATTAAAGCCAATCGCCACCCTCATTTTCTTCCCTCCTTTGTGGCGGTGCAAACACTCAAGAAAAGTTTGTAGTACTTGAAACCAAATTCGCACAAGTAATCGAAGCCGACGTTCTATTTTCGTCGCAATCATCGGGTTTCGACTTTCGACCCCACTGGTTTATCCATTGTCAGTTTTGGAACCAAGGTGCTAAGATTCATCCGTGTGCTTATACATACTACAAACATTGCAATTACTGCCATTGTGACGTCTTCCTTAGTTCTGGACGGATTTTAAAATTTTGAATTTATCAAAAAAAAAATGTGAATAACTATTGTGCTTAGTAAAATATCACATGCTTCAGTATTGAAGGAAAACATCGTGAGGAAACCTGTACGCCTGAGAGTTCTCTATAATGTTCTCAAATGTGTATGAAGTCTACCAATTCGTATTTGGCCAGTGTAGTTGACTACGGCCTATAATAATCTTTCTCTGAGAGGAGATCTGCGCTCAGTTGTGAGACGTTCATGAGTTGCTCGTGATGATGATGATAATTGTGCTTAAAAAGATAATTTATTGTTTCTTTTATTTTTGTTTTTTTAGGGTCCCGTACCAATCCAACCAACCAACGGAACCCTATTACTAAGCCTCCGCTGTCCATTCGTCCGTCAGTCCGTCTGTCTGTCAGCGAGCATCTCAACTCATGATCCGTAATAGGTAGACAGTTGAAATTTTCACAGAATGTGTATTTCTGTTGCCGCTATAACAAATAATGAAAATAAATTAAAAATTAAAGGGGGCTCCCCTACTAGAAACGTGTTTTTTTTTTAATTTGATTTATATCCAGAAATTAGGTAAAATAGGTTTGCTAATTTTTTATGGATTTAAATCAAATTCCATTCACAAAAGTCACATGTAAATATGTAAAGCTCATCCTTGCCTGTTTTCTTATTTTTGCCTCAGTCAAGCCCGTTTTTCGATGACGTAAATAAATTACAATTTCACATAAACCAACTCCCAACACGTTAGATACAAGATCACATTATAAGGTCGCTATAATCTTTGGCCAATATAAATGCTAATAATTCTCGATTGCATCCAGTATGACTTATTACCTAACTATCTCGTAGTTTATGAATAGCATTAGCGTAAAGTAATTAACATATTAATTAATTAGGTTTATCGATTACAGACCCCTTAAAATGACTACAAGTATGATCGTTTTAGGGTCTACACTTCAACATACGTGTTCAAACTAAAATTATTTTACACTTTTAAGTGGCATTTGAAGTCGGTTTTTTTATTAAGATTTTTTTGTTTTAGTGTAGCTTCATGGGACCAATTCACTAGGTCATTTGTTTTGTTCCTTAAAAAAAATATTAACATGCCGAATAGGAATTTAGAATATGTATCTGTGCTATCCTATCTACATACGTATTCTTAATTTGTCATGGTTTCTTCATGGTCAAAAGTCATACAACGTTACACATATTCTGATCATAAGCGATTTGCTCTTATTGAGGAGTTCTGTTCTCCATCTCCCAAAATATTAATCAGATCTTCGCCGTTAAATGGGACCAACCTGACGATACGTCCTTTCAAATAAAAAAAAATTATTGAAATCGGTCCAGATTTGACGGTGTTATGAAGTAACATCGCCAAAAAAAATAAGCGTCGAATTGAGAACCTCCTTTTTTAAAGTCGGTTAAAAATATGCAAAGTAAACCCTGGTACTGTGCCTGGTACAGCCCAGTAAAGTACTTGGGCATTTAAATCGTCTCGATATAAGGGATAGCTTTTCGTTAAACTGCGTTCTTCTTCAGGTTCTTGTCCTTTTCCCATGCTACGAGTATGTGGGGTCGACACAACATGTCTTTTTCTTCCACTCGCTTCTATCATTCGTTAACTCATTATCTACTTCTCTTAAACTGCATTATAATACTTATTATAACACTGTTATTGCATTGCAACACAAGCGCATTGCATTGCCAACATATCTAGTGCATAAAGCGTGAATAACTTGATATGAAACAGTGCAGTTTTTATACTGGTATTAAGGACGTATGAGAATGGAGGTTGGACACCCGATACTGCAGTCTTTGGTTTCACACAATCATTGCAGTTTGCGTCTACGCAACAGCTGATTTTCATTTGTTATTAATGTACATATAAATAGGGACCAGTTTCTGTGTCTTCACAATTAAGTCTAAATCTTCTTTGCCACTATCTGCCATACTTACAATATAATTAGTATTGTATTCTCCATTGCAATGTAACTTATCTTGTATCCACTCGTATATGCTACATAATATTGGCTAGCAAATATTTTGTGTGCGACGAATTTGTTTTTAGTCTTTTTACGTTAAATGGGAATAACTCTCCTATTTGTAACATTAAAGCCAAAAGAAATCTCGACCTCTGTAATTATGGCGTTTTCATAATTACCTGACAGTTAAGCGAATTGCGCAAAAGTTAGAAACTTTGAATGGGAAAAATTCAGCATTGAGCGAAACAGCAGCGCTGCATGAAAATTCCGGTTAACAATTTTTATAGGCATGAATATCAATTTGTTACGGTTAAGCTCATCACGTGTAGTCTCTTTGATGTTTCTGACAGCTATTTTTACCTTGTGTTAACATTTGTAACAAGATCGTTTGGAAGTATATTAGTATAGCAAAATAATTATAACGAGCTATTCTGATATTTTACTACTTTATTTTCAAACAGTTTTATAGTTCTCTATGATTTACGAAAAAATTTTAAACATCGAAGTTTTATTCATGAGTACTGGTATCAAAAGAAAATATTAAAATACATACCTACCTATCATGTTATTAAGAAATTATAAAAAAATCAACGGAGCTCTGAATATTAATAATATATTCAGTAGGGGCTAGTGAAGGATATCTTATTATTATATATACATAAAATTTTCATTAATTAATAAAGATATGTTATAAAAAGCTTATAAGTACATATTTACATAAGCCTGTGATTATTATAGGTAGTGTTGCGTTGCGAATGACCCCATTTACTGATTTGTACTTTAACTTCAATCAGATATTCTCCCCTCTATTGTATAGCTTTCTTAATTGAAATCGTGCTGGTGTGGTCGCTTAACTAGATTCTTAAAGAGTATATATTTTCCTTTTATTAAATGAAATAGTTTCGTGTAATTTTATTGCATGACAGAGAGAGAGAAAGACAGTGTTAAAACGAGACATTTTACGAGTACACAAGCCAAGTTGGAGGCTTCACATTAAAAAAGTTTAATTACAATGTTTGAAATGTTTAACATTTTTTAAGTTAGCTTATTTTATTTGCCAAATAAAAATTATTACAATCTCGGTTTTTATTTGGATATTTGATAGATTGAAGGATATGAAAGTGGTTTCGAAATTGCAGCAAGCCATTCCCATTTCCAGTGGCGAACCGTCACTTTGGACGCCTAATTTGAATGCGGTTTAAAGTGTTTCGGCTTTCGCAGTTTGCACATTTTACTTGAAAGTCATGCAAAATCTGTACTAGGGAGATACTTTCTTACTAATAAGTCTATTTCCTTCAAAGAATAATATAAATGATAATTTTCTTTTGTTGACAGATTTTGAAAAAAATCCTGATAAGATTTTCATTTTGATGTCTTCTGATGGAAATAACTAATAGTTATATCATTGTCATATGTTGCTGACATATAGCTGGAAAAATTGATAGACGGGGATTATAGTCTGGAATAACACATAGGCTACTTTTTATCTCGGAAAATAAGAGAGCTCCCGCAGGAATTAACGCAAACGAAGTTGCGGGCATCCGGTTGTATTTTTTATAAAACCTGTTAGTAGTATAGAAAGCCGGTTTCAGCTCACTCCCAGCCTAGGCCAAAAAAAAAAAAAGTGCGGCCAGGCCAAAAAAATAAAAAAAGTGTGCCCACCCCCCAAAAAAAAGTGCGCCTAGGTAAAAAAAAAGTGTGCCTAGGCCAAAAAATAGTGCAGCCAGGGCAAAAAAAAGGGTCAGGGCGATCCGAAAAAAAAGAGGCCCGCCGCAGGCGAAAAAATTTTGGCTAAAATTCCAATAAGACAAATTCCAATTGGAATTCCAATCATTGGAATTCCAATTGAAGAGTTTAGTATTTCCACTTCCTAATAGATGGCGCTGCTTGTCAAGGCATAAAATGGTACGCTACTGTAAGATAGATGGTGTAATGGGGCGACTTAAAATGACACGCTACTACAAGGTAGATGGCGTTGAGTGTTTTAAGTGTGATATATTTTCCGTCCTATTTCGTGTTGGATTTTCCGTTCCCATTGGTTATGAGAGTGAGAGAATGTAGAGTGCACCAGTGTTTGTGTACACACTTGTGCACTATAATACCTCCTGTGGTTAAACTTGTATCACTACCAGACAACACTTATTGATATCGCATAGAACCTAAAAGCCCGGCCTACGGCCGGGCAGCGGAACTTTTATGTTTTAACCTAACCTAACCTAGCTAGTAAATTAGGTTAGCCTAATTGCTCGAAGTGCTCCAGGCACCCGCTAATGTTTGTTACACAAGAAATTCATTCCAAAGAATCGAACCTGTCAGTTAAACAGAGCGAGCGCACTAACCACTGTACCAAGGAGGTCACATACCTGCTTGCTTTGAACAAAAGTGAAAAGACCCTTTTCCTTTCGTCGCATTCCTACGTTTTTTTTTTTAACCGAATTCAAAATAAAAAAGGTTATGCACTTTATGTTTGCAAAATACGAATTAAAAGTCAATTAAACGTTTAAAAAAATCGAATAATAACTTCTCTCTCATTATTGATGTTCTTTTGAATGAGAAAATATAATTCTATATTGATTAATCATTTATAGATTTAAATATGATTATGCACTAATTAATGTTTGTTACACAAGAAATGCATTTCAAAAAATTGAACCTAGGACTTCTCAGTTAATATAAAACCATAACACTCACCACTGCGCCCTTAGAGGTCTTCATGCGCTTTCTACCTGGTAGGACAATAGACCCTTGCATTCCAACGTTTTTGCGCTTTTAACCGAATTCAAAATAAAGATTATTCTGTATTTATGTAACTCGTACGTTAAGTCGTATGTAAGTACAAATTCAAAGTCAAATTAAGAGTTTCAAAAAATCGAATAACAACTTCTGAATTAATAAATGAGTGAATATGAAAAACGGTAAACTTGAAAATACTTTGAGTAACTAGCTATTGAAAACGATTAGTATAATATGTAATTCTTAAGCGATGTCTCAGCTCTCACGAGGTTCTCATCATAGGAATTAGGGTATAGTGATTCTCTGTTATTATTATTGATGTTTTTTTAACTTAAAAAAAAAGGTATATTAACCTAATTAACCTGAATCTGTTGATGGTGTATTTAGATAACATCTTCGACACGTACGAACTTGGTTGATTTTTTGTACTCTTTTTTTTAATTCCCATTATCTTTGGGTAGGATATAGATACAAAAAATGATTGCCTGCAGATTGCCGTATATTACACAAAAAATAGATGGCATCTTCGACACGTACGAACTTGGTTGATTTTTTGTACTCTTTTTCATCTTTGTTAGGATATGGATACAAAAAAATTATATTGCCTACAGATGCAAGGGATCAAGACATGTTAATTCATGTCTAAAACATGTGTGTATAAAAAGGGTCCATTCTAATTTTCTATCATAAGTTTACCTTGTGTCAGCTCGTGAGTATCTCAGTTTTAAATATAAAGTCTTAAATATTATCTACTAATTACCAGTCTAGGAATATTGTGTTGTGAATCTACATATTTCCGTTCATTATGGTGGTAAGTGCGTAATTATACTTGTTATTATTTAAATTATATTTGTAGCTAACATATCGATTCGTTATTATTGGGCTACTTTTTGAAATTTTATAAATATAATTAGTTTATTACAGTAATTACATTACAGTATAATATTATAAAGGCTAAAGTTTGTATGTGTATGTTTGTTACTCCTTCACGCCACAAGAAATGAGCCGAATTGGCTGAAATTTGGAATGGATCCAGGATTTAAACATAGGCTACATTTTATCATGGAAAATTAAAGATTCCCTACGAGAATTAAAAAAACCTTAATATACGCGGACATCATCTAGTGTAATTCTATAAATTGAATAATCTCCTTTTTATTTCAGGACTCGGAAAATGAAATCAGTTATAAGAATTATTATTATCCACTCAATGTGTCAGATGATCAAGATGCAAGTGATTGTATGACAAATAATAAAAAGACTGCTTCAAAAAGGATCAAAACAATGGAACAAAATAATATAGATGTGTTTTTTGAACATCCAAAGAAAAAGAAGAGGGCAACTACTTCTTCATCTGTGGCTCAGGCGATTGATGGAGGTCTGTCGTATATCTCATCGAATGATGCTGACAGTACAAACGCAAGTCATCTCATCAAAATAGATGTCTATGACATGAAGAATCTGAAAGGGGTTTCACCTCTTGAATACTGGAAATATGCAGATTTACGATTAAAGTACTATGTGAATTCAGACGCTGATAAATTTTATCTCAGCACTCGAGATATTATTTACAACATAACAAAGCAGATCGCAGGAAGACATGATTGTAAAAAATATTTTGTCGAGAGAGATAACAAGCAATAACAATAGCTATAAATTATTCCATCCCAAAAAATAAAACTATTTAAAAGATAGCATCGTTACCTGCAAATCAAGACCCATGTCACTTAACGTAAATAAATTTTTAAAATAATGTGCAGTCTCCCTACTATTTGTCTGTGAATACAGACGAAACAAATTATAAAAGAGTGCTGTTCTAACACAATCAAGTCATATTCCATCTCGCTATCCACAACAATGTTGTGTCAACTGTGTGCTTTTAACGACTCTGTTTACAATGAAGAATTGGTTGAAAATTGTGAAGAAGCAGAATTGAACGCCGAGTTAGTTAACATATGCATGGAAGCCGACCGAAATCAAGTTTATTCGTGAGTATTTTTTATTCATCATTTTTTCCATGAACAGTATTTATTTTAATCTATTATATTTCAAACGATTCATCGAGGCTTGGGTGCACGACTATAAATTTTTACTAATCTAACAGCTACCATCAACCTGATCAGTTCAAACTTGTTCAAACATAACGCTGATGGGGAGGGGCTATTTACGTATAAATACTCGGTTAAGACGTTAGCTACACTCATTCAGAGAGAAGTTGTGATAGAAAAATATTAATAATGGAAGCTTTTTCCAATGATGAAATAAGTGTATTTTCTAAATCATTTGTGTTAAATAAGATGCATAGATACATACGGTTGTGGTATATCTCTGATAGACTCCCTAGATGGATGTTAGATGACCCAGAGATTAAACCGTTTTATACACCATGTAGTGGTCATCGTACTTCAATTTTTCCTCATTCTGATGAAATTGACGGTGTATTTCCTATGAAAGCATATTGTAATATGTGTGTTACAAATGGTAAATTATATTTAAATAAAAGATTAGTGTAACATTTATTTTATAGAAAATATGTTTTATTATATCAATTTTTATTTTTCAGTTCAAAGCAAACTGGAGCCGGAGTGAAAAGAAAAGCTACTACAGTCACAAACTCTACGAGTAAGCAACCATGTTCTCAAGAACCTTCTACATCTACGGAGCCATTGACTACAGCAAGACTAACGGGGGAAGAATCGTCCTTACCTGTAAGTTCTACAAAATATCATAGTATCGAGTGTTCTTACTGTAAAATAAATGTGAATCAAAAGTACTATTCTAACCACCTTAGAAGCAAAAAACATATAAATAACGTACTTCTTAATAGTTCGGTTCAAAACTTAACCAATGTGCAATTAATAGAAAATGCCTTCGGTCGACGAATAGCAACATACAGGATTTCCAATAATAATTCACAATTTCAGACACCTGAAGCTTTTCTTGATTCAATTAAAAATTCTGTTCATGACTTGCTTCATACGCTTTTAAAAGAGCATACTTTAATTAAAGTTAACTTCATTTTAAACGGAGATTTTATTCAGGCAACAAAAAACTTAGAAACTTCCTTTGACTTTCAAACGTGTAACTATACATTCTGTTTAGGTGATGAAATTAACATCATTTACTCGGATTTATTAACTGAAACTTCGAGTAAAGTTTGTAATTTTGAAAAGAAAGATAGTGGTTGGAGTCTTAAAAAAATTAATTATGTGGATTTAAATATAAATAAATTAAACCCTTTAAAAGGGAACTCTTATATAGATTTACCCATAGATATTAAACATAAACTTGCTATTATTAATGTTAAAAATAATGACAATAAATGTTTTCAATGGGCTATACTTTCCGCTTTGTATCCTGTTCAAAAAAATGCCGACAGAGTGACTTCATATATATCGAAACAAAACTCTTTAGATTTTTCAAATATTCCATTTCCAGTACAATTAAAAGATATCAACAAATTTGAAACCTTAAATAATATTAGTATAAATGTTTTTGGAATTGAACATGACACAAAAAGCAATTCTACGAAGATTATTGGTCCTCTCTATTTCACAAAATGTCGAAAACAGAAACACATAAATTTATTATACGTAAATAATGGTTCGAATGGTCATTATTGTTATATAAAGAATCTTTCTAGGCTAGTTGGTCGACAATTAACCAAACATATCCATGCTGTATTTATTTGTGATGGTTGCTTACTATATTTTCAATCAGATATTAAATTGAAATCCCATCAAGAGTTTGATTGTAATCATATTAGAACTGATTTGCCCGATATCACACAAGCTAAACTAACATTTAATAAATATGAAAGAAAGCTCAAATTGCCTTTTGTTGTTTACGCAGATTTTGAAGCATTTTTAAGTCCTATACAAGGTTGTGATAATGATCCAACTACCTCATACACAGCAAATTTTCAAAAACATGAAGTATATAGCTTTGGATACTATATCAAATGTACATTTAATAATAGTCTATCAGTATATAAAACTTATACAGGTACCGACTGTGCCAAAGTGTTTATGGAGACTTTAAATGATGATATAAAACGAATTTATGATGAGCATTTAATTGAAGTTTATCCACTACCTCTGACAACAAATGATAACAAAAAATTATCTAGGACATCCACATGTCATATATGTGAAAAAGAACTGAAATCGGATTACGAAATAGCATATAATAAATACACCGGAGGTTTAGTAGGTGTCTGTCACAAAAGCTGTAGTAAAAAGTTAGAAATTCCTCAATTTATACCGATAATTTTACATAACCTTAGTAACTATGATGCTCATTTCATTGTGCACGCATTGAATTTCTCAGAAGGTGGGATAAATGTCATACCCCAAAATAAAGAACGATATATTTCATTTTCAAAAAAGATAAAAATCATGGACAAACAAATTGAATTGAGGTTTATTGATTCTTTTAAATTTTTATCTAGTAGTCTAGAATCCTTAACAAATAATTTAAATGATAAAGACTTCATCGAATTGCGAAGAAATTTTCAAAGTGAAAAAGATATTTATTATTTAAAACGTAAGGGTGTATACCCATACGAATGTATGACATCTTTTGACTCCTTAAAGTTAACGTCACTCCCAACACAGGATCAATTTTTCAGTACACTTACAAACAGTACTGTTTCAAATGAGGATTATAAACATGCTAGAGATGTTTGGAATCATTTTAAATGTCGTAATATGAGTGATTACTCTGATTTATATCTCAAAACGGATGTGTTACTTTTAGCAGATATATTTGAAAATTTTAGAAATGTATGTATTAAAACTTATGATTTAGATCCTGCGCAATATTATACTGCACCAGGTCTTAGTTGGGATGCAATGTTAAAGTACACACAAATAACGTTAGATTTACTAACAGATTTTGAAAAAATTGCATTTGTGAAATCAGGTATACGCGGCGGTGTTTCACAGTGCAGTAACCGTTATGCGCAAGCTAATAATAAGCACATGGCAAATTTTAATCAGAAAATCCAATCATCTTATCTCACATACTTAGATGCTAATAATTTATATGGTTGGGCTATGTCTCAATACCTTCCAACGGGGGCTTTTGAATGGGTAAGTTGTGAAACTAATTTCAACATACCAATTGATTCTGATGTGGGTTATATTCTAGAAGTAGATTTAGAATACCCTGAAACTTTACATGACTTACATACCGATTTTCCTCTTTGTCCAGAGAATATACTTGCTGGAGGGAGTAAAACTATAAAATTAGTTCCAAATCTATTTGATAAAACTAAGTATGTTATTCATTATAGAAATCTTGTACAGTGTCTAGAAATGGGCTTAAAACTAAAAAAAATTCATAGGATTTTAAAATTTAATCAAAGTCCTTGGTTACAAAAATATATTGATTTAAATACACAGTTGCGTACATCTGCACAATCTGATTTTGAAAAGGATTTCTATAAGTTAATGAATAATTCAATATTCGGAAAAACAATGGAGAACATTGAAAAACGTGTTGATGTTAAACTATGTACACATTGGGAAGATAAGGGAAAATCTGTTGGTGTTCAAAAACTTATTGCGAGACCTGAATTTCATAGTGTCTCAATATTTTCGGAAAATTTGGTTGCTATACAATTGAAAAAAACGAAATTACTTTACAATAAACCTATTTACTTAGGATTTTGTATTTTAGATATTTCTAAAACGCTTATGTATGATTTCCATTATAAGTATATGAAAAAGAAATATGGCTCAAATTGTAAAATGTTATATACTGACACTGACAGCTTCATATATCAGATTTTTACTGATAACTTTTATGATGACATTAAACCTGACTTAAATAAATACTTCGATACTTCGGATTATCCCCCTAATAATAGTTTTGATATTCCCTTGATGAATAAAAAAAAAATTGGCTATTTTAAGGATGAAAATAATGGTAACATTATGACTGAATTTGTTGGTTTGAGATCAAAAGTGTATGCTTTTAATGCACAAAATAAATTCATTGCTAAGGCAAAAGGTGTAAACAAATCGGTTACCAAAAATTTCAAAATGCAGAATTATAAAACAGTTTTATTTGAACAAAAAAATGAACTATGTGAGATGTATAGATTCAGATCGATAAAGCATATAATATTTACTCAAAAAACGAATAAAATATCATTATCACATTCAGATACAAAACGGTTTTTAGTTAATAACTCTACCAACACCTTAGCTTGGGGTCATTACAAAATAAAGTCGTTTAATAATGATTAGCAGTAAGAATCATTGATGATATTTTTTAAGTAATTATAAGAATGGATAGATGTAGCCTTAAGTTATAAATTGTATAGAAAAATAAATTGTATAATTATAAATAAATGTATTACTTAAATCGATGTTGTGTCACTTTATTCCCCATTTCTTTATCTAATTTAACTAAAGCAACACGTATTTTGAACATGTATCATTTTCTCCATCCATTTACTGCTATAGTTGCTGGACCGAGTGGATGTGGTAAATCACATTTTGTGACAAATTTCTTGAAACACTGTAATTATATATGTAATACACGATTTGATCAAGTTTTATGGTGCTACGATGAAATGCAGCCTCTATATAATCTAGAAAATGTAACTTACATTCAAGGAATTCCTGAAATGAATATGTTTGATGGAAAACATCCTCAATTAATTATACTTGACGATCTCATGAGGGAGTCAGATGGTCGTGTTGTTGATATTTTTACTAAAGGTAGTCACCACAGAAATTTAAGTGTTTTTTATATCACACAAAATCTTTTTCATCAAGGGAAAGGCCAACGAGATATTTCTCTGAATACAAGTTACATAATTTACTTTAAAAATCCCAGAGATCGAACACAAATTCGTCATTTAGCACGTCAAGTATTTCCAGAGAATTCAAAGTTTGTTGAAGAGGCTTATAAAGATGCCACTACTGAGCCTCATGGCTATTTAATGATTGATTTAAAGCAAAATACAAATGATTCATGTCGTTTTAAAACTAAGATAGATAGTACCTCTAATGATTGTGTGGTATACATCCCTAAAAAGGGGTTTAAATATGGTTTACATCACTCAGTTCTTGTCAGTAACAAATAATGGTTGAAGGAAGCAGCACGCTAGATTCAAAAAAGTTAAGGTGTGCATTACAAACATTTAAACCAAAATATCGTAAAATTTTACTTCGCTCTCTTAAGAAAGAAGAAATTAATCGTGTTTGTGAGTATATCAAAGAAATATTTAAAGAAAATACCCCCAATAAAGAGACAAGAGAATCTTCTGTAAAACTGAATTGTTTCTTTTCTACAAAGTTAATATAAATATGTATTCAGATTCATTCTAAAATAATGTCTGCACGAGTAAAAACACACAAAAATTTACTAAAGGCTTTACACACACTTCAACCGAAATTCCGCACAGCCTTATTGAAAGCTTGTAAGGACGAGGAAATCAATTGTATTTGTGAGTGTATTTTCAATATACTAAATGGTAAACTACCTTTGAAGGATTGTGAGAAGGCCAAGTTAAAAAAACACAAAACTATTCTGAGAAAATTAATAAAGAAAGGGAGAAATAAATCACGAAAACGTATTATAATTCAGAAAGGGGGAGCATTTCTACCTATTATTTTGGGAGCTGTTTTAAGTGGACTGTTTAATTTAATATAAAAAATGGAACACGCAAAAAAAATGGTTCTTATTGAACCAGAGGTTATTGAAAGGTTAAAATCAAAAAATATTGCATCTGACGATTCTTTATCAAGATTAGATAAAGAAATGCAAAAAATACTGAAAAGTAAACTTGATGATCGTGAAAAATGGTCACTGTACACACAAATTTTACAGAGATATCTCCATATAACTGAAGGAGAGAGAAAGCCAATTAAATTACCAGTGACTGTGGAGGACGATCGAAGCTATGACAATAACAGTATCTTTAAAAAGGAAATGAAAGACAATGATTCAACAGTTTATGAGGAATCAGAGGATGATAAGCACGTACAGGGGCTACCAATTGATTTTTTATATTCCCCTACTTATATAAACAAATTAATACCGAAAACGTATAGGAAAAAAGGTGATATATTATTAAATGCTCTGCTAAATAATAAAGAAAAAATTTGCTGGAAAAAGGATGGATCAATAGTCGTAGATAATGAAGTTGTAGATGGTAGTAATATAGTGGATCTAGTGAATTATACCCTAAGACCATTAAAACGCTCCAAACCTAATGGATGGGAAATATTTATCCAAACTATAAAAGATATAGGGGTTCCCTTAATATGTATTGGTAATCCTCAAGCTTCTGAAAATATTAGTAACATATCTCCAAAATTCAGAGAACATAGTTCTCCATCTGATGATAAAAGTCCAAAAACTTCATCATACAGACTAAGGAAAAAACAAGACATTTGGGAAAGATGGAATCCATATTAGACATAAAAGATATTTATTATGATGTATCCAATCCCGCTGGTTACGGAAGTGCAGAGAAATTAAAAAGAGCATTAAAAGGTAAAATGAATAGAAAGCAAGTGAAAGAATGGTTGCAAGCTCAGGAAACTTATACTTTACATAAGCCTGTGCATCGAAAATTCCCCCGGAATAAATATATTCTATCTAATCTTAATGAACTTTGGCAAGCAGATTTAAGTGATATGCGTACTTATTCTCAATATAATGAAGGTTTCAATTATATTCTTTGTGTTATTGATGTTTTTAGTAAATACGCTTTCGCTAGAGCACTAAAGAAGAAAAATTCTGAAAGCATAAAACAAGCATTTGAAAGCATATTTACTGAAGCTAATACTACTCCTACCCACTTGCAATCAGATAAAGGTACTGAATTTGTATCAAAAGATGTTAGACAGTACTTTAAAAGTAAAAATGTAAATTATTACACAACCAACAACCCAGATATTAAAGCAAGTATAGTTGAGAGATTTCAAAGGACATTAAAAACTAAAATGTGGCGTTATTTTACACATAAAAATACCTATACTTATATTAACATTTTACAAGATTTACTCTATTCTTATAATCATAGTTTTCATTCAAGCATAAAAATGTGTCCGTTTGAAGTTAATTTTAATAACATCATGACAGTTTGGAATAATTTATATGGAAATATATACAATAAAATCAGTGCTAAACAACAGTCTAAGTTTTCAATTGGAGATCATGTAAGGATAACAAAATATAAGCACATTTTTCAAAAAGGATATGAGACAAATTGGAGTGATGAAATATTTATTATAACTGGTATAAAAAATAGCATGTCTAGAGTAGTCTACACACTTAAAGATCTACAAAGTGAACCTATTGTTGGTACTTTTTATGAGAATGAACTACAAAAAGTTACATATAACCCCACCACTCAATATAAAATTGATAAAATACTACGGTCTCGCTACTCAGGTAACAGAAAAGAAGTACTTGTCAAGTGGAAAGGTTATCCTGACAAATTTAACAGTTGGATTTTAGAATCCAGTCTTAAACAGATAGGATGATGGAAGACAATTTTTATTTAACTTTACTTAGTAATAGTTCAATGGAATACTTCCCGGAAAACACGACGACCACGTTCTCAACAAAATTACCAAAATCGCTTATTTTGGAAGGTGAATGGCACGTTGGAGTTGTAGAATTTCAATATCCTTGCACTATGTATACGGTTAGAGACTATGAAAATGTTATTTATACATCAAAGTGGATTACAATACCCGATGAAGATATAAACTCTTTAGTGCACTATAGAAACCGTATTCCTGCCATGAACTATGATAGCATTGAACATATTGTAGCTGAATTAAATAAAAATACAGATGCTGGAATAATGTTTAACTATGATGAAATAAAGAAGCAAGTATCAGTATTATGTGCGAATAACGCAATTGATGTACTTAAGTTGTCAACCAAATTATATTTACAACTTGGTTTTGAACCAAATACAAATCTAATTCAAAATAATATCGGAACATATCCTTATAATTTAAAATTAGGATTACCATCTCAATTGTTCATTTATTGTGATATAATAGAACCACAGATTGTTGGTGATGTTATGGCCCCTCTTCTCAGAATAGCACCACTAGATCCTACAGTCTATGTATACGGGGCAAATAAAATGCATATTTTTTCACCGCCTCATTACGTACCTGTCATGCGTAGAGAGTTCGATGTGATAGAAATAGATATAAGAACGAGTACAGGTCGAAAAGTACCATTCCAGTTTGGGACAACGTGTATTAAAGTACATTTTAAGAGAATCAAGTGAATACACATATTTCAAATGCCGTGCCCGTATTTACATTATTATTCTCATCAAGCTGGTACAGGTGTAGGTGCAATTTATAAAGGTGCACCTTATCAGCGAGGTCACGGTATTGGTAGTTTTTTGGGCGGACTATTCAGATCTGTTCTTCCACTTTTGAAAAGTGGTGCAAAAGTTGTGGGTAAAGAAGCTTTGAATGCTGGTGTGGGTCTACTGTCTGATATGTTAAATGTGCAACCAATGGATGAATCTATCAGGTCACGTTTAAAAACAGCAACTTCGAATTTAAAAGAAAAAGCT
Source organism: Hipparchia sbordonii (assembly GCA_038048805.1). Lineage (NCBI taxonomy): Eukaryota > Metazoa > Arthropoda > Insecta > Lepidoptera > Nymphalidae > Hipparchia > Hipparchia sbordonii. The sequence goes on from CM076102.1 coordinate 6,785,281, forward strand.
GACAAAAAAATTGATTCAATAATGAGAGGATCAGGATATAAAATTAGACGACAAAAACGGAAACGTATCACTCCTAAAAACACTCTCAAACGGAGCGGTACTAAGAAAATTAAACAAAGTAATATTCAGGATATTTTTCATAAAAGTTAAAATTAAAAAATGTCATTTTTACATCATCACTCCTGTGAATGCGTAAAATCTGAGTTGGATTTGTTTGCTCTACCATCGACTCAAACTAGTATTGAAGGAGGTCAGTGGATCCATTACAACCCCATTTCATCATTGACCGATGATGGACCCATTGAGTTTTTAGTACCAGGAAATGGAGATGATTATATTGATTTATCTCATACCCTACTTCACATAAAAGCTAAAATTCAGAATACTGATGCAACTAACATTGCGGCGACGTCAAATGTTGCTCCAGTTAATAATTGGCTGCACTCGCTTTTTAGTCAGGTTGATATATATTTAAATCAAAAACTCGTATCACCACCAAACAACACTTATGGGTATCGTGCTTACATCGAGACTTTGCTTAACTATGGTACAGCTGCTAAGAAATCTCATCTTACTTGTGGGCTTTGGTATAAAGATACAGCCTCAAAAATGGATTCATGTGATGCTTCAAATCAGGGATATGCAAAAAGAGAAGAATTAGCAAAGGAAAGTCAAATTATTGAAATGATTGGACACATACACGCTGATATTTTTAATCAAGATAAGTTTTTAATCAACGGTGTTGAAATGCGTCTTAAACTAGTACGTTCGAAAGATACTTTTAATCTTATGTGTTCAATGGCAGATAGTAAATTCAAAGTGCATATATCTAGTGCTAGCCTTATAATGCGCAAAGTTCGGATCAATCCGAGTGTATTAATTGCACATGAGAAAGTATTAGCTACTACAACTGCAAAATATCCTATCACTCGTGCTGAAGTTAAAGTCTTAACGATCCCATCGGGCATCCAAGGAAAAATGCTTGATAATGTATTTTTAGGACAAATTCCCAAAAGATGTATTATTGGTTTCGTAGGAAACTCAGCTTTCAATGGAACTTTAAATACTAATCCTTTTAATTTTGGTAATCACGGTCTTAATCTGTTCGGTTTATATGTTGATGGTCAATCTATACCATCAAAAACATTAACACCCTCTTTTGATGATAATATGTTCACAAGTGCATATCATACTTTATTCTCTGGAACAGGAATTCATTTTTTGAATGAAGGGAATGATGTCTCTAAGGAGGAGTATAATAATGGATATTGTCTGCTTGCCTTTGATTTAACTCCTGATTTATCTGCTAATTCAAACTCCCACTGGAATCTCATAAAACGAGGTAGTGTAAGATTTGAAGTTCGATTTGAAAGAGCTCTAACTACAACTCTTAATTGTATTGTATACGCAGAGTTTGATAACGTAATTGAAATTAATAAAAATCGAGATGTTAATTTAGACTACAATAGTTAAAAATTTAATATAAAAATGGAGATATTCAATTTTTAAGTCATTTGTTAATCACTCATTGTATCAAGAAGATTATCTTATTTGTAAGTCTTATTTGCTCTAAATTTATTTCAATTTTAGTTTCAATGAATACCGCAGAGATTGGAAAATATTTAAAAATAATCGATCCCAATATTCAATTCAATGTTTTTGCAGCAAATAAGATACCGATATATTTAACACCACCAGCTTATTTAATTTCCAATTTAGATCCAGATACAAAACCTGGATCTCATTGGGTAGCAATATATGTGGATACTAATGGTGTCGGTGAATATTTTGATTCGTTTGGTCGAAAACCAACGGATTATCATGAAATGTTCCTAAAAACCAACTGTAAGAAGTGGACCCATAATAACAAAGTACTTCAGAACTATTTAAGTTCATTTTGTGGAATGTATTGTTTAGTTTATATATATTTTAAATATAACAACATCTCAATGTCACAATTCCTTAATATATTTACTGATAATACTTTGTATAATGATCAACTTTTACAATGTATGTTTACAACTTTATTTATAAGGAGATGAAATAAAAAATATTGTTTTGAATAATTATAGTTTTATTTATATACAAATCTTAAATAACATTTTTTTACTAAAAATAAACATAAGACTACCTAAATACTAACTAACTATAACTTAAGGGTACGCTGTGATGAAAACGAATGATCTTGCTCAGAGTCTTCATCATCAGTTGTTGGTCCTCCTCGTATTCCGAATAATGCATCTTCGATTGGAATGAAGTCAACTGGACTGTAAAGGCTCGGACTAGGGCTTAGGCAGGCAAAATGATCCCCATCTTGTGAATCCTCACACAACTCCATATCTTCAAAATTCAGTTCCGCTTCTGCTTCTTCACATAGCGAAACCATTTCTGTATCGTAAATGGTCTCGCTCAGTTCACACAGTTGAGAAGGTTGAGACGACATCGTATACTCGTAGTTGAACGTAGTGAGATGGAATATGAAGTTCACCTCTCAAGGCAAAACACTTTTATACTTTGTTCTGTTGTCGAAGAGTGGGGGACTCGGTTAACTAATTCAACAAAAACTCCAGGTATAGGGAGACTGCACATTATTTTAAAAATTTATTTACGTTAAGTGACATGGGTCTTGATTTGCAGGTAACGATGCTATCTTTTAAATAGTTTTATTTTTTGGGATGGAATAATTTATAGCTATTGTTATTGCTTGTTATCTCTCTCGACAAAATATTTTTTACAATCATGTCTTCCTGCGATCTGCTTTGTTATGTTGTAAATAATATCTCGAGTGCTGAGATAAAATTTATCAGCGTCTGAATTCACATAGTACTTTAATCGTAAATCTGCATATTTCCAGTATTCAAGAGGTGAAACCCCTTTCAGATTCTTCATGTCATAGACATCTATTTTGATGAGATGACTTGCGTTTGTACTGTCAGCATCATTCGATGAGATATACGACAGACCTCCATCAATCGCCTGAGCCACAGATGAAGAAGTAGTTGCCCTCTTCTTTTTCTTTGGATGTTCAAAAAACACATCTATATTATTTTGTTCCATTGTTTTGATCCTTTTTGAAGCAGTCTTTTTATTATTTGTCATACAATCACTTGCATCTTGATCATCTGACACATTGAGTGGATAATAATAATTCTTATAACTGATTTCATTTTCCGAGTCCTGAAATAAAAAGGAGATTATTCAATTTATAGAATTACACTAGATGATGTCCGCGTATATTAAGGTTTTTTTAATTCTCGTAGGGAATCTTTAATTTTCCATGATAAAATGTAGCCTATGTTTAAATCCTGGATCCATTCCAAATTTCAGCCAATTCGGCTCATTTCTTGTGGCGTGAAGGAGTAACAAACATACACATACAAACTTTAGCCTTTATAATATTATACTGTAATGTAATTACTGTAATAAACTAATTATATTTATAAAATTTCAAAAAGTAGCCCAATAATAACGAATCGATATGTTAGCTACAAATATAATTTAAATAATAACAAGTATAATTACGCACTTACCACCATAATGAACGGAAATATGTAGATTCACAACACAATATTCCTAGACTGGTAATTAGTAGATAATATTTAAGACTTTATATTTAAAACTGAGATACTCACGAGCTGACACAAGGTAAACTTATGATAGAAAATTAGAATGGACCCTTTTTATACACACATGTTTTAGACATGAATTAACATGTCTTGATCCCTTGCATCTGTAGGCAATATAATTTTTTTGTATCCATATCCTAACAAAGATGAAAAAGAGTACAAAAAATCAACCAAGTTCGTACGTGTCGAAGATGCCATCTATTTTTTGTGTAATATACGGCAATCTGCAGGCAATCATTTTTTGTATCTATATCCTACCCAAAGATAATGGGAATTAAAAAAAAGAGTACAAAAAATCAACCAAGTTCGTACGTGTCGAAGATGTTATCTAAATACACCATCAACAGATTCAGGTTAATTAGGTTAATATACCTTTTTTTTTAAGTTAAAAAAACATCAATAATAATAACAGAGAATCACTATACCCTAATTCCTATGATGAGAACCTCGTGAGAGCTGAGACATCGCTTAAGAATTACATATTATACTAATCGTTTTCAATAGCTAGTTACTCAAAGTATTTTCAAGTTTACCGTTTTTCATATTCACTCATTTATTAATTCAGAAGTTGTTATTCGATTTTTTGAAACTCTTAATTTGACTTTGAATTTGTACTTACATACGACTTAACGTACGAGTTACATAAATACAGAATAATCTTTATTTTGAATTCGGTTAAAAGCGCAAAAACGTTGGAATGCAAGGGTCTATTGTCCTACCAGGTAGAAAGCGCATGAAGACCTCTAAGGGCGCAGTGGTGAGTGTTATGGTTTTATATTAACTGAGAAGTCCTAGGTTCAATTTTTTGAAATGCATTTCTTGTGTAACAAACATTAATTAGTGCATAATCATATTTAAATCTATAAATGATTAATCAATATAGAATTATATTTTCTCATTCAAAAGAACATCAATAATGAGAGAGAAGTTATTATTCGATTTTTTTAAACGTTTAATTGACTTTTAATTCGTATTTTGCAAACATAAAGTGCATAACCTTTTTTATTTTGAATTCGGTTAAAAAAAAAAACGTAGGAATGCGACGAAAGGAAAAGGGTCTTTTCACTTTTGTTCAAAGCAAGCAGGTATGTGACCTCCTTGGTACAGTGGTTAGTGCGCTCGCTCTGTTTAACTGACAGGTTCGATTCTTTGGAATGAATTTCTTGTGTAACAAACATTAGCGGGTGCCTGGAGCACTTCGAGCAATTAGGCTAACCTAATTTACTAGCTAGGTTAGGTTAGGTTAAAACATAAAAGTTCCGCTGCCCGGCCGTAGGCCGGGCTTTTAGGTTCTATGCGATATCAATAAGTGTTGTCTGGTAGTGATACAAGTTTAACCACAGGAGGTATTATAGTGCACAAGTGTGTACACAAACACTGGTGCACTCTACATTCTCTCACTCTCATAACCAATGGGAACGGAAAATCCAACACGAAATAGGACGGAAAATATATCACACTTAAAACACTCAACGCCATCTACCTTGTAGTAGCGTGTCATTTTAAGTCGCCCCATTACACCATCTATCTTACAGTAGCGTACCATTTTATGCCTTGACAAGCAGCGCCATCTATTAGGAAGTGGAAATACTAAACTCTTCAATTGGAATTCCAATGATTGGAATTCCAATTGGAATTTGTCTTATTGGAATTTTAGCCAAAATTTTTTCGCCTGCGGCGGGCCTCTTTTTTTTCGGATCGCCCTGACCCTTTTTTTTGCCCTGGCTGCACTATTTTTTGGCCTAGGCACACTTTTTTTTTACCTAGGCGCACTTTTTTTTGGGGGGTGGGCACACTTTTTTTATTTTTTTGGCCTGGCCGCACTTTTTTTTTTTTTGGCCTAGGCTGGGAGTGAGCTGAAACCGGCTTTCTATACTACTCCTGTTCAAGTAGGTTCCATTGAGGGGGGTGCTTAAATTTTTTATCGACCTTCACTGTTCAAGTTATTTTTTTTTAATAAATTTCCCCATATACATCTGAGAAAAAACACTTAAGTTTAATCAACTATTTTATACTAAAGATTGGGCTGGAAAATGTTTGATTTGATGGCTAGCGTATGCCATATTGTGTATTTCGTATCCTTCGATCACAGAAGAAAAAATTCGTATCACTGGAACCTTTAAGATTTTAAAGGCGATAGATTTATTGAAACCCAAACTTGTTTAAAACTTGGTACAAAATTTTTACACATAGGTACTTATAAAAACATTACCTAGCCTTTCAGAAAACAGAATGGAAATTTTGTTTGTCAAATCAATAAAGACTCATACCTGAGAGGGACACGTGGATTGAGAACTGTGGAGGCTGTGGAGCACGTGCGTGCCTTATCTTAAAGCACGTCTACGGTAGAGCGTGCGTTTACTTTCCACCGGTATATTCAAAAAATTCTCTTAAAAATGTTGGGTCAGTGGTCACTATGGATATCTGAACATTTTTAATTTGTATACTCAGAATTTTTATGCAAATTACCAGAAGGAAACAAGAATCCTTATAGTTTCATTAATTTTGTTTGCCTATCCGTCAATATATTAAAGTATTTTATTCAATCGTGGGACATTCGCTACCAACTAAGATGCATAGTTACAGCAAGAATACCATAAATTCAGCCAATCACCATACGTAAGACTAGCAATGATTGATGCAGCTTTTCTACAATCAACCAGCTGAAACTAATTAAAGTTGAGCTGTTATAGAAACCTGTTACCCACCGCTTTTGTTAGGTACCTACCGATTTCAAAATTTAATTAAAAAAAAATTCTTTACCTGCCAAACATGAAGAGTAAAATTAAATATTTATAGAATCAATAGTTAGAAACAGTGACACATTTAATTTGTATAACTGTATCCAAAAAGTGGAACAATTACAATTTTAATTGTTACTATGAAATATCAGATTGCGAGAGAGTATCGGGTCGCCGAAATTGAGTTCAATATTTTTAAGTGAAATAAAAATACAAAATACTTAAAAAAATTCTACACTTTCATTTTGTAGGTATAGGCAATAACAGCCTAAAACAATGCTGTATGTGGTGAGAACTTAATATATTCCATTTAAAATACGAAGGATAAAAGCTAACTTTTATCCTTATCTTTTACGCGTTAGCTAAGTAGGTATTAATATTTAAAAGATCTGGAAAATGAAACTGATTTGTTGAATTGTCCTGCATCAGTGCCCTAAAAGAGAGAGTAATAATAAATTTTACAAAAATATTATTTCTGCACGCTTTTTGCATATCCTTCCCTATAACCGAAGAATTCCAGAGAGAGTAAGAAGAAATTCGTAAGTTCATTTAGTATTCAAGTGAGCAAAATTTAATTACGACCAGTGAATATAGATTTTATGGGTATTCAGAGCATAAAGAAATGGCTTGATAGAAGGCGGACGGGCAGACGGTGTGACGCCATTCCCGCCCTCCGAATATTGATGACTACTAAAACATTACGGCTTCTCTGAGAAATTGATGCAGATTACCCTTTTCCATAACGTTACCCACTGTCGCATAAACATAAATATTTTATATTATTCTTTATTTACACAATTTTTTTTCCCAACATCAAGTGGTGTAAATATTTTAGGAACAAACGACGTATTACTTCTTATACAAGTAACTGCTCTTGTTCAAACTTTGATATAATTAACAGAAACTAATTACCAGTATTGAAGTTGTGAAAAAAGACTGATTCATGTTCACCTTGCTGGGTCCGGGGTACGGGCTCGGTCCGGTGGAACATAAATTAGTTCATACAAAAGCATATAAAAAAAACCTTTGGACCGTGCGTCGTCCGTGTCACTTTCCGGCCCCGGCAGGACGTAAATTGCTTGCCTTTAGTTGATAGGTACAAAAGCATAATTATTAGAGATTTTTGGACTGTGCCGCATCCGTGCTCCGGACGCGGGACGGCGCAACTTTTTTTTTTTTATCCGAATTAGACTTTAGTGTATGCATACGAAAGCATACTAAAGATCTTTGGATCGTGCCCTGTCCGTGGAAAATAGGTGCTTAATCTAAAGTAGTACGTGCACAGCATGTCGTACAAAACACACTATATTTAATTAAGCCAAACGTGTGGAAAACTAATTACATACCTAGGTACTTTAGGAAGAAAACATATTTTGCTACAAACAAATAAACTTAATTACTTAGGTACCTACTAGATCTTTCTTGTCTTCGTAAACAAAGATTTGGTGAAATCCTACCGTCTATTAGATTTAATGTCTATACGAAGGATACGAAGACACTAAACAGGATTTATGTGATATTGACGTTCTATAATTCAATTATGTTGATTAATGACTTGTTCTACGCGTAATATAATAGATCAATTAATTCGCATATGAAATGTGGATTAATTTAGTCAAAAAATAGAACGGACATATCAATTATTTAGTAGCGATTCGATCATTCATTTTTTTATTTCATTAATTTTAAAATATTAATTAGCAATTCCGATATTCCCGAACGGACCGCAGCCTCGTAGTCACCGGAGACTTCAATTAGCGGACCGCCTGGTGTACGGTTATATCGTCTATTCTATATTAGGTAGGTAGGTACTAGAAATAAATTACTTTTTACTGCGGAATATAGAATAGGAATATTTGACGGCTTCCACTGGCGTATTGAAAAGCTCGTTAAATTTATATTTTTTGGAATTTTATGTTGTAGGCTTTTATGGTTTTATGTGATGGGTATTCATAAAATCTAATGTCTAATCAATTTAATTTTATGCCGTTATTCAAGTCCCTCAGCTGAAGAGGCAATGGGCGGGTTAGATGGCTCGAAGAACCGATGGATGTTGGGATGCCAAGGTTTGATGGCGACCTAATATCGGGAGGCGCAGTGTTGCAAGACCCCCTGATCGGGTGGGTGGACAGACGATTTCAAGCGAGTCGCTGGTAGCTACCCAAGTAACAATTTCTTGTCCTATAGCAGCCCATAGAACGTTTCCTCTAACACCACTTAAGCACTGTAAAAGCAATAAGAAGGTCGTATAACGCTGATTTGGCGCAGTTATATCTCTATTTAGAGACATAGCGAAACTATAGCAGTTGTGCTTGGGACTTTTTTTTTTCTATAAATTTGATATATTGGTGCCTTGTATGACAATTTGTTGACATACGAGGCACAATAAAGCTTTTATAGTTCTTTTTTATTCTGTAGCAGCGTTCGTAATTCCATTATAGTGCTATTATACTCTATAGAAAAGTACGTGATTCTTTTACTACGCTTTTCATTTTAATTTTTCACGGCAAGGTGGTCTACGTGTGTTTATACAAAAACAAAAAAATAAAAGGGATAAGGATTCCATCTTGCTGAGTTTAATGTCATCTTTTATTTAGACATGGATAAACTCGACCAATACTATAAAAAACCACTTGGAACCAAAGTTTTACTGATAGAATAGCATTAGTTTTACTTATTATTTTCAATGCGCCCTAAATTAATTGAGTTTTTTAATTAAAATATTAATAAAAATAAATTAAATTAACCGTAGTTTCTGCTACACAGCCAAAAAGCTAATTTGGTTCTCTTTTAGGTTAACTATAGCACAAGTGACAAAAAATCTGCCGCCATTGACGTAAAATTAGGGTTCCTTATGACTAGTCTTGTCCCACATACTTAATTTTTGAATACATTTTTGTATCCAAGGAAGAAATAAAAGAGGTAGGTAGGTAATCGTTGCTCATGATTGGTTTTCTTTCTCAGGTACTTATAATAAATATGCCCCTAGTAATGGATATTGATAAATTTCTAAAATTTGTTCTATAAAGGAAATAAAGGAATTAGCTATATATCGCTGTTGTCTTAAAACAGAACAACCAAAACCATAATAGAAAACTTTGGTCATGTAATAGAGTCATGGTGACTTCTTCTTCAATGAGACTATAATAAACCCAACAAAGATAATTAAAACACTTTTTATTGTTATAAAAATGTCCCGAAAATCGTTTATAAAGCAAAACCGCTCTATAACAGTGTTGTTATGAGTAATTATGTACCATGTACTATAGCAGTGTTTTGTGGGACCACAATAGCGTCAAATTATTGTATTGTTGTGTCCTTCATCACTGCTAAAACGCCATACTTATAGCAGTTACCAGGAAAACTTTATAGTACTAATGGGGTACATAATAGTGAATTCAAACGCTGTTATACATTAATATAGCGCTATATTGTCTAAATTCGAGGTTTTTATAGAACTTGCCTATAACGGCTCTACAAAACGGTTTTGTAAACCTTTACATCCCCTGCTAAAAGGATAGTTTGGCTATATAAGCTTATAGAGCAAAAAAGTCATAGCAAATGCTTTTATATAACGGGTGGTTATCGCTACAACCTTTACACGATGTTAACTCAACCTTTTCGTGATGAATTCTTAAATTATAGTACCAAAATGTTACTTGGGTACCGGATACAGGCGGCACGAGATCGTGCTCTGTGGCGATCCTCTCAAGATACCTATATCCAGCCAATCGTTTGAGATGATGAAAACTATTGCTCAAAATATTGGATGTTCCCACCGCAAGCACGTGCTCGGACGGCAGCCCCGCTTGCTAAATACTCGGATCCGTGAGCCGAGTCCGTGCGTCGGTGTAGACTAGTCATGAGTTTTTACGAAACTATCGAGCATTTATTCATACAAACGACTTTTCATGCTGAAAATCTATGCTCTAGACCTAAAAAGATACATGAATTTCAAAAAAATTACAATTTTACTATGTTGTTTACGGTAGGTATAGATGGAAGAGATAAATCGATGTCGAATTCATCGTAATAATGTTGTTTCTATGAAGAATTGCTCGAGTAGCGTAATCTTAATATTATGTCGAATAAAACAAAATTACCTAAGAATATCTTTTACAGTGTCTGCTCAAGACTAAAATACTCAAATAAAAAACAGCGGGAAAATCAGCACGTCATTAAAGGCGTACAATAGAGCAGCGTTGCAGATTGCAAGAAAAGAAAACCTTTTGTTCATGAGCTGAAGTTTTTTAAATTCTTTCTTAATTTGCATGTTTACGAAAGATAGAAGTGAAATTTTCACTTTTTGTTTTCACACTTAACAAATTTTATAAAAATCACATAAGGTCAAAGGACATAGGGAATCGCTTATCTCCACAACTACTAGAAGAATTTTCATGAAGTTTACACACGGGCTTTATTTCATCAAAATTTTTAATACAGTTCGTAGTAGGTAAAGTCAAAAGACGATTGATTTTTAATTCCAAGCCCTAAATCCACACGGACATCAGCGAATCATCAACTATTTTTATAATATTGTTAATTGTATAGTTCCTTGTTTGAGTAATTAATAAGCGTTTGACAATAATTAGGTAGAAGCACAGAATACCTAATAGTACTAATAAAGGTTGTAGAAGGTAGAACAACTGGCTATAGAGCGAGAAGTTAAAGATAATGGATAAGTACATATATCTACATAGTTATTAGTTTTACAATAGGTAATACCCAGTACAATAGGGCAGACATCTCAGTAATTTGTGGAAGTGTAAATAGTAGCGAGAAGGTATTAGGGTCGCATTCCTTATCTCCCAAAGCCAAATTATTATGAGGATCCCGCTTACTATATTATTTTTGCTTTGTGAGGTCACTCGCTGCCGAATTTATTATTGCAAGGCAGGCCTTTCATAAAATATTCTATAGCAGATCTTGGTGAGAAAACAATGCAAAACAGACTATCTTTTAAGAGTAACGGAAAATTACGTACGACATTGGATAGGTTCTATAATATAATAATAATTTAATTTTACTTTCTTCAATACCTATAAAACAGTATTGACAAGTGACAACGCACAGCCTATCCCGGTTGACGTAAAGATAGTCCAGTCAAAAAACCTCAAAAAATGGCCCAACCTCTGGAAAATTGCGAAAGTTTTGAAACTTTGCACATCGAATTATGGGTCCCTAGGGATGAAAATACCAAAAGTCCTCATGCGTACGAGGCGAGCTCTAGCGACAATTAGCGGAAACAGGACCCTTTTTTTGGTTTTTTGTTAATATCTCGAGAACCTTTGGTCAGAGGTAAAAGTTTACTACTACATAATTAAAGCTTATTAAATTTGCAACAATAATGATTATATACATTTTTCTTGAATTCCTAAAAATTACTGAGTTTTAGGCCACTAAAAGATAGCTTTTTCGAAAAATCACGCTAGCGGCGCCCGGTACAATATGGCATTTGTAATAATATTTAACAATCATGGTTTATCATTTTTTTTTGGGTACCAAGGGTGATTCAGAAAATAAACTTCACAGTTATGTACAAAAAAAAGACATATTGTTTATTAAACAACTAGCTTTTGCCCTCGGCTTCGCTCACGTTAAGTTAAATTTTTCAAATCCCTATTTTATCCGTTGTACCCCCTTAGGGGTCGAATTTTCAAAAATCCTTTCGTAGAGGATGCCTACGGCCTAATAGCTACCTGTATGCCAAATTTCAGCCTGATCCGTCCAGTGGTTTAAGCTGTGCGTTGATAGCAATTTTTATTGTTTCTGTATTTCATCTAAATATTTAAAACGCAAAGGTGACAGACTTACTGACTGATCTATCCACGCACAGCTTAAACCACTGAACGGATCAGGCTGAAATTTGGCATACAGGTAGCTATTAGGCCGTAGGCATCCTCTACGAAAGGATTTTTGAAAATTCGACCCCTAAGGGGGTACAACGGGTAAAATAGGGGTTTGAAAAATTTAACTTAACGTGAGCGAAGCCGAGGGCAAAAGCTAGTTGTTTAATAAACAATATGTCTTTTTTTTGTACATAACTGTGAAGTTTATTTTCTGAATCACCCTTGGTACCCAAAAAAAAATGATAAACCATGATTGTTAAATATTATTACAAATGCCATATTGTACCGGGCGCCGCTAGCGTGATTTTTCGAAAAAGCTATCTTTTAGTGGCCTAAAACTCAGTAATTATTAGGAATTCAAGAAAAATGTATATAATCATTATTGTTGCAAATTTAATAAGCTTTAATTATGTAGTAGTAAACTTTTACCTCTGACCAAAGGTTCTCGAGATATTAACAAAAAACCAAAAAAAGGGTCCTGTTTCCGCTAATTGCCGCTAGAGCTCGCCTCGTACGCATGAGGACTTTTGGTATATTCATCCCTAGGGACCCATAATTCGATGTGCAAAGTTTCAAAACTTTCGCAATTTTCCAGAGGTTAAACCTTGTTTTGACTGGACTAAGATGGATGGAAATAATAAATAATTTGGGGTCCTTAGAGGTACATTGAGGATGGATTTTTTGATATTCCATTCATGATTCGACCCCAGTGATAAGTTTGTAAGAAGAATAAAAGATTGAATAAATTTCACCTCGAAAGTTCTCGTAGAAGATTGTTCCAATTATAAAATGACCTTGCCAGCTATCACGAAAAGTACGTTTCTACCCAATCTTTTTTGGATAATAATATTATCTGCGAATGTTATCTTGCTGAAACTTTGCCTGAGTACGACAAAGCCGAGAGCGCAGTCGGGTAGGTCGATAAAACTTATTTAATAACAAGAACACTCAGCCGCTAACGGTAGAGCCCTTTCACGACGTGATTAGACTTTCTATTAAATTCAACAGAAAAGATATGATTGAGTTTTTATTATAATGGTTTATTGCAACCATATTGTAACGCCCTTCACGTTATGTAAATATTAATATGGTGATAAGACGTACATTATCTAATATATAAAAATGAATCGCTTAATGTGTTGGTAAGCGCATCACGCGTGAACGGCTGGACCGATTTCGCTAATTCTTTTTTTATTGTGTTTGTTATTGTTAGGAGAAGGTTCTTATGAAAGAAAAAATTAAGAAAATTGCGCGGAAAATTAGAAAATTTAAGAAATATTAACCACCATATTAAATTATTTCTAATGTAACCGCTTTTACAATTTAAACTTTTTTGATGTAACCTTATGGCGTTTGACATAACATTGACAGAATGCGTGCTGCCAATTTCGTCAAAGAGAATGTAAAAAAACTTAAGACAGGACAACGTCTGTCGGGTCCGCTAGTAGTAAATATTTTCAAAAAGGCGTGTAAAATCTGCATATCTTTGGAAGCAGAACCTTTAAGCTAGAGTGAGACAGTTCATATAAGTAATATTTCAATATTTTATCTACAATCTAAGTTATTCGTATCTCCTGATTAGCTTTCCTCCGTCATGAGTAAGGTGTTTGAACAGGTAATCCTGCACGAACCCTTCGTTTATTGTTGGATAAAAAGCTCAAGACGGGTTTTACACAGGCAGGTAGCGGATTATACATGGAGTAACTTAGACTACATTTTATTCCAGAAATAATTAGGGTTCCTCCGTATAATAAATAAAAGCTTTTATATTGGGGATTCAACTGTTTTGAATATTGGCAATTGTCACTGAGATAGCATGCAATCCAAAGACGGACAAAGGCTACTTTATTAGCCAGGAAATCAATGCTCCCGCAGGATTACGAAAACCTAAACGTGCGGATGAAGTCGCGGGCACAATCTAAACAATAATACTTAAAGTTGGAATTGGAAAACTTGTAACTTGTGAGGGTTTTCTGTTTATTTACCACACTAATAAAATAGATATTTTTTACAATAGCTGGCTGTAGCAAATCATGTTATAAAGTAACCAACTTATCAGACTTTGTAAAGGAACATTGATCGATGTTACTACAAAAGCATCGCAGGAAAATATATTTTTAGGCAAAATTATTATGAAAGTCTGCGCGTCTAAAATGTTGTATGTATAGGAGGTAATATTCGCCCAATACAGCCTAATAGCGAATGAACACCCTTTCGCCAGGCTATAACTCGTAACCTAAATTCAAAAAAAGCTTTCAGCAATGCTTTTGCAGATGAATACGTAAAAGCCTTTGCAATATTCGCGCCTTTATTGCTCGATTCGTTTTCTTGGTATCGGTTTCAGTGATGTAAATAGCGGGGGACAATACTTGCTTTGCTTAACCTATAACGTAGAATAAGGTTTTTAGATTTTTTTTTAAATATTAGTCAAGCTGAACTTGACTTATATTCTGTTCTCCCCTCCAAATAAGCAAAAAGCTTGTGCTAGGAGTGGGTACGACAATAGTGCAAAGGATGGAGCTCGAACCTGCGATCTTTCGGTTTTTAGTTCGCTCCTTTAGCTGTTGGGCTATTGCGGCTTTAAAAGACTTACGAGTACTTACGCTGTTGACTCTATGCAAATCAGACCGTTAGGACATTGGTCATTTAGAAGGCCTATATACCTCATACTTTTTTTCTTTATTTAAGTCTGAGGATGGAATAACAAGGATTTTCAGTTATTTCTTGCAGACTTTAGCCTTAGCCCTTGTCCGAATACATATTAAGGATGTGGAATACATTTGAAAGCAATCGTCCCATTTATAGATTTACAGCCTGAATACTAATGGTATAGGAAACTAAATATTGTGTTGGCATGTTTATATGACATTGGTAGTTATATGCTAGCATAACCAATACATATCTGCATATATACTGAAGTGAAGTGATACATTCATTTGTTTGCTATGTTAAAGACTTACGATCGGTTTCAATAACTTATGTATTTAAATAATGTTTTTACCAGTTGGTAAAACAGAATGCCAGATACCAAAACTTTGGATTAAGTATTTAACTTATAAATTTTCTTTATATATACTTTATAGATATATTATAGATATAGATTGGATTGGATATAAAGGGAATCCGGCCGGACCGTTTATTTAAATTTTAACCCAACTTTAGATCATCACATCAATCCAAATACCTAATTTCACAAGGGATTTGGTAGAAATCGGGGCATCTCAAGGGAAAATTAGAGTAAAGCTGTATCTGAAACTTAGAAACTAATTTAAATTTGAATAGTTTGCCGATATGAAATGATTTGCACAAATGATGTATATATTTGTGTTCGTATTTTTCTATAACAAAGAAAAAATTAACAGTCTAGATCACTCTTCTGATGCGTCTTCAGAGTGTTTTTAAGTTACTTTTAGAATATTAGTACTTATTCCTCAACACGACAGGTTTTATTTTGTACTCACTTGAATGTTTATTAAACTTTACCTAAATAGCATATTCCTTCAGACAGTACACTTCCTTCGTTACTTGTAAGGATTCCGTGCCTGAAGGGTAACCAAAGGGTCCCTTTTACTAAGCCTCCTCCGTCTGTCCGTCCGTCCGTCTGTCTGTCAGCGGGCTGTATCTCATGATACGTAATAGGTAGACAGCTTTGAGAGAATGTGTATTATTTGTGTTGCCGCTATAACAACAGATAATAAAAATAAATTAAAGGGGGGCTCCCTTACTAGAAACATGTTTTTTTCGGCGTTTTTTGGTACGGAACCCTTCGTATGCGACTCGCATTTGACTGGTTATTCAGTTTCACTTTTTATAATATATTCATTAGAGTTTATTAAATAAGTATGTGAGTTTTTACCCTATTACACTGCAGGGTTATTTTTTATTTAGAAAATTCAGTGCTTAGAAGCGGCCCTTGAGCCAAATATTCTGTCGCTATTAAATTTTTGTCCATTTCCTAAATTTCCTTCGCAGCAAATTGTGTTTGTTTATCAAATTGAAAGAACATTTTATTTACTTTTTTGATTCGTGCTGTTTACGAGTAGAAAACATCACAGATTAACAAGATGACGTTCTTGAATACAGCCTACATGTAGGTATAATTTTTCAAAATGAATTGAAATTCACGGTTCGATGAGTGAGTGACCCATATTTATATTATTTACTAAGGTTTTCCCAAAATTGAATTTCGATAGTAGCGTTTGTTAATTTCTCTTAGATATAAACCTGTTAGATACTTTTCAATAGGTGCCTCATGCCTTCAAAAATGTAAAAAAATTTAGGTACGATTGTACGAAGAACTTTGTTCGACTTTGTACAAATTGAATTCTCCTGAACAAATTGAAAAAAGTTGCACCTTTTCTGAAAATTCGAAATTACATTTACGATTCCGTTTCAAAATTATCAGGCTTTTACTGATTTCAGTTCAATGAAACTATTATTTTAGAATTAAACTACTTCACCTATAAATAGGACCACAAATAGTCTAAATTTTTTGAGTCTCAGTATTTGGAGGGGAGAGGACTGAGGAGAATATAAGTCAAGTTCAACTTGGCTAATATTCTTTTATATAAAAAAAATTTAGAATACAATCAATAAATAATCATGTTTAGTACCAGGCTACCTACACCTGAAAAAAAGTAACAATTATAGAAATACGAGGAATTTTTCGTTAATTGGATTGTTAGTTACGTTATTGTTGGGAGTTGAAATCGACAGTTTGCAGCAATTTCATTAAAGAGAGCGCAAAACTGACGCCCAATTAACGAGGGTAAAAAGCGACTTTATTAAGCTGCACGTTAAAGGGCTTGTGATGAATGAAGTATTGATTTCATTCATTTGGTGAATAATAATTAATTATTTTCAAAACTTATGACGAAAACATTTTAATTGATAGGCTGAAAACTTTTTATAAATAATAAGATTTATGTCAGAGCATATTTGTGTCTCGTTTTAACATCTTTCTTGATTCTAAATTGAGTCATAGCACGCTCTATAGATCTCAGTATTAGAGACATGTAGACGTGAAGCGACAAGCATAACTCCGAAAAGTCAGAGGTGCGTGCCCGGGGTCGAACCTGCGACCCCCGAATAGGAGACCACAGTTGTAACCACAATGCTATCATTATCCTTCGTATATAATATACACAAGGATAATATTAATATACATAAGGATATCAAGGATAAGTATATTATAGGAAAATAATTGCGTAGGTACCTATATATTATTTCTTAATTGTCGACGAAACTAAAATCACACGAAAAATCACCAAATTACCCAAATAGATACTTACTTAATATTTAAATCATTCTTTTGAATAAATAGAGTTAGTTATAAAGTTTGAACAATTTTCCTTCATAATATCCAAAGACTGTTACAAACTTCCACTGGATGGAGTCACGCGAAAAGTCGATGTCGTTTACTATCGTTGAAATGCTACACAATTGTTTCCGGAAATGTTCGTGTATGTTTTGAAAGATGAAAATTTAGAGAATAAATTTTAAAGCTATTTAACGAATAACTTATCCACCTACTGGTTACTGGAAGGATTGTAGCCTTTACGACGGTACATTTTGCAGTCAATGGTTTTAATAAATTAATAACAATCTATGTATTTAAAAGGAAAGATACCTAATATTTGAGATACAATTTAGACCACCCGACCTAAATAGAATCATTTATCAAACTAGTTTTTTTTTTTTTAATTGCAGTCATAATATTAGGGTTCCGTACCCGAAGGGTGACCAACGGGACCCTATTAATAAGCCTCGGCTGGCGATGGGTCCGTCCGTCCTTCTATCTGTCAGCGGGCTGTACTCCTGATCTGTAATAGGCAGGCAGTTGAAATTTTCGCAGAATGTGTAATTCTGTTGCCGGTATAATAACAAATAATAAAAATTAATAAAAAATTAAAGGGGGCTTCGTTGCTAGAAAAATGCTTTCTCGGCATTTTTTTGGTACGGAACTCTTCACATTTGACTGGCTATATTATTATCTACGAGTAGGTATCTACCTCCAAACTCGTCTCGTGTAAAATTACGTAGACGTTCGTAGCACTTGGTTATTGTGTTGTATTTGTGAATGTATGTAATGTATTGGAGACCCTCGCGTAAGCCGGGTAAACGCTAAGAGGAGAAGAAGAGTTCTATTGCAGTTGACTGTATTGAGATGGAATGCACTTCGCACTCTCTGAATTTAGGCCCTTCGAAGAGGTACACCATCTACTTGTAGCTCCGCAGTTTACTGTGAAGTGCGCCAGGGCCGATATTAGTAGGAATTAGTAGTTTATGAGCTTTTATACTATTTTAGATTTAATTAGAACTGAAATAAAGGCTACAGTAACCCGCAGCCCCCTCACAAGTGGGTCAATGACAGATTCGCTGAGAATAGCACGGACGCCCGAGGGTACTCCGTTGTTGACTTTGCATCGGCGAGAAATAGAGGAACAGAATTATCATCGATATGCTTGCAATAATAACGTTTTCTAGCGTACTTATTAGAGACAGCATTTCAAAAACATTTGAAAAATGCTAGTGCGTCTGTGCGTATATATAGCCAGAGGGAGCGTTTTAAAAGTAGGTATAGAAAATTTATATTTTTTTTTATAATAGGGATTTTTTTTATACATACGTCTTCGTCGATCGATAGGCATCTACTGCTGAACAAGTGAACATAGTTCTCCTATAGGGGCTTCCACACGCCTTGAACATTCGCCGCTTGATCTAGCGGGACTTTTAAAGGTGACTTTTATATCAGCCCCATCGGTACACACAAAATATTACAATTTATACAAAATCAACTACCTATATAACTATGCCAATTTGAATCTTTTCATGTTGTCTGTCCATATAATGGTGAATCTGCCAACACTGCTTTCGAGTGCGAGGTCGCCATTTCCAGCGGCATATAACAAAGTGTACTTTCATAAAAATTAATATGTTTGCACATACCTATTTACATCGAATAAAGTGTCCCTTTCACAAATACCAACCAAATTGGCATAATAAAAGGGCCTAACGAGAAACAAGAGTAGTCACGTTCTGCCGGGAAAATGAGACCCATTTACGTTTATTATTTTAAGATAATTTTATTTTCAACACACTTGCTCATAAAGGGGCTCCCGGTTCACCGCAACTAGGCACACAATGACACCTCTAACTCAAACTGTGACTTTTGATTACTATTATTCACAATGTGAGTTAAAGAATTTTTTTTTTTTAATTTTATTGGGTGAGTTGCTGTGTTCTTAAGAAAGTTTCTATTACAAAAAAGATCTTGTTCAATAATTTATAAAAATATCGTGTTAAATTAATGTACCTGAGCAAGCAATCATTTCATACAACTCCGTATTTAAATAGATAATTTCAACATGTACGTATTTAATAAATAAAACTGTCAGTAACTTTTGTTTTTTTTTTTGTAATAAAGAAAACTCGAAATCCCCATTTTGTACGTGGCTATAAGAGAAATGCCAAAAAAAAAGAAACATTCTTTAGTCTATGGCCATTAAAGGTTTCGGAAAACT
Source organism: Hipparchia sbordonii (assembly GCA_038048805.1). Lineage (NCBI taxonomy): Eukaryota > Metazoa > Arthropoda > Insecta > Lepidoptera > Nymphalidae > Hipparchia > Hipparchia sbordonii. Next base: position 6,805,020 of record CM076102.1, read on the forward strand.
GATTAAATCAAATAAACACCTGAATAGGCTGTATGGTCGTCGATCTTTGCCTGCCCTCAAGACCATCTCAAGAGGGCGAACAAAAGAACAACATTAATTTTTCCCGCCATTGCGAAAAAATTTTCACAACTCGTTTTCACTGTTTTGTACCATAATGTACTATTTTAGTGTTATTTTCTTCACAAGTGTGTTGAAAAACGTCGTATGATACACGTGTATATTGATGATTACCGTCCTCGGCTACCTTAAGACCCTCACCTGACGGCTCGGGTCTCAATAGCGCCTCAGCGGTAATCACCAACTTTGACACTTGTACCATAATGTACTATTATTAAACGAGCGCCAGCTAACGGGCTCGCTTGAGTAATTAAATTGTTAGTGCCTGTACACGTTGTGTATATATCTAATCTATATTATCTATACCCCAGAGAAGGCTCGTAGCAGACCACCATATTTACGACGAATGTAGCCGAGCTACGTTCGTCGTAAATACGGGATGGAAGTTTTTATAGGAAAATTTTAATAACTTATTTTAAAAATTTTAAAATAACAGTTATTAAAAACCTACCTTCCTTTTATTTAATAAAAGGAAGGTAGGTTCTATCTAAGACGTAAGCATCAGCTAAGAAACGGTTTTGAGGAAACCCATCGCCAAGATGGTGAAATGGGGGTGGGAAGGTTATATGAAACTCCTATGTATTTGAAGACAGAGACATGAAAATTGGTATTTAGGTTATTAATTTTAAATCATACAAATCTGTCTAGCCGTTTTAGAAAATTACCTTTTGAGGGTGATAAAAATAGAGAACGAAATTTTGAAAAATAAAATCTTTGCTTGGCTTGGCTTTGGAACTTGCAGCGGGGAAAAAATTTATCATTTTTAGGAAATCAGAAATTCTACGCTAATGAAGTCGCGGGCGACCACTAGTATCATGTATATACCTATGATACTCTATAAAGCCAAATAACAGGTAGGTAGGTACAGCACATCTAACCATATTTCGTAGAAATACCAACTCGCACAGAAATGAACAAGCTACGTCTAATTAAAATGACGAATCCATTCTTCCATGGAATGAATATTCTAGAGTAAGTTAAATAGTATGCTCCAGCACAACCGCCGCGCTTGTGAGAGGTAACTCATAAAACTTTATTACATCTAACTATACAACCCAGGTGCGGTTTGCGAATCGGAATACCTTATCATGCAAATATTTCGTACCTATTCAAATTCATGCCTATGTATAAATTTATTAGTATATTGTTAGGCTCTAGGCCAAATTCGCTCATTCAGCGAAAAATTTGCTTAGAACAAGTTTGCAAGCGAGCAACTTAGAATGAATATTCAGTAGTATATTTTTGGGATTAACGATGCAAGTTTAGAACGATAGGAAAACGAGAGTTACATGTGGGTACTTATCATACATGTACATGTACTTATGTGTATCGAGGAGCGAATTTGCAGTGGCAAAGGGTGGCAAGGGCAAAGTCCTTAAGGTCCCATAGTGCTGGAGCGGGAGCTTGCCCCGGATTCCAGAAAGCATAGTGTTGACAGACCCCACACTAGGTGGAACAACGATATCAGACAAGTCGCTTGGAGCCAATGGATAAAAGCAGAGCAACACCGAGGCATGTGGAACTCTATGCAAGAGACGTATGCCCAGCAATTCGATTTAAAAAGTGAAAAATAAAAATCTTATGACACTCGGCCCGGTAATACCTTAAATAAGACAAAGCCAGTATCGGTGATGTCAATAACCTTATTTATCTAAAGTCTAAACCGTATGAGTAGGGAACCGATTAACGGAAGAGCAAATAAAATAAAGACACGAATGTATATACACTGCCTTCCCGTAATGGGGAAAAATCAGACTTTATTTATTTACATGAGTGACGTGAGCGACAGACACGACGTGTTTCATAATCAGCGTCGCATTACGAGGGCGTGGCCAATTAGGCCAGCTTGCCGAGCCCAGACAAGGCCACGGGGAAGAGCTTAGGTTTCATCTACCTTACTAATACACTAATCTAGATTCAAGAATTGTAAGGTGAATAATAAAGTATAGATTTAGATTTTTAATGGCCAATTCATCATCATCATTTCAGCCTGCGGACGTCCACTGCTGAACATAAGCCATTCCCAAACAGCGCCACCACACCCGGTCCTCAGCTCTTTTCATCCAGCCACTCTATGTCGTCGGTCCACCTTGCTGGAGGGCACCCCACACTACGCTTGCTTGTCCGCGGTCTCCAATGACCAATTAATAATAATTATTAACTGAGAAATAAAGACGTTTGAGTTTTTGTACAGCACACATTAACCTAAGTTAGCCAGCGGGATTGTGTAAAACGATGGCTACAGTCTATCGATCACAATCATCTCTGAATGGCAGATCCTCATTCGCTATTCGTTAAAATGCATTGTCGCAGCGGTATCTCCATTTTAGCCAGTCGCCTCAATTGAGTCTAGCAATGATTGATGCAGGTCTTCTGCAATCGATCGGATGATTCACTCAAATAGGTTTTCTAAGGATTGAATAATATGCCCACGTTAACTTTAATCTTTTTTTTTAAAGAATATCAGTCAAGCTGAAGATAGCTAATGTACTCCTGTCCCCTCCAAATAAGTGGAAATATTGTGCTAGGAGTGGGTAGTGCAGCGGGTTGGGGTTGGAACGTGCGACCTTTCAGTTTTCAGTCCGCACCTTTCAACAAGTCCTGATGTTAAAGACATATTTTGAAATTAGGATTGGTATGCGATTATGCGATGCTTACGTAGTCATAAACTGCTAACCTAACCTAAACCCGGCTCAGACTAAGCTTAAATAAAATATAATTTATATATGTACTAACGTTTTTAATTACGTATGATTTCGCTTAAATGGGAAACCCAAAAGTTTCTCTATCTCACTTAGTTTTTAATGGTAGGATTTTCAGTGGCAAATATGTGCCATAAATATGGAAAATATTGGCACAAAGGGACAATGACGGGATTAGAGACCTACATCAAAATTCACAATAGCTTTGTGTGGGCTTTTTGGCAGAGTGCTGATATACGAGTAAATAATATATTTATTATTTATGTTCAAATTTAAAATTATTTGTTTCATGTACAGATTAATTATATGCAAATCTTTAGTTTCAAGCATGCCAACCAAAGGCCAACTTGTCAAGATTCTACCACCGGAAAAATTCGGTAAGCTGAATCTGTTGAGAGGAATCGGCAAAAAACTTTTACTAGGTAACAATATTTTTTTACCATTTAGATATATTGTTAACAGCGAAGGAAAAAAGTGGTTAACACTGCATTTAATATTTTACATACAAATATAGTATACTTAAAAGGAAAAGGTGATTTACTAATCTGTCAACGCATAGCTCAAACCACTAAACGCTGTTTGGAAAGGATTCTTGAAAATTCAATCCCTAATTGGGTAAAATAGGGGTTTGAAAAATCGGACTTGAATCGAGCCGTTGGCAAAAGACAGTTTTACCACAGAGGAGAAGAAACTTAAGGTCTGACGATGCCGGCAATATTCTGAACCACTGCAACGCAGCGATTGTCACGATTTATCTCTTTGTAGGTGTTGTGTTGCGTAAATTGACTCGCAATTACCCCGACCCGCTTCTGTGAGTCAGTCACGATGAGTTGGGTCTTCAACCTCATAAAATTTGCATAAGTACATGTGAAGGTTTCAATCAACCTCGCCACGATTTTTAGCGCGGCTTTGTGTTACTGAGGCATCCTTTGGATATTCTCTGCGAAGAAAATTCCTAAATTGGCAACCTCTCTTGGTTGATGTGATTCTATATACTAACCTACTCCAAGAAATTCCATTATGAAATTGGCAAAGTAATAAATATTTCACGTCTGTATTTAGTTCAAAATCGTGTTTTTTATTCTGAATTTCACGAGTGAGAGTAAATATTTTCTGCTCGAGGGCTTGTAGAATTTGAAGTACCTATTCGGCAGTTAGTTAGTAGGTATTATGATTATTCTGCATTGCTTGAGTATTGCAAATTAAACCTGTCATGTAAACCCTGTTTTTATAAAAACTGCACCGACAAATGACAGATTTTCAATACAAAATCTGTTAGAACGATTCTTCGGTTAAACTTAATGGAAATAAAATGTTACCGTATACTAATACAGGTAGTGCAAGCACATATTCAGCTACGTTCCCAAGCCTTATCTTGTTTCCTACCTGTTTAATTTGAAAGAATATTATTCGGTTTAAAACTTGAATTCTCAAGCTCCATTTTATTTCCTTACTACGCACGTAAATGAATTTGAATAATTTCATCGCGTGACTTAGTACCATTTCTTTGCATGCATCGGTTAGTTATCCTTTATGAGGCATCAAAAATGCTAAATCATGCCTGGGCGGCCTGGTTTTCCTCAGCGGCCTTGTATTTGTATACTCGTATGTCAAATATAATTTTAGCGTTGGACCGCAGAAAATCGTTATTCTGTTTCAAAATCCTAGAAACTAGAACTGACTCAGTTCTTCCAATAGCAGCGGACCATATTTAGTTTAATCCTACATCTATTAGATATTATTATAGTATCCACTTTGTAAATTGACCACTGAAATTCGTACAAGAGGTAGAACGAAGGCAATATCATGCTAGAATAACCTTATACCTACGAACTTAATGTCTACCTAATGGCTTTAAGCCTCAATAGCCCAACGGTCGAAGGTGCGGACTGAACACTGAAAGGTCACAGGTTCGAACCCCACGCGCTGGTACCAATCGATATTATTGTTCTCAATTTTCCTTGTTCAGTATCTACTGCAAATTCAGTGACTGAATTGTCGCAATCGGGCCTCCAAGGTTTTTAATAGTAGATGAGTATCTTTTTTTATTCGTGACAAGATAGACCTTGACTTGACTTCACCTGTTGGTAAGTGAAGTGATGGCGCAGTCTAAGATGGTAGTGGGCTAACTTGGAAGGGGTATGGCAGTGTACATTTAACCTATATGTAGGGTGGTAACTAGCCACCGTTGCGTTGCTATTAAATCTGGTTGATGTGATAGTGGAATTATGCACAAAACATTTTATTAAACGTTTGGAAGGCGCAAAAGCCATTTGAATTAAAAAATGCATGGTTTCTGTATCAAGGACTGTAAATGCGGAATACAAACATTTCTCTTTCTTTGTTTTATTGAAGACTATTCTCTCCTATTCCTATTCATTCGTATTAAACACCTAAGTCTAGAAAGAGACAACACAATGTATCTCATTGTGAGTGAGAACGGGAGATTGTTATTCTAACTCAAGTTGAGTGGCGTGGGGGTGTTGGGTGATTATGGATTTTATATAATTTTCTGTTCTATGACAGTTGTTATCTAATCTTGTTCTGGTTAAGTATAATGGCGATTTACTGTGTTGTTTTATCTATTATAGTTTTTTGCTATGATCACGTGGACAAGAGATACAAAATTGCTATTGGTTGACAAAAGTCATGTCTACGTTGGCCAGTTTACGTTTCAGAATTTTTGAACGTATGTGTCGTTGTTGGAGAAACTATAGTCGTATTTTTAATCAAACGAAGTATACTATCATGTTTAGGTTGTCCAGTTTTTGGGGAAATCTCCAGGTCCATAATAAGTACGTAAAAAATTGATTCATATTTGATACAAGGTTCCTCCATAAATCGTAGATGAAAAATTAGGCAGGATTTTCCAAAATTCAGGGTAATTCAGTAAGGGTTGTGAACTGTAGAAGTTAGCTTATATAATTATATTTTATAGTGGTCGAAATAAACCACAAACCTTTTTTTGTTGCTTAAACATAAAATATAGTTGACAACGGTAGGTAGCTGTATTTCGGCAATTTATTAAGTTTATCCCCTTAACGGTAAAGGGGGAATTAAAGTAAAGGCTTTTATTTTTTGAACATGATTCCTACTAACTTGACATAAAACTCTAAAAGTTATAACTTCAACTCTAGAAGATAGTCCCTCGGATAGGAGGACATTGAAAAGTATGTACACAAACTTAACGCAAACGATGTGTGTGTCGTATATTTGTCACTATTGGACTGGGTTATCGGAAATGGCTATGTGTTGCATTTTGATCATTATAGCACGCATATCATAGGCTATTAGTTCCTGCAATGGGACCGGAATATTGATGAAGCAATCCCGAGCGATGTGATATTTGCGTGCCAAATAGAATGGGTTGCCTAGGTAGAAAGGGTAAAATTTTGGGTGTACCCTTACATCGACTTTCAGATTTCTAGCTTCAAAGAATCTCCCTAAGCTCTCATTTCGTGAAGATTCTTTGACGTTATGCTTCAATAAAAATGTTGAATTAGGTTCATAATATATATTTTTACAAAAGTTTTTTAGGTACACTTGGGAAAAATTCTCCGAATAAAATTTTGGTATGTACAATTTTTTAATTTATTCGGAAAACTAGCCAATAGTTATGTTAGTTTTATGTGCGACAGTAAAATATTATTTAAAATTATGTAGGTACATCATTATGTTTAAATCTTTGCTCAAAATTATTATTATTATTTTAAAGCTCTACAGAGTCTAATGTTAACTTCTAAGAGCGCTCTTAAACGTTTCTATTATGAAAGCTGAAAATGCACTGAAGTACGGAAGCGTGGAGTGAAAAGTTCCGTTTTATAAACTCCGTTAATATTCTGTAGTCATTTTTTAATTGAGTGTCACTGTAAAGGCCCTTCTTGATGGCTATATTGATCTTTTGGAAATAACTAAATACAAGGTATACATATCTCACGTCTATAATAGTAGGTATACTTACTAAGTATATTTAAAGTAAATAGGTACTATGACCTAGAAAACACCCCGACGTGAATACAAAAATATATTATCGTTCTCTCTTCCCCTTCCATATCTATAATATCTTCTTGTTTTGGCCAAACTATCCATATTTTATGCTCATGTAACGTTATCTCCGCTATTTTCTTAAATAGGTCTTTTATGTGTGAACAATTTTCCGCCTTTTTTGCACATATTTACGAAAAATTGTTTCTTGTCTTTTTAGGTGGAATATTGTTTTATAGAATACCTGTTTTTAGAAAGAGCAACGACCGCTTACTTGTTTTTACTTTACGCAGCTATGTGCCGTTAAAACTAACACATAGTAGCTATATAGCTTAGGTGAACGATATATAGACTAATGCCCATTTACATCCAGATTCCCTAACTTTTATGAGTTACCTAAGCTAGCTTAAGTGATGCTTTTTGTCAATATCCTTTTTACGAACCTTAAGTGTAAATAGCATTAGGCAAGAGATTGTATTTAGGGGCTACACCTACGTACAGAGACTCCTACTTAGGGGATGAGTGAAAACGGGCCCAAACATGCGAGTAGAAAACTTACCTAGGAATCCATCAAACGCAGATTACCTATACTTATTCTTTTTAGAAAAAAAATACTATCTACATAGAAACCTCACCAACTTATATTCGTATTTTACCGACTATCTAGTTGTAACAACGCCTCTAAATTCTATTTTAAAATACAGTCCAATCTCTAGTTCTCAGTTCTTTAAAGTCACTTACTTTACGGGGTCACACGCTGACCGGTGGTATTTGGACACTCTGCCACATTTATTGCGATATAAATAAATTCATGCAAAATTCGTACTTATAAAACTATCACTAGAATTAGATTCGCTTCGCTACTGAAGTCCGATAAGGTGTGGGCGTGTTTCACACTTGTCTAAGCCTTAACACTATATTTGCTAAGAACGTAAAAGCGTTGTATTCTAAGTTCCTTAATTTATTTTTAGTATAACAACTAGGTACCTTTTACTGGGAGACTATTTTGGTAAATCATACAGATGAAATCACATCTGTGCGCATCGATTAGCATTTTGTCCATATTTTGTAAGGAGTCGTGTACTCATCAATTCGGCCTTTCGCATCGATTCGGCTTTCGCATTTTTTGTACCTTAAATCCGTAGGTATAAGTGTAACTCTCTGTAAGAATCCTTTCGACGCGCGATACGTATAAGTGCGACTGCAATCATACGCAAAAATTCCAATCGATGTGCACAGAAGTGATTTTAGCCTTGTCTCTCAAAAAAAAAAAAAATTATAAGTATTTTATTTCATGCAAGGCGTCGTGTTGTGGCTCTTAGGCTCTTATGACACTTGTCATGTACCACCAACTTCTCAAGACCCTACCACCGGTTCGGAAAATAGATTCTGTTCAAGAAGAGGCTGTAGTGTTTTTCTTTTAAACTCGGGTCTCGAAATTAGTCTTCTCGCAAATATGATTCAAATTGCCACTGTTAACAAACCTTTTAGCGAAAGTTCCATTTCAATCCGATTAGCGGCTTTTATGAGCGAATACTGCAAACAAACAAACTAACTTTTGTCTTTCATCATACGGGCGTTGATAACAATAAACCCCTTCATTAAAAATGTGTGTTATTTACTTAGTTATCCTGTTCTTAGATGAGAGGTCCTACTCCATATAATGAGGCATAATCCGTGGTATTACACACGATGCTCTGCGTCACCGCAACGCGTCACGCATCGATTAGTTGAAAATTCCATAGTTATCCATTCCACCAGAGCAGAGACATTTCCAAAATTAAAAATTTCGAAATTGTACTCGCTGGGAATTAAACCAGAGGCCTTTTTATTTTAGAGCACACAAATAAATACAAAAGAAAATACAGAACAATTATTCTAATTTACATCTGTCTTAATATAATGTACATTGTACATTGTAGGTAGGTACAATAGTTTGCATAACTAGGTGTAGGTAGTTACTTTAGATTCGAGTAGCATAGTTAATTCCAGCGCTGTGTCAACATCACAGCTTTATGCTACGCTAAATTGTTTCCATTTACACAATAGGTAACATTATAGACTTTCTATTAAAAATTCAGTTTGCTAGCTACTATAGCAATTACTTCTTATGGCCTAAGTAGCTATATTATTTTTGTTTGCGTAACAACTCACTAGAAAATTATTTCATGAGTTACATTGACTTGGCCTCGTGTAATTGTCTCAATGAGTTTGTCGTGCGTTTATATTATTCTATTCTTATAAAATGAAATAGTATAAAATGTTTTGTACTTAGCAGTAAACAAATATTTTCGGATGCTTTCGAGACCAATGAGTTAAGGCTATTTTTTGTCAAAAAAATATTTATAAGTGTTCCAGGGTAGGGGCAGTATTTAGGGGGGTGATGCTTTGATGAAATTCAAATTGTATCTTGTTTCATTTTCTGTAACGAAAATTTTCTAACATTGAATTTAACAGTATTCTTGTATTAGAAGATGGATAACGTTAACTGTGCGTAAATCTGACATTTAGTGTGGAGTTTTCAATTATTTTATTTTCGTTCCCCTTTGAAAAGACTTATATATAACAAACCCTTATATAGTTTTCTATACCTATACTATAGCACACAAATTAATTTCTGCGCGTTCTCGAGCAAACCTTAACGTTTCTCTTTTAATTTTTGCAAACCTCGACACTGAAAATGGTGGAGCAGCGTGTAACGTTTGGAAATAACCACGAGCTCGGCGCTAATTAATTGAAAGTAATTATTATTCTTCTTTAATTTAGTTTGAAAAAATTCTATTCATCTAGGTATCGTAGTCGATTACGATAGACAAGCGATAGACGAATAGATAAGGATGTCACTTGTCAAATCAAATATAGTGCCCTATAATAAAATATTATCTAAAAAAGAAAATTTTAGAATAAGTCCATGATCCGTATCTAGAATATTTTGGCCAACTGCGTACCTATCTTCTATTAATATAAAAAATAAGTTTACCTAATTGTTTGCTTCCTATTCATTTGATCGAGACTGGGCAAAGAGATAGTTTGTATCCTGGAGCAAAAATCATGCATGCTTTCATACCATTTCATCACGGAAAAAAGGCTTCCCCGGAAGAGAAGTAGCGAGTGTCAACTCGTGACTTCTCTTCCGGGGAAGCTTATGCGAGGGGACGGAAACAAATGGCCGTCCCAAGTCTCATAACAACGAATTCCATTAGTAGATTTCTTTGACTAATGAATAAGTGATATATACCGGATGGTCGGATGGGATGGCGTAAAGAGCGGACAAAGCGATGTTGATAAAGGATGTTTGTTGAGATAGTACTTAAGCTCTTTGTCTAACGGAGCTTTACTTAAGCCCACAGTAAAGACTTCGACAGCTCTAATCTTATTCTTTGTAAAACCAAGACGGAAAGCCGGAAAGTAAACGATGTCCAGGACATAAGTTATTCATAACTTTTTTGTCTCGAATTAATCTATGCGACCTTAGCTGTTTATATAGAATGTAGATATGTACTTAATAATAAAATAATTCATTCAAATGGTTTGAATTCATAGAGTAATCCACAATTAAGAACCTACAACCAACAAAAAACAGGATATATTTACTTATGTGACTATTATGTATTTTTTTTTTAATGGTTATGTCAGTTGTTTTGATTTCCCATGCCTGAAATCTTCTGACCTCTAAAATTCTGAAGAGGGTTTATGTTTTACGAAAGAACTACAACTAAATTATATCTACCCCCATAAACCATTTAGTCGAGGTGACAGTTTCTCCTGTTTGCACAACTTCTTTGCAAATAGGACACCTACTTTCGCCAACTTGGACGTTTACTTTATTATATAGCTGCTCCATTCCTTTGTAAAGTTTCCCCGACCTATTTACTGAATAAGCCCAAGGAATTAATGTCACTTCTATTACTTTCTGCGCAGTATTACCTTTAACAGTGGTTGAACAAGTTATCAGCGCACATTAAGAGGGCACCGCCACCGTATCTTACTTTGAAAGGGAAGTAGACGAGTTCCATTTTTTTTAAATGTCATTCTTGGTTTAGGTAAGAAAGTCTTTTTGTTATATCACGATTCATAGCAAACGTTTGCTTATTTAAGTTACTTATTTCTAACTAGCATTTATCCGCGGATTCAATCGTGTTAAGTTCTATTTTTCAAACCCCCATTTTACCCTTTTTTTTATTAATTATAATTATAATTTATATTAAATTATAATTAATAAAATAGGATTAATTTTCAAAAATCCTTTCTTAGTGGATGCCTACGTCATAGTTAGATATCTGGTGTCTTTAAGCCCGATCCGACCAGCAGTGGTTTGAGCTGTGCGTTGATAGATCAGTCAGTCAGTCACCTTTTCCTTTTAACGTATATATTTAAATAAGACTAACTGTTGATAGTCGTCACTTCGTCCGCGTTGATAAAGGTTTTTTTATTCACGCGGAAACTCTTTAATTTTCCGGGATAAAATGTAGCTTATGTGTTAATGGGTATGAACTAGCTCCTTTCCAAATTTCTGCCAGATCGTTTCATTTGTTGTGGCGTGAAGGATCATCCATCAATCCATCCATCCATCCTCACAAACTTTTGCACTTATAATATTAGCACAGAGTAAGGAAAGTAAATATTAGTTGGAAGTAGGAACTAAGATAATTTATCTCAGAGAATTCATTCGTTGAAGTCGAAAGTTTACCTTAAAGTATAACCTATCAATTCAAATACCAATATCTACCTATAAAAATATCATTATGCAAAGTATTGAGGACAATCTGTTAATAATATTCACAAGAGCACGTTCATTGAAGCGACACATTGTTAGGAGGTTGAATAGAGTCGTATTCTATGGCCCTGTCTCGGAAGGAATAACAGTTGATAGGTACTTATTTATGCGACTGTAGAATATAGCCAAAGATATTTTCAGATTATATTCCGACGTTTACGCGGGTAGTTTACATTTTATTTATGATTGAATTGCCATTACATTTTTTTTTAATTCGAGGATGATAAGATAGTCCTTGACTGCGATCTCACCTGATGGTTAGTGACGATGCAGTCTGAGATGGTAGCGGGCTAACTTGGAAGGGGTATGGCAGTGTAGATTCATCCCATACTCCTAATCGGTTTCCAATCGTTTAACGACTTCGTGGTAGGGTGGTAACTAGCCACGGCCAAAGCCTCCCACCAGACATAAATAAAACGTATTCCGACGCGATTGACATTTGACGTTGCGGGCAAAAGTTATAGGTTTTATAGCGTAGTGAATAACTAAAGGTTATACGACCGTATACCTGCAACGAGCTAGGCCGATGCCCCGTGAACTCACCTGCTTCTCCCACCAGTGGGCCTGCGGGGAAACTATACCGAAACAAAGAAGAAGTTACTGAAAAGATAAAAGTGTGCCTATATGTTGAAAACTACTGAATCGATTTTAATGAAATCTTTACTGGTCCCTAAGTTGAAGTAAATGTAAGCAAAAAAAAAAAAAATTATTACAATCCGATTAATAGTTTCGGAGATAAAACAACACGTATAAAATTCTGTATAGCCCCAACTGATAAGGTATCTATAATATCGTACCCTTATTGCAAAAACCGATTATCTGCATTTTTGTACCAAAATTAGGTTAAATATATCAATCGACTCCTCAACTCACGGCGAAGCTGTAGGTCAAACCCATTATCTGCTACGACGCTTTTTTACGGAGATAGCTAGAGTTAAAAGCAACTACCTACAGGTATGATTTAATTACCTTCTTAAAAAAAGAACTAAACTCATTTAAATAATTTAGATTTATAAATCTATACCACAAAAACAATGTATTGTATTATAATACTTTTCAGATGTAGTTGCTTGATTTATCATTATGTCAATATTATTCTGTTAATACAGGTTAACCTGCGTTAACAGGTTTCAGCTTTTATTAATATACTAGAAATTGCTGATGTATCTAAAAAGAAAAACGAACTAAACAACATTAGTTGCTTTTTGCAGAATAATGAACTCAATATTTTGTTAAAATTATTTCAGGTAAAAGAACTTAAGTTCACTTTTACTGTATAACTGGGCTACGAGGGTTTTTGAACATCTTCACAAATCAAAAGTTTTTTGATTTGTTAAGCTCACAATATAACTCTATCTTTAAGGTGATAGAGAAAAGACTGTCTAAAGATCTTAAGTTTAGTAACTGGCCAACTGCCGGAATCTATAAAAGTAGAAATAAGCTGCTTGACTTATATGCAGAAAAAAATATAATTATTCCCCCGCGTTTATTGAATATGTAAGAAACTATTCTAAATTGTTTGAAAATGTGTGCGTACAAGCAAAGTCACTTCACATAAAACAAAAAATTGCCAATTCTGATAATAAAATTAAAACAGCATGGGACATCATCGGCGATGAAATGAGTAAACATAAGGTACATAATAATAATAAATTGGAGCTTAAAAGTGATAATCATGTAATTAACTCCGATACAGTAATTGTAAATACATTTGAGAACTTTTTCAAAAATATTCCAATTACTACAACCAGTTCTCTGAATTCCTCGCCAGCAGAAGTCTATCGTCTTCTAAGGAGCAATGTCTCTGAGTGCAATAAGTTATTTAGGTTTGAACACGTTACCCCATATGACATAGTCAAAACATTTAAATCTTTACAAAATAAGAAAACAGCAGATCTATGGGGGATATCAGTTAAAATAATTCATAACATAATTGATATTATTGCGCCATATCTTGCTTTAATTTTTAATAAATCAGTAGATTCTGGATCTTTTCCAGACCTTATGAAATGTAGTAAGCTAATACCGCTTTTTAAATCGGGAAGCAAAAGTGACCCGAATAACTACAGGCCAATTTCAATTTTGCCAACTCTCAGCAAGATATTCGGAAAAATAATGCTCAACCAACTGCTTTTACACTTTAATTTAAATAAAATCCTACACACTGAGCAGTATGGTTTTACAAAGGGTCGATCAACAACCGATGCAGCCGCAAGGCTGTTACAACACATATTCGATGCATGGCAGAACTCACAGAGTGCCATTGGTATTTTCTGTGATTTGTCGTCAAAGGCATTCGAATGCGTTGATCACGAGACACTTTTGCTTAAACTGAGCCACTATGGCATTAAAGATTTTGCACTTAGTCTCATTGCGTCTTATCTCAGTGAACGAGTCCAAAGAGTATGTGTCAATGATGTAAAATCATCCGGATCAGCCTCAGTAATGGGTGTACCCCAGGGTTCTATTCTAGGTCCATTCATGTTTTTGGTCTACATAAATGATTTACCACATTTTGTCCACAATACTTGCGATATTGTACTATTTGCTGATGATACGTCTTTGAATTTTAAAGTCGATAGGATAAAAGACAATTTTGACGATGTAAATAATGCATTATCTCAAGTTTCTGAATGGTTTACGGCAAATAATCTACTTTTAAATACTAAAAAAACAAAGTGTGTTGAGTTTTTATTACCTAACCCGAGAACTGTCAGTAAAAATTTAAAGATAAATAATGAACCTTTGAAAACTGAGGACTCCAAAGTGTTCTTGGGATTAACCCTGGATTCAAAGCTACAATGGGGCACCCATATAGCAACGCTTGCGGGCAAACTTAGCTCTGCTGTATATGTTATCTTTACATAGTATAAAACAAAATCGATTCCCGCTGTCTGGCCCTCTTTATGTACGCGTAGATCTTTTAAACTACGCAACGGATTTTAATTCAGTTTTCATCAGTAGATAGAGGGATTCGAGAGGAAAGTTTACAGTTATAGTGTTTCCCTAAATTCCTACGGGAACGGGACAAATGTAGGTGAAACCGCAAGGCACAGCTAGTTATTCTAATATAATAAAACGAAATAGTTTTTTTATTTAAATGAGCTAATCTCTAGAACGGCTGGACCGATTTCAACGAAACTTTCTTTTAAAGATAGCTGAGATTATAAGAAATAATGTAGGCTTGCCCATTTCCCACGGGAACGGGAACTCCTCGGGTAAAACCATAGGGCGCTGCAGTTAGTACGTACAAAGTTAAATGAAATCTACTTTACCTTCAGCCAAAAGCGACTAAAGATATTTATTTTACACCTGTACTGGCTAAAGTTGAACTAAAACGATTTTTGTCTTGATGATTATTACTATTCAAAACAAGTGATTAACGGGGCATTACGCCAAACACGCTCTCTGCTTACCATAGTTTAACCCAGTAAACAGATATATTTTCAAGAAAAAAAAATTTGTTCAGCTATTTCGATAGTTGAAGTTTATTCAACAAATTTATATATGATACAAGTATAATACTTATTGAGAAAAAAATTTTCAAATATCACTAAGAACTCACTTTTACTAGAAAAACGACTTGTGGAATTCCTAGGAGCGTGAAATGTTCTACTGATATAAACCAGAAAAATAATTTCTTTTTCAAAAGTAAAGGAATCAAAGTATATTCAGCAATTTTTATTTTAGACTTACATCTTCCCATTATTTAATGAAAAATATAATCATAAAACTCTCCTACAAATTCGTATGGGAAGCGTTATAATGGACAGCGGCAGGCCTCCAATTTCATTCCCATTCGGGCTTTCAAGGAGGAAGGACGCTTCTCGGCGCAATTTTTTTTTTCAATTTATTTTAGGCGCGAATTTGTATGTCGATAGTGGAATCCGTACAGTGCGTACGGAGGTAGGGTTATCAAAATCGAGGAGGAAGGTTTGTATTTTTATAAAATTTTGACTTTTTTCTTAGGTTTTTATGTATTATTATTATACTTACATAATAATATAATATGTTATACCTACCTATACATTTCTAGCGCATAGCGCAGCACCTGTGATGTGTGACGTTGTGATGTAGACGAGGTCCGAGGTTCGATTCTCGGGTCGGGTCACAAAATGTACCTACTTATTGGATTTTTCTGTCAAGAAATGTGCAGTCGGTAGGTACCTAGCTATTAGCCCGCAGTTTGAAAGTTGGCGGTGATCCACCGCCATGCCTCGAAGAGCATGTAAAGGCGTCGGTCCTGCGCCTGATCTCTCTCCGGTCGTGTCAGATTTCCGTCCCATCGGGCTATGAGAGTGAGGGAATAGAGAGTGCATCTGTGTTTGCGCACATACTTGTACACTACACCTATTATCTCTCGCGCAGATGGCTAGCCTCTAAGGAAGCCACCATGATTGGATTCGGTCGGAAGGACATTATTAGGTAAGTATTACAAGTATAATTTGCTCAAATGTGTTCACTCTATACCATCAATTTTATACTTTTATTTGATGGTAATGTGACTTGAAAGAGATCAGGCGCAGGACCGACGGATTTATTACCGTACCTACCTACCTACCTACCTACTGTGTATACAGGGAGGATATAACCAATAGGTGTGTCACTGATAAAGATCGTACCTACTTAGATTTTTTTTATATGAATAGCGGGCAAACGAGCTGGCGGGTCACCTGATGTAAAGTGATTACCGCCGCCCATGAACACTTGTAGTACCAGAGGCACCAGTCACCACCAATTTCTTTACGAACTACCATGGTCTACCTAAGAATTTGATGACATTAGTGTCAAAGTAAAATGAACCTAATTTGTAAAATGTTAAAGTCACAAATTCAGTACAACTGATTTTAATTTAGAACGTATAAGAATGCATACATGAATTTTTTTATTCGATGACAAGATAGCCCTTGACTGCCATCTCACCTGATGGTAAGTGACGATGCAATAGTACGATGATAGCGGGCTAACTTGGATGGGGAATTATAGCAGTGTAAATTCAACCCATACCCCTAATCGGTTTCTACACGCCGGAACGCTAAAACGCTTGGCGGCACGTCTTTGACGGTAGGATGGTAACTAGCCACGGCCAAAGCCTCCCACCAGACCAGACCAGAGACAATTTAGAAATTATAAATTCCTAAATTGCCCCCGCCGGGAATCGAACCCGAATCCTCCCAGTTATAAGACCACAGCGCTCACCATTGCACCAGGGAGGTCGTCAAAATGTAGAAGGTATACCTAAAGTTTAATTCGATTGATATAAGAATTTGATGACACTAGTGTCAAAGTAAAATGAACCTAATTTGTAAAATCATTAAAGTTACAAATTAAATAACAACTGATTCGTATTACGTATAAGAATGTATACATGAAATTGAGCTCTAATTCAATGAAATTAGGGTTCATTTTACTTTAACGCTAATGTCAAAGAATATTTATTTAATAATTTTTTTTTAAAGAATATTAGCCAAGCTGAAGTTGACTAATATTCTCCTATCCCCTCCAAATAAGCGGAAAGCTTGTGCTAGGAGTGGGTACGACAATAGTGCAATGGGTGGGGTTCGAACCTGCGACCTTTCAGTTTTCAATCCGCACCTTTAACCGTTGAGCTATGAAGGTATACTAGCTGATGCCCGCGATTTCGTCCGCGTGGGAAGTATTTGATTTTCTGGAATAAAAAGTAGCCCTTGTACAAACAAATTCGTCCACTTTATTAGTCAGATTAGTATATAGTATAGACTAGCGGCCCGCTCCGGCTTCGCACGGGTATAAAATATATAGCCTATGTCATTCACTGATAAAATGATTAAAATCGATCCAGTAGTTTTGATTTATTCATTAGTCATTACCCGTGGCCCGCACGCGTTAAATTTAGAGTAAAACGATTCTTCTTTCCTTAAACCATGAAGATTTCCTGCTATCTTTGGAATATCTAAAATACACAACATTTTTACTTATTTACTTTTTACATTTTTACCTATTTATTCTATTTATTCTATTTTTACAACAATTAAGAATCAAACGAACTTACCTTGTGAAGTTTGATATCTAATTATACGAGTGTCTTGACCGAAGATGATTATTGTTTACAAGCAGCAGATCGCGAGGTTATGCTGTCCTTATCACACATTTAGAGCTATTTAATATATATAAAATATATATTTTTATTATTATTTTTAAATTTTATTATGATAAAAAAGTTTCTTATTTACTTCCACTGAGTATTACCAACCTCCCACCAAATACATTACCCGGCCCCTTGAAATCCCGCTTAGCGTCATTCTTTAGAGCCGTATTTTTTCGATAGGTCGAGGGATTTTGAAAAAATTAGGGTGGGTGGGTTTGTAATCATCTTCGGTCAAGACACTCGTATAATTAGATATCAAACTTCACAAGGTAAGTTCGTTTGATTCTTAATTATACTTCGCATCTTTCCCGAAGATGATTATTGTTTACAAGCAGATGTTTAGAGCATCGAAAAAATGCAACAACATTACATAAATTATTTCTTGTTCGTTGATACTTGACAAATTAATCGACAGAAATAATTTACATACCAAACTATAAGTCATTAAATAACATCTACGTTATTCTTGTATTAAGGTAGAAATTAGTTATTTGTTGAATAATAATTTTAACTTTGAAATTAAGTATCGAAGAATTCAGTTTTACCTGATTTTTAGAAGTTTTATTGTACTACTGTAATAGTACTTTAAAATATATTAAATGAGGATTCAGACTTGCTGCTTTTAGAAACACCTGCCTTGCGGTCAGTTAACTTCGACGCATGTCGCGTGTTAGGGGCACCGTTTAATGTTATGCGTAATTAATGCCACATAACCAGAATTGATTTAACACAATGAGATAAAATTGGAGATTTTTTTTTTTTAACTGACAAAAGACAACCTTCCTACTGATGCAAGGAATAGGTTTTATCTCAAAATGTTTTAAGGGAGAACTGGATACACTTTAAAATTTTCTTTAATAAGTATATGGCAAAACAATGAACGGTTAAAAACTATTTGGTTTTGAGCCTTTCTAAAATCTTATATAAATAATTTATATTATTTTAATACGAATATTTTCCGATTCAAAAGGAAATGTTTTGAATATGTATAATGAGTTAATGTGTTTAAAGACAAGTCTTTTAGAGAGATTAATTCATTAGGGAAGTTATTCTGTAGATACATTAATAGGTACTAGATTAGGAAATCAAGACACCTTAAAAGACCTTTATACCGTAGTATTATGACCAGAGATTTCGCTTATTTGGCCAGATAAAAAGATAGCGCGAACTGATAACTGTTTTCCTGAAATAAAAATATAATATTAGAACCACAATAATTTAAACCTTTGTTCTTGCATAAAACAACCATGACTTAATCGTACTAGGAATGAAACCATTACTATGTCTAGCGATGCATTAGAGACATCGCGCCTCAGTAGTGACTGTCTAATAATTTCCATGCCACTAGAGTTAGATTAACATGGAAAGGACGATGCTCTTTGAAAGAGCAGATAAGTAGGATTTTAATATAGGTTAGGTGGTTTCGAAACCCGCAGGTTGGTCTGTACCGGGCACAAGGCTAAATGTGCCAATATAGCAGTACGACAAAGCCTTGACACATTTAATGTGGCGTAGCAATTAGATTTATCTGTAAAAAAAACATAAAAATTTAAGTTGAATGCATCAATAATTTCAGACTAAGCTTAATTTCCATGCAGCGTACCTCTGACATTCATAATTTTGATTATTGGTAAATAAATCCAAATCAGGTGTATCAAAAAATTCCTGTATCTGACGAAACGCGTAATCTATTCAGTGTTTATATTAACCGTTTGAAGAGATTCAAAATCTGAGATTAAGTTTGTATCGGACTGACGCAATAAAAGTATAAATTGGATTCTTCACACCATTGCCATATGTTACGTGCGATTGTGTTGGTATTTTTTTTTAACACTTGGCTGCAATGATGGTAAGTGAAGATGCAGCCTAAGATGGAACTCGCCTGCCCAGAAACTACCTTTTCACTCTTGATTTGAAGGCACCCAAATTTATTTGAAAGATTTTTTTTTTAATTCGATGACAAGGTAGCCCTTGACTGCAATCTCACCTGATGGTAAGTGACGATGCAGTCTAAGATGGTAGCGGGCTAACTTGGAAGGTGTATAGCAGTGTAAATTCAACCCATACCCCTTATCGGTTTCTACACGCCATCGTGCCGGAGCGCTAAATCGCTTGATGTGAGAATATAGCGCCCATTTTATTGACATAGGCAATAGCTGTCTATTCCTCATAAGATATTGCGATTACTTAGTCATGATGCATGACTGAGGCTTTAAAGGCTACAAGCAACGCGAGACGAGAAGAAGGCGATATATGTATTTTGTGAATTATTCTACTAGGGAAAAGTCTTAAAATGAGGAACCTGCAGAATCAATATAATCCTTCCAGTCCTTCCGCCATACGAAATCATCTGTTAACAGTTAAACGTTCGGAAAGAGTCATATATATTATATATTATTTGTTATAATTGTCAAAATAGTTGAGTGCCAAAAATTTCTCCTTTTGTAAACAACCCATCCATAGTCACTGGGCTGTCTAGCGTCAGCAAACCAACATAATCAGCTAGTTTTCTGATGGTAGGTACATTGTTCAGTATTGGATAGTTCAAGGGTACGCATTCTTACGTTACGTTGTACTTATACATTTTTTCTTTTTAAATTTAAAACCCACAAATAAATATCTTTTCTGTGGGCCAAGTTTGACTTTTTTTATTTTCTTAATTAGTTAAAAAACCTTATTTGTATACATTATGAATCTTTGAATAAAATAATACTGGTAAAATTATTGTTTTTACATTATGCGTAAAAAATTTCCAATACACAAGAAATCGTCAAAAAAGAATTATTGATAAGTGACCTGACGAACTTGAAGACGGAGGAAAGGTTTCAATAACTTTATCTTTTGTAATATACATAAGAGATAGTAAAGTACAATCGAAAAACAATCAAACTTTAAATTCATATAGTTAATAATAAAGCTAGTGGTGTTAACGACCAAAACCATATTTCGATCTATGATCCAAAAAGCTGCAATTTATTAAGAAATTGCGTTTTTCAAATTGCTATATCAAAAACTACAGCAGTAAAGAGAATGCCAATTAGGTGGATTGATAAAGAATTTTTTAAGTAAGATAGCATAAAAAACAAAAAAATCGTATTTGGTCAAATGTTGGTTAACGGCGTTATAGCTTGAGGAGGGTAGAATACAGTCGATTGCTTCATATAAATCGAAGATTCTATTACTTGTAGCCACTGGCAGTAAAAAATATGCATTTTTTGTCTAAAGTGGCCATGAAGCAAATTTTATAGATCAACATTAATGCCGTATCAATTTTCAAGTGAATGGCATAGATTATTAAAATCTTTTAAATTTAATAAACCAAGGGTTTAGGGACTGTAAAGATTTGTGTGATGAATTTACCCAGAAGGCAAATCAAAATATAACCTGAATATAACAATTCCGTAACGCATTCACTGATTTTGAGAGAATACGATCTATTTTAGATTTATTAATTGTTTGATGTTCTAGAACTATGAAATGGAATTTTTTAACCCTTTAATTTTTATAGGTTATAAGGGTAAAATTTTTATAATCCAAAATGATTCTATCATTCCCAGTCATGAAGAAAATACTGCAGTCTGCCAGCGATAGGTCAAAACATTTTTCTGTTTTTTGTACCTGTGACAAAGGACCTTTGGAGTTTGCGCGTAGGGTCGAACGCTAAAGTGTCCCATCCCAATCGCATGGCGCGGACTCAGACGCTTGTGGTACCCGCCATAGGGGATGCTGATACTAGTGCAAGTATAATCGCGTCTCGACGCGGAGCCCCCCGTGAGTTTAGAGCTTCCGGGTTGCAAATCAAAACACTCGGTTGAGAGCGCAGCTGATTTGGTTTATCGCTGTTAAATCTCAATTCTGAGACGTAGAAATGGCCTTATAGCATTTTAATTATTATTTTATACATCTTGTTTTTGTTTGCTTACAGCAATCGCCCTCCAACGCTCCAATTACAGATAGACATAGAACTCGAAATCTGATTCTGTTTCTCCTTGCTGTACTTTTTAATCATATTATGTACAGTTTTCGACAGGTGAACATTGACACATAAGCTTGATCTTGTCTTTTTTGCGTTGGGTCTGAGCCCAAAGATTACAAACACCTTCATTTTCTCGGAAGAGACTTAAATACCGTCTACTTTGTAAGGTAGGCAATTTAAATTCTTACTATTAAATCTCACACAAGCTTTGCGTTTGAACCAAACTAGAATGGTAAACCAAACCAAACTAAGATATTATAATAAATCCACACACAATATATGTCGGGATACAATTTCCACACACGATTTACATCGGGATATGTGTAACATTAAGTCACAAATTAGTTGGTAGGTAGTTTGAAATCCTCAAAATAATTCTCACACACGCTTTACGTCGGAGTAATTAATAATAAATCCACACACAATATATGTCGGGATACAATTTCCACACACGATTTACGTCGGGGTAATGTACATTAAGTTACAAATTAATTACTAGGTAGTTTGAAATCCTCCAAATAATTCTCAAACACGCTTTGCGTCAGGGTAATTAATATATCCCGTGGGGATATAAATAATTAAAACTTTCGAGTGAATATTGTACATTAAAGAAGGTAGAAAATACTCAAATCTTACCTTGATTCCTTTGTCCGGAGATACTGTTGCGATGAATCTTCAGATGACGAACTTGATGAGACTATTTTCCTTCTATTTTGAATATCCTATCCCTATACCTATACACAATATTACAAATTAAATTAATATAAAATATCACGCTTTCTTAATTTTTGTTGGACGTGTGACTCGGACAACACAAAATCACGTAATGACACTAAGCGGGATTTCAAGGGGCCGGGTAATGTATTTGGTGGGAGGTTGGTAATACTCAGTGGAAGTAAATAAGAAACTTTTTTATCATAATAAAATTTAAAAATAATAATAAAAATATATATTTTATATATATTAAATAGCTCTAAATGTGTGAGAAGGACAGCATAACCTCGCGATCTGCTGCTTGTAAACAATAATCATCTTCGGGAAAGATGCGAAGTATAATTAGTATATTACAGAATGTCTTTATATACAACGTTCACAGCTTTCTTGTCATCTATACCTACATCTATACAAATAAATAAAATTGAAGTGTCTGTTTGTAATATCAAAAGAACAGCTTTTTACTAACTGCATACGAAAGTAAATACGATACTTATACCAAGAAAACAATTTTTAAAATTTTTGTCTGTCTGTTCGATAACATACCGTGTCGATACGGTTAGATATCGATCTCGTATCGAAAATTTTTGTCGGGCGATTCAGAGCGTTCGGTTAGAGGATACGATTCGGTATCGACTACGTTATCGACATCGACAAGATACATTCGATTACTAGAGCATTTACGAAGTTAGTTGTAGTGTTACAAACCGAATCGATCGATAAATAAGTTATCGGAAGGGTCTGAATCGGGGGGCTGGACATGAGTAAAAACGAATAAATTGCCCACCATTTGAAACTTGTATCGTCGTAGTTACCTACCTACCTACTCAGACTAACTTTTGTGTTTTATAAATTCCCGTGATTTCGTCCGCGATTTATTTTATGCTTATCATTATCATAACATTGTCACAATAATATCCCGATGTTGCAGGATCTAAGTCTAATCAGAATCTTAAAATATCCACTGTATTACAATGAATTCAGAACAGTCATTTTTGCATTAACCTTTGGTAGGTACCTATCTATATTACAGACACAAAGATAAATTTCTAAAAAGTCAGAGATGCGTGACCGGGATCGAACCCGCGACCCCCCGAATACCCCTAGGTAGTCTCCTAAGACTGCAGTCCTAAACATGGCTATCACAGCTTTACTAGCTAGTATACTTGTTTCATTACTATAGTATTATAGGTAACTTACCTACCTACTAGTTGGCAACCATGGCTTCGTTCGCGTGGATACAGTTTTGATTATATCTCTGATTTTCCGGGATAAAAAGGAGCCTATGTAACTCTCCCGGTCCTCAACTATACCCATGCAAAAAATCACGTCGATCGGTTGCTTTGTTGTGGCGTAATTGAAGGACAAACCAACAAACAAACACACTTTCGCATTTATAATATTAGTAAGGATATTTAGGATAGGATATTCGTTTTAATTTTTATTATTTAAAACATTATATGTTTATTTATTGTTATTTATATTTATTGTTTTCCAGTAGGTGGTTAAAATAAACTTTCGAAAACTTCAGTTTAGGTAGTTCACCTAGTTTTTCCAAACTTCGGAAAATGATAATAGTTTTATTATTTGTCAAGTCCCTGGTTTTGTACGAGTTCAATGCCCACTGTTCCTGCATATAGTGTGAGCGAGAAGGAGCGAGCGCGCCGAACGATTCTGTGCTGGCGCAAATATACCTAAAATCGACAACGAGCCGCGCCGTATGGAACCCTTAAATAAAAAATGCCATTAGAGCTACCAGAACGGTAAATTTGAAAATTTGGTAGTTTTTCTACATTCAGGAAAAACTAACTAAGTGAGCTCCTTACCGGTTATTTTCTTCTTTTTGTTGAAAAAATAGTAAGTTTTTTTCAATTATTAACCTACTTAACATTTCTTGAATAGTTTCTTGTTTATAAAAATTATTATTGTTTAAAAATGGGCATCATTATAACTAATTTTTAAGTCGTTAAAGTTTCAAATGCTTATAACTCAAAAACTTTTCGCTCAAATTTTGGTGCAGATAATCGGTTTTTGCAATAAGGGTACGATATGTGAATATTTTGCAGTTCCAATAATACATACGTGTCGAATGAACTTCCTTTTTTTGAAGTCTGTTAATAAAAAGCACTTTTCAAAAGATATTAATAGATGAACTTTGAGTATTTATAGATGAAGCATCGCACTGTTAACGAGATGTAATAGACACAATTTCTCTGAGATCGTCTCTGGAGAAATACCGTAAGAGGGATATTGCTTTATAACAAATAGCACTCAATGTTTTACGATTGGACAAGGGTATGCTAGTTGGGTTTGTATGTCTTCTGCTCTTATAAGATTTGACAGGTCACTGTTCGATGGGAGTTCTTAAGTCAACAGTCGGGATGCTCTACGCTGAAGGTGGTATATTTAGTCCACAAACATATAAGAGTAAGATTTAGTCATACTTTAGTCCTCATCATATCATAGGTAGGCGTAGGTCTGTTGAAGTGTATGAGAAAAAAAATATATATTCTTTATTGTAAGTACACCAAAGAATAAAAACTTACATAACTTATACATAAGTAAACGACACAGAGTACAATAGGTGACCTTATCGCTACAAAGCTATCTCTTTCAGACAACCCATGGTTATATCGCTAATAGTTAAAAAAATATAACAATACAAAATAAAAAGAAGTGAAAAAGAGAAGTGCGTGTAGAATGCCCATAGGTACTAGCTACGTGTATGTAGGTAGAATAACAATGTACCTACACTTCGCTAGTGTGTTACTCGGTCCGTAGTTCAAGCTCAACTGACTCAGTAGCGCCTGTAGATATATATTTTTCCGTACTACACACTACCTGCTATATGCTACAGTAAGGATGCACAGACATTTTAATTTCCCTACGAACTTCATCCCGGAAGAGGCGGAATAGGTACCTAACTTGATGACCTCTTTTCCCAAAACAGACCTAGTTATATGACTAAATGCTGAGCGCGTTTTACGAGACTGAATCTAAATGTTAGTTCAGGTCATATAAAGTGGTACCTAGCGAACCCATTTAACGGTACGAATAGGTCACTAAAGTAGGCTCTCTCACATAAAATACAACTTTTTATGTTCTGTTTGTAATCTTGTCGGATTAAGACTAAGAGTCCGATTAAGATTACATACCTACTACCTAAGTTTTTTGCCATTTTATAAAACTATTTTCAGTTAACTTCGAAACTTCTCGAGTGTGATTCCGCAGCTCGGACTCGAATGAAATAGTTTGATTGGAGCACGCAATACTTTTATAGTTTTCATGAAGGAATGATTTTATTTCTTTACAGTTTTCACTTGATATTTATTGTTTGAAATAAAGAAAAACTTTAAGGGTGGTTTGCAACTTTGCACCCCCAAAACTAAACGGAGTGGATCTGATTTATAAAAAAATAGTTGCTTAATAGCAATGGTTAAATTAGGTCGCAGGGAGCCGTTTAACATAAGCGATATAAGAGTGTGGAAATCCCTACAAGAGACGATATGTCCAGTGGATTAGATATCATATTATATCCTACACAGACGACGGAATTTTTTACACTAAATGTCTACCTATGTACCGTAATGTAAAATTTTTTGAGCGTGGTTTTACGTGTGTTTTTTAAAAATCCCTCCAAAATATTTACGGGATAGAAAACTCAAAATAATTCAAAATTGTTTAAGTCATGTAGGAACGGAACACATCCATGCTTTGTTGCTGAGTGATTGAAGGACAAACCACCAAACAAAAACACTTTCGACGAGATAGAATAAACTTTTTTTTTCTTTATATAATACTTATTGTATTATAAATTAGTAAGGATTTGTTCTACTTCGACGGACTAAAAGTATCGGTCGTACAAGGTCTGTCGTCTGCGTAAGCCCTCATGGTCGAGAATACGACGATATTCTTCGAGGCACTGAAATTACTGAAAGCAATAGAGAAAGTTCAGTCACCCCCATGTATGTAGTTTCCAAGTTGTCACTCTTGCTTAACACAATCGTTTCATATACGTACGAAACTAGGTCGCACTCTCATTACTTTTGTACTATCTCATAAGAAATAAATAGCTTTTGATAAGTGAGGACAAGAGGGAAATCAAGACAAATAAGGTTTTCATGGAGTCAATGGTTTCATTTCTCCTCTTCAGTTCGTTCAATTTTCACAAACAAACAAACAAATTTTGTAAGAAATATGAACGCATGGGTACGTTTCTTAACTTAATCTGCTCAAGACAATTCATTTTGAAGTTCTACACCATAAAAAACATTACGAATTATGTCGGTAAAAGACGAAGAGAAAATGAAAAAGCGTTGAATAAGTTTTCCGTCCCTTTCTTCCCGTCAATATTAGTGAAGTTCGGCATGGCTTATTATACGTATCTTTAAAAATAAAAAAAGATTAAAGTTATGATTATCGTGTATTTATTATGTATTTGCATTCAAGAGTTATTTAAGTAGGTTTACCCTTATAACTAATGTAGAAACCCAGTAAGTACCTACTTATTTCCTCACAAACGCACTCGCAATGAATGGAAACACGATGCCACAAGATTTTCTATAGCTAAATAACGGTGTACACGTGACTCTATACGTTAGCATCAGGTGACAAGCATGGCGCCTGTGTGTAATCCACAAAAGATCTTACAAGAACACTCGTAAATGTACTTACGATCGGAAGTAGGTATACTCATATCTGTAAGTACTTACACATTATACTGAAATACCTTTTTCCTTTTTGAATCATCTCTGTAAGGCAAATGTGTTCCTATTGTGAACCTATTAAGATTTATTTCATGAAATGTTTCCTATTTTATTGTAAATAATTTTTCAAACTTGCGAGTTCAATCTTATATTCGAATTAGCTTAATTCACATTTGTACTAGACGACTTCTAACAGATGCTTAATGTGCACTTCACTGAAACGGTTAAATTAAATAGAATCGCCATTCCAAGCTAAACGACGTGGATGATTTTTCTGTCAACGCGGGATTTTCTGCCAAATTTGAAATCCCCTCTCCGCCAACAGGCGTAATGAATATGTACGGTACGTGTTGTGCAATGTACAATGTACATACATATAAATACTTAAATATAGGCAAGTATATGAGTAATAAATAATAATGTCCTCCCGACCGAATCCGGTCACTATACGCCGGCCAATCTCCACAGTTATTAGCCATCTGCGTGGAAGATATTATAGTGCCCTAGTGTTTGCGTAAACACGGGTGCACTCTCTGTTTCCTCACTTGCATAGTCCGGTGACATATCCGGAAAGAGATTAGGCGCAGGACCGACGGTTTTACGTGCTCTCTGAGGCACGGGGGTAACACACCGCCTACTTTCGAACTCCGGGCTAGTTTTGAGAATTTTTTGCCAGAAAACCCCACACCAATTTTGTTTTAGGCCAAACCGGGAATCGATCGGGACCTCGTCATCTGCAGTCGAACTTACTAACCACCAGACCAAGGAGGCAGTATATGTGTAACAACGGATAGGAGTGACTTTTTGCCTTCTTATAGTTCAGGATCTGGAGACTAACATAAACTTTTTAATTTATAAAAGACAAAACAAAGGATTTCCTCAAGATTTTTAAAAACCCTCAGCCAACTCGAAGGACATCACGGGCAAAACATTGTTTTTATACTTTAAAAAAAAACGCTCTACGGCGTAGTCAGTAATGTTTTTGTCTGGACATTTTCTTAAGTCATTTAACTTTATAATATTGTTCGAGAGGGTCAAATAATGAACTTACCAAAAGTCTCGAAGAATAGGGGGAAAGGTAAAAGAAGGTCGGTTTTTGTTATTTGTACATTCGCTAATGTACCAACGGGAAAAAATACTCTCACCAAAAATAAGGATCATTAGAGTCCATATTCTTACCTCCACCGCCCCTCTTGCTCACCTCCTATCCATCACATTACTAGACCCTCCTAAACAATATAGCACTGATAGCAGAGTTCTAAAAGTTTTGGAATATGTCCTAAACTCTACTTAATTTCCAGGCTAATATTATGTATTTTCAACGGGCTAGGTATTTCTAGGTAGGTATAGGCTTCGGTTCTTACACCTTCCGACCTTGACGAATTCCAATTCAAAATTATTCATTTCATGTAGGTCAACTTGTAGCTCTTATGATACGTCAAGACTCTACCACCGGTTCGGTATCAAATGCTTAGAATAAAACTCCAACTTAAAATTTATTTAAAAATCAAGATTAAAATTTTTGCAGTTGGGCTAAGATGTTCTCTAGGAATTGGTGTAAAAGCGGGCATATGTTAATCCTAATAATAATATTATCCAGACGTTATTTATTAAACTTGGGAAATCAGAGAAAATAGAGGATAGCTGATAGTCGTTTATTATGTGGGACGTACGCAGTAAACCTCTAGTGGATAATATTTTACCTAGAAGAAATACGCAATATTGAGATATTCATGGCATCCAAAGATCGTTATCGATATTTACGACTCGCAATTATTGCCGTGTGACTTTGTTCACACCGGGACGGCAGCGAATCGGTATTTTACTTATCTTTAGTAGCATGAAATATTTGTAAAAAGAAATTCAGTAATGTTACTTTATATACCGGTTGAAATTTTAATGGTTGTACTCCCTGAAAGAGGTGAATGTGCTCATGAAACTGAACAACTTTCCCCAGGGAACATAAGTCAAAATATGAAAAAAAAAAATTGGACCCTTCATACAAACTTGACGATCAGCTGATTGATTTACTATGGGAGGTCCAAATTTTTTTTTTTCATATTTCGACCTATGTTCCTTGGGGAAAGTTGTTCAGTTTCATGAGCACATTCACCTCTTTCAGGGAGTACAACCAATGAAATTTCACCGTGTATATACCTATGTATATGCTATAATATTATAAAATCGAATAGCGGACCCTGGCCTAAGCCGGGACAAACGCTAGGAGGAAGAAGAAGAACAAGATTATAAATGCGAATGTTTGGATGAATGGTGGATGGACGTTGGTTACTCAATCACGCCGCAACGACTGAACCGATTTGGCTGTTTGGCACAGAGACTAATAGTCTGGAATAACACAGGCTATTTTTATACCGGAAAATACAAGAGTTCCAGCGGGAATTAAAAAGCCTCAATCCACGCGTACAAAATCGCGGGTATCAGTTAGTAATGTGATAATTCCAATTTTTTTTTTTCATTTATCGGAGTGTTCTATGATATACTTGCCAAAACTATGTTGGAACGAATATTTTCATTATCATTAATGAAATATTTGCTAAAAAAGAAATATAATTATTACTAAGACAATAAATAGGCTCTTAGGACAAATAGGTACTGCATTTTGAAACAAGGATTAACAAGAAATGGAAAAACAGAGAACGGGCTACATTCAAATCAAAATAGGCAAGTGCACTCATATCACTTGTAATAAGAGTAAAGGAAAGGAAATCTGCTGATTGCTGAGAATTCTCCATACTGTTCTCAAAGGAGTCTGAAGTCTGTCACTCCACACTTGGCGAGCGTGGTGTACATAGTTGTCTAAACCCTGCTCATTCGGAATTCTGCCCTATAGGTAGTTAGATGAGATGATGATGCCGAACCATCGATGTATATGGAAAGGCCTGTAGACGACAAAAATGCGCTCAAAAAGACAACAGAATCTCTTGTCTTAGAAGAAAAGAACTTTTAAAAAAAGTACCAATGTTCTTAATTTCATTTTTTGTTCTGGTTAATAGGTAGTGGCTACTTATCGAACGTGATTGGTTGCCACTCGCGTCAAAGCGAACCGCAGGAAAAGCGCGGTGTTTATTGAAGTAATATTCAAGCGCAGCTTCGTAGACGCAACTATATGGGACAGGCATAGCCATGAACATCGATGTAGCGAACTTAAAGCATTTGAACTCGTGTATTTCAGCCGTTGCATGATATTTTTGTTACGTAAAAATACTTTGCGGCATCCATCTCGTTCGCGGTGACACTAGAATCGAATAGATATCTCGTTAGAGGAAGTATCCCCTTACAACCTTTGTCCGCGGTGCGATACAGAGATGCACCCGGCATTGTCCGGGCTCCCTCGCCCGGAACCTCTCCAGCCTTTAAATAACTATGCCTGCAGGAGCGCTGACAGTCTCTTGACAAACATACAGGTTATAATAGTGAAGTGTTGTGTGGTGACTCATTTGTAAGTTACACGAAAACTATTTGATGTTATTTAATTTTATGTTTACGCCTACCCTATTAAGTATCCGTGTTTTCTTTGGGTATAGAATGCAATCATCTAAACTTAAATATATTCGTACTAATAATAAAAATGCGAATGTTGGTTCGTTGGTTTTCCTTCTATTGAGCAGCAACGGAAATACAGATCGACGTGATTTTCTCTTGTCTATAGTCAGTTATGTTTATGGGTTTAAAAACCTGACTCCACGTGGATGAAGTCGCTGGCAAAAGCTAGTTATCAAATAATCATCGAGAAAATTTCCTTACTATTGAGAAAATATACTTAGGTAGGTACATTTGCGCGATGCAATTGCAGTCAATAAGAACTAATTTGACACCAGTATATTTAATGGCTAGTTCATTCATGCAAATAAAATGCGCGAAATTAGTAGGTAAGTATGTTATTTCTTTCTATACTAATAGAAACGACGTATGTCTTGTGAGTCTTTATTAATATTATAAGTTTAGTTTTCAAAAATGTTATTGCTTCACGATATCTCACTTGTTGGAAAATATCGAAGCAGTCGAAATGCATCATTGAATCTTCCTTTTGTTGTTATACTAGCTTTTCCGCGGCTTAGCTCGCGTGGAGTTAGGTTTTTATTAATCCCGCGGGAACTCTCTATTTATCCGGGAAAAAAGATATCCTATGTCACTCTCCAAGTCCTCAACCATACCCATTGGAAAGATCAAGGCAATTCGTCACTCCGTGATTTAAGGGTAAACCAACAAAGTAACTATTCCTCACATAAACGCTTAAGTTTCATGAGAATTGCTTAAATTGTTTGGTAGTTTGTTTTTGTAAATGTCTTGAACAATAAATGAAAAAAAAACTCACTTTAGCATTTGCATATTTCGCATTTAGTAAGGAGACACGGATAATATAATAGAATTAGATTTACCAGGATAATCCTATGATTATCCTGGTTAATCTAAATAATCAAGAAAACACCATTCAAACAATGTACAGAACAACTGAGCAGATTCCAATAAATGTAGCAATTGTGATTCCAATGTACCTACTAATGTGAATGCTTTCTCTAATATTCACTTCTTATTTCACTAAGCCGATAGCTTTTCTATTCAAATTCAGTATCTAGAAGAGTAGCAAGATTTAAGGTATAATAAAAGCCCTAAGAATCTAAAGTTCCTGCCCACTTAATCCCAGTAGTCATAGATTACATTCATTCCCTAATAGGATAACAGCTGGAGCCTTAAAGAACTTTTCCCTTTATGCAGCTAACTTCTTACATTTTTATTTATTCAGGTATTAGGTATTTCTTGAAAATTGTTTGTTTTCCCTGTATAAAGATAGTATCATAAAATGTATTAGGTGCGAGTAGGTCCAAAATGTTCCCTTCTAAGATAAATTCATTAGTAGAGCCGTCGAAAACTAACACGTACCTAGACTATACCTAATATAAGTAAACACTACTACTTACTACTTACTACTACTGTTACTGTTAGTTTACTAGCAGCTAACAATATTATGCGATTCCGATTGCGATAGAGATATATTGTTAGCTGCTAGTAAACTAGCAGCTAACAATATTATGCGATTTTGAAATCTAACTCTTTAGAGTTAGATTTTCAAAATCCTGCGGGACAAAGTTAGGTCATGCAACTCTCAAGATCTTGAACCCATGATAAAAAATAACGTCAATCCGTCGATCCTGTTCTCCATTGCTCTATCGTGATTATAGGACATTTATTTTTCACTGCGAAAGTCTCGTCTAAATAAATTTGACAATGCGCATTGCGCACGTAAACAAATTCATTAACAGAGCCATCGGTCATACCCACCTCATTGTCTCGCAACAATTCCCACTGTTATCAGTTTGTCTCTGTATTTCACACGTCGAGTGATTAGGGTCCTCTTAATTGTGCCAGATAGGTACACGTGTGTCCGGCGCTGATAAGTGAAACACAACCAGGTTTATGGAGTGCGACATTCACTCTATCACATACCTAATTTTGACATTTAGAAATTCTCGTGACCTATCATTTTCATACAAAGCGATGTTGATTGCACAATCCTCCCAGAATTTCGTATGGAGATGATTGATCGCGACCGAGTTTGAGGGGTTGAAGGTCGATGACCCGAAAACTCTTGGTGCTCTTATATAAGATATTTGTTGGGTGACTATTTGGCTTACTTGGAACCCTACTAGAGAAATTCTCACGTGGCATAGAAATGTGGCGTGGAATTGTAACTCGTGTATGTATTTCGAGAAGGTAATAAGGTAACCTAGGTTTTTCACAATCGGCTAATGTATGGCTTCGATACTAAATGTTAAGTAGGTAGACGGCTAGGAGTTAATCTGCTTAGTTATAAAATGATATGCATATCCCATCAACTAGAGAACGAGCCTCTGTTGGGAGTGGCTCCTATCTGGATGAGAAGGATTTAGGCCATCAGTCCACCAAGGCCAGACATGTAAGCCTTTAAGTCATGGTCTGATAAGAAATATACAGAGTATGTAAGTATTGAATCTACTAAAGGCAGTTCACTCACTTATTAAGCCCTTTTAATTTAATTATAGATATAAGTGATATAACATGCCGTTTCTATTCAATATGATAGGTTGAAATGACGCACCGCTACGGCACGGCGGCGTCGCGACGCTACGCTCTGACTACCTCCTGCGTAGCGTTCTGTAGCTTGTTACGCCATTTTTGAAATAATGAAGGTACTACCACAAAATATAATATACAACGAATGCATAATATTATACTATGTACTGTAGACAGTTGTAAATGAGGCTCTGTGAGATGATTTTAAGTTCTTCACCATAAGCTGAGTTACCAAATCGCAATACGACAATAGTCATTGTATCACAGGTATAATATACCCGGCACTTAATTTTATATATCGGCTGGCTTCGGCTTCGTAGATCATTGTCCCGTAGCATGAACTAAAAAACTTTACATAGGTTGATACCTATATGGTGACAGAGACAATGCTCTATGAACCTTGGATCTCTCTCTTTGCGGCTTGTACGGCCGGATACTACGTCAAATGAGCCTAGAACTGCAGCACAGTAAAACCTTTATTTTAGAAAATCAAAGTCATTATATTATCCATAATCCGAAGAAACTTCTAATACCGCGTCCGCATGCTTGTGGCAAACGGCAAACGCCAAACCTCTACAAACGTTTGCCTTGAATTTGGGAATCATCCGCACGCTTGCGAGGGCGTTTGTATGTTCTAAACAGGCAAGCGTGACGGACGTCGAATTTGTGTCGGCTTTATTATTTGGCTTAAGTTATTTTTACAAATGTTTTAAGCTCAGTATCGATCAATAATCCTGCTAAAATGGAATATGGATGGATGGATGGATGGATGGATGTTTGTTACTCTTTCAGCCACAACTAATGAACCGATTTGAATGAAATGTGGAATAGCGATAGCTCATACCTACATTTTAGCCCGGAAAATTAAGGACTTTCCGCGGGAATTAAAAAACCTTAATCTGCGAGGACGAAGTCGCGGACGTCATCTAGTTGATAGTAAAGCGTCCTCTAATTAAAATTTTCAAAACATATTTCATGTGCACAATTTGTCCAGTTACAGTTTTAGTATAATATTATAGATTAGTAGTAGTAGCTAGTAGTATATTCGAAAACACTTGGTACCTACCTAGTTTATTTATTTGAATAAAATAATATTCTACTCTATTCTAGTATGTACCTACTCAATAGATATTTTGTTTTTTTCTTTATCAACCGATAGACGTCCACTGCTGGACTGTTTATTGCATGGACTTCCTCAGGCTTCGGTCTTGGGCCACCTGTACCCAGTGGCTCCCTGAGGGTCGCCTGATGGTGTCGGTCCACCTATTACCATACCATTATATACCATTTTCCGGTGCGGAGTCGCCACTTATTATTATTAATATATAAAACTAATTAATTAATTAAATTATATAAACAAATCGTCTTCAAAAGTCTTCAGTCGACCAGTCATTCATTTTACGTTTTTACCCACTCACAAAATGAAGATTTCTAAAGGTGCGATACGTAAATCGTATTACAATAACACCTCTAATCGCCGCCAGTGCACAAACGAGACTGAATGCGCGCAAACGTGTGGACGGAGAGGCAAGCGCTTGCGGCAAATTCCCTTTGGTTTGGGCTCAAAAGACCGACACTCGATGGATTGGCCACAAACGCTTGCAAGCCTAGGCAAACCATGGCAAACGCTCTATCCGCACGTTTGCGTTTGTGAAGGTTTGCCGAGGTTTGCCAAGCGTGCGGATGCAGCTTAAAATTTTAGTACAGACATTATTTTATAAATCACGGTCGGTAATGAGGGGTTTAACGATGGACATAATGATATAAAGCAACTTACCATTTACGACCTCTATATGAGGTGAAACCTAGGGCTTATGCTTCTACCATACAGAAATGAGCGAATACGCACGATTCCAAAATGCATAAATGACTACTCGTAAGTTCACTGGTTACTCTGTTTCACGTAATAAGCTCCGACTAGGTCAAAAATTTTCAGTAAAGACGAATAGTAACGTAATGTTTAACGATATGGATCGCCCAAATGTGCGTGAGCATTAACTGTTCATTGGCCTGCGGTGTAGTATTACATAAACGGTTGGGTATTAACAGAGAATCGCGACGCGTACGTTTGCCTAGTTTACAGAGGTTATCGCTACTGAAGGCTGAAGCTATATTGAAAACTAACAGACGCTCGCTTATGGCTATCGGGAAAAAAGCATTCTTAATGACCTCTACAAATAAATTTTATGTCTCACTCTGTATCTATTCTTCATTACTGAGTTACTGATGACCCGTCAGAGTTCAGTTAATCCCTATTAATACTATGGAACAAACGAAGTTGCGGGCAAAAGTAATCACGTAACCTAAGCCTCCCAAATCCCTCGCATAATATATTTTCATATTCTTAGATTATGTTAGTATCAGATTTTAGTTATGATAACGTCTATTCAAAGTCGATGACGCGTCGTCTCCTAAAAAGAAAACGCCCAAATTCAGGTCTAAATAAGGAAAATCTTATCTCATAACTTATGTAGGGATATTAAACTTTTAAATGTAAGTTATTTTTACCATATCTGATCGAACTTCTATAAATTATTGTGTTATAAATTATAATATTTGTCCGCCGAACTGGCAAAATATTATATTTACAAACACCCTTTTGCATTTATAATATTAGTAATAAGGATTAGTACCTAATCATTACTATTTAACTCAAATATTTAAGAGAAATAAGACTTTTTTGGATGTTATTATAATGTATAAACTCAGCGTTACTCAGAAAAATTTAAATATTTTTGTCGGAAATGATGATATTCCGACGTTCATCCGATTAGTACATTTAATTATTATGTCGTTAATCACTTTGATTCTTTGTTTCGTTTAATAGCTCTATGTGCATATCGTAAATTGCTTATCAATAGGTGTATTTTAGCCGAAATGAATTCATAACGTATATTATATGTAAGCAGAAAGGACTCGATAACGTGTTCCCGTTTCAATCGACTCTAGCTCGGAGGAAATCGACGACACAATATCGTGTTTACCTGACGCTGAATGGGTATTTGCTTGCTGAGATTGACGTGCTGTAGTAAATAAGCCCATTATATTCCTACATCGAATTACCTACTACACACATACAAACAAAACTCAGTCACAATCGCTAAGAAAAGTCATCTTCACACATACATACATGTCATTGTATTATGTACATTTAGTTTATCATTAGTGTCTACTTAAAAATAGATAAAAAAACGAAAACTGAATTGTGTAAAAATGAACTAAAAATACGGGAAAAAATTTCCTAAATTAAAGTATTATGTTATGTTTATGTATAAATTATATATTACAATAAAATATATAAAAAATATATTATATAATCAACTCTGCCAGTAATTAATAAGCTGTGGAGTCTGAAATGAATCATCATGAAAAGCCAGCTGTGAGCCGATTAGTTATACCTTTCTAAAGCTCAATTGTGTAATATTTTATTACTGGGTATAAAAAATGTCTACCAACAGTAACTGTTGGTAGACATTTTTTCATTTTGTGCAAAACAAAGAATAAGACCGAATGATACAGAACACTTATCTGACCTCTATCCTAGACTGAACCATTAGAAATTTACAGGCTGAAAATAACTTTCCTGAACAATTACGTAAATAGGCGACTAGTACTTACTTATTCATCTCTGCCATACAATCGATACAGAATGTGTTGCGTGAGTTGTGACGTATATTATTGTCTTAGAATGTAAATAATTTCCTAGGATTCCTAAATAAGTACGTGTGTCACAGTTTTTCAAAATTCCACGCAATGAACTTCCACTGTAGTACCTAAATACCTAAAGTGCTAAAATCATAATCCTTTTGACTTGCAGTTGGTTAGTTAATCTGAAAATATATCAAAATGCTGCCTGCATTTACTTTTAAGTTTGTATTATATTATCATAATGTAATTCAAACAAGATATTTAAAAGTAAGGGCAGGTAGCATTGTGATATAAAATTCGTTATATGACAGCCGGCAATTCCAGATCACGTTTCTGTGTAGTGTAAAGTGGGTGGAAAGCTTAATTTGTTGTATTATTTAGCTGAACCGCTCGCCAGGGGAGGCGCGGGCCGATCGATACGCGGACAGGTTATGCGAGTCTCAACGTAAATAATGAAAGCGCTCCTAGTACTCCTGGTGGACTGATGCCGGATTATTCCGACTCATACGAAACATGTTATTTTATTTTCAGGGCATGCAATCTCAACGGAGATGGAAAATAGTCAACTAACTAGCGATGGCGTGTAGAAACCGTTAAATCTGTTTAATTAAAACTGCCATACTCCAAGCAAGCCCAGTACCATTCTCACCTACCATAGTACTAGCCCGGAGTAAGGAGGTTGTCGATGTGTCACCACTTAAAGCACTTAGAGCACTTAAAGCTGTCGGTCTTGCTGGTGTTGTCCTGATCTCTCTCCGGTCGTGTCGGATTTCCGTCCCGGCGGACTATGACAGTGAGGGAATAGAGAGTGCATGCGCACTGCGCACATACTTGTGCACTGTACTATCTCCCACGCAGACGGATAATCTCTGAGGGGATTACCGCCGTGACCGGATTCGGTCGGGAGGAAATTAGACTGCATCGTCACTCACCAGATGAGATCGCAGTCAAAAGCTATCTTATCGTCGAATAAAAAAAGATATTCCAGTTCTAATTGGTCAATTCGACAAAAAGGCAATTTCATTGTACAGGACGCAGGAAAATATGTTAATTTGTTGTATAAATTCGTTTAACGCTTTTACTCGGGGAAGCGCGGGACGATCGATACACGGGCAGGTTATATGAGACTTGAAGTAAATAATGAAAGGGCTCAACGTTTTTTCCTGTGAAGATGTTCGTGTTACGGATCGAACGGGATTGCATTTTATTTTTTGTAGCCTACAGTTTTGTGTATAAAAGGAAATATTATGATTACGATAGCAGCTGTGTATGTATGTATATTGTTTACCTACCTATGTTTGTATGTATGTGAATATTTACGTATGTTGAATGAATGTGGTGTCAATCGATTCGTTATTTTGGTCCGGGTGACATAAGCTACTTTTTATAGGTACGAACCAAATCAATATGGCGAATGTTACATCCAATTTTTTGTAGCCGGTTACTGTTTTAAAAAAAAAAACTTGTTATTTATTCCCTTGAAAATATAATAATGCTGTATATCGAGGCGCTTTCCCGAATACACTTCAATTATTGTCTGGGATAACTAGACCGTACATTTCATATAGGGCTACCAGACAACATTGTCAACAATTAGGAACAATTCAGAATAAATCTAGTTTGCCTAGAAATTATGAAAGTTAGAACAATAAAAAAATAGCGAGATGTAATTTATTATTTCAATTCCAATATAATTTCTGCCATTCCGGCGTGCAAATATTAAATACAATAATTTCATTTATGTACTTAGTTTACAAAAATTAAAAGTAAATAATAACAATGATAAATTAGACTAACTACCTACTAACACTAAATTAATACAAAAATGTCATAAAAATAGTCATCCCAACAAAATTAAGTTAAACATTATTTGTCAAAATCTCAGTTTTTCTTTCACTGTTAGCAATCAGCGCCAAAAATGGGAATGATTTTTGGAAAATTATTATTTTGGTTCTGGTTACCCTACTTGAATCCTTGTTATGAAGCCAAGTACCAAACACGCCGCTATCGTGATTTATTCCGTGTAAGGAAAAAATGTTACGTAAGGATAAAATGCATTACGTAAACTTGTCCTAGTTGCATTCCGGTCGAAATAGAAGTGCACTAGAGTCCATAGAAAGTAATAGAAAACGACCTCTTCTTAGGTAAACTCTAAAAGTTATTCACACTGTAGGTTATATTTTGCTGTATTTTATCGTAATTCCAATTTTGTTATTTATTAATGTATACTAATATTATAAAGCTGAAGAGTTTGTTTGAACGCGCTAATCTCAGGAACTACTGGTTCGAATTGAAAAATTCTTTTTGTGTTGGATAGTCCATTTATCGAGGAAGGCTTTAGGCTATATAACATCACGCTGCACCCAATAGGAGCGAAGCATCAGTGAAAAATGTTGCGAAAACGGGAAAAATTATCCATATTTAAAATATTATATTCTTTTAAAAACTTCTTAATCGCGATCATAATAACAGAAATTGATGCGCACGAAGTCGCGGGTAACAGCTAGTTTGCTATAAAGAACGTTAATACCTAATAGTCAAAATGTCGTCAAAGTAACGGCCGGTTCCTTGACGCTAAACCTATTCGCTATAGGTTTAGGTTTAAAGTTCTTAATAGTCAAAAATTTTAATGGACCTTTTATACAAATAGCAGCGTTGCTCGATAAAATAACTTATCGTTAGATAACAGATATTTATTTAATAATTTTATTAATCCACATTTTGTAGCCATAAGATGTCCTTGTACACGTCCTTTCTATATTTAAGAATAGTTTTTAAGGTTATATAGGTAATGTACAGAATAAATAAATAAGGGTAGGCATGATTTCGAGGGTGAGACCAGACTGTAAACTGCAAACCGCACATCGTAGCGGCAGTTTTGTTCGAAATAGATTCGCATAGCAGGAGTGCGGTCTAGGTAGCAGCAGCTACGATAAACTAAATTATTGTCGCTGGTTTGCGAATGTATTACAATCAAACATAAACTAGTACTGACACCTCCAGTCTACCGCTGCGGTCTGCCACTTGCAGTCTGTGTTCGCCTTCGAATTCCTACTTTAAGTTTACTAAAATCATAACAGAAGTTACACGTTATACCTTCTGCTCCAAGCAAAACTTATACGTGTAATCCTAATTAGAAACTATGTACCTACGAACAAATTCATGAGAAACAGGCCAAATCGGTCGAGCCATTCTCCTGTGATAATCTTTCGTAAACGCGGTAATTGAGTTTGATTTAAGTACCTACATATATTCATATTATAGCTACATATTATATGCTCATAATTAATAAATATAGTATAAACAAGAGAAAATTATATTGTTAGCACATAAGGATAATGTAAGGGGAGAGAACTGGTGCTTATATTACGAGTTCTGAACTTATCTTAGGCAACAGAGTCTCAACTTAACTGATAAAAGATGGATCATTGTACCTACCTTATTTCATGCTGTAATATCCACAATATAATAATAATAATTTATCAAAAATGTCCCTACGTAATGTAGTTAATATATATTTGAGGAGTTTTTTGTATCGTATTGCTGGAAATGCCAATAATTGGGAAGTTTCCCCTTATTAGGCTGCCTACAAATTGGAGTGAACTGATGCGTAGTTACGACGCGTTTGACTCGTTATATTTAATACTAAATAAATTATTGTGTTCAGACACGTGTTTCAATTTCAAGACAGCTTAATAATTTATTTATTACTAAGTAATGTTTTATTGTGTACCTATTTTTTCCAAAGTTGAAATGGCTATGGGCGGGGCACATAGTTCAAGCAACCGATGGTCATTGGGTCTCAAGATGCTGGAGTGGCAACCATGCACTGGAAAGCGCAGTGCTGGCAGATTAACGATATCAAACAAGTTGCAGGGAGCCGCTGGATACAGGTACCGCAAGTCCGAGACATATGGAAGTAAATTCGTATCCTATGTCCAGTGAACGTCTATCGTTTGGCCAAAAAGAAGAAAAACTATTTCATAGAAAAATTTAACTTGGAAGCATAACTCAAGAAAAATGAAGTAACCGAAGCGAAGATTACAACAAATGAAGCTGAACCAGAAGCCATAATTTGACACTGCATTCGAGTGTGTGGGTAGAGTGGTCATTCATCTAGCACCATTCGAATTCAGTGCTTGAATGTGGATGTTCGACGCGCTCGCGATCAAAAGGAGATTGGTGGTATTGATCTTCACAATTGCTGCCATTCATTTTTACATTCAATTGTAAATTGCTGAAAATTTTATTCCATGAAAATAAATTGTAGAACTATATTTAACACCATCGAAGTATAACGCTTAGAACGGAAGTTTCTAACAATGTTCCGTTAGAAACAAAAAAATGAATGTGTGAGTATGTATGCCATATAGCCATGTAATTATTTTCTATTGTAAAAATTTTTTTTTTGAAAAGAGCAACCGCCGAGTTTCTTGCTGGCTCTTCTCGGCAGGAAAGGCATTCCGAATCAGT
Source organism: Hipparchia sbordonii (assembly GCA_038048805.1). Classification (NCBI taxonomy): domain Eukaryota; kingdom Metazoa; phylum Arthropoda; class Insecta; order Lepidoptera; family Nymphalidae; genus Hipparchia; species Hipparchia sbordonii. The sequence goes on from CM076102.1 coordinate 6,846,316, forward strand.
GGTAGATTCATTGACGATTCAAAAGTGCTTGTAAAAGTTTATTTGAATAAAAAATATTTCTATTTCTATGTACTGGTATTGATAATTGATTATGGTTTTTGATGGTTATTGTGATGAATTTATTACGACACCCTTTCACAGCACAGTGCGTCTTTTTACAATTACAGATAATTATCTGTGAGCTGGTCGTACAATGGTCGTATTTTGTGTTACACTGTTTATTTACGTATTTCGTTCTTGCTTTTTATGCAATGAAGTTGTATAAATAAATAAGTATGGCGATTCGCGACGATACCGCGAAGTCGGCCTTAATATTAAAATTTTATACATTGAAATTTTTTTTTTTTAGAATAATAGGTAAGTATTATTTTACCTCTTTGGGAAGATAGTATGTATGAATTATATTACTTATTAGAATATGTATTACTTTGTTAACTTATTATAATCTTTTATTTCATTTTTATTATGTACCTACTTAAATAGATTAGCCGAATTCTGTAGGGAGGATATTGTTATAATTAAGTACACACCAACTTAAAGAAAGTAGATTGTAAGTATGTATCTATCTACCTATTGTAATTGAGTAGGTCACTTTAAATTGGGATTAATTAAAGTTTGTTTCAAGGTAACTACAAAATCATAGCAACATAAACAAACAACATCAAATCAAAACTTCAATATTTTCGTATCAACAGGTAGGTACCTTTTCTTATACCTAATAAAGATTCTGTAATAAGAAAAACCAGTCTTGTATTAGATAAGGTTACCTTAATTTCTCGTCGAATTAATACGAAACAATTTCGGGGAGACCCCAAATTCAGTAGGTATCTAATGGCCGGGCGATGGGTTCAAATTATGAAGAAAATTAGGTAGGTACCATGTAGGTACCAACATTATACATAGATAATTAAAGTTCTATTTCAGTCCATCTTGGCCCTAAAAATTATTAAGTTATTTATGAAAACTGTAATAAGAAATCTCAGGTAAGTACTTACATCATAGATAGTTAGAACTTAGGTAAGGTAAGTTAAAAATAGTTTTGGATAAATTGGGAAAACAAGCAACCAGAGAAGGTGCAGACCTAATAGTTTTGCTATTGTAAACAAAATCGAAACTCCGATTTCAGTAATTACGTAGAACGACTGCCATTTGACCTCTATATAATTTATCAAGGGCGGGCCACTAACAATTAGGTTCGCTTGATTGGGCAATCAATAAGCTGAGGTGTTTCATTTATCAAATTTAGGCTTCGATAAAGATTAATGATTCAACCTCAAAGTCGAGACTCAGATGCGTTACACGCGCTGCGGTTAATTGAAGTAAAGCGGTTTGACAGGCGAAATACCTATTTATACCTACCTATCACCTACATTCTATATTCCGGTCGCTGTAAGAATGCGTGCCTCAAGTCTGTCAAAAGGTCATGTCAAGGGTAAAATCGGGATAGATGCCACACTTTATGAAAGGGCAGGACAGACTTCAGGAACGCATCTTTACAGCGGCCAAACTATAGCGTAGAATAATAATAGTACAGGATTGATTTTACTAATCCAGACCTTAAACCATAGGTCATAAAATGGTGTAAGGTCTAGACTGTAGTGCGTTGTAATGAACACGGAATTATTACGTTGTTAAAGGTATTTTTAAATAGGTAAATAGGTAAAGGTGCTACCTTCTAAACGAGATCTATGATAACTGATGACTTCAAGGCAAATGTAATTCACATTTTCTAGGCAAGCGCTCTCCAACTAGACCTCATCATTGCCTGTCGTCAAGCGCAAGCCTATCTCGTAATAAAAAAAAGCCTTGCTTTCAAATTATACTCTGCGCGATGTATAGACTATGTGCAGACTTAATTTCCTATCGTTATTAGGTAGGTACTGCTTATTCCGTATTTTACGACTGTGATATTTAGGATGCAATTGCAAATACGCCCTTCGCGGCAACGGACAAGTATTTTATGTAATAGTTCGTCTAAATTGTCACACGCACCATCATTGTCTATTGTCTATGCCGCATGGACTATAAAGCATAAGTATTTTGCGTTAATTTGTAGGCAGCCTAAGCTGTGAAAAATCAATAGGTAGATAACGCAGCTACTGAAACAATAACGATTTCTCAGGCGATAGTATGTATATAGCCAGTGGGATTTCAGCCGATGATATCCAGCCTTAAAACAGCGAAGGCTTTGGTTAAACGTAGCAGCTATGCGATTATGTAAGAAAATTATTTTCATTTGACACCTACGTCCTTAGTACTAATTAATATGAATACCTAAATGTTTGTTAGTTTGTCCTTAAATCTCGCTATAACGGAGCAACTGATCGACTCGAATTTGGCTTGAGGACTTGGAGAATTACATAAGGCTACTATTTATCCCGGAAAAACTTAGGGTTCCTTCAAGAATTTTAAAAACTTACGTGGATGAAGTCGTTCTGCCGCACATGTAATGTCTAAGAAAAAACTAGCTGGTATACCCGCAACTCTATCGGCGTTGAATTGAGTTTTCAAACTTTTTTTTAAATATATAGGCTATAGCGCTTGACTGCGATCTCACCTGATGGTAAGTGAAGATGCCTATTCACTCTTGATTTAAAGACACCTTATAGTTAGTTGGAAAAACAGAAGCCGGAAGGGCACAAACACTAATCGTTATCCTGTTGAAAGAAACATGTTTTTCAGAGATTAGAGGTCACCCGTAACAAGGCAACATACAGAAACACCTTCATATTATTTAAAAAACTGCAATTTAATTATATATACAATTTTTTAATCAGTTCATAAAATATGTAACTGTGTTGATGGGTGTAAATGATACAATAAATAAAACGAAAGCCTTTTGATCCGTGTATTTATTCTTTGAAGTTTCATCCCTAATTAAGTGCATAAATAGGAAAAACATTATTTACAGATAGGTAATTATAATCTTAACTTAATTATAAGTAGTGGGAACAACAGCCAGTTGCCGCCATGAATTGACCAGAAATTATAAGGCGCGGTTTATACAGAAATGGCGACGACGATGCCAGTCAAATTAGTTTTACATAGGAGATTTTAATTATAGGCTTTTGTGAACCACACCTAACAGTAACAGTCGAATAAGCCTAAGCTTGTTGGTATCATATACTTACTTTAACGAATACTATTTACAAAGGAAATAAATACAAGTGTTAAGAAAAGAAATAAGTAAAAATATTTTGATAATTTTACACATCTTTTTTCAATGTAAGGCATGTTTACATACAATACAATACACATCTGCCCTGCAATTATGACGATTACTTGGACTCAGTACAACAGAAATTCAACGGGTGACATAATTATGTATCATAATTGTGTTCCACAAATAAGTACCTACTTTAAATCGCAATTAGCTTTTACACTGATCCAATTATATAAAAAATTCAATCCAAATATTCTAAGCGAATTAGCGAAAAGCGAATTAAGTTTCTAAGCGAAAACTTCGCATAGGAATTTTTGTAAAAAATAACATTTTTTCGTATAGAATATATACATCATGTCATATTCTCTTATCGGAGGCATTACTCAGACATAAATCGTCAGTAACAGCAGTAGTGACCTTGCAAAATTGACTAAACCATATCATCTAATTTGCTGTAAGTCTAACGGACATCTCGTATTTACACAAAGCGTTTGTTCAAAGTCATGTTTCTGGCGTCAGGCAGACGACTCGTCTGGGTTAATGATTCGATCAGACATTAAAGGCTTGTACACACATAATGCGCGGCGGAAATGTATGCAACGCGGCCCCTAGAACTTAGATAAAAGGAAAAGTTCACTGCGAAGCGCACGTAGGCGATACAAATTATTGCGAGATACATTCTGCTAATCGTAGCATGATGTATGACCGATTGGGCAGAGGTTCTCGTGTCACTTTTGATTGTAAGTAAATATGTCATTTAGTATGGACATGTCAAATCATGACGTTTTCCCACAAACACTTAGATAAAAGACATAGAACCTTTAATAACGTCAATAACTCACACACGCCCAATCTGTATCCATAAACCATGGAAGTACTTAGTAATAAACAGTGTATGTTTATGTCTCGTATTTACATTTAGTGAAGCATATAGTTTCCAAATCTTAACAATAACACCATATTTCTGGAATAACATTATTACACCCTTCAGTACCCTGAATAATAGAACGGTTTTGCATACCCATATTATCAAAATTAATGAATTTAACCATGTATTATTATTCATCATAAAAAAAATAAAGGAACATCACGAAATGGGAGAAATTAGCAAACTTAACGCTAATTTCGATAATCTACAAAAATAATAATAATTATTAATAGCATTATTCGAATTCTTTTTTAAAATTAATATTTACAGGATTTAAAACATATTTTTAGGCTAACTTGCACCAAACTGCTAATTTTTTAATGCTGTCACTATTAGAAAACTTTATTAAAAAAGGACAGCTTTTAAAGGATAATATTTAATTCAAACACGTTTAACGGGTTGGCGCAAGTGCGCGATCTTACTACAAGAACTTTAACCAAGTTTAACAAATGATTTGTCGTTTGACAGTTTTTGTGTTCGAAATCCGTCATGTTTTGTATTGTAGTAAGACTGCGTGTGTGTCGTTGATAGGGGAATTAGATTCTATAATTTTGAGAAGAGAGCACAAAAGAAGTCAAATTTTACATTAAATATTTTTTTAAGACTACCAACCTACTAAAAATATGTAACTTAAAATATCGACCGTCGCGCGCGTCGGTGTGGTAGATATTTAAAAAAAAACATAATTAGGTACGTAGGTTACGGGGCTAAAATTTCTATACGCAAATCTCTACAACAAAACTGGAAATTACAGGTCTAAAAGTAATACCGGTCTATTGACAAAAGAAGTGTACCTAGTAGGTACACTTCTTTTGTCAATAATCAATTTAGGTACTACCTACTACTTTTAGAGCTATCAATTTTCTTAGATTTGTGTACAACCGAATAAGCATCAAAGTAAAATAATGATTTTCAATACAAGACCATTAGTAAGTATTTAACGCATAGTTAAAATAAAAAACAACATCCCCTTTTCTTCGAAACATCGACAGCACATTATCTTATCCCTATAATAGTGAATTGTGCAAAAGCGCATTAAATTGAGGTAATAACTTAGCGTGTAATGGTGACTAAAATTGACTACATCGAAGAGAAACGATCTCGTATACCCAAAGTTTATTTAAGGAAATAAAGCGGGTAGTTGACTGTAAATGTTTGGAAAATAAAAAAAGCTATATTTAAGGCCACATGCTTTCTCCATAGGCTAAGAAAGGCTGTAGCTAGATCAGATACCATCTTGGTATGGCCGCCAAATCTGTACAAACCGTCCCTTAGGACCAGCGCTAACGAGGAACGCCGAGGAGCATCGTCTTTTACTTCTAACATTACAAAATAAGAGAAGTTGAGTTTAAGCTGTTATTTACTAGCATTAGCAAAGGAAACTGCGCCTTGGCGCATCTCAATTTCGAAGATGTGCCTTACGCCTTGTGCATTAGTAATAACTGGTATAAAGTAGAAGCTTGTGGCTACAAAACTAAATAATATTGATTATTAATAATTTATAAATTTTTTAGATATATGTATTTGCATTTCTAACTTTTCAAGTTTAATATATTAAGTATACATATAATCATCAATCCATTTTGTGTGTTATGAAAGTATATTTGGCGACAAGTCAACTACCCTAATGTCATGGATATCAATCGAAAAACGGCGATAAATTCGTGCCACAATAAAAAACCGTCGGCGACATTTAGGTTAAACAAGTGGTAATTTATCGGTACTCCAGTTAGAATCATGATGCCTCGTAAATTTATACGGGGCCGTAAACTGAACCGGCCAGAGTCAATTGCCGTCATTATATAACGACGCCACTCCTTGTGATAATTTTGGTCGTTTGGTCCTTAGACTTGTTGTCTTCGATGTTGAGTTTGGAGGACTGGATCTTCTTCCACGTGTCGCCGAGCGCTTTGCTGAAGTGATCGTCGACGCCTCCTTTCGGGGTTTGCTTTTCGTTGTCTTTTAACCTTGAGGTCTGTATCTGCTTCCATGTGTCCCCTAAGGCTTTGGCGAAATGATCGTCCACGGATAGGCTGGCATCGTCGACCTCCATCGCAATGATTTTGGTTGGTTTGGGATGTTCCTCTGGCTTGAACTGTATTGGACTGCTGGCTCTGTCTTTCATGTTTGGTTTAGGGTTGGGCTGACTGTTTTCCGGAACGGTGTTCTTCTTGAACAGGGTCATGTAATCGTCTCCGAGGGAGCGCCTGAAGTGCTCGTCTATCACGGGATCGCACATTGACATGGAACCTGCGTTAAAGAAATACATTAGTGATTCGATAGAGGTAGGGGTTACAATTTTGTGACCATGATACGCAAAGAAAAACAAATATTCGTCAAAACGGAAAAATCCATATGATAATCAGAAAAAGCAACATTACAACGCAAGGTCACAATAAGAGAGTAACAGTAGATTTAATATAACATCCTGAAGATATATATAAGAGACAAACGTAAACGTACATCAATACTAACACCATGCACTCTACGTGTTCTTTCTCTCTCTTTGAATCGATTTATCTCTACTTATTTTTCGACATTTCATTTTTGTCATATACACTATATTAACCTCATCATAGCCTATGAAAGTATTGCAACAGGCGTTGACATTTTGCGACTGATCGCTTAGTGATTGCTATCGCTTTGTTACTGCTGTCGCTGCTGCAAAGTTTCATGTAATCAGTGTACTGGTCTGAGTTACCAATAGGTAAACGCGACGCTAGGTTGTGGCCAACTTGCAGTGAACGGTTATTGTACACTCAGTTCTTACCGGGTGGTGCATCGTTGCTCTTGATGACGGAAGGTCGATTGTACGGGGGCGGGGCGGGCCGGGAGCGTAATCTCATGTCGATGGGGGCCTCGTGCTTTGCACCGGGGTACTCCGGGGGCGCTACGGACAGACAATATGAGTATGTTTATTACTGAAAATATTACCATCCAACTCATGGCTGTATGATATCGAGCCATGAACGCCGACTTATCGCAAGCGACATTTTGCACCTTCAAAATTAAAGTGACCTAACTCAAACATTGCAATTTGTGGGAAATGAGCAAAAAAGACTTCAAAAAAGTCAAGTCTTGTGTAAATTTAAATGTATCTCTGTCGTGTTTTATTGGAAAAAGTTGCCTTTTTTGCGGATTTTTTTATTGATCTTTTATGTATGGATTGGTAATATTATATTTTTAAACGTATTTAAACAGAAGTTACAGGAATTTTGAGTTAGTTCACTTTAATTCTAAAGGTGCGATTTGTACATAAATTGAGTTTTTTATTAGTAATAAGAAGTCCCGGGAAATCGTTTGTAATAAATTATTACAAACGATTTCCCGGGACTATAACATATTAACTTCAACTAGACGTAATTTTCCTAGGAAATGTCGACGTGCCCTAGACAATATGAATATTAATAAATGAATAGGAATAGTCCTTTATAGTTTAAAATATTACGATAAGTCTGTGGGAATACCCACTGGCTGAATTTCCATTGATTCTTTCTGCACAAAGATGGCGCTATCTATGTACCTACTTTGGTTTCGCACGCGACCGAAGGGCTTTTGTAGAAGGGTTGAGAGGTGCTAAAGTAACGAGTAGGTAATTAGCAAGTACCTTTTCCGTTGAGGTTGAGCGCGAGGTTGGCGGGCGCGTCGTCGGGCTCGTCGGAGAGCTCGCCGTCGCTGTGCGGCTGCGCGCGCGCCACGGACGGCGCGGCGCGGCGCTCGTTGAAGGACTGGGACCGCAACGCCATTTTGCCGTTCTCCCTGTAAACATACAAATTCAAAATCGTTTATTTATTGCAGGCCAACTTTGTCAAGTTAACTGGTTCGTTGGTCTAGTGGTTAGCAAGTTCGACGTTCGACGATTCGGGCCAAAAAATGTATTGGGTTTTTCTGATAAGAAACTCTCAGTGCTAGCTTGGAGTTAGGAAGTTAGTCACCCCCGTGCCTCGGAGAGCACCTAAAGCCGTCGGTCCTGCGCCTGATCTCTCTCGTCGTCGGATTTCCGTCCCATCGGACTATGAGAGTAAGGGAGTATTAGAGAGTGCACCTGTGTTTGCGCACAAACTTGTGCACTATAATATCTTCCGCGCAGATGGCTAATCTCTGTGGAGATTGTCCAGATTCGGTCGGGAGGGCATTTTATTAGTAATGTGGTAACTAGTTACAGCCAAAGCCTCCCACCAGACCAGACCAGAGACAATTCAGAAATTAAATTCCCAAACTGCCCCCACCGAGAATCAAACCCGAGACCTTCTCAGTTGTAAACGCTCACCACTGCACCAAGGAGGTCGTTGTTTAGCGAAAAGTGGGTATAATTTCACGTATCATAAATATACCTTGGCCTGTATTCGGGCAGGCGCGTCGATCGCCGCTCCCGCCTCCATTTCCCCGTGAGCTCTTTGGGCTGAGCGCGCGGCGTCTCCGGGGACAGAGTTCGGTCTCCTTCCGATTCGCCGCTCGACGCCGTGCTGGGGGTCTCTGGAAATGGAAAGGTGGTGTTATTTACTACTAAACTAGCGTTTTAAACTTCCGAAAAAAAAAAAAACAGAACCCTTATAGGATCGCTTCGTTGTCTGTCTATCTGTCCGTGTATCTAAACCCTTTAAAAAAACAGACTGGAGATAATAAGTTGAAAATACTGAATACAAATGTTTCTTAATGCTGTAAATTATTCAAGTTTCTAGTTTAACTCGATGAAAAGTTACAGTTTTTCAAAGCCTAGGTATTTCCGTACAAGATGTTCAGTGACGCTTTCGCCATTAAAAATCTAGGCGTTTTATCTTAAATCATAGTAATTTTGTTTTATAATTCTAAAATGTAAAACATACATTTTTTATGAACATTACATTAATACTCTTTTTAAGTATGCATAATAGGTATAGTAACGGGAAACTACGGAACCCCATACGCTGCGCGTGACTTAGCAAGCATAAATTTTTTTTTATAAATGTAGAATAAACTTTCGGTATCATGATTGAAAAGCGTATACGGAGAAAAAGAATCCCCGTAATAGTTTCTGTGCTTTCGCAGACAACGGATATAGCTGGGTCTCTTGCATGGGTATGTCATCGATCTGGTATGGATGTTGTAGTAGAATGTGGGTAGTGACGAAATAACAGTAGAAAATCAGGCTGGGAAGCGGAAACCAGTGATCCGGCGCGATGTCGTGCCAAATAATTAAGGGGTACGGTTTCCTCATAGTATAACGACATGCGTTTACGTTATATGCATTCCATAAGTAATTGCACTCCATTAGACAGTTGAATAGAAATACATAATAATATAACAGAAGTCACAAGGCATAAATCTTAGAAGCGTAGGTAATATTGTGATAGGAGAAATATGAATAGTGCAACAGGTGGGGATCGAACCTGCGACCTTTCAGTTTTCAATCCGCAATTTTTTTCGATTTTGAGGCTCTGGTAGTCTTATTATTCTATTCTGGTTCAAGAGGATGGCAAAGTGGAAAAAAATTGTTTTGAGACCTTTTCCTCGTTTGATTACATTATGCGCATTGTTTTAAAAGTTGATTCGAGCGATGGACATTGAGTGTGACCAAAACAATTGAATTTATAAGGCTTGGTATATTACAAGAATTTAAATAATACCTTTAAGCGGTGAACAAATCCACGGTTGCCACAATGGCACATTAAATTTCGGTGACTGCGGAGGTTCCATCGAAAGAAGGTCCAGTTCATTCAAAGGAGTCCCAGCCAAGAGGAGCAAATAATGAGACAGTTCCATCATCGCAACACCATTAAAATTCTTGACACAACACTCAAAACCATTGCACATTTAAAAGCTCATCACCTAAAATGCACAGGAATATAATCACTTAAAAAACCTAATGCTTCCTTGCACTAGCAATTCTTTTAGCAGATCGATCTAATAGGGAACACATTGGCGTCCCAGCACAGGTAACACTGAAGGTCGACTGAATAAAAAACGAACTGGAAGAGATTACATTGGAATAAATAAATGAGATGAACAAAAAATAAACCGAAAAGGAAAAAGAGCATCATGCTACATCCACGCGGCCGGACGTTGCGGCGCTTCCTTCGAACCTTATGTTACAGGGTGTCTTCAAAATATCGACAGCATCTTATAACCTAAGCAGCGGCAGATAAGCGCATTATAATATTTATAACAAACTCTGCCTACACGGGCTTGATATTTGAATGCCCATTGTTGCGGTTACTCGGAAATATGCTGATAAGTGGTATCGGGGGCACGTTATTTATGTGACCTCATCTGTTCTCGATCACAAAGAAAACGGCAACACAACACATTTTTTGTGTCAAACGAGCATGACCTCCTGTGCCCCGTTTTCTAACATCGGAATTTCAAAACGAGGAATTTATTACCTAACGCAATAACAAAGTTCGTTGGATATTGACACCAATTCCTTTGTACCGAGAACTATAAATTAAATAAACTGACGGCACTAAAATTGGTTGCACACAATTTGGGTAGGTAAATCTAGACTATTTTTATAACCAATCCTGACATGAGTCGTTCACCTGTAATGGGTCTCAGCCGATGACAATGTAAACAAGATGTAGCGGACTTAGCGTTTATTATATAAAGAAAAATACCGATGAGAGGTATACAAAAGTACTTTTATATCATACTTGCTCAGTAACTAGGCATTACTATGGTGGAAAGTCTCCTTGTAAGTTGGTGTTTGCAATTCAAGGAAACATTACGTCGCACTATGCTTTAATTGTAATGGTCACATTACAGTTCAAGCTATGCAAAACTCCTTGGTAAACAATCTCTTTTCTTATAAAATGGTAAGAAAACTTTTTACTGAAAAAAAAAACACTGAACATGGCGGCATTTAATTTCCATACATTTCAAACTATGCAAAACTCCTTGGAACTCAGAGCCGTAAAAAAAAAAATGGAAAACTATTTACGAAAAAAAAAATGGAAATGGCGGCATTTCATTTGATCTGAAAGTTTGTGAAGTTTGTTCGTAAAGGGATTTAAGTTATTTACAACAATGTCAAGTACTTCATCAGATGATGAAAAAGGAGGAGAGCCTGATTTTTGTTTGCTTGAAGCAGAACAAATGATGCAAAACCTTTTGCCGGATAAGTCCAAAGAGCGCTACGTGAAAACTTACGAAGAATTCAACAAATGGCGTGCAAAGAAAGGAATTACATCTTTTTAATTCAAACAGTGCACTTGCCTAGTCAACCAGTATCACAGCATTTTCATAATTGCAGCAATATTACTATAATTAATTATAATAAGTAACCATTTTTTTCTATTTTTTCTCTAAATTTACTAATTATTCTAATTAAAATTTCATTTTGCATTACCAATGTTTTATTTACCTCGCAAGAATGATATAAAGTAGAATGCTTACCTCGGTTGCAAGTAGCTATTACACCCTCGAACTATATTCACCCTCGCTCGCTGCGCTCGCTCGTGTGACTAAATATCTCGGGTGCACGCGATCCATTAGCGCCCTATGCGAGCTGCGCTCGCACTGGCGCCAAATTGGATCTTGTTCTGTAATAGCTTACTTACGTCCCTTGTGTAACAATCTACTAATAGCTATTCAACCTATTTGGTAAGGCATTTGCTAAGACTTGTAGATACACTCTGAAGTACACTTTGGTTGGAGTTCAATATATATGAGAGAAATACAATTAATAAATAATTACTACAAAATTAAGAGGTATTTGAGTTATCTAGACTTGGAATGTAACCGCATATGAAAGAAATGTGATTAATAAAATAATTTAAGAGTTATTTGACTTGTCTAAACTTGATGGAATGTGATATTAATAATACTCGGTAAAGAAACAATCTGGAAAATTTCATTACACTGATTTCGTCAGTCCTATGCTTTTCTCAGGAAATACAAAAATAAACTTAGAGACCAACTAAATTTTCAGCATCGCTCAGATCACCAATTTCCTGAGTTACTGTTCCTTGCGCAATACCATCAAGCTCAGCTCTCAGGATATGAGATTTTTCTCAGGAAATCCGAAAATAAACTTAAGGGCAAACTAAATTTTCGCCATCGCTCGTTTCAAAAACATCCTGTACATGAATACATCAACCTGTTCGGACTCCATTCATGAAAGTGCGTGAGCGCAGGGCGCGGGGATTAATGAACCCCCTCCATTCCTCTCCCTTCCGTCGTCCTACAACCTTTGCATTAACAATGCAATTATAAACTTTCCCACATTGTATTAGAGATGAAAATCGCGAAATACTTATAGGAGTATAATAAATCAGTGTCATTGGAGGAAATAAGGTTTTATACTTAGACGCATAGAGTTGTGATTAGTTTGCAAGATATGTCCTAATGATCGAGTTTAAATTACGGTGGTTGTATGTTGTATCCTTGGAAGGTTGTTTTGTTTTGATGCGGTCGGGGCGAGCGGGGGGTTGTGTCGAAGCTTGTGAGAAGTTGCCGCTGTGAAGGACTGTATAGGCATTAGTTTTTTATTGTCTAATAGAGCGGAGGTAAAGGACTGCCGACAGGTAGATCGAGGATGGCGCCGCTAGTTTAATTATGGTCTGAAACTAGACTAATAAAGGATCTTCGTTTAATTTTGCTTGGTATTCGTCTGTATTCCTCTCTTATCTCTTATAAAATGTAAGCGTAGGCTTTTCCATTTGAAAAAAATAGGCCTAGATTCTAGGTCTGGGAAAACCTACTGATTTCGGACACTTAGGTAGTAGGTATTAAAGTGCCAGGCATTAGTTACTAATCTCTAACTCTTTCTTGAATCTATTCAAGATTCAAGAAAAGAGTTAAAACGTGACGGATTTATGCACAGTATATTTGCATCTCGCTTTAACACCATCTAACAGACACTGAATACGTTTCAGCCTCCACGAAAATTTCTAATATTCTAGAAAGTTAAACCTCCTAGGTAGCGACTAGCGATGTACCTGTGGCGGTTAAACAGACAATAAAATTTTATTATTCTTTATTCTTTTTTATTATGCCTCTAGAAGATAAGTTTTCCCCGCGGTGTAATTAACAGGCGATGTTTTGTTTTTCTCAGTTTGTCTTATTTCTTTCGCCGCCCATTCAAGCGGAGCACCAGGTTCCTGCCTGCTTGGCTACCTGCCCGAAGTTATTATCTATAGCTAGCTGATACCTGCGACTTCGTCCGCATGGTTTTTTTTAAGTTTTTAAAATTCCCCAGAAATCGCACGAAGCGCTTTAAGTCTTCATTCGCACGGCTAGGATCTGGAACGCTCTCCCGAGATCTGTTTCCTAACACTTAAAATTTGGGTATCTTTAAAACAAGAGTGAATAGGCATCTTCTAGGCAAACGCGTTACACCTTAGACCGCATCATCACTTTCCATCAGGCGTGACAGTGGTCAAGCGTATCTATGCCTATAATGTTTAATGATATTCCGAGATAAAAAATAGCCTATATCACTCTCCAGGCCCTCAACTATACCTTACATTTATATTACGTCCAGCCTTTATAGCTCTGTTGCAGCGTGATTGAAGGACAAAACAACAAACATACTAGTATTAAATATTAGAACGGACTAGTTGATTGATGAAATTTAAGTGCTTAAAAACCTGTGGGTACTCTGGTTGTTTGGTTTTTTGGACTTTTTGGAGAGAGTGACATTGGCTATTTTTTATCACGATATTTAGTAAGCGATAGGTTCTTGCGGGATGTTTAAAAACCTAATCTGTATATATAAAATTCAAAGTCCTGACTGACTGACTGACTGAGATATCAACGCACAGCCTAAACTACTGAAGTTAGACACTTGAAATTTTTACAGTTGGTTCCTTTTATGACGTAGGCGCACACTAAGAAAGGATTTTTGAAAATTAAACCCCTAAGGGGGTAAAATAGGGGTTTGAAATATCGAACTTAACGTGAGCAAAGCCGCGAGCAAAAGCTAGTTATTTAATAAAACGTATGTAGCATTCCGCTGATCAGGGGCCCAAGTCTGCTATTGCAATTGTAGTTTTATTGTCTATCAATGACATGACAATTGTTATTTTTAGCAATTGTCATGTCATTGATAGACAATTGAACCCCTGGGCCCCAAGTCAAATTGCTAAAAGTAGCAATTGGGATGTCATTGATAGACAATTGATCTACAATTGCAATAGCATTGCAATAGCAGACTTGGGCCCCTGTAGGGCCGGGAGCGAAAGGATGCGAGTAATTCAGTGGCGAGCCTGCGCCGCGCCCGGCCCGCTCGGGGGGGTTGCTTACTTGCACGCACATTATTGATTACGCTTTCTCTACGAGGGGAGATGTGTGTAGAGATGCTTTAATTTTGCCCTCCTCCTCCTTATTGATTTTTCATGTAAGTTTAAAAAAAACTAGCGTATACGAAATAAGGGTGCCAAAATGGCAGTTGTATGCGAGTTGGACCTCCTCAGCTAAACTATTATTTATAATTATTGTAACATATAAAAAAAATCTAAATTTTATTAGCACATTGTATAAAGTTATAACCAAAATTATCACGACTATTGTGAGACCAATATCTGATGAAATCCACAAATATGATTTTACCATTGTGGCGATTTGCGCGGTTGCTGCCGGAACAAACACAGAAAGTGATAATAGGTGTCAGTACAGCATCTTGTACTTAAGTACTTCTACTTAGTTAGTAGTTAGATTGTTAGTTGCTTTAGATCTTGATAAGGTTGTTTTTATTTTTACCAGTTTGACTACAGCGCCCTTATGCGCATTTCAGCAGTCATTTCAGCTGCAATGAACTAACTTAATACTACTTTAATATAATTAATTATTGATTAGTTATATTATAATCGGTACTTAGATATAAAACTAATGTGTTTAAACCTCCTTAGGTGCCTATATCAAATTTTATAATAACAGTTTTAACAGCAGTATGATTTATATTCAACAAAATTATACATACACCTACCAACGTAATAAGAAGCACATATTTAATATCCAGTTGCAGTTAATTGTATTCAAATTTGGGCTTGCGTGAAGCCGGTAGCCCGTCCGTGACCGCGGGGCTCGCTGGGATATATAACTATAGCTATTAAACATCGAGATTCGAGATAACAGATTAAGATGACCGTCCACTGCACAGATAGGATTGTGTTCGCTATATTTCAAATCCGAAATGAGGAGACCCGTAAAAGAACCGTGATAACTGACATAGTTGAAACCTTGTGATACAAAAGATGCTATTATGGCAACCATAAACAAGAAATTTACGCTCCTCACTACTAGGTTCCCGATTCCTCGGTCCTACATGAACTCGGAACTTGACTCGACTTAATGACTATAAACTAATATATTAATTACTAATAACGTTATATAAAGTCATTATAAAGTGAATCAAGATTAAAAATAACGAAGACCAAAACTATCTCTTATTAAAAACTAACTGAACTAGCGGGAACTCTTTGATTTCACAGGATAAAAAGCCTATGTCACTCTCTATGTCTTAACCTATACCCATAACAAAAATCACGCCGATCCGTAGCTCTGTTGCAGCGTTATTGAAGAACAAACTTCGCACACTTTCGCGTTTACAATATTAGTAAGGATAGCACATGGCGCAGCCGGTAGGATTCGAGATCCTAGGCTCCCATAGGGAATCTGATTTCACAAGCCAGAGGTGCTTGTGCTAATGTGAAAACACGTTCAAGAGATCTATGTCTATTGTCCGTTTGTAAATTTTAGTTTATTTCTAGGTTGCAGAAAATGTGTCTGCCCGTCTTTAACATGTATTGAAGTATGTACCTAATTTTTGATATGTATTTATAAATCTATTAGATATGTACCTACGTTTGCATTTTTGAAACTTCCTTGCGGAAACACTGTATTCGTATAGCATAGTTTTGTTACCTATTGTAAAAAAATAATTATTTTTTTTGAAAAGAGCAACTGCTGAGTTTCTTGCCGGCTCTTCTCAGCAGAATCTGCATTCCGAACTGGTGGTAAATTTATGACGTGTCATAAGAGCTACAAGTTGGCCTACATGAAATAAATAAATTTTGATTTTGATTTTGTGATGATGTCAGTTGGTTGTACTGGTAACAGACAACAATCAAGAGTATTAAACCCAATAAAGAATCACATTTAAGTTAATCGCATTCAAAGTCGGCTCGCGTGAAGAAGCGCGTCCGCGGCCTCGGGCGCGTTGGACGCCAGTTATTTTATAACGAGATAACATTATTAAGCTGACTGTGCACAGGCTTCACGGCATAATGAAGGATTGTGAAGCTATGATATGCTAGCTATAGCTATGATATCCGGATGGTTCATACGAAACGGCTCAAAAACTTGCAGTGAACCCTGAACGACGCTTATTTTTACAAATATGTAGCTAAAATTGTAGTCTCCAAGATGATTTTTTGAACCGCTCAACCCAAACACGTTTTCATAATTTTTGTATATCTAGCAGAGATAGCTTGAACGCCGGAGACGAATACAGGCTCCATTACATCCCGATAAATCAGAGAGTTCACAAGGGATTAAAAAATATATAAATACAAGTAAACGAAGTTGCAGACACATTGCAGAGGGTATTCTGGGCAGATATTTTAATATTTCAAACTCTGAAGTCAGGTCTTGTGGTACACGTCAACTGTGAAGGCGAAGTGAATCTTCAAGAATGACTTCACTGTTTTTTTTACTCATAAAAAAGATACTTTTCAGCGGAACTGAAAACCTGAATGAATTTTTTGAAAGCCAAAGAGTTGAGAACGTACGATGTCCTTAATATTAGTTAAATAGTTATAGGCGATAACTACTTATCTTACAATTAGGTACCTATATAACTCCCGTTTTGAAAAGATAGGCCGGTGGATTCACAGCCTTAATGCTGGTATTTATGTATTAAAGCTACCCGTGCACGCACCTTTTAAAAAGGCTGCCACGCAAACTGCTTGGAAGTCCAGTAGCTGATAAAACTTTTTTTAAAGCCGTTTAGGAATGACAAATGTTTATTTTATTTTTATAGAAATTCATATAGCCTCTGAAAAGGTATCCACAGGACGAATTCAACTTTTCTGTGAATATCGGAATTCGCGAACACTGAGGCAGATGCTATTTACACGGGCAATGAAAATTACCCATGTTACTACTGGTAGTAAGACTGGTAGTAACACGGGTAAAGAACGACCGATTACATGATTGTTTAGTTTAGTTTAGATTTTTAATACAAAAGTAGTCCCCCTACCGTCATGGGTACCAGTATATCGGTGTCAATGGTATCACTGAATGGTATCACTGAATGTCTAAGTAAAAAATAACAACAACTCTATACAAGGTGTAAGGGACACGTGACATAGGATAGGTATTTTTTCCCAGAAAAACAAAGGTTGCCCGTGGATGCTACCGGTTCTACCTCTTAATTTTACCTATGCTTGCAATGAGCTATCTGAGACATAAGTTATTTATTATCTAGGTTGATTATACTATCAATAAAAATAATAGCCAGCAATTCTATTCATCGTTGGTGGGCCTTTTATAACTTTTGTTAGGGTACAATAAAGTCACAAATGTTTACAGCTCTCAGTATCCTGTTCAAATGTTGATCAACGGGTGTCGTTTAGTCTGCATACACTGTAACAGCTGCAGTCATCAATATAATCGGAGTCATTGAGTTAGACCATAGAGCGGCATATACAGTATCGACTATCGGCTGAGGGATTGTCTAAAACTGATTGCTGCAGTGTGACGATCGAAATCAGCTCTGATTTTTTTTTAAATTAAAAAAGAACATTAGCCCAGCTGAAGTTGTCTAATACCCTCCTATCCCCTCTAAATAAGCGGGAAGCTTGTGCTAGGAGTGGGTACGACAATAGTGCAACGGCTGGGATTCTGCGACCTTTCATCAAGCCTTTCAGTCCGCATCTTTAACCGTTGCGCTATTGAGGCTTGAATATTTAGCGTTTTAGTTGCATCAATGCATTTTAACTAATAGTCAAAGAGTGCTATCCAACTAGAGGTTATTGCGATCACCACAACGTAGCAGCAATCATTTTTATATGTAAGTATTTTTTTTGGCAGATAGATTAAAAGCTTCATGAGAAAAACCACTAATTCTGTCGTACAAATATTCACAATCTCTATACTAAACTAGAGCCTAATCTAGTGCTATCCTATTCCACAGTGAGCGTTATGAAAGGGATAGCACGAGATCAAGGCTGAAATCTATTCACTCTCACTCCGCTCAGAATCAACACAGAATTAAAACGACAGATTTATGTCAGAACATATTTGTGTTTCGATAAGTTTGAACTAAGTCAGAGCACGCTCTATAGGTCTCAGTATTAGACATGTCGATTTAGTCTAATTCAGAGATTATGTACTTAATATAACACAATTAGCCATAATGTACATCATTCAGGTTTACTCTGTTTTGCGGGTCATTGCTGCTCTAGTGGTACAGCGAACTCTCTGGTTGTAGGCACCACATTGCGCGGAAGGCGGATGTTTGAAGCGAAAGTGAGGGAAGCGAAAACATTCCGCATTCCGTACTTTATTGTTCCGATTTCGAAGTAGATTATTTATTGATGCAAGGAATAATGACATTTGATTATTGTTTGAATTGTTAGCCGAAAATTAACAACAAGAGTAATTATAGGAAGTAGGTACTAGCTGGTCTTTGACTTCGGCCGCGTGAATTTAGATGCAGGAAGACTTTATAGGTATTGGATTCGAATCCTTACTAATGTTATAAATATGAAAATGTGTTTATTTGTTGGTTTTTTTGTTTGTTGGTTTGTCCTTCAATCACGCTGCAACAGAGCTACAGATCGACTTGATTTTTTGTATGGATATAATTGAGGACCTTGAGAGTGACATAGGCTATACTTTTTATCTTCTTCGGATTATTTTGCGGTTGGAAGGAATTTTTTTACCATAATTTAATTTCAAAATAAAATCCATGATAAGATTTTAAAATAATTTTTATGAATACCAATTTCGTTCGTATTAATCTCGGCTTATCTCGGCACAATTTTCGAGGTTGAATTTAGACTCGAGTCTCGATTAAAGACCACTAGAGGCATCTATCAGGATGTCCGAAGTTCATAATGCAGCGCCATCTGACCGTCACAAACCCCATAACACAAAGTCACGCATAGATGGAAGCACATTGTTTTCTTTCTTTATTTAAAATGCTGTCAGTTGTTTTTTGTATAGCTAAGCCGGAAAATAATAATTTCCGGAAATAATAAAATAGTGAATATATTATAATTTACAGATTTATATTGAAATATACTTTCTATTCCTATAGGTAAGTATGTACCTATATGCTTACCTAAAGGAATTAGGAACAGACCTATGCGTAAGTAGCTAAATCATTAGTAAAAAGTTAATCATGTAGTACATCGTACCAAAAGTTCATTCTCATATTAATGACAAGCTACAGTAGTTATAAATTACAATTTTGGGGTAGGTACATAATTAGGACATAATTAGTATAAAAATAAACTATAGAGCTTAAAAGAAAATAAAAACCAATATACCTAACTAACCTTTATACCTTGCAAATCAAGCCCTTTCACCCCCACATAACCTACTTTTTACTTTTCGTGCTTCGTCAACATTAAAATTTCAAACTTCCATTTCGCCCCTTTTGCAATGAAAACAAAAATATTTTCTTTTTCAGTTGCAGTTCAATTCAGTTCATATTCATATTCTTTTATTAATTGCATTCCAATATGTATTTACAATGATTCTTATAACTACTTAGAGATCATTATTTTTACATGGGAACCCCGTTGGGGCACAGCAATATTGGGTTAGTAGGTACTTAGTAGTGAGGCGGGCGCCCCCGAGTTATTCAATAAGAAAGTCATTTATTTTATAGTAGGCTTTATCTATAAGAAAAAATTTTAAGGAGTTGATAAACGCCGTATCGTTTTCCGTTGCTTTTATATTACTTGGGATTTTATTTTAAATTAAAATAAAAGAATATAAAATTAAAATTTTTAATATTATATTCTTACGCACACGTTCAGTTTGGCAAGCTTATTTACGACTATTTCGGACAAGGTTGTACCATGATGACCATAGGTACCATAAGGAAATACCAAATAGGAGGTTCCTAAACTATTTATTATTTACTCGTATAATAGCAACCTTATCTCTAAAAGAGCGATCCTTTCCTTCAGCAACCTTCAGGTAGAGGACAAGATGATCATTATTTTTTATTAGGTTGACAGGGGTGTACCAAACAATAGTTGATTAAATGATAAAAATTAAATTAAATTAATCACATTTCACAACTAGAATTGGGTTACGTAACAAAACGAACTAGTACATTAAAGTAGGGAATAAGGATAAGAAAAAAAATGGTAGGATAGTGAAACACCTACCAAACGAATATTGAGACTTTTGAAATAAAGCCGCTTTATCGAGTCGAGACGTGAAATAAAAGATTATATTTGAGTGTGAAGTAAGTGAGACATTATGATCAAGGATATTGAGGGTACGAGAATCATGCAGTACATAAAGTTCATATAAATAGTTTCTGGTTTCTAGTTATATCATTTCCAGACGATGTCCGCCTAATGGGCGTGAACAACGCCACATTTCATCTGCTGAAGTAGGTGATTCAACATAAAAGAATTTTCATAAAACCTAAGTCCACGCCCGGTAATGTACGCGGCCTTCGCGTTGCATAACAAAATAGCACCATATAACGCGTGTCAGTACGTGGTAGCCCTGACATGGTTTGATCGCTACTCAACTAAGGAGTAGCCCTATGTGGATGTGTTTGTGTATGAATTTTTATCATTTATGGCACCTCGGCTCGTAAAAGCCGACTTTGCGAGATGCGTTACGCCAATGTTGCAAATGTCGTCGCATAAAATACCTACCCAAATTGATGACAGAACTTTGGTTTTGCTGAGGGCGTCATGGATCTAATAAGGCCGTCTACATTGTTGCGTAGGTACGTAGGTACTATTTGATACTTTGGTCTCAGTGAGAAGAAAGAAATTATTATTTATCTGGGTATGATTGGATGTAATTTTAGGTACTTATACTACGGAAGTACCCTATAGTAGTACCCTATACCTCAATCAAACAATGTACAAATTCTACTTCTGAAGCGAGCAAAGTGGGCAGTTTTCAAAGAGCAATTAACTTACTTATCATGTAAATACAAATCTAACACTAAAACCATAATATAACGAATAATAATGACCAAATATAGGACTCCCACTTAGCATTATGCTGCAGCAAGTTGCAGACTAGTTTTAATGGGAGCCTTTCTTTCATGCTGGCGCTGTAGGTAGTAACTTAAAAACAGCGTTAGGTACTGAACCAAGGACCATGGCGCCACTAGAAGTGGTAAACAACATTATTCACATGCAGACTCAAAAATCCCATTAAATGTGTAACTAACTGTTTTTTTTCCATCAATATAACATTTTTTTTATATTAAGATACTTTGCTTTTATACTTTACTGGCATAACTTAGAGGTCCATGGCACGACAAAATAATAATTATAACTATATATATTATGTTATATGTATATGTTAACTAATTTCCTATAATGAACATGAAAAGATAAAGATAATAAACCCTGCTAAAGGATGTGGCGACAATTCGAGAGGGCAGCGTAGGTACCTAGTAGGTAATATTACATACTTATTCTGTGGCGGCGTGTAGGTTGATACTGAAAATTCCTTTGTCTGACCCCTACAAAATGGAATTCTGTCGACATACCTACTTTAGGAGCTCGGCCGTTGACGTCATTCAAAATTATTGTCGACATTGTGCCAAACACCATAACAAATCTTAACCGCACTTTATTAAAAAGAAAATTATTAAAGATCCTCAAGTAATGATGACCGCTAGGTGTATCTGCTACCTACACATTACTTCTCAAGTAATTAAGGCAATACTAATTAGCGAAATCAAGTCAAAGACCCCATGTTTACACCGTGAGTAATTACTGAAATAATTACTTTGTAACTACCGTAGCTAGAAGTTTTAATTGCATAGTGTTAGCATTTTGAAAAAACATTGGCTGTTCGTCTTAAATTTTCCCTCAAAAATCCCAAGTAGGTACCTACTAAGTGCCTACTAATCTAAATATATAAAAGGCAAAGGTGACTGACTGACTGATCTATCAACACACAGTTCTAACCACTGGACCGATCGAGCTGAAATTTGGCATACAGGTAGCTGTTAGGACGTAGACATCCGCTAAGAAAGGATTTTGGAAAATTTCAACCCCAAGAGGTTTAAATAGGGGGTTAAAAAATCGAACCTAACGTGAGCGAAGCCGCGGGTTAAAGCTAGTATTATATAAGCGAAAATGTTTGTTTGTTCTTAAATAAGGGAGCAATGGATTGACGTGGAGGACGTAACTTTTTATCTCAGAAAGAGATTCAATTCAATTCAATTTATTTGCTTAAAACATGTGAAAATATACACGTGTTTAACATAAAAGGATAGGCTCAAATGTTTTACCTAAAAACTGGCATGTCTGAGCAATTCCACTGGTTCTATATATAAGGACATTAGGACACTAGACCTAAGGACACTAAAGCGTTCGTTGAATAACAATTATAACAACAATTATTCAATTTAAATTCACAAAAAAAAATCTTACAATGTCATACTTATTTCAAATTTCAACGCAAAATCACAAACTATCCGCTAAAAATTGTTTAATTGAGTAAAAAAAAGACGTGTGGCACTCGGGGACTGCCGCGGTAAAGCTATTGCATAGCATTTATTATCAACGCCATCTAGCGGTGAGAGGAGTCCCGTGTCAGGTTATTTTCGTTACGGAATTTCTGGATTCGATCTCAAGGCACGCGATAGAAGCTATGCAATAGCTTAAAAGGTTTCCACGAGTTTTTTAATAAATCTAACTTCAGCGGACGAAATCGCAGTCAAAAGCGAATTACGAATAAATTTGCCTAGTCTCGACGATAAGCGAACACTACCAAAAACAACCGATCAAGCCAGCCTTGTACTGAAAACGCGCATTCTTTATCTTCACCTTGATGAATAAAAGAAAATCTATTAAAAACGCCAATTACAATTACACAGTAATGCGAGGAATTCGTAAACTCATTAGTTATACCGATACATGGATATTGGTATTAGATACATATACAATTGTAATTAGTCGAAGTGTGTTAGATCATTGAGACAATACAAGACGGCCCGAATAACTCGAATAACTTGGATAGTTCGAATAGTTGTACTCTCGCTTGGCTGCCAATGAAATAGAATCATGCATTAGAAATTCTACTCTTCACGATGACTTCATTGATCTCGGGATTCTTTAAGAAGCGTTTGACAGAACACGCACTTGCATTTTTGACATTGCGTAGAGCAGCGATTACTTACATCGTTTTTAGGACAGAAACTCTCTATAAATGCAAGACTCAAACTTTTTCTTTTAGTTCACAAAAACATAAAACTTAACTATTACGGCTCAATTTAGAAATACTCGTAGTACTACGAAATACTTACTGTTATAGGAAAGTAAATTAGTTAATAGGTATTTTGATGAGGTTTAAATTCTACAGGAGTTACACTTTTAACGACTCAATAACTTGAAATTACTCTTAGAGATGTGATCGCTAATGGAATGCAACAATTTTAAAAAGGAAGGATGTTGTGAAGACAATGACATGCTTAAATATTTTGGCTTTAGGAAATTAGGATTTTACTCGATTCAGAATTCACCAGTAACGAAAATAATTATAAGTACAAATGAATTATGAATAAAATTATTTCTTGTCAACTACTTAAATACGAATTTTTAATCCAGGGAGTAGTAATAGAGGGCTGCACTGAGACTGACACGTAAGACTATATTAACATAGACTAACAGTGATAACCGAAATGTAATTTGTTATGACAACAATAGTGATCAATAATTGCATTCCTAAGAATGTTAGTAACTGTAGTCGACAACGCAACCTACATTCTGCATTCTTTTCAAAACCGTATCACGCCGCCTCAGCGTTCCGGTTCCAAACGTACACGCCACACTCACCCCTACACCATTTGCATTAAAACCTTATTTCACATGAAACATTCTATATAATGTCAGGTATTGAATTTATAGAGAGCTGTAAAACGGCTACGTACAAAGTAGCTTATGATGATTGATATGAGATGTTGATAACCAAGACGAGATTTCGAATGGCCGCGCTAGCCTCGTTTGGTAGTGATGGGCGCTTATTGTTAGTGCAGTGTTGCAATACGGCGTAAATATTGCGAATTCTATTCAGTTGGTAGACGGTACAAGGCAGAGGCGCGGTGGACTCGACTCCGTGGTCCGAGGCCGGCCAAATTCCTGAGCGCTTTCTCTGGTAGGATAGTTCGTCGCACGCGCACGCACGCCGAGCAACGAAAGTAAATGTTCGTGCGCCCCGCCTCTGTCATCACATTGCATAATTATTTGCTATTGAACAATTGTTTGTAAACAACCAGCGACAAGAATCCATCAGTGGACGTTGCGTGATCGTATTTTGATTAGATGTAATTATATGCATTCCTCTAACGAACTCTATCTTGATCATCGCATCGGCATTGTTGTGGCGAAATTTATTTTACCAGGCCTTTGGTTTCTTTAAAAACTCAATTCGAACAATTATTCCAAATGAAAGTGCTTTTGTGGTTGAAGATGGAATTCAGCTAAAAGATTGATTTCAATCGTGATTTAAAAGATATATTTACCGAGACTGTTTTTTATTCATTCGCTTAACTTCACAATTTATTGTTTAATTCATAATAATAATAAATTAATTCTTTTTTTAAAATTAAGTATTATAATTTATACTTTCTTCTTTTGGTTTCATGATCGATGTTGAGAAACACAGACTATATCTAAGTTCCACACAACTAATTACTTATTACTATTGTTAGGGATGAAAAAGTAAAGCATTTTGATGGGGCAACGATATATCTAATTGGTATTAATAATTTAATGCTATATTAGAGTACTCGGGATTCCTATTTGAATAGCTAAAGCCAAGAAATTGTTGTTGCCGACGTTATGTTTACAAAATAATACATTCGCAATGGAAACGTAACGCTGGTATGCGGAAATTTCTGGCAAGCGGTAAAGAAATAAGCAAAGGCGGATAGTGGAATATTATGAAGTTTAAAATCAAACTAGATATTCCTGTGATCCATGTCTAAATATATCAATCGAAAACATTACTCAATCATTGTTCAATGTTCATATTATCTAGAGATAATAAAAACCAACTTGTATATTGCAATGTGATGGTACAGTCAAGATAAGAGGCATGCATCATTTTTCTAAGAATCTAGCCTCTGAGGACAAATTGTCTCCCACATCCTGAGACGACCACATGTAGTAATGTGGAAAAAGATTACGTGAAAAAAGATTTCAATTAGCGGTGAATATTTTATTATATTACTTGTAATGTATGTGTCTATTGAAATATATGTACACATATTATCAATACAATACACAATAAATTTAATTTGTTTATTTTGTTAGATATATTATTTAAATATAAGAAAAAAATGAAGAAAATGGTGAAAAAGGAAACATCAGATATTTATCAGCGACTTTAGGCAATGCGATGGGGATGCGACAATGAGGGTATAAGGAAAAAATAATTGTAAAAGAATTTTATACGTACACGGCTTTCTACTTCTTGCCAACGTATTGTTTACTCCTAAGAACATTTGTAACATTTGTAGACGTACAAGTAGAGTTTTCAGTTAGTGACTATTACAAACGTAAAAATTGCAAAATTTTACTTTGATATCGAACCACTACAATAGACCAACACAATTGCGTAGTTACCCGGAAGTGTCGCTTGAATGAATGTACGAAAAAAAAACTACAATCACTCCTTCTCTCACGGAAATCTCACCTTCCGAAATCTCGGTCTGTTTAACAAATAACTACCATTGTTCTAAAATCGAAAGAAAACGCAATGTAAAGGATACTGAATGATAAAGATAAAAATCACATTCACTATAGATGTTGAAGAACGAATGCCAACTGCATTGAAGTAATTCAATCTATGAAAGCCTCTAATGAGAAGCCAATTTGAGGTCAAGTGAAATTATATTTCTTGTTCAGTTATAATAATTTTAATGATAAAAAATTCAAAACAGTTTTTTCATCAAACCTTATTATCGGATTTAAATGAATAGAGAAATAGAAAATTCTTTTAGAAGTGCCTTCGAATCGTCAAGTAGGATAAGAATAGAAAGAAAAGTTTTATTCACATAAACTTTTACAAAATGCTTATAGATCGTCAAGTGAATTTACTAGGTACTTGTTCGGAATAACCAGAAAAGTTGGAATGCAAATTGTAATTGAACCTGTGGATAGTTGAAATACAATACAGACATTGGAAGAAATAGCACAAATCGAGTAGGCAAACTAATCTAAGTGACAAGAAATTACTATCTTCAAGGTGAAGGGAAATTTTTTCAATCGATTAATGGAGTTTCTTTCTGCGTACAAGGATATCTAAATGCACAGAGCAAATCGCGACGCAAAAACAATATAAAGACGTGAAATCAGTCTGCCTTCACAATGGCAGCAATTGTTCTACAAGTTGAGTGAATGACTTGTTCTTAGAATATTTTTTTTTATTTATTTTTTTATTTTTGGCGAGCCAACGAGCAGCCGGGAGATTACCGCCGTCCATGAACATTTGTAGCACCTGAGGCACCACCAATGCGTTGCCGGTTTTTCAGGAATTTGTTGGTTTTTTGGTGTTGTGTATTTAAAAAGTGACTTGTTCGTAAATGCATACTATATTGTTATTGTTATAGAAGAATAAAACAATTTTTTATTCAAATAAATTTTTACAAAGTGCTTTTATTCCCGTCTCATAAATTGCTGAAGCAAGTCATATCTTTAACTTTAACTCGTGTAAGGGCGAGTCTAATATTGACTGTGGAATTTTATTAGAGAACGTCACACTCACTCTTACGAAAGACTTTCGGACTTACTTGAGGCATTATTTTATTAAGGTCATAACCATCTTCAACCTTGAGGACTTCAAAATTAGACAGAACATGATAAGACGATCATTAAGATCTTTGTGGATGATCATAATATGAATAGAAATATAAGCTGCGCGTATAACCGATACTCTCATTATGTTTGCCGTAACAATTGCTAAGCATATATGAAACCCCAGAAAACCAGTAAAATCACAAGGACTGCTGACAAACCAGTCCGAGGACATAATGGAAACCAGTCCGAGATCACAATGGAAACCAGTCACCGTTAATTGTGAAGTTGACGGTTTGTTTACTCCCTTAAATAAGGTCTCCTCATTCGTACTTCGTTTGCTTTATAGCACTATTCAAGGGTAAACATAAGAATTATAATATCTAGACACCAGGGAGTAGGGACTGTAATCCATTGTCAATAGTAATAGCATTATTTTCAATCCAGTCGTTCTTCAGTCAGTGGTAGTTTTTTATGAATTGATTGCTTTGAAAAACGATTTAATGTCTCTTCTCTTAGTTATAATTTGCTGGCAGATTTACTAGGTAGTATTAAATACGCAGATCCGCATAAGTAACCGATTAACTTTGCTTCTGGAATATGTTCCAGCATTGACGCTTGCACGTGTCGCTCTATGCAAGTATTTTGCTAAGAAACAGGCTCTTACACTCCTTTCCGTTAAAAGATCCGGACCGGATGGGGTAGCTAAAGATACTGTGTCCGATGGAAAACGGATTGTAATCCCTAATAGTTACTAAGAACACTGTATCAAGAAGGAAATTAAAAGGAAAGTAGGCTGACATACGTCCTAACGTAAAAGCCTTCTAATAAAAGATTTAAAAAAAAAAGAAGGAAATTCTGTCAAATATAAAAAAAAACCCTTATCAAGATAGCCCAAGGTCCTGCTAGTGAGTCAATACAATTGATTTTCATGTTCAGGAACTGATTGTTCTGCTATCTGAATAAAGTGCATTTGTCATAAGGATGCTGTAATATATGCAAGTCACGGTCTTAATGTTGAAGATATTTTAAGACAATAAGATGTCAATCGAGACTTGCACACAACAAGAATTCTTGGATGCGGACTCAACTGTAGTGTTTCGAGATGTAAAGCTGCAATCACACATAACCTCCAAGTAATCAAGAGCTAATTAAATGATTTCGCTTAGATAAAAAAATTTCTTCAAGTTTTGCAGTAAGTACTCTAGATAAAAAAGAAAAAAAAATACTATGCGGGCAATTTAGAAAGGAATCATCAGCTGCGACGTTAGATTACGTCATAAGAACATAAAGTTGAGTACTCACATATAGGGAATCTCTTTAAGTATATTGATAGGTCTAAAAATAGTACCTACTATCCTTTTCATGATTAATTTTCCCTGCGGAGAAACAAAACTGCATTTTGAACTGTTCTCGAATAAAACGAAGCATGACATTGACGGCATGTTTTTGAAATTTCCAATGTAAAACCAGAAAAAGATTTCAAATTAATAGCTACATCTACATGATTACATAATACTGTGCCATTGCAGTTCGATATTCCTCTGGATGTCATAGGCATTCATCATCATCATCATTTGAAACCATTTTAGGTCCACTGCTTGGTGGTCTTCTATCAGAATGAGAAAAGTTTAGCCAATCAACACCACACTGATCGTGTGCGGATTGTTAGACATTATGGACAATTCTCAGGCAAACAGATTATAGACACTATAGAAATCCTCACGATGTTTTCCTTCACAGTTAAAGCAAGCGATTTTTAGTTGCTTTAACAATAAACAAAAAAAAAAGCCATAAAATAAGAGAAAACGATTGATGTATTCGCGCCCTAACGGATGACGATTAACAATGTCAGCTGGAATCTGGAATGTGACCCGCCTACAAGGCCGCGCGTCGAGTATTGATAGCCTGTTAGCTATAGCTCCAAAGCCAACAGCCAAAATAAATACATTTATGGGCCGATTCACGTTATTGTACATCGCCAGTAATCATTTTTATTATTGGTTAATGGAATTGACAATAATAAAAGCAGCAAATAAAGAAAATTTTTTCATTTGATCACAGTTGGCATTCGTATGCATATCTACATATCAAACTAATTTATTGTTAATGCCCAAGTGTTTCTGTTTTTTGGTTATCTTTCAATCACGTAGGTTGCTACGAATTTCGGTAGGTTCGAATTTTTGCCTGGTTATAGTTAAAAATCTAGGAAGACACCGAGGGATTTTTCAATAAAGATGCAGTCGTTGGCAAAAGTTACTAAGAATTCAAGTATTGTCAGCTTAATTCTGGATAGCGTTTCAGACAAATATGTGTTTCCGGCTTACTCAGATAGAGATCGATTATTTATTTGCGTCAGTTGTCTGACTTATTATGACTTATTATTATCCTTATTATGACCGTTAGGGTCATAATCGGTCATACATATCCTTATTATGACCGTAACGGTCATAATAAGGATAAGTATGGTAATGTTTACTTTGAACAAAACAAATAGCAAAGCTGATTGCGCCAATAGGGAAGTTCATGGTCATAATTAATTGTCAAATTTTATACCTATGGTAATCTAATATGAGTTTATGTGAAACATAATAACACAACCATTCAAAGTGCGGACTGACTAACCTAAAGGTCTACGGTTCAAACTCTACCCATTGCACTATTGTTGTCGTTACCCCTAGCAGAACCTAAAAGAAGAACGAAAGGCTTAAATATTTAATCTTTAAATAAAAAGTTTAAAAAATAGATGACCAAGTGATATTTTTGGAGCAGTAAATTGTTAAAAGTTACTAATAATAAGCATAACTTATGATAAAAGTACGATGGGGCTGTCATATGCTTATTGAATATTTAAAAAAAAGTAAAATATTTGGTGGTGCATGCTCGTAAAGGCCAGCCTCCTGAAGACTCGAATAAGTCCATTACACGTCCAGCCAGATTGAATGGATGGATATTTTTTTTTCACTTACCAAAGCTCTCGGAATCGCTCGCAGGATACGCAGGGCAAGGCTGCACCATGGTTGCAGCTCGTGATAACACGTCCAGGGCGGACTCTACCTTCTCCATTCTGGTATATCTGAAAAGTTTACATGTACTTAATTAATTTAATAATTTTTCAATTTCGAAATCAGAGACTTAAAAATTCTTTGTATAGTAGCATATTAAACAATATGTTTTTTGTCTTAAAGCCTCTTTATAAAGGTTAGTTATTGATTGAAAACTGAAAGGTCGATGATGGTTAAATCTTCAATTCCTCACCCGTTGCACTATTGTCGTATAAACTCCTAACACATACTGTGCCTATTTAGTGTATATGCTTAACTCTAATTTGTAGGGGAGATGGATATTAGCCAAATTCAACATATTTAATAAAACAAAATTTTTGAAATAACAAGCTATTTAATCCGTCGCCTGTGAAAATCACATGAGAACCGCGAACGATGTTGTGGCTTCTGACGACGAATTAAATCGCGAGTTTTCAAAAGCGGAAACAATTCGCGTCTGAGCACGTAAAAATATTTGGCTCGGCGAATGAATGTCGACGTCGGTTATACATACTCGTAAAATGGCATGCAAATACCGGAGCGCAAATTCCACGGCACGTAAACGGCTAGACGGCGGACAGACGATTGAGCGGGAATCGAGTAAAGAGATGGGGACAAAAAGTTGTGGATGTAGGCTTGGAGCATAACTATTCATAGGGGCCAAGCGATTAACGAGGGCATTGTTTACATTGCCTTCCTAATAATGCAATTAGAGCGAGTAGTTATCGTAATTTTAGTGAATTCATCGCCAGCTGGCGATAGCTAACTTGGCCACTGGGCTGCCCTTTAAACTTGTACCGATAAAAAAATCAAACAGATTGCTGAATAATGTTCTGAGACCTTAGCGTACATTTCCAAGTTCACGTTAACAATGCGTAAAATATGACATGTGTCAATTGGTGTGGCCGGAAAAGGGGTAGAAAAATTTTCCGGCCCTTTCTCGTGCATACTAAATAACAGATTTACGAGTATTGTGGGATTGTCTAGCAATGATAGTTTAAGTTGTGACCACCTCCGATTGGTTCAAATGCATTTTAACCATTAACGAGAGAGTACCATCCAATCAGAGGTCATTACGATTGTGTAACAATCAGTTTTAGACAATCTCACAGCATCGTAAAGACGCTAAATCCACAGATTATCACTTGGTCTGTATTCTACAGCATGCATACCGATTTTATAACCGAACAAGCGGGAACATGGCCAATGATGCTCTATCGCAGATCGGCTGCGGCTTGCCAGTTCAAAATGTGACATTATGATTTGATTATACCGACACAAATAGTTCAGTTGACAAACATAATGCTGCGATAGTAATGGAATTAAATAAATAGGTATGTCTCGTGGTTTTATTGCTCTACAACTATAACAGTAGCAATATTTTTAAATGATTAATTGTAGTACATTACGAATTGCAGACAGTTAACTTTACAGCTAACAGCGGATCCAAAAACCTACATCTGCATAGATCAATTAACGGCTGATTGGGTTTTCGAAAAAAATTTACAAAAGCTTATTTCTTGAGTCAGAGCAGTAGTCAGAGAGTAGGATATTTATATTTTTATTTCGGCAAATCAGAGTTCTGACGGGATTTTCAAAAACTTGAATCCACGCGGCGAAATCTGCCTAGTATTTTCTGGCTAGTAGTAAATACGTACGCATTTAAGAATCGACAAGAATTTCCCAACAATTGTGAGTAAAAAGTAAAGGAATACAAGGTACATGTAAGAATGAGAGCGCTATACAAAGATCTATGCCTAATAGATCTTTGAATAGCGCCCTCATTCTTTCAACATGCAGCTGCGATGTTTGAAGAGGGGTTAGAACTTGGTTAGAAGGTTAGGGGCTAACGAAATGCGTTGAAATATGCTGAGGTAAGCCGGTTAAGTATCAAAACTGAATAGTACTGAATAGAATAACCTGTAGGTTACTTGATAGTGTCTTTGGTTCTAAAATGAATCTCATCTTTGATTTGATCTCGCTGGGATACTCCGAGCATAGCTCTCTCGGTCGCCCGCTGAGTGATCCTGAGCCGTCTTAAGAGGTTCATAGTTAGCGACCATGATAGATACCATATTTCTTAATAGATATATTCAGAAAGAGCTCTATATCCAATTTTAGTAATAGTAATAAAAAGTCACAGTTTGAGTTATAGGTGTCATTGTGTGCCTAATTGCGGTGAACCGGGAGCCACTTTATGAGCAAGTGTGTTGAAAAAATATTTTTGCCGATAAACCTAAGTTCTATTTTACGTGGGTTATAATATTTTATGGGCAGCCGTGAGGAGACAGAGTTATCGGTGTAGTTATACCTATTAGCTAGCGATAAACGTAGTGATGATACGTATACTAATTTTTATCAAATAAACATTAAGTATCGTGGGCGATTAAGGACATTCCAAGCATTTCCGACATAGTTTCATATAAATAATAGTGCCGATGAATCCTAATGAGTGTAGTAAATGACGTGTATTCCTGGAATGTGTACAATATACTATGACATTATAACTTCCAATACCCGACGAACCGTCTAGCACAGCGGTTTGCACGCTATAGGTTCCGGGTTCATTACCCGGATTAGGTCAATCACATATTTTATTAAGTTTGTTGTCATACCTACTAACTGGCGAAGAATGAATCCGCCATTCTATCTAATTTAAATCATATCCAAAATTTCTAATTAATTTCAAACAAGTATACTTTGAACAAAATGTTAAAAAAAAATAAAAACTACTTTTAACAAAAGTTACAAGAAAACGTCATTGCTCAATATCATGATATCAGGGAAAATCATTCGGACCACAATTCGGACTCTCTTTGAACTCGAATTGAGGCTATTAAGCCTCAATAGCCCAACGGTTAAAGGTGCAGACCGAAAACTGAAAAGTCGCAGGTTCGATCCCCACCCGTTGCACTATTGTCGTACCCACTCCTAACACAAGTTTTCACTTATTTGGAGGGGAGAGGAGAGTTTAAAAAAAAAAAAAAAATCATGATATCAGGGAAAATCATTCGGAACACAATTCGGACTCTCTATTTGTAGAAAAAACTTACGAAAATCGTAAATTCAGGGTTTAAAACAGTTTTGAGTATAAAAAAAAACTTCTACTTTTAGCTCTTTATAAATCACCAAAGAGAGAGAGCAGTGATAGACTAGCAATTAGGACTGCGGTCTATTTAGGGGGTCAATCCTGGGCAACTTTGACTTTTCGGAGTTAGGAGCCAAAGCCATAGGTATTCGTTGATGTACCTACATTATACATCGAATGAAAAAGTTCACTGTCCGCAGATAAAATAAAGCGACGAACAGTTTCGTTAGTAACGTACGGCGACTGGCTTTATTAACGTTGAATTTGGTACATTAACCACACTAGAATTTTTCCCGGAGGCGGAGTCAAAATATTCTGAGGCCGAGTAGAGATAGGTAGATAGGTACACTACCATCGAGGTATGCCGAATAGTTCAGACATGCTATAAAATATGTAGTGTGTAAGTACCTATGTAACCATTATTACCAATATTATTAATTGCGAAAGCGTGTTTGCTTGTTGGTTTGTTTTTCAATCACGCAGAGACGGAGCAAGGTGATCTTTTCATGTGTATTGTTGAAGACTTGAGTGACTAGCTGATGCCCGCGACTTCGTTCGCGTGGATTGAGGTTTTTTGGATTCCCGCGGGATAAAAAGTATGCCTATGTGTTATTCCAGACTATAATCTACCTCTATGCTAAATTTCAGCAAAATCGGTTCTGTCGTTGCGGCGTGATTGAGAACAAACATCCAAATATCCACACTTCCACATTTATAATATTAGTAAGATATTAGGCTATCTTTTATCCTGGAAAAACATAGGGATTTTTAAAAACTTTACTCCAAGCGGATATAGTTGCGGGCAAAAGCTAGTTGCTTATACAAAAATTAACATTGAAATTAAGGTACAGTTAGCTTCGTAAGTCATGTTTAAAATATTAGTACAATTTATACGTTAATCTGAGGACTAACCAATCAAAGTCAAATAACAAATAAACACGCTCAAGCAACTGCAAATATCGCACCCTCCTGAAGTCCGATAAATAATATTGTGGTACAGTTAACAAAAACTACGAGTAACTTAGTAGCATGGACATAAAATAGACCTACCTCGTTACATATAAAGTAGGTTTTTGTACATTGTTACATCACGCGATCACAGGTTTCCGGAAACGGTTTAACGTTATTTACTTATTATTCATGAGAATATTATCACCGTTTTTGTTATTCGCTTCTACCTACGTTCAATTTTATTCTGCAAAACATATTATCTTACCTACAGCATTTTATAGACAACTGGCTGATGGGCGTAACGAGGGATTTTTTTCTTCAGCGATAAAAAGCATCATAATTATGTCCTTTCCGGACTTTGAGTTAGTAGGTATGGTCGCGGACAGAAAATGTTTATCAATTTTCAAAGTAGATTCTATATCACATTGCGTGCAGTAAGGTCTATAACGCCATAGAATATCGAAAGCATATCGACTGTCAGGCATAGACGTGTGCATGTAATTATGAATCTTAAGGTGGTAAACATTTTCTGTCCGCTACCGTACATGAGTAATCAATGTTTCCGGATAGAATAGTGTCCCTGTTTCATCTGCTCCTAAATCGAGATTTTTTTTACGATTCGGGGGCTGATTATCGAGTTAAATTAGTACATAATTATTCAATGGGGTCGATGGAAGAAATTATTCAAGTGATTGCGGATGGGAATAGTTGCAATGATGACATTAATACTAGACGGAAAATAATAAGTAATATTGTTTGGACCGCGCTTGCTTAGATGTTTACATGCTTACTAACTCTCACCTTGTACATACATAATTATTATTAAGAATATTGTACAATGTTACATAATTTGATTAGAAAAAATTGACTTTGACTTTAGTTTTTAAAGCAGCCAAGGGTAAATAGATGAATATAAGTGCAAAAGTTGGCATTCAAACAATTTTATATGTAACACGAAAAAGGCGTTACCACAGTTTGCATTAGTAACTGATATATATAATTTTACTTGTCATACATACATATTATTATAGGTATTTGAATGTTAGCTACGTCTCTAGATAATGTAATTGTTAAATTGGGTTTTATTTCTATAGGTCAGGGAGTTGTTGTACCTTAGAGGCAGTGACAGATGTAGATACCGCAAAACTGCCTAACTTGACTAGTGTTCAAGTTAGCAATCGTAAATTTTTCATGTTATTAAGTGCTTGTACATCTTTTCCACTAAAATGCTGAAGCTCTGACAGTATTTGGTAGTATGTCATGCGAAATACAAGCGAAACTGCCTGTTCTAACGCAGAGATTTGTGGATTTGACTATGATTCTTACGCACGCGATGTGGCGCTTACAGCGCTGTACCCATTTAGACTCCAGCCACTTGTAGTCTTCCGCGTGCTATATTTTGTTTTGCGGTGAAGGTGTGCTAAGGGCATAGACCAATTTCGCTTGGTAAGAGAAATATAAAAAAATCTTAATCCACGCGGACTAAGTCGTGGGCACTCTTGGTTATCGGCTATTGTCTTGAAAACATTGTAAGAGATTATTATGATTGTTATTTTATGTGCAACTTCTACAATTAGTCCTTAATTAGTCGAGCCCGTTAAGCTATAACTTGGGGGCGCTCTTTGGACGCTTATTCTTGAACTTGCTTGAAATGCCTATTAGGCATCTCTATGGTGTTTAACTCAATGCTGTAGCTGCTTACATGGTCACGAAGCCGTTCAACGGAACAGGAACTAGTTATTATGTATCGCATAAGGTTCTATTACTAACTTATGGTTATGACTTGTGACGTTACCATTTGAACATCTTAACTACCCAAATAGCTTACTATAGAGCTTTAGCTTATGGTTATCACGGGTATTATTTGGGCAGTTTTAACATAATTCAATTTATTAAAGTTATATGTACATTGAAACAAGTTTGTAGCATTAACTTGATATTACATATAACATCGAGTAACGTTTAACCAAGGTAATTAATTCTAACAGGTTTTGCATTGAAAATCTGCTAAAATATCAAAACGTTCGGAAAAGACTTATTTTATGCTGATGAAATCGGCCCTTACTATAATGTGTACTTTTGTAGGTAAATTGCTTGTTAGTAAAAAGTTCTAACTATTCTATGAGTTTCGAGGGTAGGGTATATGGACCAGTTATCGATCACTTAATTGAAAGTTTTAAAGGAAGAGAAATTGAGATTATTAACATCTGCAATTGAAAACAGAGTTCAGTAAAAACTAGCTAAGAAACAAGGTAAGTCAGACGTCACTACTATTCTTGTTCTTGCGCCTTGCCATAACTTTACATAAAAATATGGGCGTCCTGTACTTTTTGTTACAAATATTAAAATCTTCCACACTTATTTAAAGCAACCCAATTACAATTCAACCTTGCTTTGAAATAGATGCAGTATGTTATCGATGTATGAACTTCAGGTTTTTTTATTGGTCTGACAACTCGAGATATCATATCGTTTTATATTTACTTAACCGAGATCGATTTGAACGAGACACGTTACAGTTCATTATAAAAGGAAATTCTGCGACTCTATTAGTTATTAGGCTTAGTTATGACCGCATGACCAATGAATTTCATTTTTAAGAAAGAACCTGTTATGATACTGAAGAAATATTTTGAGCCTTTTGTCCTGTACTAAAGGATAAAGGTACCAAGTAACTACCACAATCTCAGAGCAGGTAAAAATCTCAGATTAATAGTTTGCTAAAATGATTTTACTTAAAATGGATAAAACTCAGAACCTTGTTGTTGTTGATTCGCGCCGCAGAAATCTGCGACGAAGATCGTGATGATTGTTATGTTAGAATCATTTTATTAAAGCTAATTAGAAAATGTGCTGCGAAATGGCTGCGACGTATAATTGGCTGAATTCCATTGTTATTCTGTGGTAAAGAGGAATTTTTTGCTGACATCTATTTCATAAAGACATCTAAGTTGATTGATACGAGTGAAATTCCGTAACGTTTGATTACCAATTACCATACACCAAACTACATAATACAAGTTTTGCGAAGTTTTGCTGTATAACAGTACTACTTGCTTTTATTATAATGTAAACAAAACGGTTGGATATGTAAACCACTGTCACCTGAAAGTACCAAAAGGAGAGTCACATGGTGATCGAACCTTGACATTCCGAGCGGTAAAAATAATAATCTATTTTAACACGAACCGTAACGCAAAGTATTTTAAACTTTATTCGCTTATAATAAAGTCTATAATAAGATACATCGGGTTTATAGGAATGCCCGCATTTGGGGTGCGGTGCCTGTCTTTTACGACGGTTGCCACCCCTGCTGCGCTTGCGCACGTGTCTTTGAAGGGTCGGGGACTGGCAGATGTTCAACAGTTTTAAGGCTACCCGAGACCACTCGTAAAGCGACCGAGGCGGTTATCTTCAATCTATAACATGAAATATTTATGTAGTGTACGTACTTACCTAATAAAGGTAAGTTTTTAAATGTTTATTCTTGTTTCAAGTTACAAAGTAGACTGCAAAAATATAGGTTAAAAAGAGGCAAGTTACATCTAGAACTTAGTTACCATAGCTGAAATATTTAAAAGGAATGCAGAAAGTAGATAGCTTGCTGGTACCATAGATTATAATATGATAAGTAAGTGAAATATGGTACATAGGTATGCGGTCTCAATTCTAGCTATACTCAAAAAACTGCATAATTTTCACGATTCACTGATAAGTCACATAAAAGTAGATAACATAAAATGATTACAAGCTCTTGTCTACAGCAAGACAAGGCAAGCTAAGCTAAGCCGAGTCAGTTGGAGTAGTCTACAGTTTGGAGTTTGGACGCGTATATGTAACATATCTTCCTGTTATTTCTTTTCAAGGTTCTTGGCATTTGACTGTTTATTTTATAATAACATTCATTCATCTAAAGTAATCTAAGCCCATTGAGGGTCCATCCTGGGAACAGGTCCCGTTACAGAATGAAAAGGGCCTAGGCTATAGCCTACCACAAGTGCGGACTGGCAGGACCTTTGACAACATTATGAAGAACTCTAAAGCATGCAGATTTCCAGGCCTTAAAACGCATATATAACTCCAAAAAGTTCGAAGTGCGTGCTAGAGATTCGAACCGCAGACCCCCCGAAAAAGAGGTCGAAATCTGATCCACAAGGCTATAGGTAAATATATACCTATACCTAAAATATATATTCAAATTATTTATTTGCACGATTAATGCAACGATTTGAATTTCTGGGCTACAGTGAGAAAGAGTTTCAGTACAGTTGGTGATGCTGATCGTGGAGGTACCAACATAACTTTCCAACCAACGGAGGTTGGCAATCAGCTTTGCATACTCCTGTTAGTGCTGCGCGAGGCCAAGAGTTCACCTGCACCCACGATTCCAGTCCATTCCTGGATGTTTCGAAGCCAAGACTTTTTTTGGCCCTTCTACCAGCAACTTTAACCATTATGATGAGGTGTAGAACCTCTCTCGTGCCCCAGCACATGACTCAGCTATGGGACTTCCCCCATCTGGAAGATCTGCAAAAGTTTGCGTTTTCAATGTATGCGTCACACAACTTCCACATTCTTTACTTTCTGAGTCCAGCTAATGGCCAGCATGCTTACTCGTATTTGCTTCAATCAACGAAGAAGTATTTTTTAGTTAGGTAATACAAAACCAGTAACTATCTCCATTCTTAAGCAAAAAAAAGGAGGTACTTTTGGTGTGCGGAATGGCCGTGTTATAGAATCATAATAATCATCATATTTTAGACCGTACGCAGGTATGTTAGGTATGCTGTGCAAAACGGATTGCGTCACAAACGCACGAGGTTGAAGCTGCATCCAAGTCTACCATAGTTAGAAGCGATCGAAGCGCGGCCTACGGGTCATATTGAGTAATCGGGCGAAGTATTATCGAGCTCTTATCATCGGGCCCGCGAGTATAACGAATATTTACCGTGTGATTACACTCACCATTTATAATATATCATACATATTTAGACTACAGATTTTCATAATTCAAAAGAAAAGGGCCTGAGATATAGGCCCTAAACTGGGTCGGCAGTGGATGCTAACTAGTACTTTTACCCTACAGCCTATAAAAAAGTGTATCTTTGTAAATTGTGGAAAAGCTGCTTCAATTTCCATAGTGATGTTTCTCTGAACTTTAGGTATCATGCTGCAACAGTGAATTTAAACCAATAGTGAGAGTGTCAGCCAGTTAGAAACAATTACTTCATTCTATGGCTGTCATTTTGAGTCAATCGTGCGGCTGAAGGCCTACTGCAGTAAGATTGCCATAGTGACGGTCGCAATCACCTCTGATTGGTTGCAATTTTGCATTTTAGCAAATAGTAAGAGTGTCACCCAAAACTAGGTAGGTATAGTAGCAATCAAATAAAGGGGGCTACTTACTTACTCACCTTCTATTGCCGAAGTTTGACAGCTTGTATGACGATCGCAATGACTGTTTGACACTATTTATGACTAAATACTATGACCACAATGGCGATTGTACCAATGTTATAAATGATCGACTGATGATGACTGATGAGTGACGACGGGAGGACAACTTGTGAAAATGAACTTATCAACTCGTATGTTGTGTGACTTTATGCCTAAAGGCGCGTATCAGTCGCATTCCAGGCTATTATGTTCGCGAGATTCCTTGCCATGCTCACAGAATGCCCCCCGCTCTGACTAGCGGCAGATTTTTTGCGTGGCGCGTTCGTAAATCAAACCGGTAGGTACCTATGTACTTACCTGTACTTATTTTGATAGGTAGTTGCTTATTTGATGCTCACGATTGTTGTCTGTGTAATTGCGTTGTATTTGCTTCGTTATTAAAAATTTGATAAATTAAATCTTTCCTTTTAGCTACTTAAAACAAATGTAGGTGGGTACCTATGTAATATATTAGGGTAACTACCTACTGCGATTTTTATAAGATAATGTAATAGAATGTTTAGGCAAGTATATGGGTACTTACCCGACCATTTTTAATGTTAATTTATCGCTAGGGAACTTAAAACAATACAAAGCATAGTTTCACTATACAAGAATGTAACACCTTATAATTTAATACTTACGTCGTTTCCCACGTTACAACACAATGCAGGGCCGAAAGTTCGTTTTGCGTATAACACTTTATAGTAACAAACTTATTTCTACACAAAACCGAGTTTATTACAAGTTAATACAGTTTATCAAAATATATTTATCTCCAAAACAATGTTAAGTACAAAACCGGCGAAGAATAAAAATCAATATGAAATGATTCGCAAAAACTGCACGGAGTTAACATTCGCCGGAATAACACGATTCGTAACAATAACTTCGCGACGTGGAGCAATGCACTGAGTTTTATCGCTTTACATCCATTTTCCTTTATGAAAACTATTGCAGTATTTGTTGTTATTTTACAAAATCCAACTAGCGCGCCACGACTCTGTTGACGAAATAGTCGCGTTTGACATTTGAGCCGAGCCCACTGCGATTGGAATGCGAGGAATGTCAAATATTTTCAGTGCTGCCATCTATTTGAAGGAATTTCAACGGTCAAAGGCGGCGCAGTGCGCACTGGAGCGCTTATCGAATACGTTTACGTTATTATAGCTGAGTACCTACATTATCGGGTGGAGTGACCTTATTGTACACCACCATCCTTAGTTTTAGTTTAATTTATAAGGAATTTGGATGAAATATCAAAATTAGTTCAATTTTTTGGGTTAAATGTTTGAGAAAGTACCGCAGCATGTTCGCAACTGTTGGAATGCGGCCAGGTTAGGTTAGTGCCGCCGTTTAGACTTCGCTGGCGCAGGCGTGATGGCAGGCCGCGTCTACACTGTAGCTGTCTGTAGTGTGGGTACAACAGGGTTATCGACACACGAGGCGAAAAGTAGGGTCGGCTTTCGGCCGTCGGCGTGTCTGCTTGGTTGTGCATATTGTGCATGCACCGTGGCGTTACAGGCGGCCAACGTCTCGCTTCGTTTCTTTTTTAGATAAAAAGTCTCATTTATAATACTATTATCCACATAACATAGTTAATATGGAACTGGAGATGGGTTCAAATGCCAGGCTTGACACTTCTCGCTAACTAAGTAGGTACACTAACAATGATTGTAAAAAAAAATAAGAGGTGCAAACTGCAAAGCCATACCTAAGTACCTATTAGCATTTGAGGATGGGTACACCATCAGCTCTTTGAACTATGGCAGATGGTCGATTGGGACCCCCCAAGGTGCTGGAGTGGCGATCCGACACCGGGAAGCGCAGTGTTGGCAGACCCCCCACTAGGTGGACCGACAACATCAAACGAGTCGCAGGGAGCCGCTGGATTCAGGCGGCGCAAAACCGAGGGCTGTAGAAGTCTGTGCAAGAGACCTATGTCCAGCAGTGGACGTCTATCGGTTGATAAAGAAGAAGAAAAAGATGGGTAGGTACACAAATTAATAAACCGTACTTTGTTGTAAGTAACCTTCGTACTATGTTCACCAATTTAAAATTTAAATTATACCTAATAACATGTTCAATGTCTACATGTAAGGATAGGAAATAATGCCATCTATGAACTGAACCCAGAACTGAGAAGCTATAATTCGGCAACAGGACACGTTACGGGTTCGCTTGCGAGACTATTATAGGTAGAATCTTTACTTACTATCCTTTGTCAACATAGAAACTCAACGCATAGGTCTTATCATAGATGTCATAAGCTTAGAGATGCATGTTGATCAAATTGTTGAATGTTAATTAATGCATTTTTGTCATTGGCTAGGTAGGTAAAACTATGACTTAGATAATAGATAGATAATTTGATACTTATATTTAAAAATAAATTAAATTGAAGTGGCAATATTCGTATGTATTCTTAGCGATATATTCAGCCCTTAGACATTTTAGATGGTCTTAGGGTGAAAATATGCCAGAGATGCCTCACTGCGATACCTCGCGGTCGCGGTTTAGCTCGCTACCTCGATGCCACCTCCGTGTAAAACAAATGTATGCAAACAGACGAGCGCGAACATGTCGAAGATACCTCGCTGTACCGCGATGTATCGCAGTGAGGTATCCTTCGGCATGTTCGCGCACATTTGTTTTACATGGCATCGAGGTAGCGAGCTAAACCGCGACCGCGAGGTATCGCAGTGAGGCATCCTTGGCTTGTTCGCGCCCTTAGGGTGGGAACAAGCCAAGGATGCCTCACTGCGATACCTCGCGGTCGCGGTTTAGCTCGCTACCTCGATGCCACCTCCATTTAAAACAAATGTATGCAAACAGACGAGCGCGAACATGCCGAGAAACATCGATGTGAACCGCGATGTATCGCAGTGAGGTATCCTTCGGCATGTTCGCGCTCGCCTGTTTGCATACATTTGTTTTACATGGAGGTGGCATCGAGGTAGCGAGCTAAACCGCGACCGTGAGGTATCGCAGTGAGGCATCCTTGGCTTGTTCCCACCGTTACATTTGTTTTACATGGAGGTGGCATCGAGGTAGCGAGCTAAACCGCGACCGCGAGGTATCGCAGTGAGGCATCCTTGGCTTGTTCGCGCCCTTACATTTGTTTTACATGGAGGTGGCATCGAGGTAGCGAGCTAAACCGCGACCGCGAGGTATCGCAGTGAGGCATCTCTAGCATATTTTCACCCTAAGGTTCAGCACTCCGAATATTAGACCATACAAATAGACATACAATTTCAAATAACAAATAAGAGTCGGACAAGAATACAAAGGGGTCCTTACCAAAACACGCCGAAAAAACACGTTTCTAGTGGGGGAGCCCCCTATTTATTTTGATTTTTAACCGATTTCCAAAAAGGAGGAGGTCATCAATTCGGTCGGTATCTTTTTTTTTAAATATTTGTTGTTACAGCGGCAACAGAAATACCTACACATTCTCTGAAAATTTCAACTCTCAACCTCTCTACCTATTACATGAGATACAGCCCGCTGACAGACAGATGAACGGACGGACGGACGGGCAGCGGAGGCTTTAGTCCCGTTGGTTACCCTTCGGAATAATTGGACATGAATTAAAATAACAATATAGTATGACACATTATTCATTTATTTATTTCTAACACAACAGCTGTTTAAACCTAAAAACGAAAACCCGGAATGTACTAACTAATAACAACTATAATTAAGTAACAAATACTGATTATAATATTAATTAAACAAATAATTTTCTATCAAGTCTAAAAACTAAGATTGTGTTAGACCTAATACAAGTAACTAATAAAGAAATAGATATTAGGCTCAAAGGCTGAATTCGCTTACTGAGTGAAAAAAGCTCACAACATAAAGAGTCGTTTCAGACTAGCGTATTTTTTGCGCGTGGACTTGCGGTTTCGCACTACCCGCCATATTTTGCGCTTCAAAAATCCTAACCCACATACTTAGGTACGTTTCCTTTTGACGCGTATACGAACTTAGCGCGTACTCTCGTAGCTCTCGTACGAGATGCGCGTGTGGTAAAAGACGCACCTGTAATTAGGCTTTCAAAAACGAGCTTTAACGCACTGCAAAAACGCTAATCTAAAACCACCCTTAGTGACCGCCGTCGGCCGCCAATTTATCGCATCGCATTGCCCACCCGCGCTTTTACTCCTTTTCGCCGATCGCTTTTTAGGATTCAGTAGGGAAATTCGTGTACCTAAGTAGGTACTAAGGTATAAAAGCCCCTATACAAATAAAGAAAAAAAAAGTAGGCACTAATCTATACATTTTTCTTTACTAACATAATGAAGCGGAAGAGT
Organism: Hipparchia sbordonii; assembly: GCA_038048805.1. Lineage (NCBI taxonomy): Eukaryota > Metazoa > Arthropoda > Insecta > Lepidoptera > Nymphalidae > Hipparchia > Hipparchia sbordonii. Next base: position 6,890,182 of record CM076102.1, read on the forward strand.
TTAAGTTGGTTTATGTGTTTAAAAGCGCTAATCTATGGAATAATGGAACTACCAGTCGGATTTGAAAAATTCTTTTTGATTTTGATAGCCCAATTCTTGAGGAAGGCTATTCAACATCACTCTACGACCCTTATTAGCCGAGCAAAAATAAAGTATGAATAACGCGGTGTACGTGTATTAAGCATCGACGGAATTCATACAAGCCCATACGAGGTAAGATCCGCTTCACCGCCCTCCGCAGCGTTGCGCGGTGCCGTGTGTTAATCGCCTTAAAATGCCACCACCCGCTATAAACCGATTTTTTCTCAATAATTAATCTTTGATCTTTAAGCCAATAGCGATATTAGATTTAAATAATATTGTTGTTATCCGAAATAACATAATTAGAATATTAAGAAAGCCTTTGACTGCCTCTCACCCGATGGTAAGTGATGATGCAGTCTAAGATGGTAGCGGACTAATTTTTGGGGTATGGCAGTGTAAATTACCACACCCTTATGCAGTTTCTACGTGCTAAATTGCTTGATTTCATTGTGAAGATTTCGAAAAAATATGATGTATTTATTAAATTAATATAATACTATACGTAATATATTTAGGGCCGATTTAACCAACGCAAAATAAGTCTTAACTAAGTGTCATATTTTGGCAGACTTTCAATACAAAATCGGATAAGATTTATTTCACGTTGACGGAATCGGCTTTAATAGTAAATAGTAGCCGGGTTTTAGTTTCGAACTTCATGTTGTTCAATTTTGAAGTGGGTATCAACAAAATATTGCCCAGTTGTAGATACATAATCTTACCAATGTGTTGTGCAATGACTTTAAACTTTGACCACAAAGAAAAACAGAGAAATATATAATATAAATATTACCTAGTGGACAATAAACATTAGGAAGGTACAACTTGTTAACGGAATAAGACCGTTTTAAAATACTTTACATAGATTTAAATTGCATCACATACGTAACTATATTACTAAAATATAATTCATAAAATCTTACATAATTAACACTAAATAATATATCTCACTAGGGCGTTCTCCCTAAGCCTAGGTTTAACTATAATTAAGTTTTACCAATAAAAAATTCATTATTTGGTTCTTTGTAATTCAATACAATCTTGGTAATAACAATTTTACTTTCTCTTTACACGCGTGATTCGTTTAAAAATAATATAGATTATGTAATTATTTATTTATTATATTTTGTACAATTCTATTTTCCTTTACATAGTTATAGTTATATAGTTATAACATATATACATCGCACACCTAGATCAAAAGGTATACATCTCAAAAATAGTCTCTGTTACCTAGACGAAAAAACTTTCTCAAACTTTTGTTAGCAGAGTTATAAAACTCAATTTTATTTTGGGTTATTTCACATCATATCATAAAATTTTGAGTTTCATAACTTTGCTAACAAAAGATTCAGAAAGACTTATTTTTTATATAGGGAATAATGATCTTTTTTCAGTTGTCACTTGTCTCGCTTTTGATCTAAGTAAGGGTGCGATTTTAGATATATTATATGCATACATTTACGCATATATGTAATATTATGATTTTGGGTAAGAAATCACACATAGTAATGTTAATATCATAATATTATTATGACATAAAGAAAGCAGGTACGTATGTACATAACACCGAACCTACTGTGGTGTGTTTACTTGTCATAAGGGCTGCAAATTGGCCTATATGAAATAAATAATTTTGAAATGGAATTTATTCAAAAGCAGCGAAAACCTAAAATATCCCAAACATTTCTTCATAAAACTAAATCAATGAATTTATCAATAAATATGTAGTTAACATCTACTTAGTCTACCTAATTTTATTTTTATTCTAATAAGTGGATAATATAATTTTTTTTTATATTAAGTATACTTATCAGTTTATTAACAACTTTTTACGTAGGGAATGTTTCGTAATTTCATATACTTTTAATTTTTGTATATTAATTGCAATTACACATTATATCAAGGGGACGGTTCATACGAGTTAAATAAAATACGGTACACTTTTATAAATATTTTAAATTTAAAGGTCAAAGGTAAACGGGCATAATCTAACGGCTACCCGCTTTGTGAAAAGGTGCGCAAAAATACATCAACCAAATTAGTGTTAAATCAAAGGCTAGCAGGCGAATATATAATCTAAATTGAATCTAAAGGTATTTTTGTTGAGACTAATGGTACATGGTACATACAAATGATGTAGGCAGAGTCACTATAAGGGCGCGGACATATCACCATGGCACGGCTTGCCATCAGAAACGGCACGACATTGCATCGTGCCGCGGTACGGTGCCGTGTACGGTCCGTGGCGATCCGTCTTAAGGGTGCCCTTTAGACTGATCACCACGGCGCGGATCGATTGATGTTGACTTGTTAATTTCACAACTGGAGGCAAGTTCCGTTCTCAGACAATTGAGGATTTTAGGTACAAAAATAATTTGAAAACAGAAGTTGGAGTGCACGTTTAAACCGTTTAGATGGTTTTTGCCGCCGTTGCAGTGCAGCGTAAACGGCGCGGTGCGGGCGCCTCGCCGTGCTGATGTGCCCACGCCCTTATGTCAATGAAAAGATGAAAATAGGTTATATTCTACTTAGTAAGCATTTTTATAAAGCGTAGCATTTCGATTTTTTTCGTGATCCCAGGACAATGTTCATTGTACCTAGCTCAGAGCATTATGCCTGTTTGCACCAACCATTCCTAAATCATCATACATAAGTAGTAGTTTCTTTACGTACGAAGCCCCTTAATACCACTTGACCCAATCTCATTTCCAGCTTTAGGTGTTCCCTAAAGATTCGTGAAAACGACATTGCCAGAAAGCATCACTTAACTTAGCTAAGGTAACTTAGCCCGAAAAACCCTGGGAACTTTGGTGAAAATACATTATTATTTGCTGAAATTAGAATACATGCCCACTTACTACTTTCATTATTAGTGTGGTTTCCGACTAAGATGCCCGTTTACCTTTAAATTTTTTAAGGAACTACAATGTAGGAATTGCAATTCCAACTTTATGCTTACCTTGCATATTTTCAAAAGTTTCGTAGATACATACATAAGTACATAAAGTATCGGTAAGTATTTAGCTAACATAAAGTTTCGCCCTTAGTAAGTTCATATAATAGGTATGTGTAGCAATACAGAACTAAAGAAGTAAACACTTACCTAAGCACGAAATTATGTAACCAAATAGTAACTACTTACTACAAATCTAAAACAAAATATAATGTCAAAAGCAAATTTCTTTATCGACTATTGAAATATTTTAAACTGCAATTTGCTAAATACATATCTAATATTTAAAATCCTTAATAATTGAGATTAACAACATTTATATCTTACGCTAACTGAATCATCATAAAATTATACATTTACATTATGTATGAATCTAATAATTTAAAGAAATGCAATGAAAAACCTTGGGTACAGCTTTTATAAAAATTTTGTAACCAAAAAATTGTCAATGGAAACTAGTCCAAACGAAAGTATTTAGGTATAAGATTATATGATCCTTTAATTCTTACCATTGCATCATATTGGGTGTACAAATTAATTCGGTCCGTTTTTTTGTTGTTAAAAATATATTTATTTTTAAATCAAAATAAATTAATAGATTAATCAAAGTATTGTCCATCGTTGATTACTACTTTTTCCCATCTCTCAGGCAATTTTCGAATTCCATCTCGAAAAAATGATTCGTCTTTCAAGGCAATCCAACTTCCGATCCAATTTTCTATTTCTGCAAAAAAAGTGAACCGGTGACCAGCCAAGTCGTGCTGCATCCGTCGGAATAACCAGTAATCCGAAGGAGCAAGGTCCGGAGAATACGGCGGGTGTGGTAAAATATCCCACTTGAGTGTTTCTACTTAAATATTTTTTGACGACGGTTGCGACATGAGGTCGAGCGTTGTCGTCAACGTTTAATGTCTCTTGGTTTCAATTCATGAGGAACCCAGTATCCCTGTTTTTGAATCATTCCTATGGACTTTAATCGTACAAAAACTGCTTGTTGAGTCACTCCTAAACTATCTGCAAGCTCCTCTTGTGTTTGACTTCGATCTTCATCGAGTAATGCCTCCAATTCTTCGTCCTCGAATTTTTTTGGTTGTCCGGGTCTAGGCTTATCTTCGACGCTGAAATCACCATCCTTAAAACGTCGGAACCATTCCCTACATGATTTATCAGTTGCAGCATTATCACCATAAACTTCCACAAGCATTCGATGCGCTTCTGCTGCACTTTTCTTCCAATTGAAGCAAAAAATTAAAATTTCCCGCAGATGCTGCTTAGTTAACACAAAATTTGACATATTCAAAAAAATTAAAAACAAGTTCTTTTACGAAATTCGAAGTGATGGGAACAGAATGTTATTGACAGATATCTAACCTCTCTGAAACCACCGAGATCAACTGTCACAATAAAACATTCATGACAGCCAGAGCCATCTTTTTAAAACGGACCGAATTAATTTGTACACCCAATATAATAATATTATATTAAATTAATTGCAATTTTGATAGCACCGGCAGTTTAGGTAATATAGCTAAAATAATATTTATATACCTAAAAATCATATACCTATAATATATTTTATAAATATATTATATAAATATAAAAATCAATTGCTGTTCGTTAGTTTGGCTAAAACTCAAAAACGGCTTGATCGATTTGAATTTTTTATTTTTTGTTTTATTCGCTCTAATAAAGGGAAGGTTTAAAAAGCAAAAAAAAAAATAGGGAAAACCCGAAAGAACATCTGAAAAATCGAAAAAAATCTAGCTTGATAGTAAAAAGTTACTAAAATCGAAGCTCTTTGTCTTCTGATTTTGAAAAGACCATCTGTTGAGTTTCTTGTAGGTGCGGCTATAGACCGCAGTCTCACTCTGGTCAGACATAAGACAGCGATAAAACGAAACAGATTTATGTCGGAGCATATTTGTGTCTCGTTTTAACTGAGAGCACGCTCTATAGATTATACTCTGCGCGGTGTAGCATGGTGCGGCATAGACTACAGACTTATTTAATTTACAACAGTTATTACTCATTCCGTATTATACGAGTGTGTTAATTAAGGGTGCAATATTATATACAACGTGTATTAAAACTCTGAAATAATACTGAAGGAGGTCAATGTGCTCATGAAACTGAACAACTTTCCCCAAGGAACATAGGTTGAAATGTGAAAAAAAAATAATTTGGACCTCCCGTACAAAATTGACGATCAGCTGATTGATTTACTATGGGAGGTAAAATTTTTTTTTTCATATTTCGACCTAGGTTCCTTGGGGAAAGTTTTTCAGTTTTATGAGCACATTCACCTCCTTCAGTATTATTTCGGAGTTTCAATACACGTTGTATAAATTGAAAATTGCGGCAGCGGATAAGAGTGAAAAGGAATGGTTTGTTTAACGTCACCCGCACCATCATTGTCTATGCCGTACCATGCTACACCGCACGAGGTGTAGCAGAATCTGCTTTCCGAACCGGTGGTACCGTCTTGTCATAAAAGCCGCAAGGAAATGATATAAATAACTTTGTATTTAAATTTAAAAGCTTATTCTCATTTTTCATACAAAAAGTCATGTGACCAAAACCTATAGGGCACTTAGGAAGAAAAATTCTGAAATTTGGCACGAAGGGTCTTCTTGGGATACAGGCATCAAGTAAAGGAAAAACCCGAAAAAAATATTTTCGTTGAAAATGGCCGGACTGGAGCATAGAATATAATATGTATATATGTATATATAATGTAGATCCAAAAAAAATCATTTTTTATGGGATGAATAAATAATTTAAACAAATAACTTTTCATACAAGGTACAGAACCCTTGGTGTGCGAGTCTGACTCGACTTTTCAGGGTATATTAAATAATATTCTGTATATTTTTAGTATTTGGGGGCCTACAGGATGCTTATGGAGTATGTATTTTGGTTACTTTACATATTTTACATAGTCGCATAATATATGTATACCTACTTACCTACCGTGACAAGAGGGTAAGTAGGTACATTGAATCATCAGGGGTCATCCGAAAGTACAATACAAACTACATAATATTAATATATCATAGTTATTACAGCATTAATTTTAAAATACCAACAACCTCCTACGTATAAACAACTTCTAAACCTTAAAAAACAACATTACGATTTTTTAACATTTTTAAATTATTTTTTCTGATTCAAAAATATTTTTTTTTTATTTTTTCATGAAAAATTTAGAACTTTATTTTGGTGAATTTATTAAATTTTGTTGAAAATCTTTGAAAAAAACTGTTTAAAATTATGTACTTATAGAAGTTGCCTGTTGGAGGTTGTTGCTATTTAAAAATTAACTTTGTAAGTATACATATTATATTTTATTACAAAGGTAAACAAAGAATATTATTATTTAAAAAATCAAATTAATAAAGCTTTATTTATACCTAAATATTAAATAATATGTTCCTTACATTAAGCTAAACATTAATATATAATTTAATAATAGATACGGCAAGGAGTTAATTTGTATAATTTTTTTTTTTATATTTATGGTATACTTGTATTTGTAAATGATATGTCGCTATGTATTGTATATAATTACGCAATAATAATAAAATATTCTAAAATAACCCTAATTATGGAAGGATTTCATAATTCATTATATGATAATAAATAGGCCGTAAGAAATATAAAATTTTCAAAATATACAGGTAAAACAGCGTAAGGATTTTATCCGAGGTATAAAAACGAGAACTCAATAGTAAAAGGTTTCATTTAAGTAGGTAACTATTTTTTTTAATCATAGAAGCGTTTAATCATAAGAATAGTGTTGACATCTCGCTAGTTGGAATGTTTGTTTGGAAAGTATTAAAATTATTACAAGATGAAGAAAGTAGAGTGAGTACCTACTTCAATCTTCACTACAGCTGGATGTCTGTTAAATCAAAGTCTTAGTAAGATTATAAATCGTGCCTCCGAGAGCACTTAAAGTCGTCAGCTGCACCTGACGTCTCTCCGGTTGGATTACCATCCCATCGAACTTATGAGTGAGGAAATAGAGTGTTTGCGCAAAAGTGTTGTGCACTATAACATCTTCCGCGCAGATGGTTAATCTTTTTGTAGATTTCGCCGTAGATTCGGTCGGGAGGACATTATTAATGTTATAAATGCGAAAGTGTCTATTTGTAAGGGTCTGTTATTGGTTTGTCTTTCAATCATGCAGAAACAGGACAACGGATCGACCGGATTTTTGCATGGAGTTGAGGATCTAGGAAGTGTTTTAAGTCCTTTTAAGCCGGAAAAAGAAAGGATTCTCACGGGATTACGACTCCGCGGACGAAGTCGCGGGTAAAAGCGTATAAATACATAGTATGGATGCACTCACAACTTTAATTGCATAATTTTTTACTTATAGTTTGTTAATAAATCCAAAAGTAGCTAAGTGAGAGTCTAAAGAAACAATTGCCTAAAGAAATTCAGAGGTCGGTCAGCAGATGTGACCGGGCGTTGATCTTCATAATAATCATCTGGCGGTACACACGGAGTCATTTGTAAGGGTCTGGTGGAGGACGAGGCTCCACAGCGCCTGCAAGTCGTTCTTCTCACGCCTAAAGGTCTTCGCCACCACCACATGCCTTCTGTCGATGCTTCGTAGCTGGCTTTGTCTGATCGCCGCATTCTAAAATTTTCGTATGTCTCCGACCAGGTGAGAGTGGATGTATCACTGTCGCAGGGTGTCACTGGTGCACTGCGAGTTGATTTCGGTTCATAATACTTGCTGGATTCTTCGGACAATGAGCTACGCCTCTGTAAGATGATAAGCGTACATTCAAATGCCTGGATTTATCCATGTTTTTATCAGTAATTCAATTAAGCGTAACTAAGTAAAAATTAAAAATTACAATGTTCTCCGACATGTGGATTGTATCGATTTTTGATAAATCTAGCATTTTCTAATCGATCTTCAACCTGCTCTATCATTCAGTCTAATGTTACCATATATATACATTCTGACAACTACTTCATCTAAGACCAATGCAACGAATTAGATTTCAGTAGGCAGGTCTGCATTTAATAAAAACCAGTTCCTAAACTACCTTTTAAATTTCTTGATGCCCAACAGCTTCAACTTGGGACTTTTCTAAATCCTTAGACTTGGTTCGATGGGCTTCGATTAGTTGCCTCAGTTTGCTTTCAAGTTTGCACGCTGGAACCGCTACATCACTTACAAGTACCATCACGTGAGATCGCTCTTTCTCGCCTAATACATAAAATGAAACGTGTGATAAAAGTTTGTTCAACATACCCTCATGACATTAAAGTGGGGTAGCTTAAAGCGTCACACTTCCTGAAGAAACTTCACCGGACACACACCCTGTCGGTTGTCACCGGAGCGGATCATCACCATGCCGTCCACCTCATCCCCAACTTGAATCACGATCTGATCCCGAAGAAGCATTAAACCATTTTCTCCGTCAGATACCTTAAAAGAAGTAGGTAAGTAAGTTGTAATCAAAAATCATGTCAAGCCTTCATCATCATCATCAGTAACCCATCAACAGCTCAATACTGAGCGCAAGTCCTCTCTAAAAAAAGAGCTTACCTGCAGGTTGTGTGTTACTTGAAGAGGTCTTTCACCAGCTTGGAGCTTAGTGCAGTACTTTGATGGAAAGTATCCAATCTTTCCCAAGCATTTGCCCTTCCACCAATCAGGATCAGAGGTATCGATCACAGTCACTTTGTAGCCCGCCTTAAGATCTAGTTCATCAGCATGGCGTGACTTGAAGTTGTAGAGAATCACATACAAGTTTGTTGGCAAAAGTCGTTGATGCTTCTGAAATTAATAAGTAGGTACTTACACTCTTTGGATGCATTATATCGCGCTCTTTGAATAATTAACTTATTTTGTGATTATTTCGATTTCTTCAAATAAAGCGACTCATCTAATATCGATCTATTTCATTTTTAGAAATAACTTCCTTTATAAGTTTGCAATAAAGCTGCCTGTGTGCTTAGGTTACTCTGAATAACGTACAAAAAAATCTTGTTCTGGTTTCAAATTTCAATAATCCTGCCAGTAGTGAATCAGAGCTCAAGATATCAAAATTATTATTTGATGTAAAATTTGAAAATAATAGAAATGAAAACTTTACCTATTGTAAAACACAAGAAGGAGAAAACGAGAATATAAATTATATTGAAAACAATGTATGTAAAGGCGGCTTTATCGCTAACCAAAGAAACTCGACCAGGCAACCCGGGATTATGAATGAAGGTAGTAGAAAATTGTACTAACGCTATGTTGCTTGACTGGTGACGGACAAGGACTAGCACTGTTGGACGAAAGACTCTTATCAGGCTCATCGGGCAGTTCCACGCTGCTCATCCGCCCCATTCGAGCACTCAGGTGTCTTCGGCTGTGTACTGGTGATGATGGTGCTGTGTATCCATCATACAAACTGTTAGTTTCACCGATCAGCGTGTAGGAAAATACTGCTTTCATTAGTTTTGTAAATGCTGACCAAGCCACTATAGCCGCTGATTCTGACATGTTAGTTAGAAGTGTTATAAAAGCTGGCATTACGTTACAAAGTTTTTTTTTGGAAAAAATAATTCATTGTTAGATGACTAGAAACAGATAGTAGGTATGTAGTGTCTGCGAATATAATATTAAACAGAATACGACCTCAATAGTTAATCCGTTTTCTTCGCGACAAACAAATCAAAAGATATATACTCAAAAGAATATTGCTTTCAGTGGAAGTGGAATGGATTCAAATATAAGTCCACGTTTTTATTAGAACCTTGCAGAGTCGTTTGATTTTATATTTGGTACTAGAAAGAAGGGTCAGCTTTGTTTTATATTCCAATTTGTTTTTGTATGAATTTTCTTGTAGATGGAATTTAACTAACGTCAAGCTTAAGAATTAAGCTTGAAATTGAGATTTTAAAGATTTTTATTATATTTTTGTAACCAGCGGTTATGTTTTATTCAAGGTGTTATTATTATCTTTCAGACATAATTATACCACAGTAAACAGTTAGAAACGATCAGATCAAATGACAAGCATGCAACTGTTGAAATTATTACGATAGTCACACAAACTTAATTACACTTTATCTTTTAAGGTCGCAAGGCCAATCATGTTGTATCAATAAATTGATAAAATCTCTAATGAGTTTCGATGTCCTTTGGTGCGGTTCGGTTATATAATGACTTTATTAATGTTGAAAGAAGGGCAAATGAAATATTATAATAATATGCAAATACTAACTACAATATTATAATGATGAATAATCGTTTGATACTGACATCATAAGCCTTTGCAAATAAATAATTCAGCATACCTAATCAACATTTAACAAAAAGCAACCACAATTTTAGATAAAAGAATAAAGTTATTGAGAAAGTCGTGGTTGTAATGCGGTTGTATTTCGTGAAATGTAAGTGTACTTTTGAAGAACGTACATGATTGAGAATTTGCAATGTGATGAATCATATGGTTACTTATTCTATTGGAGCCATATCTCATGCAATATGTTCTGTAGTCACCTAGAAAAATAAAATAAACGTGAGTCTACATGCAAAATCAAATTGAACAATAGTAATAATTGACAGATAGTACGTACATCCTTTGGTATCACGTGTAGCAGGACCGTAAAATACTGAGCACATTGTGTTTTGTTGAAACAGAAAATAGTAGCTAAAACACCGAACAGCAAAACTTTCGGTTACCACTTAACGACGAAGAAAGCACATCATCAAGAAAATTTAGATAGTGTTGTGGGCAACGAGTAATTGCTAGGACAAACACAAGCCAAGCTAGGATAGGTCATTCATAAATTACGGCATGGTTAGGTAAATATTTTTATACATCTCGAACACAAACAACCAGTGTAACTTTACGAAGCCACACTGTGTTATGAGAATAACAACATTTCAACAATTCGGAAAGTCTCGAAACTTTTGCTGAAAAGTATGTAAGTTATGAGAAAATAGAGTAGAGGCCAAAAGTGCTGAATTATTCTAAGGTTATATCAATAAATTAGCAAAGTGCCCTCTCGACATGACATTGAAAACATAATTCAAAGACATAATATATAAATGACCTGATATAGAAGTAGTGAACATTCAACATTGCTTGTGGTCGCAAGACAACACTTCCTTGACAACAATTATGTTATAGTTTCTGACTGAGTCCAAAAAACCATTCCATATGAATAATAGTTTGATTAGAATTCTGATTCTCCCATAAAAAAAAAATTAACAATCTGACATGTAGCCGCTCTATGGGAAAGTTAATACCAAAAACAACACAGATATATTTTATGAAATGTGTGTACTCAGGTTTATTTTTCTCAATAAGTGTAAAAGATTTCCATAGTTTACCTCATTTTGTTAATAAATCAATTAATGTTGATATATATCCTAAAGCGAGCCAATTATCAAATCGATAGTGACGTCTTGTTTTGTTATATGGGAATTGCTAATTAAAGAATTTTATTAATCGGAAAGAATCGAGCAATTGCGTTAATATTAATTTAACTTCATTGTGTTCAAAGTTTTAATACTGCTATTAACTCCTTGATATCTCAATTATTGAGAAAATTATCACCTAAGCACACCTTTCGTTTCCACCTTGGGTGTTTTCAATATTTTATTTAGGGGTATATCCGATTTTTCTTTTATATTTTCAAACAGATACTGGTAGAAGATACTGAAACGATGCCAACATCGTGTTGCAATAAACAATCGGGACTTGCAGATCATGTTGAACACATTACAAGCGCAATAAATTTTGACTCATTAGCTTTGTAACATCAAGTGACTTTAATAGCTAAAATGTTCTGTAGCGCATCGAATTGGTGTGGTAATTGTTATACTAGTAAAATTTCTGTATCAACCCTTTCAAAGTTTTGATATTTCGTTGAATAATGTTGTAGTTTCCAAGAAACCTTTTTAAAAGTATTTCTAGCCCTTCACAGAATGTTTGGGGATTGTCGAAACTTTTGCAATGCATGTTTCAAGAAACTTTTCGATAAAAAATCTGTAAGTATGTGGTTGAACATATAAAATGTGGGTAGTTAAAGTAGGTTTTTTGGGCCCATGCTTGGTTACTAGCGATGCTCGTACATAATACTCTGCTGCCTTGCGAAGGTTGGTCTCTAGGGCGACGTCTCAGCTCTCCACACTCGGGGGAATCCAAGGACAGACTCTTCATCCTAAGGTTCAACTTTTGTCGTCTCGGCGAGTGCGGCGCTATAACATTCATGCAGTATGAGCGTTGAGAACTTACCAGATTTAAAAACTTCAACAATATCTCCATTGGGTCCTTTAATATACTGAGTTATTTTCTGCTTTACGTTAATGGAATGAACAACTAGTTTATGTATCAAGACAAAATTGCATTGAACTTTCTGAATGATTTAAAACAAGCGTGATTTACTTTTGAGTTAAGCTAACTGATCAGCAAACCTGCAATAAAATATAACTCAGTTTCATCATTAAATAAGCTATAACTTGATCATACTAAATAATAATAATATGATTTCCTTTGGAAACAAACTTTGAAATCGTATCGCTACAGTTTCTGAGAAATTGAAATTTTACACCAAAACTTAAAAGCTAGCTTGTTTCACACATATGCTCAAATCTCAAAGTAAAATACATATTATTAGTGCGTAAGCCTTGCAACAAAAATTGTAGAAATATTTAACAACGTGAATCAAGATGCACAAATAGATATAAGATATAATAAGGTACTGAATGGAGTTTACGAGACGAGACCTATATATTTCTACTAATTATATAAAACTACTATGTGACTGTACATTCAATGATAACTTTTGTATAATGAGTACAAATAAGTATTTTATAAGGCTAAAAAATGTCACCAGACCTTATAAGTGTCACCAGGCAGTTTGGGTTTGATAAAATAGTAAAAGTGTGTCATCGTAATAATTATGAATGAGAGGCAACAAAATGCAACGAATCTCTTAACACAGAAGAGGTCTACGGGGATTCGCTTATGTACAAATGATGTTGGTACCAGGTAAGGGACTGGTGCGGTCTGCCTGCCTCAACATTTGAGCACTCTTGGAGTTCCTCATTGTACCTGTTCGAACAAAGTAAACGGAGTCTAGTGTGTGAAAATTGTTACTATATCATTCCTCGCGTCGGTGTCGCCCTGTAAACTCGGTAGGCAAGGAATGCAAAGAAGCGAAAAAAGAGGAAAACTGCCGCGCGTCAGCCTATATTAAAATATTTCATGTTTCGTTTGCGTTTATTTTGTGGTAGCATGTTCGTTGTAAAAAGTGTACCTTTGAAACCCCTTTGAATAGATACAATATACAGTTAGTATTTTGTGAACTAGTGCAGTTAAAACATAGCTGATCGTGAATTAAATATAAATCGCCGGAGACAAACGCATGCGATCATCAGCACGACACGCGGCAAGCCATGCACCACTTACTCGCATTCAAGTGCCTGCCCGAGGGTAAAGGCGGCCAATAGAAAATGTAATGTGCATACTGGTAGAAGGACCGAAAAAATAAAGCGATTCAATTCTGATTTTTATTGTAACAGTAACAATAATATATATCACAGAACGCGGGGCGTTTCGGGGCAACTTGGACTCGCGAGGCAGGTCGCTCGGTCACGGTAAGCCGGCGACAGCTCTAAGCAAGTGTTCTTTCTTATTAAAAGAACAGTATGACACATGATCTCATTCCCCTGATGGCAATTTATTAAAGTCATTTTTTCTTGCGCACGCTGGCCGTGGGCTTGAGAATTGAAGGCGGGGGATCGCCATTCTCATTTATGAAACATAAGGGTTGTCCGAAAGGTCGCGTCGGCGTCTCTTCAGATTCTGTAAAGATAACGAGCGAACAAAAAATAAATAAAGAAAACTTAACAAATAAGTAAAAAACTAAATAAACTAATAAAATAAAGGGAAATGAGGGTCGAGTCGATATTTATTTTCTGTGACATGAAACATAACATCGAGTGGAAGGGATAAAGCAGCAATAGCATGGTTGTCGAGCCCATCTAGTAGTACCCTATTTGATACTAACACCAACACAATAAATAAACATAAATGAACAGAAAAAAAAATTACAACAGAAAACGAGGAATCGGAGCCCAACAGAAGGTGGAACAAAAAGCTCAGTTGCAGTCAGACAGAGAGCGATGCGATGCTACTGCATCCGTGGACGCGTACTTTCCGGCAGCGAAATGGATCGGTGCTGCGGAGAGTCGCGGCGCGACCGCGACCCCCACATGGACATACTCTTGACGCCGGCGAACAGCCGCCGCCGCACGCCGCTCTCGTTCCGCGCCGCCGCGCCTACCGACAAGCAGCGCACCCGCTCAGTACCGACCGCACCCCGCCCCCGCCCTGCGCCCGCGACATAGGAATGCGTGCAAACAAATCGACACTACTGAAAACGAGTGATCTGAGTGAAGCGCCGCGCGACCGTCACGCCACCGCCGCGGCGGAGGGACGACGATGCGCGGGAGGCGCCTCGCGAGAAGCGAGCGAGCTCGGGTGCGGCACCAGACCTGAGCTGGAGGAGACGGGCTGCGGCGCCACCGCCAGCCCCGCGCCGGGCCGCGCCGGCGAGCGCGCGGGCGGCGGCTCCTCCGGCGCCGCGGACACCCGCACCACGGGCCCGCCCGCGCCACCCGCGCCCGCACCAACCGCGCTCGCGCCACCCCCCGGCTTCGATATTTCGCTGGCCCGCTTCAGAACTTGGTAGGTCTGATCCACTTCCTCCTCTGAGCACCGAGCGAAATATTAATACAAACGCGGTCGCTACTCGCAATTACGCGGTGTTTTAGTTCCCCGCAGGCTTGTGCACGACTCGGTCTGTACCAACTGTAGTTTGTTAGTAGGTAGTGACAGTTTTGTAAAGACGCCTGTTGTCTGAAATGACAGTGTTCGGCAAGTTGATTAGTTGAAATGCAGGACTGGGTAAACAGGGGGCAATCCGCACTGACTCATACCGTACCCTCGTAATAGTAGCTATCGAAATCATCATCGAACTCGACTGATCTCCTGAAAGAGATCTTGGTAAGCCTCTGCCCCGGTAGCCAGCCGTCCTCCACCCCTGGACAATGTGAAGTTAGTGTCCGACTGTGTTTCTAATGATGCGTGTTTGTACTACGATCTTGTGTGTCCCACACAAAAGCTTCATGATCATAAGCCAGTGAACTTTTATTTATTTTTAAGTCTGTGGCACCCGTAAACTGCTATGGGTGACATTAAAAATTATTATTATTATAGCTTACCCATTGCCGTAAAGTTTGAGTATTCAAATTACAGTAGCAAGCAAGTACCTACCTATTATTACGGCTATGGTAATATTTTGCAGCAGTAAAAGAAGACATAAATGCAGATATGCGCATCAGCAATATCATTATAATGATATAACATTATAAATAATAATAGTAGATACGTAAATATTACGAATTTCATATAACACGATAGCTTAGCTGCACAAACACGTAGGTATGTATAGGTCACATAGAATTGTCATTGACAACAGAACTTACCATCCATGAAGTGAATAAGTAGACATGTAGTGGTTGAATTTCGACGAAAAAAATTATTAAGTAGGTATTATAGTTAGTTGAGAATTAACAAAACTTTCCTATAATGTCATTTGTTATGAAAAGTACCTCATAAATTGAGAAGAATTAAATGCTAATTAGTATCGTTACTGGTTTTGCAAGTGTTAATCCTGACAAAGAGTTATCTCTCACAATTAAAGAGTCCTTGACAACAATCGATGGAATAAATCTAAAGCAGCTTACTTTCTTCGTCGAACGCAGCCTCGTGTATCCGGTGTGCTTCAATCTCAGAAGTGCTTTTCTGCCTCCTGAGAAGGCGGGACTTGGTCTGGCATTTGCCGACTTGCGGCATACAGTCGGAGTGTACGTTCATCTTGCATACTCTACATCGCAGACCCTGACGCGTGTGCCCTGAGACAAGAGAAAACAAACTTGACAAGCTTGTGGGACCGCGTATACAGACTTATGTTAGTACAAATGTGTTGGTTGGAATGGCTATAGAAGACGACGCGATGACATAATAAAGCATCTTTTTTCTGATTGAGCCATTAATTACGCTATGATTGCTAAATATGTAAAAGGAAAAGGTGACTGATTAACTGACTGACTGATATATCAACGCACAGCTCAAACCACTGGATGGATCAGGCTGGAATTTGGCATGATAGCTATTATAATGTAGGGATCCGCTAAGAAAGAATTTTTGAAGATTCAACCCCTAAGGGGATGAAATAGGCGTTTTAAAAATCGAACTTAGCGTGAGCGAAGCCGCGGGCCAAGCCCATTGCTAATAAAAGTGGGACGAAAATTTTCTTCTTTCGCAACCGATATCCACACAAAAGACCTTTGTCCACAGCTGGACAAAGGTTCCATACCACAGGTTCCACCACACCTCTGATGTCGTCGGTCCACCTAGTGGGGGATTTACTAACACAGCATTTTCCGGTGCGGGGTTGCCATTCCAGCACCTTAGGTCCCCAAAGACCATAAGTTCTTCGAACTATGTGGGCTATGGTGTGAAAGTGCTCGTAAGTGCGGATGAATGTTGAAAGAAAGACCTTGGTTACAGAATTAGGAGTTGGTGTTCTAATTTCCGTTTGTTTTATGCCCTGAAAAATGGGCTAGGTATAATTTAATCGTTACAAATTACAATTTATAAACCTCGTAGCTTTCGGCGTCCTACATTGCTGCTGACCGAAAATCTTAAAAGGTGACCTTAATGTAAGTGTGATAATTATCGTTAGGTAATTAACGTTTTCATTAAAATTAAATACAACATTTAGATTAGGAACCATCTTTATGTAATTTCAGTTCATCTATACCTACTACATACATTAGTTACTTCAAGTAAATGATGAATATCCACACGATATTTCATAATGAAAAAAATCGGCCAAGTGCGAGTCGAACCGGTGCACAAAGGGTTCCGCACCATAGTACAAGGTTTAACGCCAGCTATTAAAATAGAGCAAAATAAGAGACCCTCTTTAATTTTTAACTTTTTTAAATATTTTTGTTCTTATACCGGCAATAGAAATACACATTTTGTGAACAAGTGTCAACCTATTAATTACGGTTCATGAGATACAGCCCACTGACGGATGGATGGACGGACGGACGGACAGGGAGGTTTAAGGTAGGGGCGTTGAGAATTAAAGGTAGGAAGTTCAAAAAGGTATCCATGCAAATTGCTCTACAAAAATTTAATAAATTGACAAAACCGTCCGTTTGGCAGTTAACAATTGGGACAAAGCACTGCTTTAAAAATAAATTCAAATAAAATTTAAAACACGGATCCTTAATTATTTAGTAATGAGATTAATTATTGAAATCAAATTAAAAATTGAATTTGATTCCAATTAATCTCATTACTTAATGAATTTAACTCAAAAGAGTTCGTACTAATGGTTTCCTCAAGTGTTACTACGGTAATTTGGTTTTTGTGATGATCATTATTGATTTTGAGTGGACGCATTTGGTTTAATTGTTAGATACCTACTTAAAACGTAAAAATTCTTTTTACAAAACCGACTTCAAACGGCACTATACAAAGTATATCAATTGTGCCTATAAAATTTGAAGAGTTCCCTCGATTTCTCCAGGATCCCATCATCAGATCCTGATCTGATGACAATGGACCACCTGGGAAGTATACCCTTTCAAACAAAAAAAGAATTTTCCAAGTCGGTCCAGGCGTCGCTTATCTTATGGTGACATATAAGAGACACGTTTATTGAAATCGGGCGAGCATCACGTATCGGTTTCATCGTTTCTATTTAAGCCGCCCGACTTCCAACAAACGTGTACAAAATAAAATTATTTTTATACTTTGTAGTGGCGTTTGAAGTCGGTTTTTTGAAAAGAATTTTTATTTGATAACTATTTTGACACAAATTGAAAAAGTACCTAAAGCTCTATCACAATTAAGTATTCGAAATATAATTATGATATAGTTACCTACTAGTTATATTACGAGTATATGTACCTATATATGTTATAGTAGGTACAGTAAAGTTAACAACCCAAAAACCGTTTGAGAATCTTAACCGTTTTATGATAGAATAGAACAAAAGCAACTACGCAGCGGGTGGTTACTGATTATTATGTACAAGTTTGGTACGGTTTGTGGAAGGCACCATAATACAATGTTTTTATGGTGAATGACATTATTATCGCTGTGCCAGGCGGAGGCCGACGCGTAGAGCCTATTCGTAATCACCCCATAGTCCACCTAAATGTCAGTTAAATAGTTTATAATAAAATGTCTCATTCCCACGACTTTGTCGCGTGGATTTAGTTTTTTTTTGTAATAAAGCGGGGACTCTTTGATTTTCTAGGATAGCCTACGTCACTCTCCAGGTCCTCAACTAGATCCAGGTCCGTAGCTCTGTTGCGAGGTAATTGAAGGAAAAACCAACAAACGAATAAACAAACACAGCATTAGCATTTTATAATTAGTTAGATTCATTGACGATTCAAAAGTGCTTGTAAAAGTTTATTTGAATAAAAAAATTTTCTATTTCTGTTTCTATTTCTATTTCTCTAAGGTTGGTATGGTTGGTAGGTATGGTTTGTATGGTCGGTATGGTCGGTATGGTCGGTATGGTCGGTATTGGTTAGTATGGCAAGTATTGGTTAGGATTGGTAAGGATTAATAAAACATCTATAATACAAGTAGGACGCTAAAAATGATATAAATTTCTTCAGCTTAAAAGCTTCAATACTGCCTCAGTATAAAAATATTATTTTCAACATAGCGAATATTATGTAATTTATTTAAAAAAAATACAGTTGGTATCACAATTTACATTAGTTTTCTGTATGGAGACCGGTGGGAAAAACCATTGTATATTCGGACGAAAGACTGGCTTGGCATATCACAGTGGATCCTACTTTGTGGACAGGGCTCTACCAAAACTTTGCCATTGTTTACTTTGCACATTTCTTGGATGTAATACAATGATACCTTATATATTGTTAATACAATAAAGATTAAGATAAAATAGATTATAGTAGGATTTTGATAAAAATACACACCTCTAAGTACTTGAGAGCATACATCACAGGGTGTAATTTTCTTGTAGGTATATTCTTGAAAGTTGTGCGCTTCGGAATCCCCTCGCATATCACGGGCGGCTCCATTCCGTCTAAAGGGAAAGAATACGTTAATATTAATGTTAAAGAAATCTCATTTTCTTTTACTGGCAGACTTGTCAACTTCATTACTGATAAGCCTATAGGAACGCTATTCAATTTCACATCCCTCTCGTTATTGCTCCTAACCCGGTTGATGCGTAGGATTCCCTTACATTCAATAATTTTCTTTTATTTCAATTACCTTTTGTTACGTTACGTGGCATGAATCAGAAATGTCTGTTTTAATTGAACACGCAAAATTCTGAGCACGCAATGATTTGACAAGTGAGAGTAACCAAAAATCCCTTAATTCGAGCTTAGTTACTAATTACCTAACTATTTTTTTATTGATGACAAGATAGTTCCTGACCGCGATCTCACCTGGGTAAGTGACGTTCTTTTTTTAATATTTTAACTAGTCTCGAAAATACAGAGCTTTTAAGTTTCCTGTTAGACTAAGAGAACGCTATTAACGAAATATAATGTTACGAATCACGATCGTGTAGCAGCATTCACTCTGGAAAGAAAATTTCGTTTTAGAATGAGACCGATACACTCACGCTAAAACAGCTTATAATTAATTTGTTTTTGCTCGATTTTTTTTCAGTTTTTACAAATGACTTCATTTTGACAATCAGTCGAATACCCAATTACTTACCTCCAAGTGATTAATCATTTCGGTATGAAAGTGTGTGTAATTTATACTGGCATACCTCTTTCAAGTTAGCCCGCTACCATCTTAGACTGCAGTGTCACTTACCATCAGGTGAGCTTGAAGTCAAAACTATCTTGTCATCAAATAAAAAAAAGCTATGTTGTTTACCGTTCTACTCGTATGCAAATAGCTTGGAATATGTCCTCGCCACGAGCTCATTAGCATTTAGGTACTAATTTCACAGACTGCTTTACATAGGGGGTAGAATCTCTGCTACCAAATACGTCACCTATATTGATCTATGACCTACAAGGTCAAGTTCTTGTTTGTTTCGAACCAAGCAGACATTCAACTTCGATTGAACGGCTGAAACCTTGACTATCACCTTTTGGCATTAGGATAACCAAAATAAAACTAATGGATTGTAAATTGCTAGTAAGTAAATCGGTCGTAAGCAGATTACGCGTAGGTACTATTTTAGTCGAGAAAATTTCGTCTATACTGGTTTGTCTTGATCACCTTTTTTTCAGGAATAGCCCAGTGATTTATGACTAAGTAATGACTAAGAGCGATATGAAATTAGTGGCAAACCGGCCGTAGTATTTTACTAGGAATAGCTTAGTGTTAACTGCATGACAGGCGTTTAAAGTTATTAAAAAATATACCGTTGACGGTATATTTTTTTATGGGCAAGCTTAAACTTGCCCATCAAAAAACAAGTAACGTGTGATGCAAAAGTCAGTATTTTTATCTCCATGGTTAAATTTGAAGGGCGAATTATGGTTACAATAAAAGAACCATGAGTTGTCCATCCCAAAGGTGCAACTTTTTAATAATAATTTATTTTATTTATTCACCGAAATGCAGGTACAATGTGATGGAATAGAGAAAATCGAACCTTTACATTACCAGGACTGGTGTGTGAATATTATGCAATAAAATATTAAAAAATGTCATTATTAAAAATAAATTAAAATTTAATAATTTTTGTTTGTGAAATGATACCTTAACTAACTCTACCATAACCGCCTGTCATGCAACACCCCCCTATTAGAAGTTGATTGTGGCAATCAAATTCTCAGAACGTCACCCCTTTCAGTGACTTCGACGAAACTCTACATTGGGCAGGAAAGAAAATTGTAGATATTTTAAAAAGCAAATTTTGTTATTTATCTTATTTATAATATTAGTATGAGTTTGATGAAAAATCCAGTTGATCTGATCATATCATTTTATATGACAGTCTAGAGCACTCAAAAAGGTCAATGCTGTCAGATAATAATTAAATTAGGCAGTTATAAATCGGGTCAGACAGTTTGCGAAACATTTAGGTGTAAACAAAGTTCAGCGATTCATGTATGTAGTTAAATACGTTGACGTATAAATTCTATCCTCCTTCTAACTCTTTACATGGTAGGTAATTTGTTTTAAACATTTAAGTATAGCCGCAGTTTGTCGAATGAATATAATATTAATTCCTGTTTTACTGTTACGCCCAGTTCCTATAATCAATCTAACTGGAATTTGTCGATAAGTTATCCAGCAATCTTGTTATTTTGTCAAAAATTGTATGGACTTTTTTGATCACTAACAAAGTCGCTTAACGACAGATTACAGATAGATTAACAGGAACCGGGATTTACGGTAAGGTACCTACAGACTGGAAGAAAGAAGAGTAGCATAATTAAATTTTACTTAGCGCATGCCAATTACTTAGAAAGGGGTTGTACACATAGCATTTAGACAAAATAGCGAATGAATAGACAGGAAGAAAGAATTGATTATTATATTTGCATTAGGCATTAAGTAGGTAGTACACATAAGGTTGAATAGGGATCCGCAAAAATATCCATCGATTTTATAAGAGAATTATTCTCGACAGGTACATACAGATATATACTTTAGTTACCGGAATCTACCGAAGTAGTTTCTTTAAGATTTATCTAAGATCTCAAACTTTAAATAACATTTTTTTAAACGCCACCTTTCTACCTATTCTGAAGAGAATATCAATCAAAAGAGCATCGTAAATATCGTTAGACGTCATTTTAAATTTTTTTTTTAAATTTTTAAGGTCCTTCAAAATGTTTCCCTTCATCCTGGAAGCGTTAAGTGTGCACAGGCGATTAATAAAATAATAAACTGAACGCCTGGTGAACAAAATGAATAAATAATTAAAGAAAATTTGTGTAAACTCTTCGAAAATGAAATTGAAATTACTACCACGCATTTTCTATTATTCCGTTCTGTAATTTCTTTCGTTATTACATAATCATATTTCAATATTTGACAAACCAAGACTCCTTTGTTTGAGTTCGCTAATAAATCCATATGAAGCTGAAGAGTTTAGGTATTTTTTATGCGTTTTTGATTCTTCTGGTAACAGATTTCAGTTCTTGTATAAAATAGAAAATTTAATTTATAGATAACGTAGAAAAGTTATTGTGAGCTTTGATTGAAGCTACATTAAAAAGCTTAAAATAATAAAAAAAAAATTCTTTTAAAAAAACCGAGTTGAACTGCCACTTAAAAGTACGAAATAATTTTACTATTTACACGTATATTGAAGAAGGAAGGGCTTCAATAGAAACGATGAAACCGATGCACGGCGCTAGCCCGAGTTCAGCATACGTGTAGTACAAACTAAAATGATTTTACACTTTTAAGAGGCGTTTGAAGTCGGTTTATTAAAAAGATTTCTTTATAGGTATTATATTATTATTATTATCTTTATTTAATATCAACATCAGGTTGAATACCTCTTATATTGACAAAATAATTGGATGAGCTGCACACTTAACGTTTCTACCCTGTGTACCTACTACTTTTTTACTTGTAAATAAGAATAGAATCGAAGCTGCTATACTTTGCGGATCTCTTTCAATTTAAGTTATTATAGTAGGTAAGATAAGTGGGTAGGTACATATATAGTATATGTGGGATGTGTGTGGTAACATACAAGGCTTTGTGACACCTACGGGGCAGGTTTACCTCATCGCCATAACCGTCGACACCGCGTGGTACATTTGATTTTTTCTTATGATGCAAGAAGAAAGAAACATCAAAATGAACATGACAACTGTTGATAAAGTATAAGGGCTCTCAAGCGCTACGTGGCCATGATCTCGGCTGGTCGTCATCGTGGTTCCGACCCCAACATTTGTCGCATTAAGCTCATACATTCACAGAATTATAAACACATAGACCGTATCCGCGCTTGGCAAAAAAGTCTAGAAACTGAATCGTTTTCTTATGATGACAACACTCTCATAAGTTGTTAAGCTTGGGTAACTGTGATTGCTGAAGTGTCAGTGCTCTGTAAATCAATATATATTATTTTGGCATACGTAAATATTTATTTTTTATATCATCTACAGTATTCGAAAATCAATTAAAATCTACAAAAAATATGGTAACAAAATTATCTGTGGTACTCGAGAGGTAATTTTCGGGTAGCTACGTTTTGGTTTGTTGCTAATTTTAAGATATATAAACGATAATGACGCCGCTATTTTTCTACTCTTTTTTTCCAAGATATACGACTAGTCAAACCATCGGCCAAATGCGCAGTACTTATTAGGTAACTAAAATGTACGATGCTGCCATCTGTGACCGTGCCATGGCCGCCTAGTGCGTGAGGTCCCTTACACATACCCCCAAGTGCAGAAACGCCAAAGGCCTCTAGAACACCACCACTGCAAAACCAAATTTATAATCGAAACGGAATTTAGCAGTATCGCTATGTCTACCTATATGTTTTGCAGCGGAGGTCTGCTACAGGCCTAAATTAACTGATCAACCAATTACAAGCCAATTACCTATTGGACCGATTCTGTAATTTGATTATATTTTATGAGTAGCGTTTAGGAAAAGGGGTAAATACCTCTTTATTAATTTGTCGTTAAACTTGTGCTTACCTATGAAGCGATTAATTTGATCCTGAATCCTTTATTACTTAATTTAATAGTTTAACAACACATTGTGAAAGAGGCTTTATAAATGTACTAGCTTTTGTGATGTTAAGACCGGTGCACACGTGCACAGTATCACAATTTAACACAATACACCTCGAAGGCTTGTCAACAAAGCAATATCAGTTATTTATTATTAAGTAGGTAAGGAAAGGTTAATATTATGATTATATTATATCATTATACATATTTATGTATAGGTTATATGATTATATATAGTTGCAGTGCTGTCCATCTAAATGTGCACGAGCCTTAAATGTTAAAACAAGAACTGATGGTGTTGTCACATTGTTCCATGATACCCGTTACAGTGGGTATTTTTTAAAATTATTGTGTTAAAGTATATAATTATATATTTATAAATAAGTTTCTCAAAATAAATTCAAAATAGCCGTAAGTTGCTCTTTTTTTATTAAATAGGTATCTGTATGATCCTTATTCACACTGTCATCAGACTTTTAAATTATCGCATAGTTTTTTTCAGATCACAATAATAAATTTTACTTCCTCGAGATAGGTTTTAATCATCCTTTGCATGTCGTCGAGTCATTGGCACTAGATTATTGGCAAATAGCGTCAGACTTGATGTGGCAAAAGTATTTAAAAGTGTAAATTAAAAAGTTTAAAGCACAGCGCCCGAACCAAATGCTAGCGTGTTCATGCCAGCGACACAGTCGACAATCGCTGGATCCATGAATACCTGCCTTTAGTTAGTTTAATTAAGTTTAGATCAAATTGTGTGTTGTTCAGGACATACTATTAAGTATGTGTTGATGACTCTATATTATATTGTGTACTATAAATGAAACAACTTACGACTATAATATTATTTGCTGCTCACGATAAAATGGTGACAAATCAGAAAATAGTTTCATTTTTATTTGAAACTATTAAAATATAAATAGTACAGTTTATTCCTATTCCCCTTTTTTCGCTGTCTTTGTATAATATTTTAAAAGCATCAGACGTCTCGTTCATTGAACTCAATCGAGAGGTTATAAACGTCTTAGAAGCTACGATTTATGAGGAAAATCTTGCCAGTGGAATTGATTTGATATACCTAGATAGGAGATAGAACTGACCACGAGCATTATGGAGCTAACAGATCTTTAAATACATTATGTACCTACAGTAGCATATCAAGTTTTAAATAATAGAATAAACAACTACATACCTTTATATAATATGTAATTGTCTATTCTAGTAAATAATATTAGTTCACTAATTTTTATATTTCGTCCGCGTGGTTTTTAAAAATTCCGCGGGAATCCTCTGTTTTTCCGGGTTAAAAGGTAGCCTATGTCATTCTCCAAGTCTTCAACTATATCCATGTATGCAAAAAGCCGATGATTAAAACGAACACAAAGATTACTAGCATCCCGGAGACTGACACCCGCTCTCACATAGGCTTCTTTGTTCCCGGAAATCAAAAAGTTTTTACGGAAATTACAGAATAAACCAAAATCCTAGCGATTGTAATCACAGACATCAGCAAGTTAGAATATAACTGAGAATTATTATAAAAACAGTATTCTGTATCTACAGATACATTCTGGTCTGAACTTAGAAAGAGATTTTATTTGCTTGTTTCCTTTTCGTTGTTTATTGAATAAACGTCCTAGTTCCAATGTTGTATGCACCTCGTTATCTCTCCAGATCGTGTATTTGCCTAAGGCTGTATTTATCTTAAGTGTTACCCTACAACTACAGAATAACATCAGTGAAATAGAAAATATGTCACATCCATCCCTAGTAATCCTGCTAATATTATAAATGCGAAAGTTTGAATGTATGGATGGATAGATGTTTGTTACTCAATGATGGTTTGTTTGTTGACCGCAATAGAGCTACGAATTGACGTTATTTTTGCATAAATATACTAAGTTTTCTGGAGACTACATAAATAGGCTACTATTTTTTTAATTAACCTAAATTGACCGATTTATTAACTACCGCTACCGATTGGCGTTTGCTCAACCAAAAACAGCTCGTTCAGAAAAATGAAGTTAGGTAAACCGGTTGATTTCGGTGAATATCGAATCAGAAACGGTTTCACGGATATGAAGGTATATAATATTATAATAGAAGGAAATCTTACTTCACTAGACCGCACACCACAGTGACAGGGGCTCTTATAGCTAAAATAATGAATTTTTTATTAGCACCTTTAAGTTACAATGCCTCAAATATTACTAGCCTTACTTAATAATAGCATGTTTCTATTACAAATCAGGCTTAGTTATGCAATTTGAAGCCATATTAAATAGAACGGTCACTTGCCCCGTTAATCTCATTTGCGGAATACATTTTTATATTGAATATACATAAACTAATTAATTTATTAGATTAGTTCTATTTATTGGTGCCATGTTTATTTTTATGTAGAGAAAAATAATGCTCGTTATCATCGATTTTCATATCATTCATTAAGTAAACTTGCACTCATCTGCTTAATTTTTGTTTTGGATAATTTGATATTTGAGGATACCGATATCTGATTTTTCTGCATGCGGTAAACAAGTTTTTTCCCGCAGAAACGTCGTTTATTTCGCACAGCGCATAGGACGTCCTTAGTGGTGAAACTGTGTTACAAGTGAAAAACCAAAATCAAGAACATCGTGAGCGCCCAGCTACGTTTGTCGGTTTTAGTTAATACGTTTCTCCGAAACGTTTATTGCGATGTATTTACCTTTTAAGGATATTTCAGATGAAAACCACTAATAACAATAGTCTTAGATATTATTAGAGTTACTGCACTAAAATAATATTATTATCTTAAAGAAAATATAAAGATACTACGAATCTTTCTAAGAAAGTAAAATGCCTACGTAAGTAGGTATTTCAAGCAAGTCTCAGCGGGAATTAGAATTTAAAGATTGCAAAATGCAAATATGAAGATATTTAAGTCTCAGACCATGTGAATGTTCACACAAAGGGCTCTTGTGTTGAAAATACCGCTAGAGACTGCGTGGGTTATTCTTATGTTGAACGGCTTTGGAAATTAGATTAGCTCTGTTCAAACGAGGTTCCGCTTGTTATACTCGTAGGACAGACGACTTTTCACTTAAAGCAGAATGGGTCTTGAAGTGGGCAAATTACTGTTAACCGCCCGCTTGAACGTTCCTCAGGAATAAGTGTGAGGTTTTGAAATTGAACCTTAAGAAGATTACTGCTGTTTACGACTGAGCTATGGATTGACGTGACTTTTGGCATGGGTATAGTTGAGGACCTGGAGAGTGACGTAGGCTACTTTTTATCCCGGAAAAACCAGGTGTCGACTCTAGGTACTCGATAGTATGTCGATGAAGATAACGGGACAGGGGACAAATAGTTCGGCTGGATAAATTCTGAAAAATGGAAAATTTAATGAAACTGCTACGATACTCGTGAGTTGACGGGAAATCAATACGTTGTAGGCTGTAGTGAAAAAAAGTGTGATGTTTTATGTTCAAGCTCAAGTGACGTCGTTCAAAATATCAAAAGAAATTAATTAATTGTGAAAATGTGTCCACGATTGCCCTTTTTCTTGTAAAGCTTCATTGCTTACATTACGTGATCAACAAAGTTATTTTCGTTAATGGAAAAGCATTTTCACTCAATGAACCTGTGTAACTTATTTTTTCAAAATGAAATATGAAACTGACGATGTTATAAAGCTATTTTAAGTTATATAGCTCAATCGCTTCCACTTAGAGCTTTACTCCGCGGAGGAATACATAGGCTACCTTTTTTTTAATTAAATGACAAGTAAGTCCTTGACTGCGATCGCACCTGATGGTAAGTGATGATTCAGTCTAAGATGGTAGCGGACTAACTTGGAAGGGATATGGCAGTGTTAATTCAACCCATACCTACTCTTATGCTGTTTTTACACGCCATCGTGCCGGAACGCTAAATCGCTTGGCGGCACGTCTTTGACGGTAGGGTGCCAACTACCTACGGCCAAAGCCTCCCACCAGAAAGAAAATGATACGTACAAGTAAGTAATAGGTACCTATTGCCGTCACGGCTGGCCACTGGCCAGCGTAATATAGAATTGTATACACAGTTTATGTTATTGATTGGTCCGTTAGTTTTTTATTCAGGACAAAATAGATGCGATCTCACCTGATGGTAAGTGAATGCAGTCTAAGACGGCAGCCATGGATGACTTGGAAGGCGTATGAAAGTTAAAAAAATCCTGGTTGGTATCAAGATTATTGCGATCTACGAGTATTGAGTTATTGATACTGAAGAAGCTATTCAGTTTTTACTTCTCAATATCAAAAAAATTACGTTCTGTACTTTGTATATATACAAATTTTTTAGTCTCTACCTAAGTAGGTATTATAAGTAGATACATAACAATATTGTGAAACTCGATCCTCAACCCGATCCCAAATGTTTTCAAGTTGGCGATTTGGTTTTGTGTTAGGTATCTACTATTTACTTGTAACTATTTAGAAATGGGATTAAATAACTGAATTAATTGAAATAACGTGGACGGTAGATCAAAAAGCTTGTTCATCTATGTCGATAGATCCACCAACATTTTGTATTACGGTTAACAATCAATCTGGTTTCAATTACGATGTACACGAAGCAGTTTGGACACGAAATATTGATTATACTAGGTACGAGTATACACACCTACCGAATAACGCTTGAATAGCGCTAGTGGACTGTGCCTTTGTAATGTATAGTGTCGCAAATGGTAATTAAAATAATAATCAATATGCTGTTACTACATACTATAGGTCTGCCTCAAGCTTTTGCTGATGCGATAGGTATCGATATTTATAAAATAGTTCATTATTTCGTCGTGTTAGACGTGTCGCCAAGCGATTTAGCGTTCCGGCACGATGGCGTGTAGAAACCGATTAGAGGTATGGGTTGAATCTAGATATTGCCATACTCCTTCCAATTTAGCCCGCTACCATCTTAGACTGCATCGTCACTTACCATCGGTGAGATCACAGTCAAGGACTATCTTGTCATCGAATAAAAAAAAGGAGGTTGCGGTTTGAAAACTGGAAGATCGATTGCGAAGTGCGGTTTGATCTCCATCCGTTGCACTATTGTCGTACCCATTCCTAACCTAAGTTTCCCCCTTATTTGGAGAGAGGTAGAGAATCTTAGTCAAGTTCAGCTTCATTACTATTCTTTAAAAAAAATAACTTGAACTTGTTTCCATATAACTTCGTTCAATAGACTTATTTTGTAAAAGTATCTAACAGGAGAATGAACAATTAATTATTTTTTCGGAATTTAGTGATTACAATTTACCTACGTTAATGAGATTTATTTAAAAGACACAAAATACTAATACTTAAATCAAGCGAGAAAAGAAAAATTATCTCGGATAAAACTAATCAAGCGACCTCTTAGCAAATTAATATCGTACCTAGATTCCAATATACAGAAAAATTTAAATGAGATAGAGCTATATAGAAACTTGATAGAGCTAGATTTGAATTAGGGACAGATGAAGCTAAGATCAAACTCTAGTAGGTTGTAAGTAACGCTATTATTTTATAAGTACACTAGAAGCCCGCGCCGACTTCGTCCGGGTTGAAAATTAAATATTTGTTCTTGTGAGCTTCTTATAGGAGACGATTGTCAATAAGATCACCACAGGAACCACACGAATATCCCGCACCGATACCCGCCATCGTGCCCCGCCGCGCCAATATTAATTTTCCGATAACTCCTAAGATATTTATTTAAATTGTATAGTGTAAAGGGCAAATATATTCTAAATTAAATACTTACGATAATAAACATATTTATTTAGATATAGGTTGACATCACATCGGTTAAAGAAGCTTCGAAAATAATTCATTATTTTTAATCAAAATTTGAAAGATAGAAATGGTTACTGTAAGTTATCCTTAGAATATAGACATATGCTATCGCGGACTTTTTTTTAGAACTCTTTAAGAGGAACAATTCACCCATACATCATTTTCATCCAATAACAGTATATGACCCAGCGCATGCCTTGAAAACGTTTAAGAGTCAAAAAAAAAATCCGACTTCTTTAACAAATTTGCACATAATATCTAGCCATAATACATTTATTAACATAATAATAGCCTATAACCATCTGGAATAATGTACCTTTGAAATGGTAATAGTACATTATGGTACAAGTGTGGTACATTGATGATTACCGCCGAGGCACTATTGAGACCCGAGCCGTCAGGTGAGGGTCTTAAGAAAGCCGAGGACGGTCATCATCAATACACACGTGTATCATACGACGTTTTTCAACACACTTGTGAAGAAAATAATACTAAAATAGGACATTATGGTACAAAACAGTGAAAACGAGTTGTGAAAATTTTTTCGCAATGGCGGGAAAAATTAATCAGTTTTCCGGAATGCGCCTTTAATGACCATAGACTAAATGAATGAGGTTTCTTTTTTTTTTTTGGCTTTTCTCGGATAGCCTCGTACAAAATGTGGAATTTCAAGTTTTCTTTATTACAGGAAAAACAAAAGTTATATTTGAGTGACAGTTTTATTTATTAAACACGTACAAGTTGAAATTATCTATTTAAATACGAAGTTGTATGAAATGAGCAAGCAATAGGTATCTTAGCAATAGGTAGGATTTTTTTTGTAATAGAAACTTTTTTAAGAACAAAGCAACTCAAACAATAAAATTAAAAAAAAAAATTCTATAACTCACATTGTGAATAATAGTAATCAAAAGTCACAGTTTCAGTTATAGGTGTCATTGTGTGCCTAATTGCGGTGAACCGGGAGCCTTTTTATGAGCAAGTGTGTTGAAAAAGAATTATTGTAATAGATGCGGTGGTTCCAAAGTTTGCTCCGGACATACATACAAACTCACAAAATTCGCGCTCTCTCTTTATTATAATAGTATAGATATTATTAGAATTTCATTTGTAGTAATACATATTATGTACTATATCACGACAATGATGGAAACAGGGTTTAATTATGACCTGACATAGGCTGAACTGCAGGATTCTCGTTAATTAAAAATGTGGGCCCTTTTGTTATTAATGATGTTTTTCTTTTTGTTTTGTCTCTCCACTAACGAAGTCTATTTTCAGATTTGACATCGCTGTGTTCATTACGTTATAGTTTTGCATTATAGGTTGTTAATGGTCGACGTTTATAGTTCTATCCTAAAGGATTTTTGTCTTAAAAAATAGGATTTGACGATTTTGTTCTAAAAAAAGTAAGTAAAGTCTTTAAATAAAAGTTTACTGGAAGCCAGAAAAGAGATTTAAACTTTACCAAAACTTCCGGAAAATTGTATTATGAAATAACCTTGATATTGTTGCTTTTTATGCCAACAACAACAACTTTGCCAATAATAATCAGTAATTATTAGGTATTATTATTTTCTATTGATTTGTCACCATTTTATAATATTTAATTAACATGAAAATATGATAATGTGGATAAGGCGTCAGTTACACAAAAAGAGTTTCTCGAATGCGAGCGGCAAGAAATAGTTTGCGATTATACATATTGCGAACACTTTCCAAACATTTTCGCCCGCGATTATACGTTATATTAAATTATTATACATTAAGACATAAATAAACTCGTATCTATTAAGCAATGTTCGAAGATGTCTTCGAGAAACTCTCCTTGGGTAACTGAGCCATAACTGTTATCACACCTATTAATATTAAATTATTACAAAAGTTTTCATACAATTAGACGTTTTCTTAAAATTATTATTATTACAACGATGTTGTTTGAGAGGGAAAAAATTCGTACTTATCAGGTGGAGCGGCGTGCGGTGGAGGTGCGCTGGGCGGTTTGAGGCTTCGGAAAGCCTTAAGCCACTTGTTCTTCATACTGCCTGCGGAGGAAGACGATAGCTTGCGATCAGCCGCCGCCGTGCTACTGTCCGCTTTGGCCGCGAACAACTCCCTCTGCAAACAAAGGCAATCCATTAAAACGTTTCAAGTGTTCGGGAAAACTGCCAAGTCTGACGCGGAACAAGATTCCGTTAAGACCTATTTTTTTCATCCTACGCGATGCGGTATCGAATATAATTGGTTTATCGATTGGATGCATAAGTATGCGGATAGAGTTTTAGTGTTTGGAGGCTTAGTTACCACTCTACCGTCAAACACGTGCACCAAGCGATTTATCGTTCCGGCGCGATGGCTTGTAGAAACCAATTTGGGTATAGGTTTAATTCAAACTGCCATACTATCCTGCTTATGGCTATCATGTTAGACTCCATATATGTATAGTTATTTACCATCCAGTGAGATGGCCTTTGAGATGGCACATCTATCGCACGCTATCTTGTCATTCAATAAATATAAACAGTTCATTTTATTCGACTGCACGACAGAATAAACAGGGTTAAGTATATGTTTTTCAGGCGTATTTGGCATTCTTTATACACTCGGAGCATTTGAGCTGTCCTGAAAAGGTTTTAATAAGATTTTCCGACGTTGTAAACGTGACCGTGCCATAAAAAAGGAATCCGTTTAAGTATCAATTTATTTCTGTCACTTGTTCAAAGAAATTACTAAGAAACTCCACATTTCACTTGTGGTAATATTAGAAACAAATATGTATTTGCAAATAATAGTCTATGTCATTCTCCAAGTCCTCAATAATTATATCCAAGCATAAACTTGTGTCAGCACTTATCTATAGAGCCTGCTCTAACTCAGTTCAGACTTAAGATAGAGGTTGAAACGAGACACAGAATGCTCTGACATAAATCTGTCTCATTTTAACTCTGTCTTTAATCTGAGCTGCGTGAGGTGTGGTCTATAGATTTCAGCCTAACTCACAGCTTTTTGGTTTAAGCTCCAAACTTGTAATTATTACAGGTTTGCTTTCACCGTTATTGATTTTATTTATTTATTGCACTATCGCTGTCAAAATTCGATGCCAGGCTTTCAAATCAAAATAATAAATAATTGTTTCAACAAATTCCTGAACATAATAAATTACACTAGTTTACAAAAAAATAATTTTTTTTTGTTCATGAACTGAAACATATATTATTTACGTAGGCTATGAACGGTAATAATAAAAATATTTTTTTATTTTTCGTAGCACGACACAATTCTGAGATATGAGGTCTTTGTTTTTTATCTACCCGCAATTGTTTAAATACGTTTATCGCTCTATTTTGTAAACAACTGTATGATTCAAAAGTCTTATTTTTATTTAAAAATGTCATCTAGAGTGTGTTAACTACATTCAAATTGATTTTGTTATGTTTGTGGGAAAATTGTTCAGTTAAATCGTGATTTCCCTATAACAAAACCATTGCAACAAGCCTATTTGCATTATTTTGGATTTTCGGTGTCAAATCAAGATAAAAATTGGGGTTCTCATGTGATTTGCACTAATTGCCTCAGTTCCTGGTATTCAGGTAAAAATAGATCACTGAAAGTTGGTAAATCAATGATATGGAGAGAGCCAACTAACCACGTAACCGATTGTTACTTTTGGTTAACAAAAAATTTTGGTTTACGAATCTTTCTGCGGCTAAATTAAAGGAAGGAATATTTGTGGGTCCTCAAATCAGGAGAATATTGGACGATACAAAGTTCGAGAGCCTTTTAACCGAGGTAAAAAAAGCAGCCTGGAACTCTTTCAAAAATGTCGTTAAAAATTTTTTAGACAGTAAAAAAAGTGATAATTACAAAGAGATTGTTGAAAATCTATTGCATAATTACGAGCGTATGGGTCACTACAAATTCAGTTTTTGCATTCCCATTAAGATTTTTTTCTAGAAAATCTTGGTAGACTGAGTGATGAACACGGTGAGCGATTTTACCAAGATTTAAAGTCATTTGAGCAAAATTATCAAGGTTTTTGGGACCAAAATATGCTAGTTGACTATTGTTGGTCTGTAGTGAGAGATACAGATGAAAATATTTATGAAAAAACAGCAAAAATTACCCATTTTTAACTGTTTATTGTTTATTTAGATGTAGGTTTTTGTAAAAATCTTCTTGATAAATATTTCAAAAAATTGACGTGCTGGATTTTTTTAAATATTTTTTCCGAGACGTAGATATCCAATGTAACGTAACCGTATATGTTCCATTTCATGAACAAAATTCATGTAAACTAGTGTTATCATACCAGGCTTATAATAATCTTGAGTCAATCATTACTGAATGCACGGTTCTAAAACGACTACCACAATGATGATTTGACCCATAATGGACGTTCTCGAATTTACACGGTGTTAAAAAATATTGAGATTAATTTTTTTAAAACACCTCGTTCGCCTCGTGGATTTGTTACGCGAAATTTTGCACAAATAAAAACAGAATGTTGTTTACAAATGGTCAAACAATAACTGCCTCTCGTTTTGATGTATACGGTACATTTTTTCAATAGGCTGGCATTGTTTACCGTATTCGGAAATTATTATTTTTAAATCTAAGTAAACAGTAAGTAGCTTTACGCTTTAGGACAATTATGCCGCTAGAAAGTAAAAATGTGGAAGACAACAGTTACTTGATCTCGGTTGCTTGCTTAGAAGGTATCGCTCTTCCCCTGAAGGTAATCTTAGTTAGATTACTTTCAAGGGAAGGTAATCTAAGAAGGTAAACTCGAACTGAAGTAACCTTTTCACTTTTCCCTTGAAGGTAATCTAAGATAACCTGCAAGGGAGGAGTGAAAAGGTTACTTCAGTTTGAGGTGACAAGAAACACGGACGCTAGAAGGGGGTTTCTTACACCTTATCTTATCCGAAATGTAAAAAAAAAAGACTTGTCTCACTCGGGGACTGCCGCGGTAAAGCTATTGCATAGCATTTTTTATCAACGCCATCTAGCGGCTCACCGTAGAGGAGTCCCGTGTCAGGTTATTTCCGTTACGGAATTTCTGGATTCGGTCTCCACGCTGGCCGCGATAGAAGCTATGCAATAGCTTAAAAAACGTTTTGTAAGTTGATTGAACGCAGTGATAGCCTAGTAGTTAGGATTGTGTTCTCCTATTTGGTGAGTCACAGGTTCAACTCCGGGCACGCATCTCTGCTTTTCAGATTTATGTGCGTTTAAGCAATTTAATTTCACATGCTTCAACGGTTAAGGAAAACACCGTGAGGAAATCTGCACGTCTGAGAGTTCTCATAATGTTCCCAAAGGTGTGTGAAGTCCGCCAATTCGCATTGGGCCAGAGTCTGGCCTATAACTCTTCTGTGAGACGTGACCTGCGCTCAGTAGTGAGCTGATGATGGGTTGCTAAGGATGGTGATGATGATGACGTGTTGATTTGATGTCAACCACATCGTGGTTTGGTGGCAGCTTAGAGTGATTATGATTTTTTTTATTCACCTTCACTGCGATCTCACCTGATGGTAATTGATGATGCAGTCTAAGATGGTAGCGGACTAACTTGGAAGGAGTATGGCAGTGTTCAACCCATTTAAGCGCTTTAACTCTTCTATCGCTTGGCGGCATGTCTTTGACGGTAGGGTGGTAACTAGCCACGGCCAAAGCCTCCCATCAGACGAAAGGATTATAAAGATGCCAACGCTCATCATTTATCCTGTGCTGTGGTTAAAGATATTAAACTACATAATACCAGCAAGCGATAGCACGGTGAAGGAGATATCAAACAAAATACCGTTGTTGCTACGTAAAGGCGTAGTAGCTACTTAAACAAAAATATATTGCAGAATACGAAATAGCATGGCAGACTGATATTACTTTTAAGTTTAAAAGCTCGAAGAGAAATTTCAAGGGAAAATAATGTGAAACTGAAGTTGTTTTTACGTCGACTAATCTTGTCACATCTAATAGGTTTCGATCGGGAACTGCTTTTAGTCCAAGTCCCTGTACATTTTATACTGTCATCCATTTTACTTCTTGTTTATTCATAAGAAGATGTTTATTAGGTAAGATAAAAAAGCAACTTCTAGTAATGCAGTCCCTGTAATCTACAATTTTTAATTGTTACAAAATGTTAAAATCCCTCAGGAACCCTTTGTTTTCCCAGGTCCTCAAAAATTTCAGTGCAAAAAATCATATTGATTCGTTGTCCTGTTGTTGTGTGATTGAAGGACAAACATTGAAGGACTTTCATATTTATAATCTGAATACATAAAAAGAAAAGGTGACTGACTGACCGATCTATCAACACACAGCTCAAATCACTGGACGCATCGGGCTGCGCATAGGTACAGATAGCTATTATGACATAGGCATCTTCGTCTGGTGGGAGGCTTTGGCCGTTGCTAGTTACCACCCTACCGTCAAAGACGTGCCGCCAAGCGACTTAGCGTTCCGGCAAGATGGCGTTTAGAAACAGATTAGTAGTTTGGGTTGAATGTACACTGCCTTACCTCTTTCAAGTTAGCCCGCTACCATCTTAGGCTGCATCGTCACTTACCATCAGGTGAGATCGCAGTCAAGGACTAACTTATCATCGAATAAAAAAAAAAAGCTAAAAAAAGGAAATTTTGAAAATTGAACTAGAAGGGGGTAAAATAGGGGTTTGAAAAAACTCAACGTGAGCGAAGCCGCGGGTAAAAGCTAGTTCACAAATCACAATATTATAGTCAGGATGCTCGAAAAAGTTCACTTTGTTTGGGTAAAAAGGTCAAACAGATTTTAGTCCTTAAGTTGATATACTCGTACATTCGGGAGAGCGATGACTTGTCCTCGGGCATAAAGAATCGCCCTTTTCGCACCAAGTTTCGTAAATAACAGTGTGATGCAAATCTAGATACTTTTATGGTTCTTAAACCTCTTCAATTTTGCGCGATTACATTTCCATCAGCGAATGTTTTCAAGGGAAGTGCCTCTAATGAAGTGTTTTAAATGAGTGGCGTTAATTAGTCTCTTATTGGTTTCGAGTTCTCCTTAATTACTGTTGCAACAATTGCCTTTTGGCACTGAAACAGTAAGTTATGTAACAGCTTGTTAGATACACACTGGAGTGTGGAAACCTCTTCTTATAATGACCTGCTGCTAAAGTGCGGTCACAGCTGGAACATGTTGGTGGCATTTGAAAACGCTGACTACATTTTCGTGTATGGAAGTATTACTGTGCAACGGAAAGGAGGGTAATTTGTATATCATTCTATGTATGTTTGTATGCAACTCTGGACACCAAACGCATAATAGGCCGATTTTGATGATTCTTACTTCCAAAGATTTGTGTTAATCCTGCTAGTGTCACTAAATACATGGCAGTAATTAAAAATCAAGACCATCAAATCAATTAAGATTTTATAAATCTCGAAAAGTTAAAAAGTAGACCAAAGTCTGAGCGCAGAGATTAGTTTTGCAATTTCGTAGATTGAGTTTGTAAAATGCCAAATACCACAATTTTTTTGAAAAATACAATTCCATGTTACTGAAATAAATTGTCAAAGGCAATTAATTTCCCGAGAGGTATCACTAGAAACCCACAAATACTATGTGAATTGTTTATGACAAGGAGATATTCTGCTAATGATAGGTGTGTGTAATTATTCTAAAGCTGCATCCGCACGCTTGGCAAACCTCGGCAAACCTTCACAAACGCAAACGTGCGGATAGAGCGTTTGCCATGGTTTGCCTACGCTTGCGAGCGTTTGTGGCCGATCCATCGAGTGTCGGTCTTTTGATCGCAAACCAAAGGGAATTTGCCACAAGCGCTTGCGTCTCCGTCCACACGTTTGCGCGCACTCAGTCTCGTTTGTGCACTGGCGGCGATTAGACGTGTTATTGTATTACGATTTACGTATCGCACCGTTAGAAATCTTCATTTTGTGAGTGGGTAAAAACGTAAAACTGGTCGACTGAAGACTTTTGAAGACGATTTGTTTATATAATTTAATTAATTAATTAGTTTTATATATTAATAATAATAAGTGGCGACTCCGCACCGGAAAATGGTATATAATGGTATGGTAATAGGTGGACCGACACCATCAGGCGACCCTCAGGGAGCCACTGGGTACAGGTGGCGCAAGACCGAAGCCTGAGGAAGTCCATGCAATAAACAGTCCAGCAGTGGACGTCTATCGGTTGATAAAGAAAAAAAAACAAAATATCTATTGAGTAGGTACATACTAGAATAGAGTAGAATATTTTTTTATTCAAATAAATAAACTAGGTAGGTACCAAGTGTTTTCGAACATACTACTAGCTACTGCTACTAATCTATAATATTATACTAAAACTGTAACTGGACAAATTGTGCACATGAAATATGTTTTGAAAATTTTAATTAGAGGACGCTTTACTAGATGACGTCCGCGACTTCGTCCTCGCAGATTGAGGTTTTTTAATTCCCGCGGAAAGTCCTTAATTTTCCGGGCTAAAATGTAGGTATGAGCTATCGCTATTCCACATTTCATTCAAATCGGTTCATTAGTTGTGGCTGAAAGAGTAACAAACATCCATCCATCCATCCATCCATCCATCCATATTAGTAGGATTATTGATCGATACTGAGCTTAAAACATTTGTAAAAATAACTTAAGCCAAATAATAAAGCCGACACAAGTTCGACGTCCGTCATGCTTGCCTGTTCAGAACATACAAACGCCCTCGCAAGCGTGCGGATGATTCCCAAATTCAAGGCAAACGTTTGTAGAGGTTTGGCGTTTGCCGTTTGCCACAAGCATGCGGACGCGGTATAATAGTTACCGACTTGGATATACCTACTTACCCCAAAGCATGTCTCAGACTATTTTTAACGAGAAGGGTAGGTATTTTATCTAAATATACTTTTATCGATGGAGTAAAAAATATTAGATTCAGATTTATTTGCGTATCAGTACCAAAATATTGTATATTTTACACACATTGTCAGTTTTTTGAGGGAGTACCAACACCGAAGGCTATACTTTACTATACTGCTAAAGAGATTTAGTTTATTTTGTATGAATATGGAATTTGTCTAGAATATATAAGAAGATTAATAAGTGTACAAGCATCAAAACATTTTGTCAAGTTGCTACGACTTGATTAAACAATATTGTGACATGGTGATATCGAGAGATGAATGGTAGACAAAGTCAACACAGAAGATTTAGATAGTTAATCCTGAATAGCAACAATGCCACTCATGATTCATGAATATCCCTGACTAGGTTAAGCGGATAGGGGATTAGTAGCAATGTTAAATTACACCATGTTTAAATTATGGAAATGATCATTGAATCATCTCAACCTGTCGCCACCCACTAGAAATTGGTCACAGGTCTCCTCCCAATGAGAAAAATTCGGGTGATACTTCACCAAGCTGACAAAGAGCGGATTGGCTAACTTTACACAATTTTGAAAACATTATGCAGGTTTCCTTACGATATTTTAAGTGTAAGTGATTTAATAAATAATAAAATATCACTTACCTTTAACGGAAAGCCTTTAGGTTAAAATCCTGGGTGGGAGCTATCTCCATTCCAAATTTTAGCCAAATTGGTTTATTCGTTATGGCGTGAAGTAGTAATAAATATACACACACACATATACATATAAAATTGTCACCTTTATAATATTAGTGTGATGTGATGTGACTCGGCTTGACAATACCTACTTAATGTAATGTCTAATTAATTAGGCATCAAGCTTTCACGAAGGCAGACGAGATAGAACGACTCAGCTTTAAATTTTAATAAGGTTCTGTTGCTAAGAATCTCCGAAGAGTGCATATCAATCACTTCAGAGTGTAAGCTATCGGATAACATGGCCTTGAAAAAGTTCGATGTTGATAGAAACGTGTGATAAAGTGTTTTGTTGTAAGGTATATAAAGAACTAGCTGATACCCGCAATTTCGTTTGTTATTTTAAACGCTTTTGGAAGCTCCAAAGAATTTCCTGGGAATTTTCCGGAATTAAAATACCACTATGAACGGAAGATTCATCTATGCTACCTCAATATATATAACAGGAAAACGTGACTGACTGAATGACTGACTGACTGATCTATCAATGCACAGCTCAAATCACTTGACGGATCGGGCTCAAAGGTATACAGATAGCGATTATGACGCAGGCAATGTAGGCATCCGATAAGAAAATATTTTTAAAAATTTAAGCCCTAAGGATATACCTAAAATAGGGGGTTGAAAAATCTAACTTTGATAAGTCTGTCTAGTTACTAGTACCTAGTGAATTGGCGATGGGTAGAGACGTTTTCAATTTCTGAGGTAAAACGCCTGTCGTTCGTTTCAGTTCGTCATCGAAATATCCTTTGGGAAAAGACTACAATATCCAGTTTCCGCTGCCCTTTGAATTGGGTTCTTTGGTCAACCCCTTTATTAACGTGTCAAGACAATTGCTAAGTCACGTGATATTTTTCTGCGATAGTATGAAACAAGAGCCAGTAAAATGAGAAGCTTCTTGAAAACCTGAAAATCTGAACTTTGTTTAATGGGCTCCGAAGTAATTTTGTTTTTGTAGTATTTTAATTAGGGTTTGTGCACGATTTTATCCGCGTGGAGATAAAAGGGGCCTCATAGATCCACAGATTTAATCAAAAAAATTGAGTCAACCCATTTCCTCCGTTGTTGTAATGTCCTGATGGAGAGTCCTTCAGCCTCTTACCTATATTATTTTTCATAATTATTATTGTATTTATAATGAGAAACTCTACAATAATATAAATAGAGAATATAAAATCAGAGTTGCGGTCCATTTATGATTCGGCCGGGAACTAACAGACGGCAGAAATGGTACATTATAAAATTGATAATAATTCATAGCACCTGTTTCCTGCTAACATGCTATAGATAATGGCAGATGTTTTTATTAAAAGTCGATAACAAGCTTTCGAAATGCTTAGTTAGCTTTATGCTTTACGCATAAAGGAAAATGCTCCAGAACAGCTTTACACCAAATAGCAGGGTATTAGTCTATTATAAAAAACGAATAGAGGTACAAGATTCAATTAGCCTAGTGGAAATAAACTTATAATACTTATTTAGTTAATTGAATTACTACTACTAGAGTAGGTACCTTACTGACTTAATCTTTGTTTTTCTTCACGTGGCTAGCGATGAGGTGAGAGTTGAGACATTAACCTTTTCTACCCAAACTAACCCTGTCTGGACGTAGGCCATCACTTCTCCATTAAATTGTGAGATTCGCCTTTGTCTCGCCCATGCGTCTACATTGAGATTTTGAGTCTTATATTGTATTCTACTGCAGGTCAAACCAAACTGAATCGTCCAGTATTATTTCTCATACTTATTTTTATCTTTGTTTACTTATTTTCATCGAATTCCGTGATTTTATCTTGTACTGCAACTATTCATTTAAATTTAACAACGCACCTTTACTCCGTATTGAATCATCGCTTCGTTTAAGATTCTTTCAGCAAAAATTGAGGATCGATATAATGTTGAAACAAAATGAAATGCCATCTACGATATCACATTCGTCATATTATATGATATCATATTCCTAACAAAAATTGAAGTTGATGCCAAGGCTATAATGACAAAAAATGAGAAATAAATGCATCCGTCTTAATATAAATAGCACTCTTAGTATATAAATAATAGCACTTTGGATCGGAACTGAACGTTTTTTTTCTTGTTTGAACAGTCCTTCATTCATAAAGTTATGCCCGTTCTTCCTTCACGAAAACGAAGAAGTGAGTTCTGAATTTGGAACTTTTTGCAAGGTGAGACGCGGTCCAGGACCACTGTAATAATGATTAAATCTTGTAGGTAGGCAACTACAAGTAACCAATCACTTTCTGAGCTACTGTTACCGAGTGCTATTACCTAGTCTCCAGACATGTCATTACCGTCGCAGGGGACGCTCTCGACAAATGAAATTGAAGGTAAGGTTATCAGACGAGTGGAAAAAATATACTGGTAGCATCGAATTATAACGCTTAGAATAGAAGTTAAACGACCTCCCGGGCGCAATGGTGAGCGCTGTGGTCTTATAACTGGGAGGTCTCGGGTTCGATCCCGGTGGCAATTTGGGAATTTATAATTTCTGAATTGTCTCTGGTCTAGTCTGGTGGGAGGCTTTGGCCGTAGCTAGTTATCACCCTACCGTTAAAAATGTGCCGTCAAGCGATTTAGCGTTCCGGTACGATGGCTTGTAGAAACCGATTAGGGGTGTACTCTTCCAAATTAATCCGCTTCCATCTTAGACTGCATCATCACTTGCCATCAGGTGAGATCGCAGTCTAGAACTATCTTATCATCGAATAAAAAGAAGTTTCTAACATAGTTCCGCTCCAAACGTAATCTCAAAATATCCAATGAATGTGTGAGTGTCATGTAATTATTTTCTGTACAT
The DNA here is from genome assembly GCA_038048805.1 of Hipparchia sbordonii. Lineage (NCBI taxonomy): Eukaryota > Metazoa > Arthropoda > Insecta > Lepidoptera > Nymphalidae > Hipparchia > Hipparchia sbordonii. The sequence goes on from CM076102.1 coordinate 6,932,237, forward strand.
TACTGATAAATACGTTTTTTATGATTATAGTGATAAATTATGACAGTCTTTCACAGCACAGTAGGTAGGTACGTCATTTTTTTTCTGTGCGACCTCGTCGTACTAAAGCGACGATACTGCGTAGTCGGACTTTTGGCTTATCACCGTATCGACTATTGTGCTTCTGAGCGTTATAGTTCGATGACTGGTGGTCTCATTTCCTCTAAGTTGAAGTAAGTAAGCCGTGGCACGTGTTCGCATCATTGAATTTAGTTCACTACGGAATGACCTCGAATCTACACCATGGAGTGACCTCCACTTCCCGTTTCGGACAGGCGTACTTTGATAAGAGAATACAATACTTCCAACAATATATTTACGAGTAAAATGTTGCCTTACGTTTCCTAAAAGATAGCTAGCTAGCTCTAGTTCTTGTTGGAAAACTAGATTTCAAGCTAAAAATTAAAAAATATAAGGTCATTTAAAGTGTAAAAGTAATAAAGAATTCTCGACTGTATTTGGTCACGGCGGCAGATCTCCACAGTGATTCTGATTAGCTATCTGAGTGGGGGATATTACAGTGCATTCTAATTATACTCTCTATTTCCTCACTTTCATAGTTTGATGGGATGGAAAATCCGACATGGCTGGAGAAGCGCAGTTGAGATGACGACTGTATGAGATACAGTGGTGACTGGTGACACACCGTCAACTTCCAATAGGTAATTTAGAAATATGGGTCCGACCCGGGAATCGAACCCACAAACTCGTTATCTGAAGTTAAATTTGCTAACCACTAGACTAGTTAGGTACTTTTGAAGAAAACGAATAAGAATAAAGCATTCAAAGATATAATTTTCTTTTTACCAATTATACGATCTTTTTGACGCAGCTCATGATACCTTAATCGCATTAAAAGAAGTTTAATCTGGCTTTAATCCTTTCTTTGGTTTCTATTAGGAAGATAAAGTCTCTGCAAAATATTCCTCATTGGTAAGGGTCATGACCACTGAGCCTATTTATTTACATTACCGACAGTGCCGTGATACGGATTCGTGTTCGGCCAAATACATCTTGATTCAACAAACCACGCGGCCACACTTGTCGCGATAATGCGAATATTCGCCGAATCCCGATAATGTAGCCGCAAATAATATAATCAGATGCGATAATAAGCGCCGGGCGTATGTACTGTCGACCACATTGTTTCGTAAGTGCTGCTTTATGGTCGAACTCGCTTAAAGGTCAATCGGCAAAACGTCCTAGTCGCCTTGTAGTCATTCAACGCAAGAAAACCAACCCCAAATACAGTACATACCTACACATTTAAATCACTGACCTAAAAAGTAGGTACTTATATAAAAATGTGCTATACCGACTCCTTTTTATATAAGTCTGATGAATTACTTTGCATGTTCATTAATTTTTCAAGCGGGTCGGTAGGTACTTTACAAATTAGAATGAATGCGAACAGAAACGAATTTTAACTGCTCCACGATCCTGTTCATGATTCGTGTCAAGAACAAATAAAGGCTCGGAGACTATAAAGCCTTTTAATAAATCTTATCTTCAGTGAATAGGCTGAGCGAAAGGGTTATCTGCCATCCTGCAATCTACTTTGTAATTCCAACTGAGAAAAATATTATAAGTTTTAATGCCATTGTCCATCTGAAGGCACAAATAATGGGCATTGTTATTTTTTTTTTGTGTTATATAGGTATTTTCTTAATTCGGCGGAGGAGGTTTGTATTCACGTCACTTTGAATTTTATTCGTGCAAGGGAACAAATTTTATCAGTGTCCACCTTGTGTTCATGTTTCTGCTTCATTACAAACTAACGCATTAAAAACTCTTTAAAAAAAATGTTTTTATGCTTTAGGGTATTGCCTAGTATTAGGTAGGTACCTATACTTTGCACAATATTCGAATTTGGAAATAACTACCTTAAAAAGTGTTGGACAACGTTTGGCTCATTAAACGTTGTAAAATCTTACGAATTTAATGTGCTGGACAACGGCCTTAACGCAAATATTAAGAATAACATTTTTTTGGGACTATTAATATTAAAAAAACTGCCTAGACGATTCGAGATTTTCTTGAAAGTTTGGGTCGAGACTCGAAAACGAGCGATTTCTTTTGAATTCGGGATTGTGTCGAAGGGTTCAAGTGTTTTGACATATTTATGTTAGTAGCAGCTATTGCAAGCATTTTCAATTCCTCTCTTACACCCAGAGACATCGTTGTCACTGCTTACACCTTTTTTAGAATTAATAAGAATTTCAATTGAACGTACTGGTGGGAGAAGCCAGTGGGTTCACGGATCGTCGGCCGAAATATCAATATATTTTTTAATTCCTGTGGGAACTCTTTACTTTTCCGTTATAAAATGGAGCCTATGTGTTAATCCTAGGTTTGAGCTATCTCCATTCAAATTCAATCAATCGTTCAAATCCAAATCAATACATTCGTTGTAGCGTGAAGGACTAACAAACATACAAACTTATAATATTATTAGTATGATATTTTTTATATTATGAAAAAGACGTGACTGACTTGGCCGAGGGTACTATCTCCAAAACATTACAAACGATACTACTTTCTGAATTTTCAGAAATATCCAAGGAACTCTTTGTTCTATTTATTTAATTCGTCTTTTCCGCTTTTGCTATTGGTAGATAACTATATAGGTATCTATATACCCCTTGCCTTTATCCATCGTTCGCAAGATGGTACCCTGGGGACCTATGCTATACCTAATAAAAATATCAGTTTGATACCTATACGATAAATAAACTAATTTTTGTCTACCTGAGTGTCCACGAGGACAAACTAATCACAGGTGTGCAATTAGGCGGACTTTAATCGAAGTCGGAGCAGTATTTAAGTCCGACTGACTATAAAGTATTTATTAATCCAGTTAGTCCAGTTGGCCCAGTAGATTTTACTAGCAAAGCCAAAAGTTATTACTTTAGGAGCTTTCTTTTGTATGTATTTACGTATGTTTCACCGTAGCGCCTAAACTACAGAGCCAATTTTCATGAATGAGGTGTCAATCGATTCGTTATTATGATTCGACATAGACTTTACACATTTTATTCGAACAAAATCAATATTCCCGATGTAACATCCGATTTTTCGCAGTAGAATTTCAGTTTTTTACTAATTTCCTAGTCGAGTAAATGCACGACAATATAAAAAGACAAACTAAAATGGCGAGAAAAGAACTCGAGTCAGTTATTGAAATGGAAACTATTGTAACCAGCCGGATTCTGTGCTCACGAATCTAGCTTTTACAACTTATAAACAATAATAGTAAGAGGCTACAAACGAGTTTTCACTACTCGTAGCACTCAGACAAAAGTAATTTATATGGAAATAAGTCAGCGAATAAAGAGTAAAATACACAACAGTACACAACAGATTGAAAGATAGTAACAACAACAGACTACGGCGCGATGTTTGTTTGTGGTTGCAATCGAAATTGAAAACAATTCGGTTGCTGTCTGAAATGTGAATAGCCTTCGAATTTGTTACTCCATTGAATGAATGTACCCAACCTATACCTACTAGCCCGATGTCCCTCCCATTAAACGTGTTGTTAGTTTATCCAATTTTTTGGTTAGCATCTATTAATTAAATCGCATTCCTACTAATATACACATTCCTTTCCATTGTTAATATTGCAAATGCGAAAGTGTGTTTCTTTGTTGGTTTGTCCTTCAATCACGCAGCAACAGAGCAACGGATCGACGTGATTATTTCATGGGTTTAGTTAAGGATCTGGAGAGTGATATAGGTTTTTTATCCCGGAAAAATTTGTTTTTCCCGAATTTGGGTTCCCGAGGCATTTTGAAGACCTAACTCCAAGCGGACGAGTTTGCGGGTAAAAGCTAGTAATGTTATAAACTATAGCTTTTCGTCCGCTACGTCACTGTTGTCTGGATCTTCGGTTCGAGTAAACACTCGAATCTCTTCCCTCACAAAATACGCTATTGTTCAAAAATTAAATCTCGCTGGCGTCTCACGAGGTCTCATTGTTGAAAAAAAAAACAAAACAGCATCACGTTACAAGGAACTGCTGTTAAGTTCCCACGACATAGAGGATGTTCCTTTATTATATAGAGGTTCAATCGGAAAGCTATTTCGGTGAATTTTCTAAATTCTAATACATACTGTTAGAGTACCCGCAGACTTACAATTTTCGAGTTGGACAACTAAATCGTAGAGTATCCCAATACGCATAGGGGCATACGGTACCGCCCAGCTTATCCAACTAAGCTACTATGCCTATAGTATACTCTGATATTTAGTTGTCCAACTTGAAATTGTAAGTCTGCGGGCACTCTTAATGTTGACAAATAACAGCATCAATGAGACGTACCTACCTAAACATAATGCTAAAATATTGTGTCTGTACCTACTACCTACGTCGTCGTTTTAAGGATACAATATTTCACCAAAAACATTTTCATGTAAAATGTTACCAAGACGAGACTATATGACTCGCACCGTAAAGAAGTTATCAGATTTCGTAGAGCCAAGCTTCTAACTCTACAAGGCCTAACTTCACAAACTCTACACCTTAGTCAAAATATGTGGCTTAGCTGTTTCGTTACTACAAGAACTATTGTATAACAGAAAAGTATTGAACAGTGGATAAATTTTCACCTTACGTCCATATGAATGTTTTCAGATCCAAGTGATCGAAGCCACAACTTTCATTAGTATCAGTCAATGTCGACTACAATTCCCAGTTTACCTAATGTTAATTCGAATAATTGAACAATAAAGAAAATATTGGTTAGTTGTATTCATAGGTCAGAAAACATTTATATACAAAAGAGACTTCGATATTTGAAAAACTAATAAAAAGCTCTTAGTTTGAATAGTACCTGGGAACCGGAGGATCCAGGCCAATTGAGCATCGTAAGTTTTTTCAGTTGTATGGACTCTTCTATGCAGCTTAGCTCAGTTAGCAATCTTCGCCGAAGGAAATCGGACCAGTAGAGGGTTTATATTATTAAACTTATTATTTATTTTCCTTCACCAAAAAACACTTCGAACACTCCGGAAACTTATTTTTTTTACAGGAATGTCTGGTTGAGTTAATAATTTCGGGCAGGTTTTCAAAAGATGAAGTTACTGTAGGCTTTTGTACTATTTAGGTATTCTTCGCAAATAAAATTGAAAATCTTATGAAAAACATCACAATAAATATAAATAGTCCGACGTCCATCCCGCTTCGTTACTTCCAACGATATGAGTTTGAGTTATGACTTATGAGTAATTGCACTGCAAGTAAGCTGAGGTTTCAGCGGTCGCGCCGGTAAATCCACTTAACGACTCCTCAGTCTCATAAAACAATAACAGCCGTAATAACTTTACTACACTTTGACCATTTAGAAATGTCCTACTTTGTATTGTAAATAGGGTGGCACTTTGGTTTCATATTATTATCATCATTTTCGTCAAAGACTTCGTGAACTTAGAGAAAGGAATAGATCCTTTTTTGAGACGGTATAAAAGTAAACGTAGTCTTGGCTAAGATAGCCTATAGAAAATTTTAAAAATATCTACTCACTGTATTACCTACACAGTATCTACAGTTCAGTGCAGTGGGTTCGCGAGTTACCCAGATATAGGAACAGCCGTTGAACTATTTACAAAGTTTCGGCTTTTATCAAACATCTCCTAAAAGTTTTCTTCTCGGGAGGGAAAGATGTAGGGCTCTAGGGAGTTACTTGATTTAGTGAATCACAATAAAATCAAGCAAAATGTTCAGCTACGTATTTTACGAAATTGGAAATTTCTAATTGGTCAGATCATTACTAGTAGAACTTACGTCATTAAAATATGCCTGTTCAAGACGCTGTCTCGTTTTGTTTGCTTTGCTATAATCTGGAAGACTTGATTGCCGTCGCATACGCATCCTTTGCTCACGTTCCATAGTCATCAGGTCAGATTTTTGAGACAATACTAGATAATGCAAACGATGCACTATGTCCATTTTGTACCAAAATATTATATTATTTTAAAGATTCCTCTTGAGGATTAGCTTTTTATACAACACTTTTAAGTGAAATTAATTGAGTTGATCCACTTTGCTAGTACCTAATTGTATAAAATATAAAAATAAAAAGAGCAGTTACTAAGTGTTAGTAACAACACAAAATCTTAGTTTGATTAAGCACTGCACGAAACACACTTTTTTTATTAAATCGGAAAAAACACAACACATAAAAAGACGAAGTTCGGTTGAAGTAACTACCAGGGAATCATAACTGTGTAAGCGGTTAGCCCGAAGCCGGGGGCGGGCGGCTGTCGACTGAGCCGGGCGGATGTAGTTTGCCTTTCCCTCCGGACGTTTCCCAGCAACCGTTTGCCAACAACACTCTTTTCGGCTGGGAATACACTCAATCCAACAAATCACTTTTCTATCTAATTTGTGTAGTTTTCTCGGAAAATCATTTTTCTATCGCAATTTTCTTTGATAGGTATTCGAAAACTTTCACCGTAAATGTTTTAATCGGACGCAAAACTTTGACAGTGCCAATGGAATAAGACAAATCAGGTTAATACTAATAGCGTTATGTGAACCTGATAACCTGATAACTAATTAAATTGTATTCTATGTCTAATATTAGGCTCATTAATTATTAAGGGTGTAGTTTGACGTGTAATATTCTCTTGGATCCATTAATGTGGCACACAATAATCGTTAACGGCGAAGAACATACTGGATATACGTTTGGCTAAAATATTATTAGGTACTTATTATCTCTGTACCTACCTGATATTTAGCAGAGATCCACAATATTACGTTATTGTTGGTATTATAATATATAAAAATAAGTAAAAACTTAGTGAATATTATGCGTATAACTTTTATCTGTGTTTTTAGAGATAATAATAATTTATTACTTCTTTTGTTGTTACATCAAAAAATATATTGAACGTTTCCATATTTTAGCCTATTTTACCTTACACATATCTAATATCAAATACCTATTTGAATCCTTGTTATTATTTGAACCTAGTTATTATGTACCTATACTATACTGTAGAGTGTAGGTGGTATTCGACCAGCTCAAGCCTTCATTTCCGTTTAGCTTATTGATACGCCTGTAGATCGTTTAATGTTACATTCTGATGAAATACCTCGCTTTAATAAGTAGGTACCTTTAGCTAGATACCTGGTGGAAAACTTTTTGGAAAAGCTTTCTAAACGTAGAAAACTTTTAAGGTTTTGCGGCACCTACGCGGGTATGATAAAATTTGGTAAACAGTCAATAGTTAAATATCGTTATGTCGTTGATAATAATATATTTAAGTACCTACTTATTTTTTAAGTTAACCTACGTACCTATTATGCTTAATTAATTACGTAATATATAAAAATCAATTTCTGCTCGTTAGTCTGGTTAACACTCAATTTTATTTATCAGTAGGGCCCTGTTTGGAGTAAGTATACATTTTTATATTCACTCTCAGCAATTTATGCAGTTTGTGTGAAATGCATACCTACCTAAGGTATCTACTTCCTACTCAGGTACCTATTTACCTACCTACATCAAACTATATAGGTAGCCCAAGTTTTATTTTCCATATAGGGAATATGAAGAACGTTGGATGGGTTATATGTAATATGGCTCTATAAAGCCTCTTCTTAAAGTTTTCCATAGCTTCTCAGACATGACTTGGTATAAAATGTACCTTTCATAAAGCTGTTGTCACAATATTCCATCGGTGAACCAATAGGCAGCAGTAAAACAAGTTCTGATTAGCCCTCGAGTTCTCCATAAACCCTATCTACGGGTAAATGAAGTTATTGGCTCGCGAATTGACATCGAACATGTTTTCCTATGTCTACGTATTCAGACACGTGTGTTAACATCAAACTAAACTCCAAGCTGTAACTGTCTATTTAACTTTATCTTTATTTAAGCGAAAATGGTTACGAAATGTAGCTAGAATTTCCCAAAAAATATGAAAGATATATTTGACTATTCTAAATTAAAAACGACTGTTTTAGTATTACGGTAGTCAGGTATATTTAAGCAAATAGTGGTAGCTGATACTCCGAATCAATATATAGAATACTTTATATCCTGATAAACAATAAAGTTTATCCAGGATAGAGGATGAAAGTTTTTGTTGAATTTGCTCCATAACTTCGTCAAATCTAAACCGAATTTGATAATTCTTTTTTTATTATAAATTGTGTACTATTAGAAATATTTTGTCCAATTTTGGTGAAGATCTACGAAATATTATCGGAGATAGAGGACATATATTTCTCGCGGATGGTAGCAAGTCACTCTAAACTTTTTCCACGCGGACGAAGTCGCGGGAATCATATAGTTATATAATAACCTCTAGTCGGTTTGAACATGACAGAGTAGGTAGGTACGTAATTCGGGGGAAAAGTAAAATGCGGTAGGAATTTACTTAGCCTGGTAGAGGTTAGACAGGCTTAGGTAAATTAGTGGGTACCCACCCACCAAGTTAATTTAATTTAGAAAATCCCAGGTGAAGATGTGGTATGCACTGTTGTTTTTGACTTAAGTGATGTGGTGGTGGTGGTGGAATGAAAGATATATTTCAGTAATATCGGAAGAGCAACTGACGTCTTGCAACTTGTTGCCACGCTCGAGGCGCCCAAGAGACTGCCAGATATGCTACATTCCTTCTTTATTTCAATTTTAAATGAATGTAACAATGTAATTCATAGAAAATATACTTCTGCTCAATAATTAATTCAATATAACATTATTCATTTTACAGAGGCCAACTTGTGGCTATTATGACAAATCATGATGCTACCACCGGTTCGGAATGCAGATTCTACTGAGAAGAGCCGGCAAGAAACTCAGTAGTTGCTCTTTTTAACAACAAAATGTTACAAATATTATGTAGCTTTAATGTAACAAATTCTTGTAGACAGCTGAATACAAAGCTGATTGCTTCTATGCAACTTTGTCAACAACTGTATGTCAATTATCTTGATTCAGTAATCAAAATTACATAAACAATATTGTATAAACAACTTAAGTGTAACATCTTAATATGTAATTTTATCACAGGAAACAATTTTAGTGAACTAAACATATCAGAGCAGATGTTATTACATCTTCAATTCCAGTAACGATTAAACTGTAACTAATCAATAAGCCAATCAGAGACGGACACTTCTTATTCTCGTTATCGTTCGATTATGTAAGATCAGCTATGTAAGATGGAACATTTCTATTGGAAAATTGTATGAACATCTTTTTACAAAATGTTTAACTTCCTCCATCCTCCTTCCTTCTTTTCCACTGAGCTGACTGATTTCAAGTTTTATGAAGTAGGTATACAAATCATAATATTGTTGTTAGCGATTACCATTTTTACGGGTATGATTGCCGGATAGGTGAACCCAGAAAATATCTGTAAGTGTCCGTTTCTGGAATATTCTTCATAAAAGTTAGAATTACAGTAAAAGTAGAACAGTTTTGGCTAGGTAGTTGACCGCAAAACAATCACCATTTCTACCTTTAAAAGATGTGACTACCTATGACCTCATTTGATGCGGTCAGATAAGACCTAAGGTGCTACTTAGTAGCATTAGAATTCAACTTTAAGATGCAATACTATATTGACGAGGGAACGTGGCAGATCACCAATGAGATGGACGGACCACGTGTGGCTACGGTGGATGTTCCGAAAACTCGATACATTTATTGGCCCGACTCGGGAATCGAACCCGAGACCTCGTCATCCGCAGTTTGAACATACTAATCACTAGACCAACGAGGCAGTTATTTTCCGCTCAGCTAAACGATAGTTGAAATAACTTAATCTTTTAATATCATGCAGATATTAGGCACCCGCTCTCAACTCAGCTGTATATTTATGGGCTGTCTCAAAATTACCTGACGGAGATTTAATTTGTATTACTTCCATAATTTTGAAAGGTTATTCTGTACTTAGAACAATTAGGTGATTTTTCTAAGTTATTAGACCCAATTACTGACTGCTTGGTGTCAATTATCCATAAAAATATTTCTAATCTAAAATTATTCCTTAAAATTATTTATTTTATTCAGAACCTATATCGCAAAGTTTTTTATTCTTAACCAACCTCAAAACGGAGGAGGTTCTGAATTTGACCCAAATTCAAATACATTTATTTGCAATAATGGGCAGGTAAGGCTATGTACACTGTTCTGTGCTCCAACCTGCCATCAATTTTTTTTTAAGCGTAAGTAATATACATACATACAACATAAATGTATTTAAATAATTACAAATTAGGTATGTTACTAATACAATTATTACATTATTTTATTTTTTGTTATTTAAATAACATAAATACTTAATATAATACAATACTAAATTCTAAATTAAAACTATTAAGTTAATTCCTTACGTTATTGTTTTATTGTAGCTACTTAACCAATTCATTTTTATTCATAACTGGTAAGACCCTACAGACCCATAAGCAACTCTCATGTGGACTATTTCCACTTATCTAGACCATTACAAGAAAATATGCTTTAGGAGTTGGCACTACGGATCTTTTTTAATTTTTTATACATATAAGTGGTTGAATAAAATCTATGTGATATTATGCATTGTGATCTATAATCATTGGTAAAGTGAGTTTGATCTCTTACCAGCATCTCAATTAAAATAGTTTGAAACGTGCACTTTTGAGTAGGCACACGGAATTCCAAAATTTATCTTTTCTATAAAGTAGTAATGTATTTTATCTAATCTGGAAAAACTTAGTGTGAAAAATATAACTTGACCATAGCTCGTTTATAATACGGAGCGAACGGTTTTCGCTAATTATTGCCTAATTGTCTCTTGTCATGGTGAAATATATGAAACCAAATCTCTCCGCCAAATATGATTGTACAATCACAAGATCGTACTTCATTTGGCAAGTTCGTTCGATCATACAAATATGATTCATTAACGTGGGTACCTTTTTCCTCTCCGAAGAAAAGTACTCTACTACTCTGAAGAAAATAAAAGTATTCCTAGGAATAGCTAAGATGCGCTAATTCTTTGCTCGACAGGCCCTTATAGTAAATAGTTAACCCACAACCATGTTTTATACTGCCATTTCTATGAAATATCCCTATTTTAAAATAAATACCAATTTGTTAAATCCACCCAACAGTGGGTAGGTCAAAATTCACAAAATAAACTTTCCATGCCATTAAGAAAGTTGGTTAATGTTTGGATTTACATAATGTACGTACATTATTCGGTACTTGTTGTTTCTTTCCTTTTTTTTTTTGACTGCCATTTTAATTTGACAGATTGGATTATTAAAACATCGCCCATCTCTCTGTTGTGGTAAACACAACGTACATATACCTAAGTAGTTTACAATTTTATTAATATCAGGATTTACCTACTAAGGGCCCGTTGCCTGAGTGGCCGGCACGGTTACGTTACGGCTAAGTTAGGTTTAAAGCTAAATGTGACAGCCGAAACAAGCAAATCGCGTTGCACGAGTCCTTTTTTAGTTAACTTTTGACTTTAACTTTAGCCTTAAACCTTACCGACCGAATGCGAGGGTTTACGGTCAAGTTAACCTCAAAATAAAACTTCAATAGACATTTTTCAATATTTTTGATGGATTGTGACAGTTTGTTATTTTGTTAAAAGTACCAATAAAATAAATAGTATTTTCCGAAGTGTTTATTCGCAAAATAAATTGAAGATGAGAGTTCCAGTGATGAAGAAAATATAATGGGTAGAATATCTTTTCCAAGGAAAAAAATCATTACACAAATAAATCAATGTCCGTAGCAGATCAAGTAAAACAGAGCAGCAGGAGCAAATGCAGAGTTTCTTGTCGACTCTTCACCAGAAATCGTCGATTCCAATGTGGTGCAGAAACGGCTCGAGGGATTAATGATGTGTATGGTGGCGGTGTCGCAAAAGAAAACACAGTGCGTTTTTGGTTCCAACGTTTTCGTTTTGAAAATTTCGACCTGCAGAACAAGCTCCGTGGACAGCCGGAGACCAAAGTTGATAATGAAGAATTGAAGGCTCTTGTGGAAGCGGATCGCAAACCACGTCCGAGCTAGCTGCTCGTCGGCTGTAGTGTTAGTGATAAAACTGTTAATGTGTGTTGTGTAACGGGACGAATTCCATACATTAAATATATTTTGAAAATTTTATTCGGAGGATGCTTTAATTATAGTATCGATACTGAGCCCAAAACAATTTTTTTTGAATTTTTTGTCTGTCTATCTGTGCGTGCATCACGCGAAAACTACTGAACAGATTTAAATGAAATTTGGTATAGTGATAGCTGATACTCCGGATCAACATATAGCATACTTTTTATCCTGATAAACGAAAGGGTTTATCCGGGATAGGGGATAAAAGTTTTTGTTGATTTTGCTCCATAACTTTGTGCACTGTAAACTGAATTTGATATTTCTTTTTTTAATATAATGTGTGTACTATTAGAAGTATTTTTTTTCAATTTTGGTGAAGGTCTAATAAGTATTATCGGAGATAGAGAACATAACTTCTCGTGGAGTTGCAAGTCACTATAAACTTTTTCCACGTGGACGAAGTCGCGGGAATTAGCTAGTTATTACATATTTTAATTAACAACAGCTCTTTAGATATTGTCAATAAGTTATGTACTTAAAGCTATTGAATATCTAATTAAATTATAACATTGTATCAGTATTGTAAATAGTTAGAATATGTTTTTTTAATAAAAGAAAAACCTCTATTTAAAATCTTTTATTTAGCTTACAATGTATGTATGTACAACAAAGTACCAAAAAATGGTTTATTTCCTTACTATTTCTGTATTATTGTTAATAAATGTGACTTCCTGACTTTCTTTTAAGTCTGAATATTCAGTTCCAATTGACTCCTCAGTCACCTGTAAAAATAAATAATTACAAACCAGCTTTTGCCTGCACCTTCGCTCACATCAAGTTAAATTTTTAAAACTCTATTTTCCCTCTTTAAGGGTTGAATTATCAAAACCCCTTTTTTAGCAGATGCCTACTTCATAATAGCTATACATATCTGTATGCCAATCAGTATGATCCGTCCAGTGTTTTTAGTTGTGATATAGTCAATGATTTACAGTCTTGATTTTGGTATGGTATTTTATTCATAATTACCATTAATTACCATAAAATATTTGGTAGGCATATTGATTTTGTTTGTGTATAATGTAACCTGTGTCACCTGGACCGACCTGGACTGAATCGATTGATACCTCATTCACTAAAATCGGCTCAGTAGTTAACACATTTTTATCCCGGAAAATGAGAGCTCCTGCGAAAATTAAAAACCTTTAATCCACACGGACGAAGTTCCGAGATAGTCTAGTTAAAATATAAACAGGTACTCACAGTTTGTGGTTTAAAATCATCATTTATTGATATATTTATAAAATGATCCTTCACATGCTCTATGGGGCACATGTTAATAAGTATAGTTGGGGCCAGTGTGTGTGAACGCTTTTTAATAATACTGTGAAAAATCCCTTTTTCCGTGATCAGTGCTTTGCATTAACAGGCATATTATTTTTCTTTGTAATAAAACTAAATAAAATGACTATTTCGACAAAAATCTTTTAGTTGACAATCCAAGAGACTGTAATCACTCCGTGTTGACAATCAACCACAAACATATATTATATGTTTGTGCAATCAACAAACACAGATGAAAAGACAACTATCACATAATCACAGACTAGAACACTGACTGTTATTTCAGCATAATGTTGCATGTTGATAAAATAATTCAACATAATAAGACTAAAAAACCGAGAAGGGAATCATTATTTACTGGCAGCTCCATTAGCTGAAGTTAATTTTGACGGGGGTCAAAATTGGCGTTGTGCAACGCCTATAATGGAGTTCAGAGCTCGGTTACGGAAAAAGTTAAAGTTAAATGTAGCCGCGGTTACAACTTTAACTTAACTTTAAACGGCCACTCAGGCAACGGGCCCTTATTTATCATAATTAAGATTCTCTACATGTAACAGCAATCTAACATATCGATTGTCATTTTAAATTACGAAGTAAGGTATTAACATATTTTTAAATTTTATTTTATCTAATTGTATATATCGCATATTTTCATATGTAATATGGGTAGTTTGATAATATATAATTTTTCATTTATTTTGAAGTTAATCGTGTCATATAAATTATTTCTCCGTCCACATACATTGTAAAGGCTATTTCAATTTATTGAAAATAAGTTATTCTCAATTTATGATTAAAAGGAGTTATTCAAAATTTCCCTTTTCCATATTAAATATGAAAGAAACGAATACAATACATTGTTATTAATAATTATTAACATATCCTTTTTGTTCTTTAAATTGAAAAATATATACCCAATGATTCTAATTATGTTAATTATAACTACGTTTTTAAATACTATTACATTTGTTTCTTCGAATTCGGGTAAAATACAACAATTTTCCATTTCTTTTAGTGATACTACAATAATACCTATGAAGAAAATATAATATGGCTTGCCTTTTCCAATTATGATGTTTCAAAACAATATATAAACTTTTCCATTGCGAAACGACAGCTAAGTCACCAATTGCAATAATTATAAAAGTCTAAATAACAATCTGTGGTGTGGCTTTTCCCACAACAATATCTACTTATGGATATTTTGATTATTTTGTTTGCGTGGCTTTTTGCTTATATTTTAAGCAACAGTATTTTAAGTTCTTAACCGCATAGCCCTGAGATACGATTATTTTATGCGTGGCTCTTTGCTTACATTTTAAGCAACAGTATTTAGCCCTGAGATATGATTATTTTGTGCGTGGCTCCACATTTAAGTACTAGTATTGTACTATTGTAACTGCATAGCCTTTTCGTATCAAGTATGACCCTCTCATTTACTATTATCATTAGCGTGATCATTATAGCGTGAGCATTAGCTCATTCATAGGTTGATGTGCTAACCTATTAATATATTTGCAAATGTTCTATTTGTATTTCTATTATATTTAATACTTAATATTAATATGTTATTAGAAGCTAGCTGAATAACAAAATGCAAAATCAAATACATTTTGTCGGAATAGACACTAAAACTTACAATTAATAACATATAACATTTTGTAGGAATATACAGTAAAATTTACAATTAATAACATATAAAATGGTAACAACTGGTTGATTGCGGAAAAATTTAAGCAATCATTGTTTTTTTATTGCATCTCATTTGTAGTGATAGATTTCAGAGTATAGATCCAACAAATCATTTTGACCGATGTCACAGCTGGTATTCATTATATAAGTGCTTGAAATATTTTTAAAATCTATGCATAGCAACTTTGCGAAAATATTGGAAAACTTTCAAACGCCCTAACAGCGCCATCTAGCGGGAATTTGCCCATGAGAAGATATAAACTTTTGAATTAGATATTTACTTGTGTTATAGATTCATACATAAATCAAATTAACAGTGGGTATTTGAAGTGAACAGTATTTGTACTTCCTCACTTTTTACTCACTTTGGTGAGATTCGTTAATACAAATTATCGGGTAAAATGAATGAAATCAATAAAAATAAAACCTAGAACTTACAAAGTTGTTAAAATAAATTTAAATCTCTACGATTGTATCCACTTTTGTATTTTTTGTTTTTGTTTGTTAATGCGTCAATAATTCCGCATGGTTTTTAATTTGTTTCAAAACTTTCTTGGACTTAATTAATTAAGCTCATTGAGATTTCCGCTATATGCATTAAATACGTATTTTTTTTTTTTTTAAATATCAGGGAATTAAATTTTTTGTTTTAAGTAATTATTATTAAGTTTATTCCCTTACTATGTAGGTAGGTACTCATATTCAACAAACTGACTTCATTAGATTTTTTTTTTTGGATACCTCCCGTTTTATTACTAATATTTATTGAGTTATTTTAACTTGGTTATCCGAACAGTACTTTACCCTATTATTGTTTACGCCTAAAACTTATAAAATGGGCGATAAACTATGCACACAAAATATTTGTGTCGGTAGGCACACAACAATTGTTATGCCAATCAGTACTATAAGGTGGGTAGGCATTTAAATTACTTGCGCAAGATGTTATGCTAAAACGTATGAAATTATGATTTATAATTACTTTAATTGATTCCATCATTGAAACAACTAGTTAATTATTGTATGGGAAATGGGAATACAACTGTTCGAATAACAAGTAAATGTAAACAAGCAGTTTTTCTTTGAAAAACTGATCGGTATTTACTTTCTTAATTTTTTTTTTTTGCAAGCAAAAGAATAATATTTTATTCTACTCACGATCCCATCCTCGTCGCCACTTTGTGGTGGTGGTGGTGGAATGAAAGATATATTTCAGTAATATCGGAAGAGCAACTGACGTCTTGCAACTTGTTGCCACGCTCGAGGCGCCCAAGAGACTGCCAGATATGCTACAAGTGATATAAGTAGAAGATCCCGGGTTTGATTCCAGGCTGAGACAGTAGAAAACCCATCCCATCTTTCGAATAGAATACTTTTCTATTCAAATAAAATTTATAAAGTACTTTCGACTCTACCACTTTACCCCCTTTAACAAAAATTTCTTGTGCAATTAAGCATGATTATAATATTTATTTATATTATGGCTTTTAAGTTTTAACTTTACAAGAAAAAGCAATGGTAGGTTATAATAGGTACCTACTTAAGTATTCGACTTACTCCTTTCAAGTCGATAGCTCGATTAATTAGTATCTACTACCTAGTATCTAAGTACAGTTACAGAGACCTATCTACATATACCCCACGAGACTCAAACAGATACCAAACTCAAAATCACAACATATTCTTGACATATTATTTACTAGCTAATGTCCGCGACTTCGCGTGGAGGTCGTTTTTTTTAAACATTTTGTTACGAAATCCTACAAAAGCACTTCAGGTTTAGGTAGTAGGTATGTAGGTACCTACTTAATAAAGCCCTCAAGCTTCCCTCAAGTGATCATAATTTTTCCTGTTTCATTCCTCAGCTGGTCTACTAAAACTGACGGACGTTTAACATGATTTAGGCATTTTTATTATTACTCCTATTAATTAGATTCTATCAGATAACCGTGATTTCGTCTGCGTAGTTAGCTCTAGATTGTGAAATCAATTTAGGTAAGAAAGGTAACTGGACAGACACGAGATTTTATAATTATTAATTTATTATGTAGGTATATTATTATTAAAGAAATAACTAGAGATACCTATGGATTGGAAGGTTCAATAATCGAATTTGACCACCGAGCGAAATCACTCTTTGCATTTTTTTTATTCGATGACAAGATAGCCCTCGACTGCGATCACCTGACAGTGACGATGCAGTCTAAGATGGTAGCGGGCTAACTTGGAAGGGGTATGGCAGCGTAAATTCAACCTATACCCCTAATCTATTTCTACACGCCATCCTGCCGGAATGTTAAGATCTTTCTATTCTTTAAAACACCCACTAAAATTAAGCTCAGCATACAATTATAGGTATATACCTAATATCGCTGGATGAAAATAAGGCAAAACAAAACTATATTCATATATATTTTATTCATTAATAAGGCAGTCAACTTTTACAGAAAAAAAAAAAAACATATTTTAAGTGTAAATCGAAAATTGAAAGTACCCCCGCCATGTGAATTTATGGCAGGACTATGTGCGATATACCTGACATCCAGTTTACTGCTCCATCATCAGATTCTCTTTGATCCTCGATCATCTAACACCTACTCATTGAGACCATTCTAATGAGACCAAGCACACTATATCTGCTATAAATTGCTGAGGAGTTGGGCATCCTGCAGACTACTTGAAGCTGCAGCATCAGCTCACGGTTACTATGCCTTGGAAATAATCGGAAGTTACAGTACCTACACCAAAGGAGGTGGGTTGATAAGGCCCAAAATCCGCCCCTCATACACTCGAAAAAAAAAGTTCCAGATTCGGGCAAATTGTAAATGTATTTATATACTTGAAGATATAAACTTTATTTTAATATAATTCTAAAATATTATATCAAAGCTTAAAAAACGACTAAAATGTATGAAAAAGCCGAAACACTCTCTTTTTGGGTAATATTTTCTGTAACTTACTATTTTTTTTATCACCTAAACTTTATATTAAAAAAAAGTTTATATCTTCAAGTATATAAATACATTTACAATTTGTCGAAATCTGGAACTTTTTTTTTCGAGTGTATGAGGGGCGGATTTTGGGCCTTATCAACCCACTTCCTTTCAAATCAATCGCACCAGTGAAAGTGTATAAAACCCGTCAATCAAGTAGGAAATGAGATGATCTTCGAACGCCTAAGCAGATTTTCATAAATTATAGCTAAGATTCATCTCGATCATGATAAATTTCAAACAGAAAATACTGCATCAAAATCGGTCCATTTGTTAGGGAGTTACGTGGGAACAGACAGTCACACAGATACACAGACACACACGTCAAACTTATGACACCCCTCTTTTTCCTTCGGGTGTTTAAAACAATAATACATACAATTCTCCCTTGATTGAGCCAGCATTTAACTAATTCATAAAAATAGCAACTTACATCAATATAACAATTTTTTTATTGATGCGTCATAATAAATTATAATGGTAAATGAAATTCGCTTAACAAGGAAATAACAAGTAACAGATTTAAGCAAGTGCCAAATATCTAAAACAAGACTTCCTGATACTTCAACGGCAATAATAGGCCAAGGCCGAGCAAAGTTAAAAATGTTTAAATAATAATGAATAACCAAGAAAGTACAAAAATAGGTATCTGTCTACACCATAAGTAATACTATGTTAATGGTATAGATCTCTAGACACTTAATTTTTAATTATTTGCAATAACTAAATATCAAGTCAAGACATCTTGTTTTTTTTTTTTCAAAGAGTATTTTAAACATGTTTAGTGTTAAATAGAAAGTTGTTAGTGGTGCTAAGTTTTATGTAGGCACCCAATCAACAAGCTAATCTCTCTAAGCTCTAATCATGCCATTGCTTTTTTAAAGAACATACTCAGTGGAAGTAGCACTATTTTTAAATCTATTATTCTAGATTAATTTAGAGTTTTTGTACAACAGAATTGGTACCAATGTACTATATACATATAGTAATTACAACAAATGAATATAATGTATCTTTAATTGTGCGCTTATTATGTAAAAAATCTAGCTTAACTACAACCTTTACATTGGAATTGGCATTTACTTTAAATACTTATTAATATCATTATTTATATTAAACCATGCAAAGATCACAGAAAATGTGGGTGTTGATATTATGATTAAAAAACTTCCAACATTAAAGATAAAAATACAATATAAACTATGAACTTTCAAACTATTATTTAACACTGTTTGTTTGACAGAACAATAACCTAACAATTTGTTCGACTAGTTCAAACAAATTATTTGATTGTTCTTAAAACAATAATATTTTATTAAATAAGTACACCAATACATAATGATAATATAATACATATTTTATCTTTTCATCTATAATACCTAGTTCTTTTATTCTATGAATTGCCATCTCAATCTGGTGGTAAGTGATGATGCAGTTAATGGAAGCAAGCTTGCCTGAGGTATAGCAGATTTATTAAATACATAACCCGATTCAAAAAATGGACTCTACCAAGAATAAATCTAATTGATGATAGATTGATTAAATGACCATTTTTTCTGGTTTCTAGCCCAGGTAAAAATATGTCATTTCATTTTATGGAAATCTGAAAATATCATAGATATATAAGTGTTTACTTTCATTGTTTAGACAGTTAATATTCAAAGAATTACACTTTTTTTTTAATGGTATGCACTGATATTAAACTAATAAAAATCTAATAACTTTTTCATGAGTGTAATACAATATACAGAAAATATTGGTATACATACCTTAGTCTTAAACTGATAATCCTTAACAGTTATAAGTTAATCAACAATCATACTTTTAATTTACAACAAATATACAATGTAAAAAGAGCTATGCACTAATCAAGTGTAAATATGTTCAAAACTCTAAAAATAAATATATGAAAATATACTATACTTCTGATATTTTTGATTTACCATTCAGTTTACCGAGCTGTCCCAACATAAGGACTGTGTTAATTAAGTTTTCTGAATAAATACGCTGGTTTGTTTCCATTCTCCTCAACTTTTGTACCACATATTTAGAAAAAAATTCTAATTCATTGTTGTTGCCCTGAGATCGTGGACTTGTGTCTTCTGAATTCCGTTTACGTTTAGCACCTCTAGGACTAGACTGGTTTGTTGTAGCTCTAGCTTTTCTATTAGAGTTCTCAATTGACTTCTCTTCCAATTGGCTATTAACAAATGCCAGGTTGAGGTCCTTCGCAAGGTCATTAGCCTCTTCTTCATTTAGTTGAATTGTCAAATCATCTGGCACAGTAACCATAGGTATATGATTCTCGGAGAAAAGTGGGGATGGCAAGAAAGAAACTTGTTTACGCAGCACCTTAACAACTGGACTTTTGGGTTTAATTTTAAGCTCATTAGTGCTACCATCTATAGTGTGTCTTTGATAACTATGCTCTTTCCTAACTTCTGGTTTGGTTACTCTGTTCGTTTGTTTATTACTCCAAAAGTTGACTTTAATTTTAGGTTTTGGCTTAAGCTTCCGTTCAACTGGCTTAGGTTTACGTATAGGAGCACTAGGTAACTTGTATCGGACATTGTCATCGTCATTTATAATTGTATTCTTCCTTGATTTGGATGTTTTTGGATTGCTTTCAAATATTTTTGTGTTTAGTTTGTATCTTATATTGTCATCATCTGATTGGTAGCCATTTTTTCTTAACTTCCCATTTGCACTTTGCTTCATATTAATAAAGATGATAGTTCTATCTGAAATAATAAAGACTAAGTTAAAATAAATAGCTGAATAACTTCGTATTTTATTATAATATATAGAGTAAAAAGATATTATAAGTACTGTGCGTAATAGTTTTCTTTCAATCTACGAGAATGTCCGTCCGTATAAGTCGGTCCTATCTGTATAGTTTCCCGCCTAAATATTAATATGAATATTCGCAATATTAAGTAGAATTCACTTAAAATTAACAGCAAACTGTTAAATAAATAGCCTAACCCACCCAAAATATCAACAATAAGCCTATATTCATACAATTTAGATTTATTAGTTACGAAAAATTCTACTTTTGAGGTTATATGATGATATCGCATTAGGAAAAAAGAAATAAATTATTGCCATGATATTTTATGTCAGATCTAATCTCTTTAAATGTTTTCACGTATTAATAATT
This sequence comes from Hipparchia sbordonii, assembly GCA_038048805.1. NCBI lineage: Eukaryota > Metazoa > Arthropoda > Insecta > Lepidoptera > Nymphalidae > Hipparchia > Hipparchia sbordonii. Next base: position 6,953,530 of record CM076102.1, read on the forward strand.
AAGATTATTACGGTATTCAATAGAATAAAATCGTTATATGCTTTATCATCAAGAGTTTTTAATGGCTCTGTATATTACATAACCAAAAGTTATAATAGCACACAACTTACCTTAGTATTTTTTAAATATCGTTTAAACACTTGATAAATCACAAACACAAAGTAAATAATATTTTTTTGGAAACAAACACGAATCGAATAGGTAACACAAACACACCACAATTTAGCCTACATGACGCATACGAGTTACAAAAATGGCCGCAAGGGGCGCTGCGAACGCGCGGGAAATCGCTACGTGCTAGGACTTTGGACAGAGAAGCATTTGCAAGGCGACCTATCAGCTACAGCTCGACAGAATACAGATAGCTTCAGCGGCTGAGCGGCATTTTCTAAGCGCTTCGACGCGCGGCGGAAATGGAAAACTCTTTATTTAATTTAATTATAATAATAACTAGCTTATGTCCACGACTTCGTTGCGTGGAATGTGGATTTAGTTTTAAAAATCCCGAGGAAACTCTTTGATTTTACGGGGTAAAAAGTAAAGGGGTAGCCTTCGTCACTCTTCAGGTCCTCAACTATACCCAAGCAAACAATCACGATCCGTATCTCTATTGAGGCGTGATTGAAAGACAAACCAACAAACGAACACTTTCGCATTAATAATATTCGGTTTAAGGATAGATATAATGGTTTGATGATTTGGTTTGCGTAATTACGTTTTTAATCGCAATGATAATATCTATACATACAAATAAATAAAATTGAAGTGTCTGTTTGTAATATCAAAAGAACAGCTTTTTACTAACTGCATACGAAAGAAAACAATTTTTAAAATTTTTGGCTGTCTGTCTGTCTGTTTGTTGCCGCTAATCTCGGGAACGGCTAGACCGATTTTGACGAGACTTTCACTGGTAAATAGCTGCAGATATTATCGGGCATCGTGCTACTTTTTTAACCGACTTTCGAAAAAGGAGGAGAAGGAGTTTTTTTTTTATAAAGAATATTAGCCAACCTGAAGTTGACTAATATTCTCCTGTCCCCTCCAAATAAGCGGAAAGCTTGTGTTAGGAGTGGGTACGACAATAGTGCAACGGGTGGGATTTGAATCTGCGACCTTACAGTTTTCAGTTCACACCTTCAACCGTTGGGCTATTGAGGCATTAAAATTTCTCTACCTCTGTCTATCGATATCTCCGTGATTTCTTAACCGATTTGCGTGAATCTTTTTTTAATCGACACAAAAACTTTGCGAGATGGTCCCATAAAAACTTCGGGTTCCAACTCCTCAATCCTGATGCCGCAGGGGTACTGCTCCCCTAAACTTTGGGGATTTAGGAACTGTTGATTATGAATAGTTATTGTAGGGACCAAGTAAAGACTACATGGTTAAATTCCAGGACCCAACTCCTCAATCCTGATGCTGAAGGGGTTCTGTCAACGTAAACTGTGATGATTTAGACACGCGGACGAAGTCGCGGGCGTCTTCTAGTTTTATCTAAAACGTGTATATGCAGAATGAAAATCCGTTCACTGCTTTTCTCAGTTGGTGCGGCGATTTCAGTTGCCAACAGAACAATTAACAATATTTATATAGGTAATAAAATATTCTGAAGTATCAAGTAGTAAATAAGTAGGTACATACTATAGTCTATAACACATATCGGTGGCTCCGTAGAGCGTCTTTTCTGTCACAAGAAGGCACAAAAGGTCACATTCAAGGTTGAAGGTCAGATTCAATGTGATTTATGGCTTACGTAGGTACCTACCTAATTATCCGTAGGAAATATCTTTGACCTACCTGTCCGTTTGTATGTCACAATCACAAAGATTTCATTCAACACACAAAGGACAGATAGAGAAACTTGTTTAGGTAGGGATATTAAATAATGTACTCATGATGTACCTACTCGTATAAAAAATATTTTCTCAATTTAACAGATATCCCATAGAAATTACAAAATAAGTTTAGCAGGTGATTCAGTTCACATTGTAAAAATACAGATCTCAAAACATAAAAAAAATGTGAAATACTTATTGAAAAAAATAAACGTGAGCCGCTAAATTCTTCAATTGAATATAGCATAGTGCTTATTTTTTTATTTTTGAACCAATTGTTAATTAATTTTTTAATTATGACGTACCTACCTAGTACTAATGAATCTTCGAAATAAAAACTGGCCCGTAGCCTAGGTAGGTAGGTAAATGAGTGGGAGCAAGAAAGATTAAAATATATACAAAATAACATACTATAGAGTAGGGAATGCAAATCTCGCGAGATTGAGGCTCAAGCGAAATCTCGCGAGATTGTAAATAACAATACTGCGAGATCTCGCCAATTTCGAGATCTTGCGAGATTGGCAGTTTTGTGTGTTTTTTTGCAAATAATCACAATATTTGAATAAATTTGAAAAAAAATAATAAAAATTATAAGGAGGTATTATAAGATAACATTTATTTTCACGAATTTTTTTGCATCAAATTGTGTATAATTTTTTAATAAACTTCTAAGTAGTAGTAGTACTTTGACGTTCGTATCTATCAAATCACTGTGGAAGCACTGTATACATAGCACAGTTTGGTTACCTATTGCAAATTTTTTTATTTTTTGAAAAGCAACTGCTGAGTTTCTTGCCGGTTCTTCTCAGCAGAATCTGCATTCCGAACCTGTGGTAGATTTATGACGTGTCATAAGAGCTACAAGTTGGCCTACATGAAATAAATAAATTTTGAATTTGAAATATCAAATGAAAAAAAAACAACCAGTTTTCTTTTCTAATATCAAACGAAAATCTTTTAGTAATTTAAAAATTAATTCGCCCACCGAACGAAACCGACAGGTTGCAACTCCGTCCGTGTCAGTCCGCGCTTCGAATAAGACTTTTTTATGCTCGAGTGCAATCTCGTTAATCTCGCGAGATCTCGCCCTTTTTTCGTCCGAGATCAATCTCGCTAAAAAAGGCCGAGAACGAGATCTCGCGAGATCGAGATTGCATTCCCTAATATAGAGGTACCAGTGGCGGTACCTACCTATATATGTCATTCTGTTCTATATAGGTATATCTTATTTTATACTGAGAAAATAAAATCGGCAGAGCTTAGCGACCTATTTTATCGATTCCAACCTGTATAGCTGCTATATAATAATATAACGTGGGTTAATAAATTACGCTAAACGTACCCTTATTTATTAACGTTTTACTAGTAGGTACAATTAAAGTTGGATACAGGCTACTTTCCCAATCAAAATTCCTTGCCTAATTTTATTAATCAATGATATTATAATTATAGGAAATAATAATTATATATTATATTTAAAACTTTATCTTATCATTTTGTTATAAGTACCTAGTCTATTTTCCTCCTCTGTGTCTATTCAAAAAGGTAAATAAATACAGAAAAATATTATGCAAATTGTAGGGGGATATCAAATGTTTTTTTTTTCTTTTGTCCTCTCATCAGCTGCAGATCTAGGGTTCTTTAATCGAACGTTAGGCTTTGCACATCCACTGACGTGACATCCCATAATAGTAGAGCATATTATGGTTTATTATGCTATGTTAGCCAATAATATCAAATGTTAAGTAAGCTAACTATAGAAAAGTGGATATAGGGACTCACCATATGATTTTTCATGGATATCCAGCCCATTTTCACACGGTACTTAATTTTTGATTTACGTTCCGTGATTGCTAAACCTCCGAGACCCGAATAAACAAGAATTATATTTATTAAAACTCGATAACCGAGAGACACAGCTGACGCAAAACGTAGGTTATGTCAGTCCGCGAGATCTCATCTCAGATTCAGACTGAATAAGTGGGAGGCTGTGCGCATTGCGGCACATTTCACTTTGAAAAGTTATTGTTTTTGTCACTGTAGCACTTGTAGGACAATATTGTAATGTATAGTGACTTTCGTTATTAATTCTACCATTATTATAAACAGTTATATTTTAAACAAGTAGGTAAAGTATTATTAACTATTACTTACCAAGAGTTAGATGCGATGAAATTGCTGGTAACTAATTTTTAACTAGAGCTATCTATAAAGCACTATTTTTATGAAGTATGTTGAGCGAAATTGAAGATTATTTTATAGTTTTAGTACACAGACAAAATAGCGGGAAAGATTGAAATATATTGATTGAAGGTTGGATGTCTAGTCCGCATGGCCCGGGAGCCAGTCGCAATGTGGCATGCGCAATTGGTCTGCGAACTGAGGGGTTTGTTTACGCCGAACGCGATCTTTGTTCTGATGTTGAAGGTCTTCTTTTCAAAAAAAAGTGTAAGGTAGTATCTTCCATGTTGAATCTTCGCTGGTCTTTGGAAACGAATGATTATAATTTTTTTTTATAAGAAAAGATCTTAATCTATAATTATATAAAAAGGCTTGTCCTGACTGACTGACGATCAACGCACAGCCTAAACCACTGAAGTTAGAAACTTGAAATTTTGACAGTAGGTTCCTTTTATGACGTAGGCGAGCACTAAGAAAGGATTTTTCGAAATTCGCCCCCCAAGGGGGTAAAAAGGGGGGTTAAAGTTTGTATGAAACTCCGTCATTTTTCGAGTTATACTCATGAAATTCGGTATTTAGGCTTTAAATTGAAAACAAAAAAGTACGTGTTTCACAGTTTTTAAAAATTCTACCCCCTAAGGGGTTAAATAGGGGTTGAATGTTTGTATAATAGTCCTTCGTTCTTCAAGTTATTTTTCAAGTTACGTTTATGAAACTTGATATTTTGGCTCTTGATTAAAAATAAAGAATTACGTATTTTACATTTTTTTTAATTTCTCCCCCCAAGGGGGTAAAAAGGGGGGTTAAAGTTTGTATGAAACTCCGTCATTTTTCAAGCTATACCCATAAAATTCGGTATTTAGGCTTTAAATTGAAAACAAAAAAGTAAGTGTTTCACACTTTTAAAAAATTCTACCCCCTAAGGGGTTAAATAGGGGTTGAATGTTTGTATGATAGTTCTTCGTTCTTCAAGTTATTTTTCAAGTTATGTTTATGAAACTTGATATTTTGGCTCTTGATCAAAAATAAAGAATTACGTATTTTACATTTTTCGAAAATTCTCCCCCCAAGGGGGTAAAAAGGGGGGTTAAAGTTTGTATGAAACTCCGTTATTTTTCAAGCTATACCTATAAAATTCGGTACTTAGGCTTTAAATTGAAAATAAAAAAGGACGTGTTTCACGGTTTTCAAAAATTCTACTCCCAAAGGGGTTGAATGGGGGTTGAATGTTTGTATGAAAATCCATAATTTTTCAAGTTAATATCGAGCAACGGATCTACGTGATTCTTTGATGGGTATGGTTGCAGACAGTGTGTTATAGGTTACTTTTATTCGGACAAAATCAGGAGTCCGCACGGGATTTTCAAAGAACCTAATTCCACGCGGACGAAGTCGCGAGGGGACAGCTAGTTTTTTATATAAGTAAGCCCTTGACTGCGATCTCATCTGACGCTAAGTGACATTGCAGTCTAAGATGCATGCTAACTTGAAAGGGGGCAATTATAATTAAACCCATACCCCACGCCATCGTAAGGGAACCTTCAAATAAATCTTTCCTTCTTCTTTTTCTTTTTTATCAACCGATAGACGTCCACTGTTGGACATAATTCTCTTGTATAGATTTCCACATGCATCGGTCTTGCGCAGCCGGTATCCAGCGACTCCATGCGATTCGTCTGATATCGTCGGTTCATCTATAAAATCTTTGTGTACCTACATCTACTTATTAAAAACTACCTATTTTTCTGTGTAAAACTGAACCTAATTCTGAGTCTGATTTTTGCGCATTTCAAGAATAAGTAGGTACTTACATAATTATAATGATACAAACAGTCAATTATTACCTATTATTAGCGCTTGGACCGCTTTTAAATATTGATGAAAAGAAGTCTAGTTCTAGTCTCTAGAAGTCTACAAAAGTAATATAATATTAATAGTATTCTGTAATTTAAAGTAACTTTACTACAGGAATCTAGGTAGGATATACCTGGTACGTATCAACGAAAGTTATCAAATTTCTAAAAGTTAGATACAGTGTTCTTAAAAACTTCACAATACACGGTTGTAAAAGTAATTAATTTTATTTTAAGGTAATTAATTTAGTATAACATTATTAAACACTTACTTGAGCTCTCACTGCTGCTAGATGTAGCTGCGTAGCACGGTAGTCATACTTTTTTATTGAAATTTCCTCCTGTAACAGGTAAAATTTGTTATTTCGCTATTCTTTCATGTGTCAGTGTTTATCTACTATATAAAAATAAGTCGGGTTTTCCTTCCTGACGCTATAACTCCAGAAAGAACGAACCGATTTCCACGGTTTTGCATTCGTTGGAAAGGTCTCGGGCTCCGTGAGGTTTATAGCAAAGAAAATTCAGGAAAAATTGGAATCTAATTCCACGCGGACGAAGTCGCGGGGGCAAAAGCTAGTTAGTTCATATTATAATTTTTAAATAAATATTTTATGAAAATTTTGAGTACTGCCATCTACCAACGTATGGTTACGTCACAAAGTAAACGTCAAATAGGTCTGAAGCTAGTCCAGGGTTGTTTTCAATGTTGGGAAGAACTAGTTAAATTAAAACGACGTAATATGGGGAACTCTATGTAGATGGCTCTGACTACGTTTGTTACACGAAGATATAATATTCTACAGTCACCTAATTCTTCGTGCTTATTTACATTATAATATATATAACGCGGAAATAGATGGCGCTACGAGTTCAATTAATTTGGCTTTATTTGGTGATGGTGGTCAAAAATGGTATTACCACCGTAGTAACATAAGCAAAAGTGAATTCTGAAGGAGGAACTTTATTAATATCTTAAACAAAAACTTCTTGGCGAATTTAATAAGTAAGTAAACAATATTTTTTTCAAATATTTTTTCGCGATAGATTCGGTTTTTATTAAAATAGGTACGTATTAGATACTTAGATAATAAATTATAAAAGACATAAATTCGGCAGTGGGTAGGTACATGCTAACGGGGCTACGAAAAGCAATTTTGAATTCCCTTTCACATCTCCCTTTCAATACAATGTCAAGTTGCCAGTAAATCCACGTCTTCGGCAATACCTACCCATCTTCATATTATTACTGCCGTATATGCACTATATGCATTCAACATATGCGACTTTTGAGGGCGCTTTTACTCTTTTCACATTTTTATTGAAAATACATCAGTGAAAAATGTGGAGACGAAAATGCTCGCTGACAAAATGCATTGAAATAATAGACGTATCTTCTATCGTATGTTCCAACCTATTATGTATCATACGATAAGATATAAGACATTTACATCTATTTTCTATATTCAGTCTTACTGTAACCTATAGATATGGTGCATTTACATATTCGCGCAAGGAACTATTTAGCGCCCTAATCTAGTATGCGAGTTTACATCGAGTTCTGAGCCACCATGACACATAGATACGTACGGAGACACGTAAATTTTTAAGCTTTTTTATTCCTTCTCCTGAATCTAAAGTTACCTGATTAGTGACTGTACTTTTTTATATGGAATCGTCACTTCGATGCTGTGCGTGCTGCATCCCTTTCCCCTTCCCCATACAGTTTAGATTAACGTTTCAAGTTCCAGTTTTCAGCTTACCTGTATTTCGTTGACTTTGCTGTAGATACTGCTTTCTAAACTGCGAGCTTGGACTCGTGCTAGCGCATCTAGGCCATCCTGTTAAAAAAACAATACATAATTGACAGGTAGAGTTCATGAATAAAATTATAGAGCATTAAGGTTAGGCGGGGATCAAAGATTATAATATAACATTATGTAACTTCGAAGAAAATTCGGCTTGACATTTTCGATCTCTCAGTTTGCAAGTACTTAGTACTATAAACTTTGCTTTTGCTAAGTTATACTCGGTTTCGAAGTTTGTTGCTCAAGTAATTACTACTCGTGTAACTTCTGGGTGTGTGGTTATCCAATAATACGTTTTTTGGGTTGCTATCCATCATGATGTTAATTTTTTTTTATTCGATGAAAAGATAGCCCTTGACTGCGATCTCACCTGATGGTAAGTGACGATGCAGTCTAAGATGGTAGCGGGCTAACTTGGAAGGGGTATAGCAGTGTAAATTCAACCCATACCCCTAATCGGTTTCTACACGCCATCGTGCCGGAACGCTAAATCGCTTGGCGGCACGTCTTTGACTGTAGGGTGGTAACTAGCCACGGCCAAAGCCTCCCACCAGACAAAATTATTCCGAGATACAAACCAGAAAGGTAAACTAATGGCTAAGGAAGCTAAAGGCCTGAGCGCTTGGCGGGTTTTCTTTTCACCTGCAATTGCTTAATTTGTATTTCTAGATCTATCGCGTCTTTCCGTAGCTGCTCGTAGTTGAGGCGAGCCTGTCCGCCAGCCATCCGGTCCAGCAGCATCTCTCCTCGCAGCACCGGTGGCATGCATTCCTGTGGACGGAAAGACTTCTTTACTGTTCAGTAGGGTTAGTATAAGATTGAATTCGATTGATCATGTATTCGTATTGGATGACATTGGGCGTTTTTTCACTAGCCGGTATGGCGAGGACGGCGCCGGCGCCGGCACCAACAACGGCAATGGCTCGACGCCGTGCCGTCGCTCCATTTTTCCACTGCGCCAATGCCGGCGCCGGTACCGGTGCCGCTGTACGTTCGGCTACGCGTCCCTCTTCACTAACTTCGCCCCGCGTACACACACACGCACACGGCTACTATAAGTACACAATACCTAATTATGCAGTCCTGCCGGCCGGCAAGGAACGGGAAGCTTTTTGTGCCGGCGCCGGCATCGGGCCGTGCCGTGCCGGCTAGTGGAAAAACGGCCTATACCGGATCACTCAGCAGGCGATGGAGATAACTATGCTATACAAAAGTTATGATTATAACATTTGCGTCACCAGCACCTTGGGACTTTGGTTTCAACAAACTGTATGTGTCCCTCGCATCACCTCTTCAGCTTTACGATTCATTATAAGTACCTAATAGTTCTTCTACGGATCTTCTCATGTCATAGTTAATTGAAATAGTCCAAAAATCTTCAAGTTTTCAAGTCTTCTTTATCACCAAGTGTTATGTTTGTGTTTTTTCAAAATTATTTTACATGAAAAAGGGACACACATACCTAATATCATTTTACAAAAGAAAACAAAAACAAGTTTCTTTTATACCTACAGCATTTTCATTAAACAGTCTAAAGTAGAGTTTACACGAAGCCAGTAATGCTGGCGCCAGTCTGCAGACAAGCCAGCGTTGGCCTGGCCCTTGTTGTTTAGACGCGGCCAATCATTCACTGATTTTTTCTTCTGATGTGCACACGTTTGGAAAAAATAATGAATACGCGGCAAAGGCTGTTGAAAAAGAAATGTTTAAGGAATATCTCTGCACTATTAAGAGAAGAGTTGATTGATATATCACAAAAAAAGGGAGCGAAACGAATTTGAATAAGAAAATGGTTAAGCGATAGACCTGTAACTGGAGCTTCTGCCTTGTTGCTGAAACAACTAAGATTAGAAGATCCTTCTGAGTACAGGTTGGCGTTGCGGGTTACTGCTGAAAACTTTCCAAATAAAACAACAAAGAACACACACCGTACGGACGTTCGCCAGTGACTGGCGAGACTCGTCTACACGTGTCCGCAACGCTGGCGCGGGGGTCGAAGGGTATGCGGGCGGAGGTCACTGGCTAGAAAAATAGACGGTCGCTCTATTCTCGCCAGCGTTGGCAGCCAGCGCTGGCTTGGCTTGAAAAACTGTTTACACAAGGCCAATACCAAGCCAGCACTGGCTGCCAGTCTTATTGGCAGCCAGTGTTGGCTCCGTGTAAACTATGCTTTAGGATATTTTTTTCATATTTTTCAGGCTTTGACATCCATTTATACTCTGTTAATTATCCTCATTCTTTGTGTATTCCCAAATCTATACTATTATAATAAAGAGGGAGCGCGAATTTTGTGAGTTTGCATGTATGTCCGGAGCAAACTTTGGAACCACCGCACCTATTACAATAATTCTTTTACCATTTCAAAGGTACATTATTCCAGATGGTTATAGGCTATAATTATGTTATTAAATGTATTATGGCTAGATATTATGTGCAAATTTGTTAAAGAAGTCGGAATTTTTTTTGACTCTTAAACGTTTTCAAGGCGTGCGCTGGGTCATATACTGTTATTGGATGAAAATGATGTATGGGTGAATAGTTCCTCTTAAAGAGTTCTAAAAAAAAGTCCGCGATAGCATATGTCTATATTCTAAGGATAACTTACAGTAACCATTTCTATCTTTCAAATTTTGATTAAAAATAATGAATTATTTTCGAAGCTTCTTTAACCGATGTGATGTCAATCTATATCTAAATAAATATGTTTATTATCGTAAGTATTTAATTTAGACCATATTTGCCCTTTACACTATACAATTTAAATTAATATCTTAGGAGTTATCGGAAAATTAATTTTTCCGCGCGACAAAATAATAAAATGGTGCCGGCTGGCGCGGCGGGGCACGGTGGCGGGTATCGGTGCGGGATATTCGTGTGGTTCCTGTGGTGATCTTATTCTCACAAGAACAAATATTTAATTTTCAACCCGGACGAAGTCGGCGCGGGCTTCTAGTGTCATTATACAAAAGAAAACAAAAACAAGTTTCTTTTATACCTACAGCATTTTCATTAAACAGTCTTAAGATATTTTTTTCATATTTTTCAGGCTTTGACATCCATTTATACTCTGTTAATTATCCTCATTCTTTGTGTATTCCCAAATTCTTTAATAAAACTAAATTATGTGGAGTTTTTTGGGTTCTCTTTGATGTGAACAGTAGGTAGGTAGCAGCAAAGTAATTTAAAAATGATAGCGAAAAATACCTATTGTAAGAGTAATTAAATTGTCTTTTTTTAAGGGACACCGATACACCAGGAATTTTTTACCCGACAGACGTGGGTGGGTATAGTTTAGTATTTAATGTATGTATGTAAATTGTAAGTATTTTGTTTTTTACTTTATCGGTATCAATACCCAAAGTAAGGGTATAGTTAAGGTCTAAGGAGCTGGAGATTTACATAGGTTTTTTTTAGCTACGTATTTATTTTATTCGATGACAAGATAGTCTTTGACTGCAATCTCACCTGATGGTAAGTGACGATGCAGTCTAAGATGGTAGTGAGCTAACTTGGAAGGGGTATGGCAGTGTACTCATACCCCTAATCGGTTTCTACACGCCATCATTATACGTTTAGTTACGGTACATCTTTGACGGTAGGGTGGTAACTAGCCACGGCCAAAGCCTGGGAGGCTTTCGTATCGTAACGTATCGAAAAAACAGAGGTCCCATGGGATTTTTAAGAGATTTAACACCACGCAGACGAACTCGTGGGCAACGTTGTAGGTAAGTACATATTTTGCGTGGTGGAATTTTCTTCCAATATGTGGACGAATAGGTACGTAAATTAATTACTCAAGTAAGTAAATTAGCTTTTAGTTAAAGTTAAGACGTAACACGAGGCTTGGATGTGGAGATAACAAAGTTAGCCCATGTGCAAATCGAGTAATCAACCCGCCAACTATACTCGTAGGTACACTAAATAGCACATACTTTAGCTGATGAGGCTTAGTTACGACAGAGTAAATTACAAGATTAAATACTTAATACCTTAACCACCATTTCAGTAGGAGGTAAAACGTACTTGTGCATATGTTATTATGACCGCCAAAACACGTTTTCCAAGCAGGTACCTATAACGCTAAATAAATCCAATGAAGTAATTTTTATTAGGGATTTTTTAATTAATATTATTCTATAACTTCGTGATAATGGATTAAAAATATTTAATACTTTATTATATAACTAGCGGCCCGCTCCGGCTTCACACGGGTATAAAATATATAGCCTATGTCATCCACTGTTAATTGATGTTAAGAGGAAGTTTTATATGTATAAATATAAAACTTCCTCTTCAATCACTCTATCTATTAAAAAAATCGCATCAAAATCCGTTGCGTAGTTTTAAAGATTTAAGCATACATATGGACAGAGAAAGCGACTTTGTTTTATGCTATGCAGTGATAGCAAAAAAACTATAACTTAACTATAACTTAATCGCTGCGCCAGCGACGAGAATGACTGTGCGAAAACAAAAACCACAAAACATTGCAACCTTATAGATCAAACTGGGAAAAGGAAGAGCAAATAGAATAAAAAACGAATCATGCTTGTTCTGCAAAATTATAACAATATAACAAAGATAACTCTATTCCGATGCGATAAATTCGCACAATAGGAGGTTATTGTATAAATACGCCATAAATTATCATCCGCACGTATTTCGGTAAATTGGATTCGATGGTAACCTTTATTCAAAGGAAATATTGACAGCAATATTTCAGCAGGACCACAGGGTCCTTGTAGGAAACGTCATTTGATGGATCTTTGCCATTTTAAGGTATGGTACGTTTATCTCACGAAGTAACGGGCGCTTTACTTGTGGTTACGTCGTGTACATGCACATTGCGTAAGTGTGCGTGCCTGTCAGGCGTCTATGTGGGACCGGTCAGGCGCGAGCAAGCTCTGGCTCACACTTATACAGATACGACACAAACACAACCATGATCCACGCACCCTCGTGAATTGCAAGAAGTATAGTAAGAGTCACCTCTACCAGGAGACTATCCGGAAGAGCCGCAAGAGCAGCCAGGGCTGCACAAGGCGTACGCATTTTTCAGCGTGAGAAAAAAACAAAAGGTATCTACCGGCGGAGTTGATAACCTCCTCCTTTTTAGAAGTCGGTTAAAAATCCGGTAGGTATGTCTGCCTACAGGATAGGACAGGATAGTAACAGCTAGCCATACCCGAAGTGTTCGACCACACCAGACCGGAAACATAAATACCAAGATTCGAACCAGTGCAGTGATCTCGCGCTCATAAGAACAGCGCTCAACATGGCGCGCTAGGGAGGTTACACGTTTTGTGATATTTTAACGGTACTCCCAATCCTATGACGTCATGCATTCTCACAGCACTGGAAAATGTTTTTTCACCTCTCTAGCTCAAAAAGGGCGCCTTTGCTGCCCAAAACCAGTGAGCAAAAGTCGTTTTTGCTCACTCAGTGAGAAAAAGTGTTTTGAATATAGAACGCATTGGATTGGCGTTTCTTCAACTCACCGTCTCAAGAAACGTTCAGAAATTTTGTATATAATATTGCATACCCCATACATTTTATTTCGACAAAATTTTTTAACTCTCTATTTTATTATTTAAACTATTTACTTTTCGTAAATGTGTTTTAGACTTTATAATTCTGTAACACACATGAAACATAAAAGAAAATTAAAATTAATTAATTAATATATTTTATTTTATGAATGACACAATTCCGAACGCAGACAAAAGAGTAATATAAAACGGCGGCAAAAAAAAAAATAATTAACTCTATTCTATATCTTAATTAGGTACTAATTTCTTAGTAGTTATTTGTTGTTGATAATTGAAAAACTTGTTTTAAAGAAAAACTGTATTAATTAAAATATAAAAAGCGAACACAAGAGGATTTTTTACGTAACGTTTAGCCGTTCAAAAATGATTATTCATCACAGACAACAGACAGATACAAAGACAAATGTCAGTGCCAGGAGTGTTGCCACAATAATTTTATATTACAATACTCTCGCCAAATTATTGCAACACTATAACAAGTATAAACAGTACTATATGAACTACACTAAACATCATTCTTAATACATACTATAGTTTACAAACACCTATCTTATTTCTAAGATACATAAATCTGTTACTTGGCAGAGCCTTAGTAAAAATGTCCGCACATTGTTCATTTGTAGACACATAGTTTAAGTCTATATCCTTTTGTTGGAATTTTTCTTTAACAAATTTATATTTTATATCTATGTGCTTACAACGTTTATGATAGTCTACATTTTTAATCACTGATATTGCACTTTGATTGTCTATATTTAGGGACACAGAGTTCTGATTGAATTCACCGATATCTAACAACAGTCTTTTTATCCACATTGCTTCTTTAGTGGCAGCACACGCAGCCATGAATTCTGCCTCTGTAGTAGATAAAGCTATACTTTGCTGACGCTGACTTGCCCATGTGACTGCTGCACCATTCTTCATGAAGACATACCCAGTCATGGATCTTCTGGTATCAATGTCTTTTGCATAATCAGCATCACTGTAACCTTCCACCACATTTTGACTTACTGGTGAATAACGGAGGCCATAGTCCTTAGTCTCTTTCAAATACTTAAGTATCTTTTTGACAACATTCCAGTGAGTATTATCAAAACTGTCCAAATATCGACTCACTAAGCTTACAGCATACATTATGTCAGGCCTGCTAACTACAGCCAGATGCATGAGAGACCCAACTGCTTCTCTGTAAGGTATTCTACCTTCTGGTTCCAGTTTGCTCTTCTCCAAGGTAGTATGAGGATCAACAGGAATACTATTTCCATTAGCATTGCTCATATTGAATTTTAAAAGCAATTTCTCTATATACTTCGTTTGATGTATAAAGATATGACTATCATGCCTCTCAATTTGTAAGCCTACAAAATTCTTTGGTTTACAAGTTTTTATTTCAAAATTTTGTTTAAGGTCATAAATAATCTTTTCTAATACAGACTCATCCTTACAAATAATCAATCCATCATCAACATACAATAGTAAATATACTTTGTTGTTATTAAAATGACCTGTATATACACACTTATCTGAGTGACTATTTTCTAATCCAAATTTCTTTAGTACAGAGTCAAACTTTTGATTCCAACATCTTGGCGCTTGTTTTAAGCCGTACAAAGATCTGTTTAACTTACATACATAGTTTTTAGGTACTTCTAACCCTTCTGGGGGCTTCATATAAATATTTTCTGTTATGTCTCCATAGAGAAATGCTGTTTTGACATCAAATTGTATCATTTTCATGTTTTCTTGACAGACTTCTGTAAGTAATATCCGTACAGAATCATATCTCACAGTCGGTGAAAATGTCTCAGTATAATCAATTTGATAACTTTGTGAACAGCCCTTAGCACAGAGTCTAGACTTATAAAGAGAACCGGATGGCTCGTCTTTAATACGGAAGACCCACTTACAGCCAATTGTCTTCATTCCTGGTGGCTTCTCCACCAACTGCCAAGTCTTGTTTACCTCATGTGCTTTCAGTTCCTCTCTTATCGATGCATCCCATTTTTCTTTGTCTGCTGAGGACATAGCTTCACTGTATGTCTGCGGCAGGGCCAGATGTTCCAGATCTCCACCTTGACAGAGGTAAGTATTAGCATCATGTTTTAACATTTTATTTCTAGGACGCAAGGTGATATAATTAGGTTCTAATTGTTCTATTTCTTTTTCAGGAACATACAGAGATCCTTCATCGGAATGAAAAGAGTCATCGCTCATAGAAACAGAATCATCTTTCATACTAATCTGGTGAATTTTTGACTCTGAACTGTCACTCACTTGTTGCTCATTAGTACCTTCCGTAAGGGGTAAAAGAGCACAACTTCTTTTCATTGTATTTTCAAGAAATACAACATCTCTGCTGATTATCATTTTCTTAGTTTTAGGATCTATTAACCTATATCCTTTAGTAGTATCACAGTATCCTATAAAGATCATTTTACTTGCCTTAGGATCCAGTTTCTGAAGTTTCTGCTTAGGTATAAGCACCATAGCTTCACATCCAAAGATTCTAATGTGTTTCAAATTAGGTTTCTTCCCGGACCATACCTCCTCAGGTGTTGCATATGACAGTGCACGTGTTGGACATCTGTTGGTTATATAGGCTGCTGTGGACACTGCTTCAGCCCAATATTGCTTCTGTAAATTGGAATTAATTAGCATACAGCGAGCTCTCTCCATTAATGTGCGATTCATACGCTCAGCCAAACCATTCTGTTGTGGAGTGTATGGATTAGAAGTTTGATGTATTATTCCAGCATTTTTCAAATAATTTGAGAATTCATTACTTAAATACTCTCTGCCATTGTCAGTGCGAATGCATTTTATTCTTAAGTTAAGCTGATTCTCTACTAATGCTTTGAATTCTTTAAATTTAGCAAATACATCTGACTTATGATTCAAAAAATATACAAATACTTTCCTGGTATAGTCATCTGTGAAGGTAAGGAAGTAGCTGGCTCCGCCTAGAGACTTCTTTTCCAACGGTCCACAGATGTCAGAGTGTATTACTTCCAAAGGTTGCTTTGCTCTTGAACCTTCAACAGGAAACGGCAGCCGAGACTGTTTTCCTTTCTGACAGCATTCACATATCATACTATGCTTATTTTCAAAAGCCTTAACTCCTTCAGCACAATCTGTTAGTTTATTTAAATCTGTGAAATTTAAATGTGCCATTCTCTGATGCCATAGATAATAATCAGACTCATTTAGCTTACAGGTGTATGCTGGAACACTGTGTGTATTCAGCCGGTACATATTCTGAATGAGTTTAGCTGACGCAACTTCGGTATTCTGTTTATTGAATATTTTACAGCCACTATTATCAAATTGAACGGAGCATCCATTGCTAATCATCTGACTAACAGAAAGGAGGTTTGTTGCTAATTCTGGTACATAGAGAACATTCTTCACTTGAATTGTTTGAATTTTCTCATTTTTGCCAATAACATTCAAGTTTATTTTCCCACAACTTTTGACCGGAAGCATTTTGTCATTTGCAATCTTAATGCTTGATATTGGAGGGGGTGATTCATCATAAAGCCAATCATTCCTCATAGTCAAGTGCATGGATGCACCTGAGTCGACATACCATCCCCCGTCATTGTTTGTTGTTGCAGAAAATACAGCTACGTAGCCAGACTCTTCATTCTGAGGCTTATCTTTCTTTTTTAATTTGCAGAATTTGCTTATATGCCCATACTTATTACAAGTAAAGCAACGCGGACCTTTTTGGCTTTTATTCTTTACAGACTGCTTAGTTTTTACATTTTTATTTACGTATAAGGCTATAGACTCGGAGCTTTTAACCTCTTGCAAAAGCTTAGTCTTCACGGAGTCAGCAGTGACAGGCACACCGGAACTTTCCATTGCCATAATCATTGGCTTGTACATTTCAGGTAAGCCGGCTAGGAGTAATGTACCTAACCACTCATCATTTACGTCGAATGAAATATTTCGGAGTTTATGTGCTGTCGACATGACTTTATTAACATAATCCTCTATGTTTTGACAATTTTCCAATGTTGTGGTTATTAAATCCCGTAATAACCCAACTCGGCGTGTCAATCCCTTGTCATCAAATGCTTTGGCGAGATTCATCCAAACTTCTTTGGCCGTCTTGGCTTCTTGAATGTGAACATAATTAATTGGATCAACCAAGAGAATAATCTTCGACTTCGCTTTGATGTCAAGCTTGGGATTCACGGGGTCATTGTCACCGCGCTCTATACAGCACCACAAGTCTTCGTGCTCGAGATACGTCTGCACCGCGAATCTCCACGTATTGTAATTGTCCCTTCCCACTAACTTCTCAATCATCGCCATAGTGGACGAAGAGGAAGACATTGTAGTTTTTTTTAAAATTGAAACAACGGATAATACAAATTTTGACTTTAGACTTTTGTTAAACACTTTACACAAAACTAATCTTAAGAGTTACTGTCTGGGCCCATAACCTGATAATTGAAAAACTTGTTTTAAAGAAAAACTGTATTAATTAAAATATAAAAAGCGAACACAAGAGGATTTTTTACGTAACGTTTAGCCGTTCAAAAATGATTATTCATCACAGACAACAGACAGATACAAAGACAAATGTCAGTGCCAGGAGTGTTGCCACAATAATTTTATATTACAATAGTTGTAAGAATTTTAAAATAACAAAATGAGTGAATCTACTTATAATTCAGAATTAAAAGAATTAGTGTCTAACGCGAATTAAACTTTCTTCCGGAATAGTCTCGTGAAAAATACTTGAAAGCCTATGAATTATTTAATGATTGGAGACTTTCTAAGGATGCGAAGTCCTATTCAGAGACTGTGATTTTATCATATTTCATGGAATTGTCTAAAACAAGGTAACCATCTACATTATGGAGTATTTACTCCATGTTAAAAGCTACAATCAAATCGAAATGCGACGTTCACATTGAAACTTATCCTAAACTTATTGTATTTTTGAAAAGACAGTCGGAGGGGCACAAATCCAAAAAATCTAAAGTTTTCACCGCTCATGATATTGAAAAGTTTTTAAATAAATAAACCTAATTTTTAAAATTTTAAAATATCCTTTATGTTTTAATAAATATTTCTCTTACATCTTGTACTTTTTCGCTATTGAGGTGAAAAATTGTATGTATCACACGATAGCAAAGTTTTTGCTTCTTGTGCCTTTGAATCCCTCACTACTCTCAGGATTCTAACTTAGAATCACTCGCTACGCTCGTGATTCTATATTAGAATCCTTCGTTCGCTCGGGATTCAAACTAGGCACTCGCAACAAAAATGAACTTTGCTATCTTGTTGAACAAATAACTATTTTACGCCTTTTGCGGCTTTTGGGGCCGTATGCTATCTACTATTACCAAAACTCCGCACTCAATACGTTTCAGGGGTAGGGGTCGTAAACCGTTTAGCACTGAAAAATTAAAGACGTCAATACAAACAAATTAGCAAAGTAAATTCGATATTTTTACGAGTTTAATTGAGTGCTCGTTGGCAGAATTGCGATTTGCGAGCAAAGAAATATTTACTCTACCGTTCGTCGATCTAAAAATAAAAAAAGGTATATGGGCAGGTTTATTTATTTTAAACTCGCCATTTCCGACTTCGTTTTGTGCTACGTAGCATCCGGTACTCTAACGGCTGCAATCGACTATTGTGATAGCTATAGTAATAAAATATAGATTTTTTTCTGCGGCTTCGCTCCCTTTTGATTTTTTGTATTTAGCAGTGCATGTAGCAGGTTTTTTGTATTTTTTCAAATCACGTCTCTATTACAGCAAACTAAACGAAAAAAAATTTTTTTGAATCGGTCAAGCCGTTTTTGCGTTTTATTCAGACTTTACAATAAATAAACATTAAAATTATTTTTACAAAACTGACTTCAAACGTCACTACAAAGTATATCAATTGTGCCTATAAAATTTGAAGAGTTGCCTCGATTTCTCCAGGATCCCATCATCAGATCCTGACCTGATGACTGTGGGACCGCAAAGAATTTTCCAAATCGGTCCCGGCGTCTGTGAATAATCGGGGAACATACATAAAGAAAAAAAGATTCCGACGAATTGAGAACCTCCTCCTTTATTAAAAAAAAAAAAGTTACACGCTCTCTTACCGCTGGGACATCTATCGGCGGATCGTCAGGGTCGGGCGGGTAGGGCGGCAGGAAGGCTCGTTTCGGCGTTCTTATCGGTGGTTGGCTGGTGAGCAGCGTGCGCGCCAGGTGCGCCAAGTCCGCCGTGCTCGACACCGCCCGTGCTTGCGCGCATAGGGACTCGTATCGCCGGAGCTGGTTGGTGCTCTAGTAAACAGAAGCAAAAAAAACACAATACAATTTTTTCGTCGGTTAAGAATGTAAGCTCTCTCTGCGTATTCTATCGGCTATATAACGGGGAGTGTTCTGAAGAGCTATTTGACCTTATTCCACCGACTTTCTTCTACAACCGCACCGCTCGCCACCGAACACAATTTCACCCTCACCACCTGGGTGTCTGGAGCACTTCGACCATCCATTGAAACTGTGGAACCAACAAATTCCTAAAAAGCCGGCAACGCATTGGTGGTGCCTCAGGTGCGGCAAATGTTCATGGGCGGCGGTAATCACTTAACATCAGGTGACCCGCCTGCACGTTTGCTCGCTTAAAATTAAAAAAAAAATCGAGATATCGACATACATCCCGTGTGTACCTAAATCGATATCTACGTGATTTCTGGACCAAAAAAAAGATATTTGCGTGAATCTTTTTTTTAACGATATACAAACTTTGCGAGATGCTCCCATAAAAACTTCGGGTTCCAACTCTTCTAGGCAAGCGCGCACCATCTTAGGCTGCATCGCATGCCTGCATCGAGATCGCAATCAAGTGCTAGTCTATATATTTCAAAAAAAAGAAAAAGATTCTGCTGCTGCAGGGGTACTGCCCTCCTAAACTGAGGGGATTTAGGAACTGCCGATTATGAATAGTTATTGTAGGTACCAACTAAAGACTACATCGTTGAATTCCAGGACACAACTCCTCAATCCTGATGCTAGGGGGTTCTGCCCACCTAAACTGTGGGGATTTAGGAATTGTCGATTATGAATAGCTATCAATGTAGGTGCCAAATAAAGACTACATCTCAATCCTGATGCGGCAGGGGTTCTGCCCACCTAAACTGTGGGGATTTAGGTACTGTCGATTGTGAATTGAAGAAGCTGACGACGTCGCAGGCGTCCGCTAGTTAAAAATATAATAAGAATCCTCCACAATACCTTGTCTGTAATTATTTCACCCTCTTGACAAATTGCGTCGCTGACGGCGGTTGTAACATCAGTCAAAATTTCCTCCAGCTCCTGAAATTAATACACTGTCATTAATTGCGCGAAGCCATGAAAAGCAGGTAAATATAGATAAGAGTATAAAAAGAAAAATAATTCGTAAAAGAAGCAAATCGCTTCATAAGTGTCCGTATCTGTGAAATGTTTATTTACTCGTATTTACTATCTAATGCCCGCGGCTTCGTACGAGTGGATTGAGGTTTTCAAATTCCCATGGGAACTCTCTTATTTTCCAGGATAAAAGTAGCCTATATGTTATTCTAGACTATAATCTATCTGTGTGCCAATTTTCAGCCAAATCAGTTCTATCGTTGCGGCTTAATTGAGTAACAAACATCCATCCATGCAAACTTTCGCATCACACTAATATTTAATAATATTAAAAATTATTATTTATTAGGTAAAAGTTTGTATGTGTGTGCGTGTGTGTGTGTATATTTGTTACTCTTTCACGCAAAAAGTACTGGACGGCTGAAATTTTGAATGGAGATAGATTTTACCCTGGATTTTCACATAGGCTACTTTTTATCCCGGAAGAGTTTCCACGGGAATGAAAAATCTTAATCCATGCGGACGAAGTCGCGAGCATCGTCTAGTTTATCATATATGTAAATAGAAAAGTAGAAAGTAGGACAAATGTAGGTACGACTATATATACTTATTTATTTGGTATCTAGCTAATGAACGTGACTTCGCTTGTGTGGAGTTAGTTTCGTCAATAATTCCGAAAGAACCCTTTGTTTTTCCCTTTGGATTTTCCGGAATAAAACGTACGTTTCGCTCCGACTCGAGTACATAGCGAGATGTTCAGAGGCTTTGTGTAGTTTTGCGTAGTTCCCGCCTATTTGTTCTACTACCGCGGCAGTGCAGTGTAACTACAGCGCGAAAAAAAAACTCACGTTGTGGCACACAGATTTTTCTGGTTTGGTGAATTGTTACAAAAAATTTTGTTATTCCTTAAATATCATGGAATTTCGCAAATTAACGGCTTCTTCTATCGTATACTATGTAAAAGATTTGAAAGAGAAACTATTTACTAATTATAATATTATATTTTGGTTTGAAAAAAAATCTAATTACTTAGGTGCCCGTTTGGTATAAAATTTCTACGAAGAAAAATAGCAAATTATTTTATGAACACTATGAGAATTTGATTTTACCAAATTACAGAATTAACACGTACCTAGGTTTATACCTAATTTAACTTTATTATAGTGCTATTGATTTTTTGAAATCACGAACAAGCTTAGGCTATTATTATAGTATACACCTAGTAATACGAAAGTTATAACTCAACTGAATACTCTACAAATGAACAAAATACTTATAAAATAGAATAAAAATGTGCCAAACATTTTAATTTGATTTGATTTGATAAGTTTGTAAGACTAAAATAGTAGTATCCCTACTAATATTATAAATGCGAAAGTGTGTTTGTTGGTTTGTTGGTTTGTTGGTTTGTTGGTTTGTCCTTCAATCCCGCTGCAACAGAGCTTCGGATCGACGTAATTTTTTACATGTGTGTAGTTGAGAACCTGGAGAGTGACATAGGCTATTTTTTATCCCGGAAAATCAAAGAGTTCCCGCGGGATGATAAAAAACTAAATGTACGCGGACGAAGTCGCGGTTATCAGCTAGTCTACAATAAAAGCAAACTTACAAGGTTTTCAATCTCAGAAAAAAATTCTGAGATCGAAGGCCTACATACATTTATCATAGTTGAATCACACTTATATTATAAAGGTGAAAGTGCATGTGTGTGTGAATACACAGTAATTTTATTATTCGGTTTACTTTTGTTATTTTAATTAGGTAAATCAACGTTTACCCATGTCTATCATAAACTAAGGTACCTAAAGGAACTAGGGCAAGGTTGTCTGGATCAAATATTATGCAGAATCTTGCATTAATCCTAGTTCCAAAGCGCTGAAACGTCATTTCAATTAAAATCATTCCGAGTTTCTATTCTATTTGAATCTTCCTATCATACCGAGATTAAAGAGCATCGAAGAGAATATTCACAATTCAGAAATAAATTACATACAATACTGTAAAATTTATGTGTATATATTATGACAGATTTTGCGTAGGTTTCTATAATAATAAAACCTTTAATTTTCCGCCCATTCCGTATAAGCGTGCGAATTTCCCATGAACAGCGTATGTGGATTGTTTCGCATATTCTTTGTGGCCCCTTTCTTCTTTGTAGTCTTGCAATAAAGGTTCCGAAATTTTACAATGGATAGAGACTGATTTTAGCCTACCATCTTCGTCTCCTCTTTTGTGATACAGAAGGAAATCAATATTTAAATACGTAGGATAAGCGTTTAACCGAGGAATCCATCTTTGTCAAACAATGCGAACTTTACTGTGTACTTGTATGTTCTGAAGCGTCTAGAATCTACAAATGGACTAGTTTCTGGTTAATACGTGTCACTTAATAAAGCAAAATACCTATCTATTACCTACATAATACCTAATAAGATGCATCTACTTATATAATAATATTTATGTATTAATTGATATAAGTACCAGTATATGTATAATGTATATTCTGTACCTATTCAGCATAACAAGATGTGGCAATATGGGAAAGCAGCGAGTATGAAGCCATTTGAAATACGCTGTTTCGAAGACTCTTTTAGTTTCTAGTTTCCAACCAGAAAATTATATTCACCGTGAAACTTTCCTTACTGGTTTCGCAATCATTTTCTGCTTCGTTTGTAAGGTTTCAGTCCAGTTTGAGACACCACCCACTTGAAATATTGATTATTATTTATGTTTCAGATACCTAGATGAATTTAAAGGAGTTTCGTAACTTACTCATCAAAATCAAGTTTTTTTTGAAATTTTTCCCTGTACACTTTTTGGGGATTTATCTAACCTCTAGTTGCCCACGACTTGATTCACGTAAAATGTCTTATACCTTAGTTTCTATCTATAGTTAAAATTAGTGTAAAGCATCTTAGTATTACAAAATTTTATAGAAATAGGGTCTAGGTTTATCGTCAACCTAAGACAGTCATACCTACATACTCGTACATACTGATACATATACGTACAAACATTGAGCTTTTTCAAAAAAATCTAATTTGGTGTCCTTATATTGGTCAGTAATGAGTAAATTTTTTTCAAGAATGTTCAGTGTACTGTTTTTGATTCGTAAGTACCTATCCTTTTTTATTAAAAGTAGGTATATATAATATTATAATAGCTACCTAGTACCTATGTATAATAATAAATGTGTAATATTTTATCCAAATATGAGAGTTTTATAACATACTCATTAATGAAATTGAAACGTGAGGAGTTTTGTTATTCCTAATAAGTTTTTGGTTTAGGAGATCGATAACTTCGTCTTGCCAAAGTTAGAAGAGCGTACCTACCTATTACATTAAAATTGGGAGAGTTTCCTAACGAGGATTAAATATCTACCCGAATATTGCTCAGTCATGATTTCGAAGGGAGTTTCAGTTATAATTAAATTGAATTTTGCATCAATTTGTTCATGTTTTGTCCGGTTTTTGGGGAAAATGCTTCGTGCAGGCAAAGTTAGATGGATAACAAATTGTTGGAGGTAAACTAATCTGTAACTACGGAATATAAATGAATACGTGTGAGTGACTGCAAGGGATTATGATCTCGTTAGGGATTTCAAACATCTACTTCATTAAAACGTTAAGTCTGACCGATTAAAATTTTTCGGAGGTTAAGTAGGTAGGTATTTAATTCCTAACAAACTGGTATTAATTTAATTGTAGAATCCACTTAACGTTAATAGAGCTTCGATCATTGTATATGATCGAATACGCAGAATTATATACAAAATTGCAAGAACAGTATAAGTATATTTTTGTCATAATATATTTCTGTTAGCTGTTGCCTGCGACTTCGTCCTGTTATTATGATCAGCGTGATGTTATATAGTCTAAAGCCTTCCTCGATAAATAGACTATCCAACACAAAAAGAATTTTTCAATTCGAACCAGTAGATCCTGAGATTAGCGCGTTCAAAAAAAAACTCTTCAGCTTTATAATATTAGTATAAATAATGCATGTTTTCAAGGAATTCTGAGATGATATTAATGCGTTAAATGCACTTTTTCTAAAAAGCCATAGGTTATGTTAAATTTATATAATTATATATGTTAATTTCCTAGTATATATGTCGTATCCACACAATGATGCTAAATCCGGGGTTCGAATAATGTTTCGTATTAATTAATCCAATTGAAATGTACTCAATTAAGTGCATGTTCTTGATTCATGTCATTATGGCCGACGAATGCTTATTGCTTGGTGTTCAGGTAATGCTAGATTTGAGGCATTAAATTAATTTGGCTGAGTTTCCCAACTAAGATTAATTATTTGCTATTCGAATATTGATGAATAACGGTTTCGTTGGAAGTTTAATAATCATTTAATAAATTGGATTTACTTCATCCATAAATCATCAATTATGATAGAACTGTGCAAAAATGCGGCGAAAAATGTCCCTACTTGTCACTATACAATAATTCATAACCGTACTTACCGTTTACTTTGAAATATAATATGATTTATTAAATACTAATTTGGTAACTTTTACTTAGTAAAATGTGATTTTCATTGTATTTAAAATTATATCAGTGTATATTTTTAACAAAAAAAACACCCAAGCGCGAGTTGGACCCGCACACAAAGGGTTCCGTACCGATGCATAAGATTTAAAACCAGCTATTATTAGATCCAGCAATAATAAAAGTTTATTGTATGGAGAATGGAGATCCTCTTTATTTATTTTTTATTATTATTTGTTGTTATAGCGGAAATAGAAATACCTATACATTGTGTGAAAATTTCATTATTACGGTTCATGAGATACTACAGCGCTGACAGACGGTCATCAAAGGCTTAGTAATAGAGGTCCCTTGGCATTTTTTGGGTACGGAACCCTAAAAAGTAGCATTTATTCGGTCGACCGAACTAACAACCGAACTACCTACTTGTAACAGAGAGTTTCGCCAGTATCCTAACAGTATCAACTTAATGGAGAAGGCACAAAGAAGTGAATTTTTGAATTATAACATAGTAGAGACGTCAGCAAAAGTCCAGTGTCAGTCAAAGATGAAGTATAGAACGCCAAGATACAAAGCGTGACAGAGCGTGACTGACTGTACAAAGTACAGTTAACGGCAGGATCTCCGAAAACAGCCTGTTTTTGATTCAATAGTAAACAATCAAATATTCTTTGTTTTGATAGGTTAAAAATATATGTTGTAGTTTAATACACGTTCTAAATTATTTTACCGTTCAAAAGTCCATATTTTGAACTTCACTCGATCAAATAATATTCCGAAAACAGTGTAGTTTTTAATTGTTTTTCAGGTTGTATTTATAGTATATCAAAGTTAAACTAAAAAAAATATGTCAAAAAATAGGCAAAAGCTTTTAGAAGAATATTTTACCGTTAATTTTTCTCTAAAAAGTTTTCTTTTTTTTTTTGATCATGACTGTTTTACTTTTTTTATAACAAAGTGGCTCGTGCACCTCACTTCAATTGCTTGCAAGTTACTGCGGCCGAAGATCGTGCCCTTAAAGCTATAATCAGAGATTTGGTAGCTTGAGTACCATAGAATAGTTCTATAAAAAAAAATCGAAAAAATCCTAAATTCATGCGAAGAAAGTCGTAGTTATCAGCTGCTGTTATTCTCAAAAAAAAAAAAAGAATTCAAGTGAAAAATCTCTATGGTTTGATATAAAAGATGATCTGCCTATATAATCTTTATCAAAAGATTACAATATTGGGAAGGAGTTCATTCTTGTATCCTATGGGATAGGTTTGATATTTTCGGGAAAAATCTTTTCATATTTTCATTCCTATATCCGTAGATTATTCCTTGCTTTACAAATATTTTTATACATCGAATCTGTAAAAGCAGAAAATCTCGGGGAAAATATTTCGATTTATGCTCAAGCTAACACGCGTCGCGAATTGAGACGTAACATCCTTTATGAATATTCTGCGCTTAAGGAGTCTTCACCTTCGCATTTTCCTCCAATGATTATTATTTTAATTGACGGAGCAATCATTTGCTGAGAGTTGAGGCCCTCCTTTAATATAATATTATACACTCAAGAAAAACAAAAATAGTAAAAATAAATGGAATGAAAGAAAATTTAACAACTGGACGTTCAACGCATTTGACATTATCAGCTACCCATCAACGGATCACTTGAGTGCAGGGCCCCAAGTCTGCTATTTTACATGTCATTGTCATTAAACCGCAATAGAATTACAATTCAATTATCATTGGTCCAAAATTTCGTAGTCTACTAAATTCACAATGGTCGTTCGATTTCTTATAATTGGATTGTAATTCAATGAATCCTCGGTATTGCCATTAGCTTAAAAAGCGTTTGCCGAAATGAGTGTCAAAAAAACTACATATTAAAAACGTTTATTTAAGCTAGATTCAAAGCTAGATGTGTCAGTGGCAAACCATCGGAAAACAATTGTGACGCCATTTAATTAGTAGACTACCAAAATTGCTAAAAGTAGCAATTGGGATGTCATTGATAGACAATTGAACTACAATTGCAATAGCAGACTTGGGTCCCAGATCTACTCTAAGAGAAAGGTTATTGGGAATAGTCAAATGCAAATTGGCAGACTTCACATACGTGTGTGGAGTCTGCCAATTTGCATTTGACTGTTTCCTGTTTTCAAAGGTATAGTTTTTGCAATCCACGAGGACACGTGGTTCATGATTGTGTGTGTGTTGTATCTATATAAGTGGGAGCGAGAGCTTGCCCGTGCCTGACCACTCCTACCTAGGTTCCTGACAGGCACGCACACTCACGTAATGTGCATGTATACGACGTAACCATAAATAAAAGTCACGCGCGCTCGTGAGTTGCAAGTACTGTACCTTTAATAAATCCGAAATATCGCTGGTGCGCCCAGAATTAAACAGTTCTAACCACTAGGCTATCACGTCTCAACACACAGCTCTGTCTCTGCTGCGACCATCCTCACATGGTAATTGTTGGACTCGCACAAGCACAGGATTTTGTCTTGTACGACGGGTACAACATTTAACAATATGCAAGTAGTTTTAAATTTAATTTTTTAACTTTTATTATTTGTTGTTACAGCGGTAATAGAAATACATACACTGTGAAAATTTCAACTGTCTATTACGGTTCTAGATACAACCCGCTGAGAGACAAACGTATACATGGACGGACAGCTGAGGCTTAATAATAATTTGGGTAAGGAACCCTAAAAAGCACTTAAAACAAGAGAATATTCTTTTTTTTTATTCGATGACAAGATAGTCCTTGACTGCGATCTCACCTGATGGTTAGTGACGATGCAGTCTAAGATGGTAGCGGGCTAACTTGGAAGGGTATGGCAGTGTAGATTCAACCCATACCCCTAACCGGTTTCTACCATAGACTTAGAATTTTTTCGCTAACATTCTAAGCCTATGGTTTCTGCACGCCATTGTGCCGGAATGCTAAATCGCTTGGCAGCACGTGTTCATTTAAAATCCAACAAATTACCTGTAATATTGTGGGTAGCGTGTGTTTATGGTACTGCTCGATCATCGCGTTGGTAGCGGTGAGTTGCTGCACGTAGTTGTTGTGTGAGTCGTAGTACGTCGCTAGGTTGGTCGGGTTGGAGTTGTTGCAGTAGTTCAGGAACGCTGTGCGGTAATCTTGGCGACTCTGTAAAACACAGATTATCACGTCATTACCTTACCTTGTACTCACACATTAGGCTATTTTAAAATTATAAAAAAAAAGACGTGTGGCACTCGGGGACTGCCGCGGTAAAGCTATTGCATAGCATTTTTTATCAACGCCATCCAGCGGTGAGAGGAGTCCCGTGTCAGGTTATTTTCGTTACGGAATTTCTGGATTCGGTCTCCACGCTCAAGGCCCGCGATAGAAGCTATGCAATGGCTTAAAAATTTACAGTTTTTTTTTTTCAATTTTTTTAAACTCAAAACCAAGTGAGTTACAAACAAACAGAGGCCGGAGTATTTTTTAAGTGTGAGGTACACCTGTGTTACCCTCCCCCTCCGGAAATCCTCATTTATACCCACACAAGAAATCGCGTCGATTCAATGCTTCATTGCTGCTGATTGAAGAATAAACCTACAAAGAAACACACTTTCGCATTTATAATATTAGTAAAGATTTTAATATATACATAAAATATGAAGAGATTCTTATATTCATATATAGTTAGTGGATTTATTAATCACAAAGTTGACTTTGCTTCAGCAGTCCAAAAGACAAATATTAAGCTACATAATATTGAAATGAAAAGAGCAAACTGCTGAGTTTCTTGCCACCTCTACTTAGCAGAATCTGCTTTCTGAACCGGTGGTCGTGTCTTAGCATGGTCTTAGCTTAGCACAAGTTGGCCTAAATGATAAAAATAATTTTGAATTTGGAATTTTATCATTTACTAGCTGTTGCGCGCGACTTCGTCCGCGTCAATTTCTGTTATTATGATCGCGATTAAGAAGTTTCTAAAAGAATATATTTTAAATATGGATAATTTTCCACGTTTTTGCAACATTTTTCACTGATGCTTCGCTCCTATTGGTCACAGCGTGATGTTATATACCCTAAAGCCTTCCTTGATAAATGGGCTAGCCAACACAAAAAGAATTTTTCAATTCGAACCAGTAGTTCTTGAGATTAGCGCGTTCAAACAAACAAACTCTTCAGCTTTATATATTAGTATAGATTGATCCTAAATTCAACGGTTTAGGTAAGGTTAGTAAAATAAGTTAATTAGGTGGGTGGAAAACTAAGTGTTTCTGTCGTTAGAGGTTTTAGGGTTGAACGCCCACGCTATGCACATTAACGATTAAAATATCTACTTGTGTGTAAAAGTACGGTCGGGGACAGAAAATGTTTACCACTTTTCAAATTAGATTCTTCGTAACCCTGCGTTCAGTAAGGTCTATAATGCTATATCAAGGCATTTGTTACGTTATAAAAATTTCATGCATCGTTTTATCAAAAAAAAGTATTAATGACTTTTCTATACAAATATTAGTAATAAAACTCATTTCCTAAATTCAAGTTTGACACATTAGCATCATTGTCCTTGTAAAAGTGACAATTAATTATCAAAAATATTATATTTGTTATTTGAAATTTAAATATACAAAATAAATAGCAAGCTTAATCATAATTCTAATGGTGAAGTTCATATTGTGCATTGAATCATAATGATGCTGCTAGCATCCACAGTCAAAAACAGTCAAAAGGAGGTGGATGAGCTACGGTGATGCGTGGTGTTTTTGCAGCATTTTACATCGATGTTCTGCAGCAAAATTCCGACAACCTAAGTTCAAGATAATGCGCCGAGCTACTCCATGGTTCAATCTGCACCGTGGCAGTCATCTCGTTCAATAGCCCGCTCGATCTGCTAATTTGAAACTGAAAATTTATGGGGTTTAATGATTCAAAGCTGGGACGGTCAGAATCAAAGAAATCCTCAAACTCTTAGATCACATTGCACTGGGGTATGAGATGATATCACAGATGATATGATCTGACTTATCGCCTTGTCGCGTTTATGCGAGAGAGTCTACGTGTTGTCATAGCAGCGAATGGAAGCTAATTAAGCTAATTATTTATTTATACTAATATTGTTTAGTTTCTCAATAATAAAATTAAGAAATAAAGATTCTTTGAAATTTCATTAGATTATTACTTCCGTTTTCATATTTTGGTAACTCGTGTCCTGTGCTCGTGTCTATATGAGATAATATCTATTTATTAAAATTACTAGCTTTTGCCCGTGACTTCGTCCGCGTGAAGTTAGGATTCTAAAATTTCCATGGGAACCTTCTATTTTTCCGGGATAAATGTCGCTATCCAAATCCTCAACTATATCCATGCAAAAAATCATGTGGATCTATTGCTCCGTAGCTGTGTGATGGAAGGACAAACCAACAACGAACAAATAAACACTCACATTATTTTCACAAACATATAAGAGTAAGGTCTGCTTACTCTTATATGTTTGTGATTATTTTATAACATTAGTAAGGATTTTTGTTCCAAAAAAGGTTTTCTACATCTAACCTATTTAGCAGTCACCTACTAAAGAGACCGCTAAAGGACTGTCTAAGCACCGCTACATGTTAAAAAGTCTATGATCTATGGCTAATCAAATCACATATCGACCTTCTGACACAGATGTGTGCATGCAATTATGAATCTTAAGGAGGTAAACATTTTTTGTCCGCGACTGTACATCCTTTTTATCACCACCTCACATTTAATGGAGCTATTACATGTTCGTAATGCAGAATAATAAAAGTCGGAAAAAGGTCGATAAATGCGATATAATTTATGGTGGTTCAATTTCATATTCATGAACGTGACATGTTTTTGCCGCGATATTAAAAAGGAGTACATTAAAATAATGATTTGATAATATTGGTACGGTTTTAATAGCGATAAGTAGGTACTACCTTTTTTTTTATTCGATGACAAGATAGCCTTTGACTGCGATCTCACCTGATGGTAAGTGACGATGCAGTCTAAGATGGTAGCGGGCTAACTTGGAAGGGGTATAGCAGTACCCCTAGTAGGGGTATACCTACTATAGTCTGATTTTTAATTCCGTGGAATTCTGACAGATGTCATTTTATAAATAGAGCGAGTTATTTGTATGAAAAACAGTATTACCACCTGTAGTTCGATTTTACCCCAAACTATCTGTCAGGCATTTGTCATATATATCTATGTGCGGCCATTGATTTTTATTTGTATAAGTTTCAATTTATTATCTTTTTTGTGGGATTTTTTAAATCTCTGGTAACATTAAGATACGTCAGAATTCCACGGAATTAAAAATCAGACTATAGATAGGCTCTTTATCATTACGTGGGAAATATCCTTATTCCTTATGTCATTCAGTATTTATGAAATTATGATATAAGTTGTATAGTTCTTTCAATTCATGACGGCGCGTGAGCTTTACTTGTGGTTACGTCGTATACTTGCACATTGCGTAAGTGTGCGTGCCTGCCAGGAGCCTAGGTGGGAGCGGTCAGGCGCGAGTAAGCTCTCGCTCACACATATACAGATACGACACATACACAACCATGAGCCACGCGCCGTCGTGATTTGCAAGAACTATCTAACTTCAATGAGAATAGACAAGTTATGTCTGCGTCGAAAAGTGTCAAGTGTAGGTAGGCCGAATTTCTGCTCAAGTCAGCAGTCAGCAGTCATTATCAAGCGTATTATTTGTTTAAAAATTACAAAAAATATAGGTAGTTAAATATGAGTAAAGATTTTATATTTATTTGTTCATTTCAAATTTTTTTTAATCTGTGTTCAAAAAAATTAATCGATTTGTTGAATTCAACAATGATTTATGCAATATATCTTGTCAACTGTCATGATCAATCCAACTCTACCAATCCTACTCTTCTTGTAGTGTACGTATGACTGGGAATGGAGGCAGCTCACATCCAAGATTAAAACATAGGCTACATTTTATCCTGGAAAATAAAAGAATCCCTAACGGGAATTAAAACTCCTTGATCCACGCGGACGAAGTCGCGGGCATCATCATTAAATAAAAGCGTTAGCGCAGCGATCGCCTTCAGAAAAATATTCAAGAGAGAAAAATCCAAAAGTGTGCTTCTTGAGGGGGGATGTTCGCCTTATCGCTTCTTGTAGGACGGAGGTACGCGACCTGTCTATGGCCACTTCAGCTTAGTGATTCGCTGGGTCGATTACCTTGGTTTTTCTACCAAAGTAACCAATATAATTTAAATGAACTCTATACATCATTATCGCAGGCTTAAGTCCACCAGTCTTGCCCAATGGCCCAATGCAAATTGGCAGACTTCACACAACTTTGAGAACATTATGGATGACTCTTAGATGAGCAGGTTATCTCACGATATTTTCCTTCACCGTCGAAGCATGTGATATTCAATTGCTTAAATGCACATAACTCCGAATAGTCAGTGCTCGGAATCGAAGAGACCGAAGTCCTAACCACCAAACTATCACGGCTCTTTACTTGGGATCGTAAAATCAGAAAGAAAGAAAGAAAGAAAAAGCATTTATTTGAGACACACAGCACAGTTAATAACAGAGAGAGATAGAAAACAAAAAAAAATAATAAATATGTGTGGTCCCAAAATTATTATTATTATTAAAATGGACTCCACTCAGCATATGCTATCCCTGTGGGAAAAGCACAGACATAGCGCTGGTCTTCCGTGGATCCAAAGGTTTCGGATGACTGTTAGTCACGATAAATAGTACTACGTAGGAAATAGTTAAGATAATAAATAATAAAAATAAAAATAGTAGTGCGTAGAAAATAGTTACCTAATGTTATAAATAGTAGTACGTAGAAAATAGTTAATATGTTAGTATATACCTAGCTATGATAAAATCACGCAGTTTTGCAGGGAAATAAACAGACAAACAGAAACGGGTCGAACCAATATCTCATATCCAACATGACGCAAAGCTAATGACATGATGTGCTCCCTTGGGTAGAAAGCAATCACGTTTGCGGTCACCGTACCCAGGTTTGTGTGATACAGATTACATTTTAATTTATTAGAGAGGTTCATCAGTTTTATATCACTAATTTGGTGATTTGTGTACGGGCTTTGCTGGGGTTAAATAGAGGTCAATACACCATTAAAATTATTTCTGGTACAACCACCAACCCTAAAGTTTTAAGGTTTTAAAAGGCTTTTGTATCTCCGACACGAAACCGTAGTAACGTAAGGAATTAAAGGGATGCATAGTCAAATGACTGCTTTAGAACAGTAGTAAACTACTGGCATAATCTCCAGGCTCAACCTCGTATAAACTTGCCTCATTTAAGACCAAGACCATTTGGATAGATACAACTGCGAGGTACCTAACGGCGTGATCAGATTTTATTCTGGGCGCGCTTTTGTCATATCCTAGATGGAACGGTGCACCACTTTTCTAAATTACTACTACACACTATGTGTAGTGTGTAGTAGTAATTTAGAAAAGCGAGATATTTGCGAAAAACTGATTTTTGTGATCTTAGACTTTAAATATCTCAAGACGCAGACACGAGAGTTTAAATGAGATTTTTGAGACAACATTAAAAACGCTAAAATAAAGGTTTGTACAAGTTTACACCTTGGTTTCTCTCATTCTGAGGTTGACTCTCTTTTTTGGCTAAAATGACTATTAATTTTTATTAATTTATAAAAGGGCTATTAACACACAAGTAATATAACTTGATGTATATTATGCTGTAGCAATACGTGGCAATACCATGCGACAATAAGACTGAAATCTATAGACCGCACGCTTCTCTGCTCAGACTCAAGACAGATAAAACGAGACAGATTTATGTCAGAGCATATTTGTGTCTCGTTTTAACTCTTGAGTCGAGCTAAGTCAGAGCATGCTCTGTAGACCTCAGCATAAGACGCGCTGCATATTGTAGCGCTTCACTACATAGTATAAAACAAAGTCGCTCTCTCTGTCCCTATGTACGCTTAAATCTTTAAAACTACGCAGCGGATTTTGATGCGGTTTTTTTTAATAGATAAAGTGATTGAAGAGGAAGGTTTATATGTATAATAACATCCATTAACAGTGAATGACATAGGCTATATATTTTATACCCGTGCGAAGCCGGAGCGGGCCGCTAATATGCTATAAATGGAAACAGGTATATTGTTGAACAGAAACAGTTTTCACATTGAATTTAATTAATTTCACTTTGATCATCTGACTTCTCTGACATACAACTTCCATGAGATGTAATTAATACGAAAATTATCCTTTCACCAGAGCAAAGTTTAATTAAATAATGATTGACATAAATACAATTAGTGTAAAGCAAATTGTACTGTTACTGTTACGGTATAATAACATTATAGAATTAACCATTTAGTTACTCATTTTTTAAACTTATACTGAATTTTCGAGTAGGTATATGAGTATAGAGGAGGTATATGAGAGTGAGTAGGTATAATGTATCAACTTATGCCCGCGGCTTTGTCCATGTGGAGTTAGGTTTTTGAAAATCCTGCGTTAACAGTTCGTTTTTCTGGGATTAAAGTAGCCTATGCCACTCCCAGGCCCTTAACTATGCAAAAAATTGCATCGATCCGTTCCATCCATTTTAAACGTTGAACGTTACGTGATTGAAGTTAGAAAGCAACAAACAAACACGTCACTTTCATATTCATAATATTGGTAGTCGAGTAGTTCGTATTTAGTTTTTATTTATTTATTTATTTATTTATTGTTTTTTATTACCCGCAATTTCGTCGGGTCGTGAAGTTAGGTTTTTAACCCGTTATTTTTCAAGAATGAAAAGTGGCTCTTGTCGCTCTCCAGAATCTCAACGACATGATTTTTTCCATGCGTATAGCATGCAAAAAGTCATGTTGATTCGTAGATCTATTGCGGCGTGATTGAAGGACAAACCAACAAACAAATATACTTTCACATTTATAAAATTAGTATGGACTATCTTTTGCTCGCGGCCTTGCTCACGTTAAGTTTGATTTTTCAAACCCCTGTTTTACCCCCTTAGGGGTTGAATTTTCAAAAATCCTTCCTTAGTGTGCGCCTACGTCATAAAAGGAACCAACTGTAAAAATTTCAAGTTTCTAACTTCAGTAGTTTAGGCTGTGCGTTGATATCTCAGTCAGTCAGTCAGTCAGTCAGTCAGGACTTTGAATTTTATATATATAGATAGATGATAATTGATCTCTTTATTAGGATTTATGTATCAAATGATAACCTCCTCCTTTTTGGAAGTCGGGTGAAAATTGTTCGGTGTTGCTAACAACCTAACAGGTTTAATTGATTTTAATAAACGAAGTGAATGAAGAAGAATGCGGAAAGAGATTTAAAAGGATAACGATGATGACTCGTTATATTACCTTGTTAAGTTGGTCATCGGCTTTGCTCAGAATCAGTTCACAGCCCTCTCGATGCGCGAAGAGTTTCCTCGCCTGCACCTTCATGTGAAACGTCTTCTCTATGAGCGGTGTGGCCACCACCCTCTCTAGTGAGGAAGAAGCGTTGCTGTAGCCGACCACATCGGCTTCCACTTCCTGGAGGAGGGTCTCCCATGTGTGGAACAGAGATGACGGGCAGGTGGCTCTGTTGACGAAATAAAGGTTGTTATTACACAGCCAAATAAAGGTTAGTATTGGCAGTGCTGCACCGGTAGCACGGGCAGGAGATAAAAGTTTTATCCCCCGATTTTATCCACGGACAGGGGATAAAATTATCATTTCCCTATGCTAAAGCATGGCGACAGAGGAAAAGGTGATGTATATTTCTATAAGTATATCCACTGAGTGTTATTTCCACCGCTGTGCCCATGCTCGACGGGTGGATAAAGCTAAGCGAGGGGATGAACGTTTTATCCTTTTCCCGGGGATAAAATTTCTCACGCCCATGCTACCAGTGCTGGATATCGCATGTAAAGGCCGCTGCATACATAACGTGCACGGGACGGGACGGGACGTGGACGGGACGGGACGTGGAGTTTTGGAAACATCGTTTCATAGAAAATGTAAGCGACTGTGCATACGTCACGGAGCACGGACGGGACGGGAACGTGCCACGCGCGGAACGGGAAAAATATCGTCGGCGACGATGTTTAGCACGTCCCGTCCCGTACGTGCCCCGTCCCGTGCGTGATTCCGCTGCGTATGCACAGTCGCCCCGTTCGCTCCGGAGAGCTAAGTAGTGATGTTTGTGTATTTACCTACGAAGCAAAAATGGACGAATGGAAAAACTAATTGAGTGTGTACGATCATTGAAAGTATTTAGACACCAAATATAAAAATTATCTGTGGCGTAAAATTACAGTCGAACTATCACTCACTGAAAACGGTCAGATTTATTTTATTAATTTATTGCATTCGTATCTGTACTTATATTTTAATATGTAATAATAATTACAGTTGAACTTTTTATGCTCAAATCAATAGGTATATAGTATCAACCTTTGACGACCTCCCTGGCGCAGTGGTGAGCGCTGTGGTCTTATAACTGAGAGGTCTCGGGTTCGATTCCCGGCGGGGGCAATTTAGGAATTTATAATTTCTAAATTGTCTCTGGTCTGGCCTGGTGGGAGGCTTTGGCCGTGGCTAGTTACCACCCTACCGTCAAAGACGTGCCGCCAAGCGATTTAACGTTTCGATTGTATTTACACTGCTATACCCCTTCCAAGTTAGCTCGCTACAATCTTAGAAAAATCCATCTTTCCTTGTTCACATCACTAGCACGTTAGTTCTGAGTTATTGCCACGTTGCGTATGCATTAAAAATTCCCGTCCGTGTTTACTAACCACGTCCGGGCCACGTCCCGTCCACGTCCCGTGCACGTTACGTATGCAGCGAGCTTTAGTCCGATTTGTGTAACCAATAAATATGAGTGCAGATCATTTCGCTAGCTAGTCTGTCATCGAACATTGACGTGAAGCAGTTATTTCAGTGTCAAGGAACAATTATGCATTTAACAATAGTTGAAGTATGAAGTGCTGAATCCCCTTATTTTTTTGTGATCGAAGTGGCAGTGTGTCACATCCTACATTAAAGAGATAATGAATGTAGTTTTTAAACCCTGAATTACCGAAATTGTTTTTATTTGAGTTAGGCTCAATTAAGAGAGCTGTGTATTGTTATTCTTTTTTATAATTAATTAATGTACAGTGTATACAATTTTAAGTGTAAAATGAACCCGCACGTGTTCCGGAAAATCATTAGATACTATTCTGATAATCATTAGATAATATTTAGATACATTCTAGATTTAATGAAAACAATTCAGTCAATTAACCCAAGATTTGTTTTTGAATTTGTTGTTAGATTTTCCATAGATAATTTTACAGATTTAAATTATAAAAAGTTAGGCTATTAGCAAACAACTTATTAGGAATTATGTAAGCCAAATTCATTAAACATATTGCACCGTGGCCTATTATATTGACCACCATTAATTTTCATCATCGATGGACGTTTAAGGGGTATAATTATAATTATAGATTGTCCAATTCTTTATTTTCTTTTTGGCAGATCAAGAAATTTTGACTTTAGTGACGCCTTCACACGTTACCGATTCGATTTGAAGTAATAATCGATTTTATTTAAGAAGAACTTTCAATCGATTTAATGAAATACTTTTTAATTTTGATTTAACGTACTTACATTTTATTATATATTTTTAATCACTTAGATAAATTAATTTGACATATGTTTGCGGTACAGACAAACAGAAAAAAATAATAAGTTGATTTGGGTTCTTTATCGATAATAATAATAATTAAGGTTTTCTTTCAAAATATGTTTAACTAGCGACCTGCCCCGACTTCGTCTGGGTTGAAATATTAAATATTTGTTTTTACGGGGCTGCGATCGCACAGAGCTTCTTATAGGAAACGATTGTTAATAAGATCACCACAGGAACCACAGGAATCTTCCGCGCCGATACCTGCCACCGTGCCCCGCCGCACCGGCTGGCACCATTTTATTATTTTATCACGCGGAAATATTCATTTTCTGATAACTCCGATATTAATTTAAATTGTATAGTGTATATAAATCAGATCAAGTTATTTATACCTTTGCCTTAATCCCTACCTAAATAAATGATTTCTCAAGCAAGGCAGTTTAAATACCTGTAAATTACTTTTTAGTTTATTAAAATCGGACATTCCATTCGAAACATATTACGAGTTTAATAAAATT
The DNA here is from genome assembly GCA_038048805.1 of Hipparchia sbordonii. Classification (NCBI taxonomy): domain Eukaryota; kingdom Metazoa; phylum Arthropoda; class Insecta; order Lepidoptera; family Nymphalidae; genus Hipparchia; species Hipparchia sbordonii. The sequence goes on from CM076102.1 coordinate 6,991,830, forward strand.
GCTCAGTGAAATGTTTTTTAAAAATTACGCGTTGATGTCAGTTGTCCTGCATTTACTGTACGTTTATGCCAAAATGTTTAAAAAATAAATGTCCAGCCGTGCGAAGGCAGGACGAGCCGCTAGTATTTAATAATTTTACTTGTTTCATTTGTATACCCAATTACGTAGCTAGTTTGTTAAATAAATAAGTAGGTAGGTATGTGATTTTCCAAGTATATTTGCTCATAACTCTTGATTTAAACTTGGTTTAGACGTTATTAACCACGCGTTTTGAAGTTAACTCACTTCACTAACGCGTGCATAGTTACATTTTAAGGCAGCCGTCAAAAAATAAATAAATGAAAAGAAAAATTTCTTTACTCTTGGTTTGAACTTAAATTCCAAGATTTCAACTTAATTCCTTGCAAATATTCAATATTGGAGTCATAGTTACTATTTTTATTTCCTTTTTTTATTAAATTTACAGAAACAATACTTACACAAAGTCAAATTATTTTTATCATAATCGTGAATGATTTATCGTCTTTCAAGAACTGTGTTATACTCTGTGGTTGTTTGTTATGCACAGGGCACTTCACTAAACGTCAATAAAGTACGACATTATTTTAGTACATTATTCCGAAAACAAAAAAGCGGTAATTTATAGGCGTAGGGTATTTGGCAGATGCCAAAAAGAAAATAAAGGCTTGGACAACGTATAATAAGCGTGTTATCCTTGTACGGTACATTTTATAAAATGAAATACCTATAATAAAGTTGAAAGCTTTCAGCTTAATGGAACCAGCCCCATACTCACGTATATGTAGCAAAATGTGACAAAATTTTCTTTTAAAAGTCTGCATGAATAATTATTCGCTATCAGCTTATCTAACTCAAATAATACTATTAATAAAATCTTAAACTGAACTCAGAATATGTATCGTTTTAATTCGGTATTCCATAAATACAATAAGCCAACAACATAATACATATAAACTTTAGTTTTCAATCTCTATTTTTAATATAGTACTCATACGCAGTTTCAGTTCTCTTCGCTTCCAATCCAGTACTGTCTTTTTTTATTATCCGATCTTCTCTTATTTTGTTTGTTCCTAATTTTAAAAGATTCTATTTTCAAAACCAAGCTCGTACCATAGTCATATCTGAACATCACAGAACCTCTTTTAGTATATAATATCTGCTCAACCTAATACCAACAACCATACTTTGTGTAAAGGCTATGTTTCTAACACTATTATGTATGTACATATTTTGGAAAAAGCTTCTAAAAGTTGTCATAAATAACAAAACTTCGATAAATATTCAAAGAATAGTTAGAATTATGGTTCGACTTATTTCAATTGGGTCCGTAACTAATACCTCTACATAAATGGGAAAACAATAATAATAGAGTGGAAATATTACTCTTATATCTCTCCCGGGCTATGCTCCCAGGGTATTATCGTTTTACTTATGTCAATATATTTAAGGGTACAGAAAGAGAAGGTACTTACTCATCGACATTTTTAGTAAAATCCAACAAATAATTACATTTAATTAACTTTGAACAGGCCTTTTGTGACATATTTTATTCAAAACAAACTAAAAGAGGCCCATTTCGTGACAAATCGGCTTATTATAAAATCATTGATCAAAAACAGAATAGTCTTAATTTAACCTTTAAGTGACCATTTTCTAAATTTTCGTTGAGCACCTTATTTTCTTCTACCGTTCATTTGCTCTCGGACGTGACAAATCTAGCATGAAGCACTTCATTCACGTGTCGTTATCATTTGAATCGCTGGTTGTCCACGGCTGGACAGCTACCACTGTATAGCCGCAAAACAGAATTTTCGCTTGTATCGAGCTCCAGCCCGTGGTTCGCTTGAGATCGTACGTACACCTCACAAGGGACTTTAACGCGGCGTTTTTACGCCACACGGACACCTCGGGACCCCAACGTCCAACCTTTAACATTCTTCAAGCTATGTTCCCTACCCACTGCTACTTCAATTCTGCGACTTCTTACTATGTTGGATCGATAAGCTATTTATTTTATTTACAACATTTTTATATTTTTATGAACCGGCACGGCTTCATCTATACATATAATAAAATTGTAGAAATCTATACATATAATAAAATTGTAGAAAAGTGGTGTCTGTACAATGGTAATATATAAAAAAAAAGTAGCAGGTGTTGTTATTATATCGATGCCGAACCCGAAATTGTAATTAATTTTTTTTTGTCTGTTTGTCTGTTTGTCTGTGTGTTTGTGCACGCTAATATCAAAAACGGCTTATTCGATTTAGATACGGTTTTCACTAATATATTGTAGTAAGCTTCACTTAACATTTAGTGTTTATTTCAAGTCAATCGGTTCATAAATAAAAAAGTTATGTCAATTTAAAGAATCACGGCGAACATTTTTAACGTACAGAGTACGTACTACACGCCTCGCGCCTGAGCGTCGACGGTATATGTAATTCAAAATATGCTGTCCGAAAAGTCACTATTCCACGCGAACGAAGTCGCGGGAACAGCTAGTGTAAAATAAATCTAGTCTAACTTTTTGGCCCGTGCCTCCTCCGGACGAAAACTCTGTGTAAGATAAATCTGCCCTAAAGCCACAAAACAGATCACACTATACCGATACACACTAAAAGGTTCGTCAATATCCACAATATCAAAGTATAAAGAAAATGACTTTTGACATAGTCGGGGCTAACATCGTAAGTAAGTGTGTGGATAGTGGAGACGGGAGACCGGAACGGGGTCGTACAGAATTGGGGCGTACTATATGAAATTTCGATAAAGCTACTCGTAGTCGCGAGTCATAATAATAAGTAGTTTGTCGTAAAGTGTAGAGCGTAGTACATACCTATACTTATAATTTTTTATAGTAATATTATCACACTAATATTATAAAGGCGAAAGTTTCTGTGTGTGAGTGTGTATGTGTGTATGTTTTTTACTCCTTCACGAATCAAGCCACAACGAATGAACCGATTTGGCTGACAGGAATGGAGATAGCTCATACCCAGGATTAACACGTAGGCTACATTTTACCCCGGAAAATTAAAGAGTTCCCGCGGGGATTAAAAACCTTAATCCACGCGGACGAAGTCGCGGGCATCGTCTAGTATTATTATAATTATATTGTCGTCATCTTCGACTCAACCCATAGCAAGTCCATTACTATGCTCGAGACTGGGCAGACTGTCAAAGATTTATGCAAGAACTTGCCCCGTTGGAACTTGAATTTTTATATCTTTTCTAAAAGAATCCTATTATTTCCTATCCTATTAATATTATAAATGCGAAAGTTTGGACGGCTGTATGGATGTTTGTTACTCAATAACTCTGCAATGACTGAACCGATTTGGCTGAAATGAAAAATTGGCACATAGATTGATTATTAGACTAGAATAGCAGAGAGTTCCCGCGGGAATCCAAAAAAACTTCAATCCACGCGAATGAAGTCGCGGTTATCATCTAGTATTACATAAATTCCCTTCAAATAAGCATAAGCTTGTATTAGGTGTGGGTATGACAACATTACAACACGTAGGATTTGAACCTTTCCGTTTTCAGCCCGCGCCCTAACCGTTGCGCTATTGAGGCTTCAGAAATGTATTCTAATGTAATTTAATTTAAATTAAGTATTATATTAATTTATGGCTTCAAGAATTAATTCAGACAAACAAGAGGTATGTATGAGTTGATTTAAATCGGCGACACACTCTCGGAGTCGCAGAAAATACCATTTCGACTATCTACTAAAAATTCTGTGGACTATCACACTATTACTAAAGGTAGTTACGTAAAAAGAAGAGTGAAAAAGTACCAAGAACTAAAAACGATAAGCGTCGCTTAAAATTGCATAAAGCCTTTATTCGCGGTATAGCCCGAATAGAGTTAGTTATTTTTCCCAGAGGATCCATTTGGTTTATAGCGCAATATTTGGTTCATATCCAGAAATGTTTGGAATGAGAAAAATGAGATGGTTGAGAGTCCATTGCTTCAAACACTTATTTAAAAGCCCCATTAGCTGTTCTTTGGACGGGACAAAAATGGCTGTCGTTACTGGTCGCTATAGGCATCGTCACGGCTATTCTAATTATTTACTATAACTTGCTGGTTAGCTTTACTTGTATAAATTAAACACTGTAGTAGTTCTTTAGCTGCTATATTTTTATTAAAGAAATTTCATCTTACAACATTTTACACAATATACTTCTTCCAAGTACGCTCTCCCCGCAGACAATATAATAACCACAGAATACAGATGCAATACCTACCATATAAATACTGGAAGAGACAAGCTTGTAACTGTGACAGGGGAGGTTAGTTCAAAACCGGGTGTAGGGGCAAAATTGAGGTAGCACTCCTCCCCTCTCTTTTCGTATTAACTAACTTCCAAAAAAGGAGGAGGTTCTCAATTCGTCGGAATCTTTTTTTTTGTTTTGTTTTTAATTTTTTATTTTTATGTATGTTTCCCGATTACTCGAAAACGCCTGGACGGATTTGAAAAATTATTTTTTGTTTGAAAGGGACTTCCCAAGGATCACCCTTGTCATGAGGTCAAGATCTGATGATGGGATCCTGGAGAAATCGGGGGACCTCTTCAAAATAGGCACAATTGAGAGACTTTGTAGTGGTTTTGAAAAATTCTGAGCGACTGAGAAACATGTACTGAAATTTTATTGCAATAATGGTATTTTAGATGAGTGGTATTTGTAATTTCATTTTAGTGTTTTACACCTATTCACAAAGCTTTCATTAGGTTGCCCCTAACATCCTGTACTGTATGCAATAATCTTACAATATACTCTATAAAAATATGCAAAAAATAGTTTTTACGGTGTATTTAATTATTTATGTAATTTGCCGCGGGTATTATGTCCACGACACACTTTGGCGACACATCACGAATTCACCACTCACCACCCTAAGTACCCACCGGATAAGCTTGAAAGCTCCTAAGAATTATCCAATTAAATGATAAATGATCTACAATATAACTAAATCAAACGAAATTAATTAAAATATGTCCTTTATAAATAAGTTTCATAGAATAAATTGAACTGAGATAATTCTGGAATTTCATCAATGTTGGAAAATCTGGGTATTTCATGTTATTATGACAGACAAGTCTTTTTATAAGTCTAAATTAGTTTGACATCAAAAGCTTCCCAGTACTTACCTACCTATCTATCGACAAAAAGCTTTGTGTAATTAAAAATTAATTTGAAGGCTTAAATTATTATTAAAAGATTATTATGTTATTGATTTATGTATTTATGTTATTGAGGCTTCTTACTTAAACAATTGCCTACATTTTCTGTACTTTTGTACTAGTGACAAGTCAAAAGAAAGTAACTCATTTAATATCTTATTGTTACAATCAGGAGTGGTGCGTTTCTTGCTTTGTCGTTCAAATAGGCTGCAACAGAGCTACGGATATTTATTTAAACTTTTCATTTATTTTTTGAATAGAAATAAATAAATAAAATTTACATTTTTTTCATGGTTATAGTTGAGAACCTGGAGAAAGCAACATAATTTAGGCTACTTTTCATCCTGGAAAATCAAAGATTTCCCGTGGGATTTTTAACTTAATAAACACGGAGGAAGTCGCGGGCATCAGCTAGTATTTCATATTTAACGAATGTTCATTATTCATTATGTTGCAGGCTGCAGCGTAGTTAATACTAATTTAATGGTTGCACCAAAGTTATTCGTTGGAATAATGCTCCCAACACATTGGGATAACATACGACCATACTATTCATATTTCTGTTTACAGCAGTCCCAACTTATAAGCCTCAGGGCACGGTTCTTGAACCACAATATCAAAGTTCAACAAACACATTTAATTCTACACTCACGTTCCAAACTTAAAGCTAAAAGATTTTAAATTGCATTTGTTGTGTTAAGAACAACTTTGATCCAAGTTTTAATGTGAACTCAGCATGTAGTATTTCACTTTAGAAATAGCTTTTTCAATTAAAATTTATACTTAATATTATGTATAATTAGTTGAGCCCGCGACTTCGTTCGCGCCGATTTAAATTTTTTAATTCCCGCGTGATTGAGCCATCCATCCAAACTTTTGCATTTATAATATTAGTAGGATGAACAACCTTACTTAAACATTTTTGGCTGAAATTTAGAGTGGAGACAGCTCGTACCCAGGATTAACACGTAGGCTAACATTTTATCCCGGAAAATTAAAAATTTAAAACCTCATTCCACGCGGCAGAAATTGCAGGCATCATCTAGTCAGGTATGTATAAAGTTAGGAACAAATTACATGCGTCCGTGTAATATAGACCGGTCCGTTTAAAATCGACTCATGTGCGGCCGATAAGCGATGTGAAAAAACCCAAAACTAATCACCGCTGACCGCTGGAGGGTAATGTCCGGGACGCCTTCGATGAAACTGAATTACTCACTTTGAAAATGGGCGACGGACTATTAGGAGCAACCGACGAAAATAAATTAAATAACCTTTTAATGTTGAGCTTTGAAAACGTATACACACAATTTTAAGACCTTTTAGAGCCGTGTAAATTGCTTCAGAAGATGCTGCTATTTCGGAATTTTATAATAATTTAACTTGGTTGACATTTTTTTTAATGTTTCAGTGAAAACTTAAGAGCGCGCTTAGTGCTAAATCTTTAGATGTAGATTTGATTTTTACAGCAGTAGATCAAGTTTTTAAAAACAGGCAAAAATTATATCATATTTCCAAGGGACGATACTGAGTAAAAACATAATGTTTGTTTGATAAAAAAAATCGTGAAATTAGGTCTAATTTTTAACTAGTTTGCATTTATTTTCAATTTGTTACATATTAGAGAGCCAAAATTTTCATATAAAATTCCTATACATATTACTAAGACTCGATATCTTACGACTCACGAGTTATTAGATTGCATGATGTATCTATTTGGCGCTTACTACACTCCTACTCGGCGCAATACGCTAGCATCTGTCGCGCTTCACACGAGGTTTCGGGCATGTTTTATTTCATGGCTTAGTCACGATCGCATGGGCGATTTTTCAAATTTGCTTTCTTCTTCAAACAAACCAGTAATAATAATAATTGTCAGCGAGTATCAGAAAGCGGGAATCAGGTTTTGGGTCTGACGTGAGTTTCAGTCAAGTTTGCACCTGACGATTTTCATATTCTTGTGTTTTGTCTAGGTGGTATACAAATTGGGTATGTCTGATGATGGACTAAGAAGGTGGTGGTAATAGGATGTTATGCTCATCATACTTAGATGGACCGTTGATTCCACATATAGCGGGTGAGCTGAATTTTTAATTTGATTGGTCTGTTACATGATTTGCAACGTTTGCAACCAACGCGACGCGACGGCGAAACGAGAACAATGACACGGGTTTATCCTTTGTTGCCGATGTGTTTGTTTAGGCCTTGTACTGTAAATTGTATAGTAGGTATTTCACTTTATTTGTATTATCGTGTGGGACAAGCCTTCAACAGGATAGCCATTGCAAAATTCATTTTGGTTAGTATATCCTATAGTATATCATAAACATTCATAGGTTTTTTTATTCTATGACATAACCTTTTACTTCGATCTCACCCGATGGAAAGTGTCGATGTGGAGTAAGATGGTAGCAGGCTAACTTGGAAGAGGTATAGCAGTTTGCATTAAACACAAACTTTTATCGGTTTATAGCTTGGAACGTCAACTTGCTACGTCAAAAGCGTCTTAGAAGAAGACTATACCAGAGACATCTAATTTAGAAATCGTCACATCCACGGCAAAAGCTTTTTTAAAGATTACATTTGAAAACCTAACGTATATAGGTACTGTAATACCAGTATTTCTGCTGCAAAAATATCTATGCTTCCAAAAGGCACGTCTGTAAAATTCATCTTTCGCAGTACAAAAGATTAGTTTCCACAGGACAATGCTCAAAAAAACCCAGGCCCGGCCAAAATTCGAATACTGACCCCAGTCAAAATTCGAATAGCAATATCACACATTTGGCCATCGATTTCGATGATGCCCCCTATGCAGTATTTACTTAGTCATTTATACCTTTAATATGAGTAACATTTTGTTTGCGCCGGGCCTGGGTTTTTTTCCCATACATTTTAAGCATTGTCCTTTCTCCTGCCGGAAATCGAACCCGGGAACCACGTCTAATGAGACGACCTCCCTAGCTCAGTAATGACTGAGCTAGGGAGGTCGTCACATAAGGATATGTAGTAGGTACATAAATACGTCTCTAATCAAATCTAAAGCCGTAAAGTAAGGGCTCTTCATAGTGACAGACGAACGGACGTGCTGAAGTGGCTGGTGGCGACCCATATATCTCACTGATCATTAACTTGAATGGATGTTGAAATTAATTGAAAAACGTTTAAAAACTTTATTCCAAACGCTGGGTATCGTTCTTCAACACTTTTAGGAGTAGTTCTTTTGATGCTGAAAAATGCTTTAAGTCTATTCAATTTTCTTTTCATAAAGTTACATATTATTAGTATGTTACTCAAAATAAATGCATAAACTAAGCGGCGGTAGTCTAATTATTAAGACTTCAGCCTCCTTTTCGAGATATAGAATAACTACGTGCGGTTTAAGCAATTACGAGTAATTATCACATACTCCAATGTTGACGGGAAACATGGTGAGGAAACTTGCTTGACTGAGAGTTCTCCAGTATGTTTTAAAGGTGTATGAAGTTTGCCATTAATAGGTCGGCGATGCGTTATAAGAGTTAAAAATTTCATAGGCTAAATAGATTTAGGGTCAGCTCACACTGAGACGCAACGCGACGATGCTCGTACTTTTGTCGATAGCGATATCAATACCTCATTGCTACACAATAAAAACACCAGTGAGGGCAGTGTAACGAGCCATGCTTCGACACGTTGCTTTCGCGCTCTCACTGAAATTAGTCCCTAATTGTGTAATAAAGAGGTTCTATACTGATATCGTTATCAACAAAAGGACGAGCACCGTCGCGTCGCGTCACGTCGCGTTGTGTCTTGATGTGAACTGACCGCTAGAGCGGTATATTGCCGTCCTAAAGCCCACACTCAATACATCTACAACTTTTTATTTACTTTCTTACCGCAATCTCTCAAATATCCATTTATTTTCACAGCTGTCTATCTCTCGTATAGAGGTCCACTTTTTAAATCCAGCTTTACAGTAAGATGAATAGAGAATTCTCATTCAATTTGGAACATTATTCTCGTATTTCAAAGAGTTTTATTCAATCCAACTTTTCCTATTTTTTACTTGATAAAAGACACATTAGTAGACTGTCATTTTATCTTTTAGAGCTGCTGACTGAGACGAACACTTTTGTTTTAGATCGAGTTTTATTCAATAAGATTGGATTTTGGACAGTGAAAAGCGTGTTCCAGTTTTCGCAGATTTTTTGTGAGGTATTAGCGCTCAAATTCGACTATTTTCTGTTAATTTCGTTAAATATCAAACCAAATCAAAAAATAAAAATGTAGGAGATACCTATCAACTATTTAAATAGCTATTTAATGATTAGATAGAAATACAGAATTAAATAGAACGTACAACTTTTACTACCGGTAGACACCAAAAAATGAAGACTGAATATAAGAGTTAAAATACATACCTACTATAGAACTAGTAGAACTAGGATACAAATTGCGGCCTTATTGCTTAGTCGAAGTCGTTTGTAGAGAACCTTACAATTAGGAAAACTCGTAGATATTTATTAGTGTAAAGGAAAATTAGTTAAATCACATGCTTAATACAAGTATTGAATTATTGTTTCCTTTTTGTCAGTCCATTTACATATCTACAAATAATAGAGCGCTAGAACGTTAATTACAAAAGTGAATAAATTATATTGCGGTAAAAACTGATCACGCAACGCAAACTGATTACTTAAATATAGGGGTATTAGCTTAACCTAGTTCTTTTCATTAGGTTTTTATCGGGACTTATGAATATTTTAGAGCTTTTGATTTTTATAGTTCTCCTCAATTTTTGTCTGACCATAGCTAAGTTTCGATACACAGACCGCCAATGTTAGGTATCAACGAACACGCGAACGAAGTCGCGGGCATCAATCTGTAAAATAAAATTAAAAATACAGGATACGTGGGATAGGATAGTAGAATATTATGTTAGTAGGAAATTCAAATTAAAATTGCTTCACTGAATCCTGCAACTCGCAAAGGGTTGTTGAAGTAAATCTACTCTAACGAAGCCCCTGGTAAAAGCTTATTTCATATTATAAATTTCATATTATAAACATTACTTCACCTCACTATTTAACTGGAAGTCAACGCCACAAAGCCCTAAACTAATCACCGTCAGTCAGTCAACGTTCGCGATGCTACTGATGAAACTAAATTTCCTCCGCGGAAAATCGTGGTGTATGTGGAAAATGTGTAATGGCGAACCATGTAATGTATCTCTCAACATGTACACACGCGGCAAAGGACATGTCCCAGTTTAGTATTGAGGGTGGTTTTTTATTCTGAGTGTCTATTAACCAGAACCAAACTGCTATCACATGAAAGAGAAAAAAATATAAAATTAAACGCCATTTAAATAATAATTTTATAAACCCCCATTTTTTTTTAATTAATAAAGAAAAATATTGTTTGTAGAAAATATTTTTCGATGGATGGCAACATTAAAAACATTTTCTTATCTAGAAATAATTGAATCTGACACCTGTTACTGTCACTTTAATGTCATTTAAATGTCATTTAAATGCCAAAAGTTCAAAAACGTCATTATAATTGTCACTTTTGACAGTCCTGACAATCACCTGACATACGCCTGACATTGACAAGTTACCTAGACAAATAATATTTTTGAAGTTTTTTTTTTAATCGGTGCGTAATCACAAGCAAAGGTCCAAAAATGCATCAAAACAAAAAAAAAATATTTTCTCCAAATCGGGGTCTTTAAAAAATCGGTAAATTATTTAGATAGAAGCCTTTTTGGATCTCTATCGAACTATGTTAAAATCATTCTGGTTAATTACACTCAATAATAAAAAACCATTTTGGGACAACTCCTTTCGGAGCATGAAATGAACTACAATACATCGTGTAGTTTCCGACCTTGAAATCGTACTACAAGCTAAAATGTTACCTAGCGAAGTACCTACCTTTAAACTTCATACAATTGAGTTATTATGTAAAATATATTGGAAATTCTAATTCAAATTAAAAATCATTTATTTCTTGCAGGCCAACTTGTGGCTCTCATAACGAGTCATTACTGTACCACTAACCACCACCACAGTTCGGAAAGCAGTTTCTGTTAACCTTTAAGTACTGACGTGGTTATGCCAGGTCATAAATGGTGACGTGACGTATCTCAGACGGCTATAGAAATAATTAATAAATAGTATGATTATGTAATAATAAACACATTAATCATTTCAAATATATTCCATCTACTATATATTTGCTAAGAATGTATAAGAAAACAACAAAATATTCATGTTTAATCAACATTTATGTAAGCAACATGTAATTCGATCCAGATCTTGTAGTTTGGTTGAAATTGGTGATAGGTCTGTTTTGTAGCTGACTCTGATTCTCCGTATCTTGTTCATCTTCTGAATGCTCTGATTCCGTATCATGATCACTTTCCAAAATAAAATTAGGGTCTGACACTTAGAAAATATACAGTAATAATGTTCAACAGACTCTACTGACCTTACGTCTGAGAGACACTGCCAAGCTACACAGCCGAACATGTTGCCGTACCGCTTCTGAACCCTCGACTGACCAATCAACGCGAAAAATCCCGAAGCTACCGGAAAGGGCGAGGGGGTCTCATTAAACACGACGAAATAATACTCAAATTTATTTGCACGCCGTCTGTGAGACACCCACGTCATTACTTAAAGGTTAAGAAGAGCCAACAAGAAATTCAGCAGCAGCTTTTTTTTGGGCAATCCAGTTAATATTATAAATCCGAAAGTTTGGATGTATGGATGTTTGTTATTCAATCACGTCGCAATGACTGAACCGATTTGGCTGAAATTTGACACAGAGATAGATCATAGTCTGGAATAATACAAAGGCTACATTTTAACCCGGAAAATAAGAGAGTTCCCGCGGGAATAAAAAATTTAACCCACGCCAACAGAGTCGCGAGTCGCAACTACTAAGTTTTAATTATCTTGTGAGCAACTATAGATACAAAACCGATTGCAAGCTTACTTTATGTAGTCTCGTACAATATATTCCTGGTGAAAAGAGATTCTTACAAATGAAATATCTAAGGAGTTGCGTATCTATAATTGTGTTAGATCCAGCAGAAAATTAAATTAATCTTACGCTCTGTTTAAAATGTTAAGGTTTGAAGGGCGGACATGAAAAACAAAATGGGTTTTACCGTTTTACCTGGGGGTACTGTTACCTGCCGTGTTTATTCAGCCCCTTTAATATTGAAATTATTTTTTTCCTAGGCATGCCATGATAATAATGTAATATCATGCGATCAGCCATCCGGCTATGAACAGATATATTGACTAGTTAAACTTTATCTTTACAACTATTTTTCATTAGACTAGTCATAGTTTTATAACGAGGGACACCGCATTATGTATCCATATCTAAAATTTTTTTTTTCAGACGGTTCAGATAACAAGGACAGTCAGTTGCACTACCAGCTGATTTGGGTGGTTGTTCACGTCTCTATTTGTACTTAGCACTACAGAGCTGTATCTCTTCCTTCACTCACTGTTACTCGTATTATACCAAGGTGTTCATGGAGTCCACTGTTTTTTTTTATAAACGTTCGATATACATTATATATACTGTTGAAAAATAAAGATACATTTAAGTTTTACTCTTCATAAAAATTTATTTCAAGGCCTTTCATGACTTGAAAATATTGTGTATAACATGTGTGCTTATAACATACTTATCTGAAATAATGAGGTAAGGAAATCCAAAATGTTCATGCTTAGGCTACAGCATGCCTGAAAGCTCTTCATAATTGACGACCTCCCTAGCGCAGTGGTGAGCGCTGTGGTCTTATAACTGGGAGGTCTCGGATTCGATTCCCGGCGGGGGCAATTTGGGAATTTATAATTTCTGAATTGTCTCTGGTCTAGTCTGGTGGGAGGCTTTGGCCGCGACTAGTTAACACCCTACCGCCAAGCGATTTAGCGTTCCGGCACGATGGTGTGTGATTAGGGGTATGAGTACACTGCCATACCCCTTCCAAGTTAGCCCGGTACCATCTTAGACTGCATCTTCACTTACCATCAGGTGAGATTGCAGTCAACTATCTATCATGTCATCGAATAAAAAAAGAGCTTAATAAGAGCATATATATGCACTACAATTTTACTTATGAGTTACATACATTCAAGTTGTTATTACAAACACTAGACAGCAGAATCATCTTACAATAATGATAGACCTTACGTTAACATTTTGTGCAACAGTAATTGGAAGCGTAATTTCAATACGTGTCCTAGGATTACAAGTGAACGTAATTAATGGTAATACTCGTATACGAGTAGCGAACGAGGTGACATGAACCTATTTATTAAACAGACAGACAGACAGTAACGACTAGTGAGTAACTAAGAGGATAATGACAGCTTACATCACAAACAAGGGGAATGCTGTATTAGCGTGCGAGCACTTTGGATTAAGGGTTTTATATTTAAGAATATTAGGATCAGAAAACTGGAGCAGAGCTTCTTTAAGCCGACGATATCTCTCGGGGTTTGCAAATCAAGCGGTTTAAATAAGATTGCGGGTTAATTAAGAAAAAATTACTTTGGATTGCAAAAGTCAGGATTCGTTTAATATTAACAATTATCTGTCTCCTTAAACACCCTCCGTGTTTACAAAATGTTGACTAGCTTTTGTAAGCAACTTCGTATATTTGCTCTGATTTTAATAAACCCGCGGAAACCTTTTATTTCTCGGGATAAAAAGGCCATTGTCACTGTCCAGGTCATGCAAAAATTCTTGCATTACATGGGTGTAATTGAGGACTCAATTACACTCATGTAATGCATGTCAGAGAGTGACATAAGCTACCTTTTATCCTAAAAAAAAATCTGTTGGATTTTTAAAACCTAACTCTACGCGGACAAAGTCGCAAACAAACACTAGCATTTAAATTTAAAATAAAAATTAGATTTAAATATTATTCCGGTATGAACATTCTCTATAGAAGTCTTTGAGATTGAAGTCAACAAATTCTAATTTTCCATTGAATTGTATAAAGCTATTTTAGATTGTTAATATTGAAAACGTTATTTCTATGAAATAATTTGGAGAATCCAATTCATTATTCTTATCATTATTCTAATGGTTTCAATAGTTAAGCTAATAATAATAGTATTATTAACAGGTAATAATTAAGTCTTGCTAATAAATAATAGTATTATTAGTAAGGCTTAACCATTTTGCTTATGCCTCTGCTGTGTAAATCTAACGAGAAAAAAGTGTGTTAAATTTTTATCCGTTTTTATTAAACAAGATAAAAAAACAAAACTTGTAATAAAATAATTTATTATTATCCATTTGAAATCCCTCTCACAAACTTTTCAATTTATTAGGAAAAATCCTCTTTAAGCCCTTCTAGCTTCGACATTAAGTAAATAATGTCCCTGTAAGGTCCTTAGAGGATTTCGCAGAGATGGCACTAAACTGTCGATTTCGAATCCCTGGGGTGCACCGTATACATGATACATCCCTCTTTTTCTGCGTAGGCTTTTTACATTATGTATAGTACGTTTATCTCACGAAGTTATGGGCGCTTTACTTGTGGTTACGTCGTGTAGATGCACATTACGTAAGTGTGCGTGCCTGTCAGGAGCCTAGGTGGGAGCGGTCAAGCGCGAGCAAGCTCTCGCTCCCACTTATTCAGCTACGACACACACACACAACCATGAGTCACGCGCCGTCGTGAGTTGCAAGAAATATACCTACTACGTATTCATAAAATCATACAAAGTGAGTGAAGACTTGACCATACTTGGGTGAAATAGTACCTGACCGTAACTAATTCATGCCAAAAAGTTTGTTACTGAATGAATTTAACTACTCCAAACTTGCTCATTTATTTTATTTTTTCACCAATAAATATACAATTTTTCTACTACTTTTTTAGTACTAAATCGTTCTCTAACTACCTGTGAAAGTCCCGTGAAAATGTGACGCCTAAGTGCTCGTGAAGTGGTGTTCGCGACATGCATAATATATAAATCTACTTAAGAGTCAAGTGCATTACCTGCACATGAATTCTAAGGGTGGAATCACATTTGACAGCATCGATTTGAATTTAGCTGGATGATTTTGGACACATAGCCTCAACAGCGCAACGGTTAAAGGTGCAAACTCAAAATTGAAAAGTCACAGATTGGAACCCCACCCGTTGCACTACGTCGCACCCACTCCTAACACAAGCTTTTCGCTTTCGCTCGGGAGAGAAGAATATAAGACAAGTTCAGCTTGGCTGATAATCTTTAAAAAAAAATGTGGCCACAATAGTAAGCTATCACATACTTTTAGCTTCAAAAAGGTCTTCAAAAAGAAAAAGAAACAAAATTAAAAAACCTTTAAAACACTTTTTGCTTTTTGTTTATTATCTTTTGATCGATCGATTTCGGAGAAAATCTACGTTCATATAGGTTCATATAAGTAAGCATTTATTCTCATGCATTTGCGTCAATACCTAAGCATTCTTTAAATCGTTCTAGTTTCAATAGTTAAAACGCAAAGTTGAATCGTCCTAATTTCAATAGATAAAATCGATGCTGAAAGATGTGATATCACCCTAATATTTATGTCGTGTGGCCTAGTTACGAGATCACATTACATCACATGATTGAGCAAAGTAGGTATCAATCGAAAGCTCGATCTGTGATATTATCCTATTATTAATATTATAAATGCGAAAGTTTGGATGTACGTTTGTTACTCAATCACGCCGCAACGACTGAAGCGATTTGGCTGAAATTTGGCACTGAGATAGATTTTATATATCTTGTCTGGAATAGCACATAAGCTACATTTTATCCCGCACTTATCACTAACTAGCTTTATCCCGCGGCTTCGCTCACGTTAAGTTCGATTCTTCCAACCCCTATTTTATCCCCTTAGGTGCTGAATTTTCAAAAATCCTTTCTTAGCGGATGCATACATTATAATAGCTATCGATATGCCAAATTTCAGCCCGATCCGTCCAGCGGTTTGAGCTGTGCGTTGATAGATCAGTCACCTTTGCCTTTTATATATTTAGATTTCTAATTATTATTATTTTCTTACACAATTGCATGGCTGAATGGACTGATTTTTCTCCATCGGTTTTGTGGACCAGATATACTCTTATAATTTAAAGAACGTTCTCAATCTTAGTCGGCGAGATTGCTAATCTGTTCTAACGAATGTTGTCGATTTAACATTTTTAATTGGTTTTTAACCGACTTTCGAAAAAGGTTCTCAATTCGTCGAAATTTTAAGCTATTGCACAGCTTCTATCGCGGGCCTTGAGCGTGGAGACCGAATCCAGAAATTCCGTAACGAAAGTAACCTGACGCGGGACTCCTCTCACCGCTCGATGGCGTTGATAAAAAAAGCTATGCAATAGCTTTACCGCGGCAGTCCCCGAGTGCCACACGTCTTTTCTTTTTATGTATGTTCCTCGATTACTTGAAGACGTCTGAACCAAAAGCCTTAAAATATTCTTAGCAATTAGGAACATGAAATGTATTCAGGGTAAGGGTAACCGAGCTCCTATTATCTCAAATTATCCCTAAATTCACAAGATACCTGTATCCTTCTATACCTACAAATACATAACTACATGTCGCTTTCTCCTTTCTAATTCGGTCGGTTTAGGCGTGGAATACTCTAGGGACCAAGCGCCTGCGTGTTTCCGTCACTTATAATTTGCTTACCTTCCTGGTATTCATTAATTAGCTACCCCTCTGACGCAGTTGTGCGACTACCATAATCTCGTAAGAAGTCCTAGTTCATTCCCGGTTGATCCAAGCAAGTAGGCTTCTCTATTTTTTATCCAATTATAAAACAGCCTTGAGTACACCTTCCCTCTCACCTCCACTGGTAGCATGGGCAGGAGATAAAAGTTTTATCCCCCGATTTTATCCACTAACAGGGGATAAAATTATCTTTTTCCTAATGCTAAAGCATGGCGACAGAGGAGAAGGTGATGTATATTCTATAAGTATATCCACTGAGTGTTATTTCCACCGCTGTGCCCATGCTCGACGGGTGGATAAAGCTAAGCGAGGGGATAAACGTTTTATCCTTTTCCCGGGGACAAAATTTCTCCCGCCCATGCTACCAGTGCTGATGGTAAATATAAAATAACTATACAGTAGTGGCAGCAGGCTAAATTGGAAAAGGTATAATCGTGTAAATTAAACCCAAACCCACCCCTTATTGGTTTGTACACACCATACCCGACCATACCTACTATGTAAATATTAGATATCTTAGTAGATTATAAGGAAAGTTTAAGTAAACAAGTAGTAAGCATGAGATCTAGTAATACTTATTTGACCCACTTTTGTCAGTCGACTTTATATCGTAGTATTATTTACTTTCAAAACAAATACAATACCTACGTCGGCATTTGCTTCGCGTACGGCCTACTGATAGATCAATAACTGTTACACAAATACACACGTCGTTACAGGCATTACGTGTCCACGTGAATAATTAACAATTTACGGGTGTAGCGCCATTTGTAAAACCGACTGTATTTAGTTCAACGATCGACGGTACAGTTATTTTTATCAGGTAGGTACATGTATACATAATAATTATAGGTGCATAATACTTTTCCGTAATTAGTTCATTTACCTTTTTTCTTACAAGTGTTTTGAAATTTGTTGTATTATACACGTGCGTTAAGTTTATTACAACTCGAGACAGTCGTAAAACTCCGCCTGCGGTTCTTGCTTACAGAACTCAAGTTGTTTGTAATAACTAATAACCTACTTCCCCACTTTATATCACATGCTTATAAATATTTAAATACACCTTAAACCATGCAATTTACAAGTTAAACAACCTTTATAAATAAACGTAAGGTAAATCTACTACACTACTAGAGCCTACATTTGTAGAGACATCGTCTTCTTCGTTTGTTGGTTTTAACTCTTTATTTATTTTCATTTTACGGTCTCTTAATAGTCGGATATAGCTTAGGTCATCGTAGCTACTAGCTCTGTTAGTTACCGACTAAATTACGCTATCACAGTTACGTAATTAGGTATTTTACTGTTATCAAAATCTGGATATTCATTAGATATTATATTATATACACTAGACTTTAAGTACACATAGTACATGTAAATATATTTCTATGTTGCACTGTACTAACCTCACACCGCAATCACTGCTCTCACCGAAGGTTGCCTGGTAGAAATTGCTTTGCTAGCAATAAGGCCGCCTTTGCATGCGTAGTTTTAAGTTGTGTAGGTTTCTGTTTTCTGTTTCATCTGTGCAATAATTTCTATCTATCTATCTCTACCTATCTATCTACGTCACAAGAATCTCAATATTGCAGGGCAGGCAGCGTTTCCAATATGTGTCAACGGCTTGTCCATTCCATTTATGCACCTCGACGTTATGAGAGGTATACACGCTAAGTCAAGTGTACCTGACCTATCTCTTGTATCTTTAAAAACGCTAATATAGGTCTGCAGTTTTTCTTTACCGGTAAAATGTAAACGAAATGATTTCCTGTTTAAAAGGATGTCATGCCTTGTTTGTTTGGTAAACGGAGAAGTTATTGTTGGTATTAGGTATTATACTGATATACCTACAGTAGGTAGCAACAGTTTCAGAAATCCTTTGAAATAAATCATCAAAGTTACATTACACAAATTTAACTGTGTTTGTTGTTTGTGTTATGTTTCATTTTGCTTATATTTTTATTTGAATCCATTTCTTCTATCCGCCATTCGTTCATTAATTGAATGGGTAATAAAATAAACTTCTATTGCTTCTAATGTTGACATAGCTGGAGATCTTGTGGGTGATTTTGAGCAGGTGCTTGATTTATAAGCACAAAGTTGGAAATTGTTCTTCTATATTACTTGTGTATCAATTTGGCTGTCACAGCAACTTTTAGCAACTAGATGTAATATTATTATTACACAATCATCAAGTATACTTTAACCGATGAATAAAGCTAACGTTTTGACAGATTTTGTGTTGGCTGTTAATACGTTAAATTTATTCGTAGGTTATTCTAACCTATAATATTTGCATAATTATTTGCAGATTGTGAAATAAACACTCAGAATATTCGGAGAAGCTAAAATACGTATTAAATCATTTAATTTAATCTTCTGCCTTTAATTTTTACTCTAAATTCGGTGTTACCTCCTATGAGTCTTGTTTAGGGGCCGTGCAGAATTGCGGTCAGTGATTTATTACATAATTACGTTTCTCGTAGGATGTTAAGTTGGTAATTTGTGGCTGTACCGGCATTTTATTCTACATAATTATTTCTAGTTTCACGCTCTGGATAACGTTACGCATTTTAAGCTTCTGGATAAAGCAATTTATGATCATCTTCTTATTCAACGCTTACCTTTCTTCTGAAAAGTAAATATTTCTTTGCCATAGGTACTTGGGTATTTGACTGAATTTCTTTATATACTTTAAATAAAGGTTTTTAATATCATAATACAATGACGGACAAGAGTTACGCGATAGAAAAAGAGGCAACTTCGAGGTGAATATTCACTGTAGGTAATTTAGAAGAAAACTGCACTTTATTGTGTGGTAGCAAGAGTCGCTATATTTTATTAAGATGATTTTGTGGAGTGAGTCTTCTGTTCCTGTACTGTTATAATAGATTCTGTGACATATGCTATTTATACTGGAAAACAAAGAGTTAAAATTAATTAAATACAATGGAATCTAAGATAAAAGTTGACCTGAGTTGTGAAGTATTGAAGTCATTCTGATAAGTTCAATTTACAAAACACTCATTAATATCTCCAAAAGATAAAGGATCAAAGTAAAATTAGCCATTTTACCTGATTTTACCTCAATTAAATTTGATGACTATTTGAATTGTCAGAAGTAGAGCAAGCCACAGGCAGATTAAATAAAACGATTATCTGAGACAACACCTACTCAATCAAAGACCTCGGCTTTAAAAGCCCTTTGAAATTGCTTGAGGAAATCAGAGCTTTAAAGTTTATTTGGTACGACGAACAAATAGATTCATTGAACTGTATATTTTCAGGTTGTCAATAACATATTTTTTTGCCCATTGAAGCGAAATCTATTAGATTAAATTCAATTACTTATTTGCTCGAATTGGTAATTCTTGACGTAGACCAATGTTTGAAATAATACTGTAGTGTGGAAAATTTAGAAGAACTTAGATACTCGTATAGAATTTTCAATGTACTCAGTATAGATTTTCACAGAGTGAAATTTCTAATGAGTGTATTTTTCACATATTTAACTTAAAATCAACTATTACAATATTCTGGATTGAAATATTTGTTCTCGTCATCGTCTACGATGCGATTTCAATTTCGAGAACAAACATATCTATTGTCACTTATCTGGCTAAATCTGCGAAGTTCGTTCTCTGATTCAGCTTGTTTTGGGTGCGTGCCAAGTGTTTTATCGACGTCAAAATTATTACGTATCTTTGTTGCTAAATAGTCGTCATAATCGTTTACTATTCACCTCGAAGTGGTGTTGCATGGAATAGGCGTCGAACGACACGTTGTTAAATAAATCAACCAAAAAAAAAAACGCAGTTTTGCAACGCCTGGCCTTCCATTTTTTCCCGGGAAAAAGTGTGTGTGGCAGTCGGAGCAAAATTTTCTTTAATTTACAAATTACAATATTATAAGCTTGTTGTACCTTATATGCCTAAGGAAAGGAGAAACCGAATGCTTAAATGGAGATATAAATTATACCATAATTACTCGTAAATGCTAAATGGAATTTTAATAAACAATATAGTATAGTACAAAGAAGTCACCTGTGAGAACCTCAAGTTGAGATATTGCAATATTCTATTCTCTGCTGTATTTTGAGTTGCCATTAACACTCAAGTTCACATGAATTTTTCACAAGTTGTAAGTCCTATAACGGACATGCAACATATGTTCCAACGTCTAATAACGTCATATTCTCGCCTCCAGTTATCTACGCTTAAACAGTTCAGTGATTTAGTAATATGGGTCGCAAAATCATGATATGTGATTGTGTCTATATTACGTGAAAAAAATCTGATGAATAAGTATATCACATAATTTTACGACCCAACCGCACTTCATGACGCGAATAGACGTGGTGTGGATTTAGTGTGAAAATAATTATGATTCTTCTTTGAACTGGGAATCAACGTCTACGTCCGCGTCATGCTCTATGACGCGGACGACAGTTTGTGAGTGAGTGAGTGAGTTTTCCCACTTCTGTACCGTCGCTCCTCTCTTTGGTTGATAAAATATTTACGAAACTGCACGCATGAATAAGCCAGTTACTTTACTCTATTAAGTAAGCTTACTTATTTTAGAAGTGGATTTTAACTTAAAAATATGGGATGGTCGCCATAGAATACACTCTTGTGCTGCTCATATTTAACAACCTCCACGATATTCCAAAAAATGTGTTTTCCAGTACAATATCCAAGCATCTTGGGACACAAACTTCTATCGATTTTGGAACAGCTAGTATATAATAATTTGGAAGAGCTATGTACCCATTGTTACTTCAGCTTCACGACTCGATAAGCTGTTTCAGCAACTCGTCTCTTACGCATCTTTGATATAATCACGCATCGGGTATTCTAAAGTAAACAGATCGGAGGCAGCAGCAACGCTGATGCAATAGTGTAGTGTAGCAATCGATATCCAGTCGGGGCTCATCTTTACTGTGTGGATATTTTTGAATCGCTTAAGATTTTATTGACCTCACATTTCATCATAAAAAAACAGTAAAGTAATGTCATAAGATCTACAGATGGAACATAAACGAGTTTTATGAACATAAATTTAATTTGACATATGTACATAATATTCTGTACCTCCTAATAATATTCCAGTTTGCGTTTGTAATAAATAACGTGAAAATAGAAATATTTTACAATGCAATATAACTACATCCGGAGATAAACACCGCTGATTTGTGTTTATTTAAATTTGATTTGTGTGATTTTACTTACATTTGTTACCAAGTCCCTCTTCAAGAATTTCCACCAACTCTGCAGCTATAAACGTTGGATTTTAGTCCGTCATTAAAATGTTTCGTATGTTTACAATGTTTCATACAGTGAGCTTTCGCTTGGGTTAAAATTCAGTAACGGCTTTTGATAATGAACACGCACCCACCCGTCCTAATTAGGAAAACTATTGCGTGTAAATTATAATATTATTTGTTTTTATTACGTTATTTTACTTGATTTTGATTTTTACTCTACTAGGCGACCTAAAAGAGTGCTAATCAGTCACTATCTTCATTAGCGTCGCTTTTGAGACAAAATACGTAGGCTACAAGATTAAGGCAAATCTATTGCAGTTTTGCCTTAATCTTGTTAGTCTCGTCACTAAAGATATATTTTAAAAGAGTTGCCGTTTGTTTTTTAGTTTTAGAACTCGAAAATAAGAAAAAAGACGTATGGCACTCGGGGACTGCCGCGGTAAAGCTATTGCATAGCTTTACCGCGGCACCGCTAGATGGCGTTGATAAAAAATGCGCCATCTAGCGGCTCACCGTAGAGGAGTCCCGTGTCAGGTTATTTTCGTTACGGAACTTCTGGATTCGGTCTCCACGCTGGCCCGCGATAGAAGCTATGCAATAATTTTTAAGCTATTTCATAGCTTTTTTTAGCAAGCAAACGAACAGATTAAAGTAATGTCATAAGATGACAGGGCCATTTTTTATATTGAAATGTGAGGTCAATAATATCTTGAGCGATGCAAAATTATCCATACAGTAAAGATGAGCCCCGAATGCATGTCGATAACTATTGTGCTTATTTTGACTTTCGTAAAAAAGTTCGTCTGTTACATTATTGTCACCTCGAAAGTGCAATTTGCGAACTGAAAAGTTGCGGACACAGGGCAAACAAAATGAAAATACAAACTTTGGAAACAGTCCCATATTCCTAACAATAATAAAAATTTGAATTGATATCTATCAGGCAGTCGAAATAAAACTTCTTGACCAATGTACTATTTCAATAGCAGACAGAGCTAAATCCGTTCTGAACTATTTAGTCTGTAGCGAAACTATAATATCATTGCGGTTTGAGTTTCTACAAACAACACCGTCTATTGTCACCTACCTATTTAACTCTACATTAGAGTTCGGCACTAATTTACATAGTTTGTTTTGGTCTGGTGCCAATCTGCTTGTAAAGGCCGCCACAAACACGATGCTTTTAGTATCGGCATGCGACCATAAAATTGCTTTTCAGTAGCTGCTGCGATTGAATTCTTACCTCTATTTTAATTACACGGCTGAATATTGAAACATGTTTGAACAGAGGTCGTTCAAGTAATTTGAGCTTGTACCTAAAAACTTATAATCGATCGTTCAACTAATTTGAGCTTATAATAGCTTGTAATAGATCGTTCACGGTTCAACTAATTTGATTTTGACTTTGTATTAAGTGGCTTTGATTTGTATGGCAGTGACGAGTTAGCCATCGAATGTTCCTTTTGATACGTACACACAGTCTCTATTTCAATATTTTCAGACTTATATCACTATAGACCTAAAGCACAGCGCACGCACACAATTGAGTTGAACTATTTGTCGTAGCAATGCAAATGCTAAGTGACTGTTTTGACGTAATAATTATGTTATACTTAATTTTGCCCAAAGCATTTTCACTTTCACTTTTACTTGTCACACTTTCCTTTTGTTTTCCGGAATAAAAGTAAGTAGTTTAATCTACAGTTTCTCTACTATAATCATGCAAAAACGACGATGTGTTCCTCCGTTGCTGGGTGATTGAAGGACATATTAAGACATCTTCAGACATAATATTATATAGTGGAGATATTAGAAAATTATGAAAAATCTGACACTTTATTTACATTTTATTGATATTAGAAACGTCTCTACAATTTTATTGGATATATACAACGGGTATTGAAACTCCGAAATAATAATGAAGGAGGTGAATGTGCTCATAAAACTGAACAACTTTCCCCAAGGAACATAGGTCGAAATGTGAAAAAAAAATTTGGACCTCTCATACAAAATTGACGATCAGCTGATTGATTTACTATGAGAGGTAAAAATTTTTTTTTTTTCACATTTCGACCTATGTTCCTTGGGGAAAGTTGTTCAGTTTTATGAGCACATTCACCTCCTTCAGTATTATTTCCGAGTTTTAATACACGTTGTATAGTATCAGATGCAGTGGAGTATGCAGTAAATACGATTGCAGTTTCTCGCTTCAATTCGCTGAAGCATCGATGCAGTTGCAAGATCGTTAGTCATTGATGCTAACAGTATCGTGTGTGCTTTGGCCGTATCGCAAAAGTGCTCGTATCATTGAGGTCGGAAATGCTAAATTATGGAATTGGCTTCAAAGATGTTAATAATTGGATGAGTTTTCTTTGATGATCCAATTCACATTCAATAAGCAATTAGGTTACGGGTTCTCAATCGGGCTGTCTGCGATGAATGAAAGCTCTATTTAATTCATTCATAAGTTTTTGTTTTGAAGTAGGTACTTATAGTAATTTTTATTTGAATATAATAGGATTTTTAGGTTTTTTTTTCATCGTTATCTTTATTTTATTTTATATAACGTCGTTAATTTTTCTCTAATTGTCTAATAAATTGTCAGTTTAAAATCCATTGCAAAATTTGTACCCAATACTAGACAGAAAAGAAAATCAAAATCGGGTGAATCAAAATCTTTCAGCCCGATCCGTCCAGTGGTTTAACCTGTGCGTTGATCAGTTAGTCAATCAATCAGCCAGTCAGTCACCTCTTCCTTTTATATATTTAGAATTTGCTGTTCCAATAATCCTATTTACCTATTTATTTATCCTTCCTGTCCTATTATTTAATATTATAAATGCGAAAGTTTGTATGTTTATTACTCAATCACGCCGCAACGACTGAATCGATTTGGCTGAAATTTGGCACAGAGATAGATTATAGTCTAAAATAGGATATAGGCTTATCTCGGAAAATAAGATAGTTCCCGCGGGAATAAAAAAACCTTAATCCACGCGGACGAAGTCGCGGGAATCAACTAGTATTAAATACATACATACGTGTCGAACTCATAACCTTTTTTTTTTGAAGTTAAAAACTGATCTCAGGGTTTTAATATATTTATAAAGACGCATCGTAAAATTTAGTAGCTGCGTGGTTTATTTTTGGCGGCATTTCGTCAAGATCACGACCAAGGGACACACTGAGAAGTGTAACGAGCGTGCGGCAGCTGTTCTGGGTTCTTTAGTGACATCTCTAGGCCTCTTCCGTATCTTATTTGCTCTTCTAAGCGCTAGATCGGTCAAGGACTGTTACTGAAATAAAGATATATATCATGTCGCCTGCGCAAAGTATACTCGTTGATAGTTCAATCCACGAAGATTATTTCGTGAGGGTTACTGATATATGAAGCCTCAATAGTCCAACAGTTAAAGGTGCGGACTGAAAACTGAAAATTCAAGCCCCACCCCTTGCATTAGTGTCGTACCCACTCCTAGCACAGGCTTTTCGCTTATTTGAACTGTCTTACAGTTGTGGGATAGTCTAAAAAAAGTTTTTGTGAACGCATGTGCCGATTTTGTTTGGTTTGTTTTTTCCTTTTCAGTTTTTATTTACCCAATCGGGTTTTTGATTTTTTAAATTCAATATTTTATTTACATTTGCGATAGGTGTGGGAAAATGCCAAAAATAGGTAGGTACTTCAATAAAATGGTCTGAATTAAAGACATTTTATTTAATTTTTATTTTAATTAAACTTTTACTCTTCTTTAATTTAGATTGCTTTTCAGTAGTGGCGCATGATACTTTATAGAAAAAAGGTTAATTGAAAAATGCCCGCTACCCTCCAAAGCTCTCGAAACTGTGATAAAACGTCGTATCAATTTTTTTTAGGGTTTTATGATAAAACGATGAACGTCCAATTCAGTTTGAACTTTATTCAATTGTTTGAAGTAATAATTTTGGTTCAAGCAAAAGGGATCGCCATCAAAACTGGTCTGCACTGCGACTATTCACGAATTTAGGCCGCGACCTCATCCTTTATGCATGACAAGTGCGACCCCACACCAGTCCAAATATCGTAAGTGTGGAACATAAACATACAGTGTATTAAGAAGTCATGAAGTACCTAGTGAAGTACCGAATAAACCTTGATAGTCCCCAGTAAAAAGAGGAATGGTGATAAACCATTGCGGCTCTATTGATAAGAAAAGAATTAAAATTTTAGAAAAACAGCGAACGGTAATTGGAAACTGGTAAGCCCGATTAATATTATTGTTTTACCAATTATAATTGTTTCAAACTAATAACAGTAATAATATAATTGCTTGTGTGCGATGATTATATACTACGTAATCTTATATAGGTACGAGTACCTACACCTTGAATTCTACGAAACAGCGAGGAAATATGAAAACAAAACTCTCTGATTGTTTGATGAAAAATGAGTTCACTACACAACAGAACAGAAAAAAATAGCACATGATACAACAACGTTAACTTTTTTCTCAGCGCTGTACGTGAACTATGAAAAGTATGTGAAGTATATAAAACTTCATAATTTTCATAGTTCATTTTAAAAGTGCCTTTTGTATAGTAACTGTATGTAGTACATAGGTGCATGTATGGGTCATTTGATAGCACTTGACCTCCTCTACAACGTCTCGATGGGATCGTGACGTTTTACCGGTTATACAGGATGTATATGAAAAATGTAAATGTCCATAAATCTGGCTTTGGTCGTGACTAGTTGCCGCGTTAGTGTACCGGTGTGATGGCGTGTAGAAACCAATTACGGGTATGGGTTTTATTATTTAAATCATACCTCCTTCCAAGTTAGCCCGCTACCATCACTGCATCGTTACTTGAAATCAGGCGAGAATAAAAAACTTCACTGTGCCGATTTCTGCAACGTTGAGTAACTTTTAACCGTGGAATAAATTTGACATTTTGGCAAAAAACTGTCAGAACACCCAAATTATTCCTTGGTTAAAAGGCAGTCGACGTTGGTGAAATCGGCACTTAACCGTAAAAAAGGAAAAGATCTAAAACTCCAGTCTTCAGCTAACGATTGTAGGATTGCATTTGCCGCGAGATTTACCTCTAACAACGAGGATTGTCAATTACAGGAAGATTTTTTTTTGAGAGAACACACTGGCCTTTTTGCGATTTTCAGTCGCTTTCAAACAAAAGAAGAATTTTCCAAATCGGTTCAGGCGTCTTTGAGTAATCAGGGAATATACATAAAAAAAGAGTCCTACGAATTGAGAACCTCCCTTTTGAAGTTGGTAAAAAAATAAATAAATAAATAACTGGATGGTCTAAGTTGGTAAACGTAAGCGAAATTCTGCTAGCATTGTTTGTAAGATAAGTACGTCTACCTTTCTTTTCGAAGTTCGCTATTCCGCTTTCGAAATGTCGCCACGAGGATTTGCAGTTCCGAAGAGTGCCGCTCGTACAACTGTGACAGCTGGGTCGTGAAGTCGGCAACTGGAACAAAAGTTTGTTTTTATCAATTTAAAATAAGTTTTGGAACAATAATATTATAATCATACTTCCCCTATAATACGAGTATTACAAATGCTAAAGGGTATCTGTGTATTATTGGTTTGTTAGTTTGCCCTTCGATCACGCAGCAACGGTGAAACGGAGTGATTTTTTAAACATGTATAGATGAGGACATGAAGAGTGATATACATATAGGTTACTTTTATTCTCGGATTAAACAAAAGGTTCCAGCGGTACTTTTAAACATAACCACGAAGTCGCAGGCCAAAAGCTAGTCCAACTTATCCTACTAAATAAATACATATATAAATGCGAAAATCAACGAAGTCTCGGGCATGAGCTTGTAGTTAATATTTAAGTGTCATCGTTGTATACCATCACAGTTTGATCGCAGAATTTTGAGTTTTATTTATTTAGGATAGATGTCGTCATCTCTTTTATTTACGTCTACGGCAAGGAAAATGTTACCGAAACTTTTTTACCTCCTATTTGATTTTTATGTGAGCATAGCCGACTGGAAAAATCACTGAAGCTACCTACGAACTCCAATGTTTTTCGGAGCCGCTTCGTTAAAATTCGATTTAAAAAAAAAAGAAAATTTCATTTAATACTTTATTTTGTTAAGAAGAAGTCGGTTAAAATAAAACAATATTGCGGCTTCCTAAAGACATTTAAAAACGTTTTCTTTTATTTTATAAAACTTTTAACTTTACATTTTACGAAGATATAAGATTCATTATTCTACTTATTGTTTGTGTATTTCCACTGTTTAAAACAAAGATAGTAAAACACTTCTACAATAGAAAGTAAAGAACCACCAAAACCAAGACCAAAACAGTTTCCCATGGCGACCATCAAATCCAGTCCAGAACGAGCTACTTGTCGAGTCACTCTCTCATAGGGTCTGTTGCTT
Organism: Hipparchia sbordonii; assembly: GCA_038048805.1. Classification (NCBI taxonomy): domain Eukaryota; kingdom Metazoa; phylum Arthropoda; class Insecta; order Lepidoptera; family Nymphalidae; genus Hipparchia; species Hipparchia sbordonii. The sequence continues at coordinate 7,020,449 of CM076102.1, forward strand.
AAAATGAATTTTACGGTTCTGGTTTTCAAATCACTCCCACTATCAACCACTTTCTTCGACACCGTATTGTATTCTGGCTCCACGCAAGATGACAGACAATCGCAATTTAAGCCAGTTTCATTCACACCGGGCACTTTGAGTTTTTTCAATGTCGCGAAGTGCTTTGTTAAGCATTGCAATCCTCGTAAGTCACAATACCTGTCTTTGTATTCGATCGGCGCTAAATGGGAGGTGCAGTTGCAAAACTCCAGCTGCGCTTCAATACGGCAATGAATGATGCACACTGAGTAACTGTAGTGACGATAACTTTTGAAATTATCGGGGGATTCATCAGGAAACCTGCATTGACGGACATTCGGAGGAATGAGAGATAGTTCGGGCTCATTTAATATATCCATTATAGAGAATAGTATGGAAGCCTCTGTGTCATGTAAGACTGATACTCTTCGATCCAGTTCCATATTCCAATATGGGACGTCCTCGGGTGAATGGAGAAACGCCTCGATATCGTATGCTAGTTCAAGCTGAAGCGTGCCTAGTTTACGGATATTCGACGATGCAACATTATACGGTGATCGAATTCCCCCAATTTGGTTATTATTCATGGAATAACAACGACCATATTCAGTTTGAACAGGTTTGAAATGCTGGCAACAGTTCATAGGCTTGCCATCCCAAGAGCAGCTAGTAAACAGATCTTTGCACTCAGATCGGAACGAAGTACTATAATTTGCGTAATCGTGAATGGTAAGGTTTTGTAGAATAGAGCAACTTAGACAATCTCCTCTGTAAAAAGCGATCTCCTTCGCTTGGAGGATTGTTCCGCTGTTCTTTACGCCTAATTTCTGCAATCCCAGTAGTATTTTGTCGAAATTGGCAATTTCACACACGCTCACCGAGGGGACAGTGGTGTTCCAGTCGAGATAATCCGTCTGGGTTGTAAAGCGTATCGTATCTTCTTGGTACGTCGAAATGTATTTGTATATTGAGGCAACTGCTGCAATCCAAACTTGTACATAGATTAAAAAATAAAATATCCTGTACACAAAATGGACGTCTCTGCGAGCCAAAAAACTTGGACCATGCACTGAAAGATTTTCGCAGGTATATTTCAGACGCTGTAGTAAAACATTTAGTTTTGCAAGTATAAATTTCATTTTGCCCTATCGTCACAAAATTCCGGTTCAAAATACGTTTCTCAAATGAACGCGATTGCTTTTATAGTCTCATTACTACATTCAAGCAATGCATTAGCTTAACGTTTTTTTCTTTCTGAATACATTTTCCATTAATTGTGAAATTGACTCTACAACAAAAGGAATGATAGATAAAAATGTATGATAAGGAACTTTTGGCAATTGTGTTTGTAGCTTTAGTAAAAGCCAATTAGGGGTGTGGAATGTCGTGTAGAAATCTATCGCGTGTCTCGTGTTTAATCAACATTATCTTTGAGGAATATTTCGCACTAATATGTAACATCTATTCCAAACATCTATGATCACGTATGTTTGGCTTGTGAATCTCTTATATTAACACATACGAGGTTTTTTCTCAGGCCACCCTAAAATTGTGTAAGACGATAGTATACCTAATAATATGCTTGCATCACTATCATAATGTTGCTTTAGTGTTAGTTTTATTGTAGCTTTAACAACATATATAAATGTTAAAGTTTATGAGAATGGATGGATGGATATTTGTTATTCCTTCACGCTATAACGAATTTGGAATAGAGATAACTCAAACCCAGGATCAACACAATATAGGCTACCTTTTATTCCGGAAAATTAAAGATTTATTATACCAAGAGCAGCTAGAGAGAACATTAACTAGATGATGCTCGCGGACGAAATCGCGGGCATCATCTAGTTAATATTGATTGTAAAGTATATACTCGTATTGAGGTTTTCTTGTTTTAGAAATACACTGCCATATTATTATGTACATATGGCTGGAATCGCTAGAGAGCGCTTTTAAATATCAACGCGCGACAGAATATATGATGATAGATATACGGTATCAAAGCTCTTCATAAAGCCCTTTGAATACGTACGTATTAAAACAACTAAAGCCACATCATTTTATATCAATAGACGTTTTGACGTTGATATTCGACGTTGCAACTTTATAAATGAAGGCATCTCTATTCCATATTGAATATTGAAATTGGATTTCAACAGTCTATTTACATATAGTGTCAGTCCATTTTTATTTATTCCGGGATAGGGGATGAAATTTTTTGTTGATTTTTCTTCATAACTTCGTCAAATCTAAATCGAATTTGATAATTTTTTCTTTATTATAAATTGTGTACTATAAGAAATATTTTGGTGTAGATCTACTAAATATTATCGGAGATAGAGGACATAAATTCTCACGGATAGTAGCAAGTCATTCTCAACTTCTTCCACGCGGAAGAAGTCGCGGGAATCATCTAGTCAAGAAAAAAAAAATGGTACAGAAACTCCTAAAACATTTTCCTGGGTATGTACACCAAGATCGTTAAATATTCACCGCAGCAGGGAGACTCATTACCACATCTTATATTGCAGCTCAGACGACGTATAAAACTTTACTGTGTCATAATTACCTATTTCACCTTCAGTCACTTTACGTGCTGGCTTTATTCTTACCATAAATCTTCCTAAAATATTCTCAATCACTATACATTTAAGAACTTTTTATATTTATGATGAAAACATACTCAACTTAAAAAATGAAATGCAATGAAAATATACTTTATCGTATACTATCTTAATAAATAAATTCGTAACTCATTCGCCGTCCTACTACTGGGCCATACTAGGTTAAGACCGTATCCACCATGCTACGCAATTGCGGATCGGTAGTCTTCATAAACCTTAGACATCATTATGAAGAACTCTCAAGGATGCAGGTCTCCTCGCGATGTTTTCCTTCAGCGTTAAAACAAAGTGATATTTTATTGTTTAAAAAGCATATAACTCCATAGCCCAACAGTTAAAGGTGCGAACTGAAAATTGAGAGGTTGCAGGTTTGAGCCCCACCCGTAGGTATGTCGTATGCACTATGGTCATAACCACTCCTAACACAAGGATTTCGCTTAGAGAGAAAAGATAATAAGTCAAGTTCAGCTTGGCTGATATTCTTTATGAAATAAATAAAAAAAACTCTGAAAGTAAGGGCTAGTATTCGAAATCCAGACCCCCAAAAATAAAGCCGACATCTTAGCCACTAGTTTTCTTTCGTGAAAACATTTATTTTTCATAGAAGATTACAGGCTGAAAATGATTGCTGTGACGATCGCCTCTGATTGGCCGATAGCCCGATACTCACTCGATATTGGCTAAAATGCATTGATGCAGAAAGAGCGCGATAAATTCATCAGCCACCCATCACAATTGAGATTGTAGCAATAAAGTGATGCAGTTTTTACAAAATCGCCCTATAGATTATACTTAAAGTAAGAGCGTTCAAGAATTATTATTAAGTGGCAAAACTTCTAAAACATTTTCCAAGGAAGAACAAGAGTTCGTTAAATATTCGCCTCTGTTGGAAGCCTCATTAGCGATTGCTATACCGCGGCTTAGACATCATAAAACTTTACAGTATCTTAATTAATCACCTACGCGTGATGGTTGAAATTTTGAGCATAAATCGAGTTTGAGCTGTTTAATATGTGCATGAGAAATTCCTTTTATAATGCAAATCAGTTCACAAGTTAATGTTACAAGAGTTGGTTGCCACCTTTACTAACGTGCAAGGTACGAGGCTAAAATTTTGTGGGTAAAAACTAAAACCTTAGAAGAAAATCAGTGGACGTCGAGAAGAAAGAATTTGCGTCTCTTTCGTTGCTAACTATAACTGCAGTCTAGAGGACATTATTATTAAAAATTCATTTGCAGTTTATTGCCCTGTGATAGGGTTGTGGGTAGTACTTTGATCAATAAAATCGTCTGATACTCGTATGTATGGTGGTGCGAAAGACTCGCATTACCTTTGTTGAAGGTAGACGGGGATTATTCCAGAAGAATTTTAATTAGAAAATCTATTTTAGTTACCTATTAGCAAAATAGAAAATTAAAAATAACAAGCTATACCTAGAGCTCTTGGGAATTAACTGCTTTGTTCGCACTGCAGTCTATGGTGGAATATTAATTAATTGCGTAGGAAGGTTCTAAACGACTACCGGTGATACTCCAGTGGTTAAAACATCAGCTTCCTGTTGGGTTCGAATCTCAAGCACATCGCTAACCTTTCAAATTCATATGCGTTTGAAGCAATTTAAAATCACTTGCTATAGCAGCGTAACGGGCGGCGTTGGAAAATATCGTGAGCAAACCTGCAAGTATGAGAGTTCTCCATAATGTTCAGTTTACCAATTCACATTTGAATAGCGTGGGGTACTCCGTACCGTGCGTCTTAGCCGTTCTCATTCAGAGAGAAGATCAGTACATACCAGGTAGTATACCAGGGAGAGGTTAAGACGAATTACGATGACGAGTATGTTTATTGTTTCTTAACCAACTTCGGAAAAAAGAAGAAAGTTCTCAATTCATCGGAATCTTTTTTTTTTAATTTTTTTTATGTATGTTCCCCGATTACTGGACTACGCCTGGACCGATTTGGAAAAGTCTTCTTTTGTTTGAAAGGGTATCTCAAGTGGTCCCATTGTCATCATGTCAGGATCTGATGATGGGATCCTGGAGAAATCGAGGAACTCTTCAAATTTTATACGCATAATTGATATACTTTGTGGTGGCTTTTGAAATCGGTTTTGTAAAAAGAATTTTTACGTTTATCTCCAATCACTAAACAAATCACAGTTACGTAGATGGATTTATATATAATGTTTATTGAAAATTCCTTGGTTTTTATTTCTATTTTGCCATTCAATATACAATATATTGAACCAAACATTATTTGCAAAGCTTGAAATGAATCCGACATGTAGTATTTTAATTAAAACTTAATAAAAACTAAGTTTGTATGGAAACGGGACCTTCATTTCAATACTTTTTATTAGAGAAGCTTGTGATTGACTTAAGCTCAGTTGGGAAAGTAACTATGTAGTTATAAGAGGTGAAAATAGAAACAGACTCTAGTGGAATAGGTATATTGAACGTGTGAAGTTGAAAGCTCTTCTCAAGAACATAATGAATCACTACACTATACAATACAATAGGTGCTCATATGTTTTGCTTTGTATCTCATATTTCTCGGGGGCTTAGCGATTTCACTCGCAGGCACATGTTCATGTCAACGTGACGACGTTATTTTGGAGGAGGATGGAGGAGGAGGTACAAATTCGCTGAAGTGTGAATTGTATGTTAAATTATTAACTTAATGGAACGTTTTTATCTTTACCTTTTTAATACCGTCACATTATCTTAATATATAAAAGGCAAAGTTGACTGACTGACTGACTGACTGATCTATCAACGCACAGCTCTAACCACTGGACCGATCGAGCTGAAATTTGGTATACAGGTAGCTGTTAGGACGTAGACATCCGCTAAGAAAAGATTTTGGAAAATTTCAACCCCAAGAGGGTTAAACAGGGGGTTAAAAAATCGAACCTAACGTGAGCGAAACCGCGGGTTAAAGCTTGTCTTCTATATATATCAAATTCAAAGTACTGACTGTCTGAGATATCAACGCACAGCCTAAACTACTGAAGTTAGAAACTCGAAATTTTTACAGTTGGTTCCTTTTATGACGTAGGCGCACACTAAGAAAGGATTATTGGAAATTCCACCTCTAAGGGGTTTAAATAGGGGATGGAAGTTATATGAAACTCCGTCATTTTTCAAGCTGTTTCCATCAAAGTTGGTATTTGAGCTATCAGTTAAAAATAAAGAAGTACGTGTGTCACAGTTTTTGAAAATTCCACCCCAAAACCTAATTCCACGCGGACGAAGTCGCGGGGGCAAAAGCTAGTACTATTATATAAAGGAACATAGTGAGTTTTTTGGTTTAAGTAATCTTTGGACCTATGAATCTATAGCTCACTAGAACTCAATACAAGAAGTAACTAGCAAGTTTTGTCCATATACTATACCTTTTTCCGTAACGCCACGTCTCCGCCCCGCCTGTGTTGTAAGCTGCTCCAAGATCAATTGGATTTATTCATGACATAACGAACCCGAGAATTGAACGAAATGGACCAATTTCATTTATAAATCTCAGTTGATCCCAATTGGAATATTGAATTTTATTTGCTTACTGAAATTCATTGTATTATCGAAAAATAAAAATGAGAAAGATAATGTCAACCGCCGTCAATCAAACTCGGCTGGTATTTGGGAAGCTTCGAGAGAACTTGTCTTTTCCCTCATTGCCTGAAGACCAAAGTTTTCGAACAGTGCTTATTGTCAGTGATGGCTTATGTATCTGAAACATAGTCGCTGACTAGTGGAAGAGTGGACTTCACAAGAAGGTCGAGTCTTCATAACCCGACGTCGTGAGACTCGCGGGCAGAAGTTAGTTAGTTTTTGGTGACGCACGCCCGCAAATTCTTTGCAGAAATATGCAGGTTAATAAAGGTTTAAAAGCAATTGGTTTATTTTAAGATTTGTGACTTCTATTGTAAGTAATGCTCCTCGGAATAGTATTTATGTTTTGGATTAAAATTTAAAAAATAAACGTACAAAATAGTATACGAACGAATATAATACGAAACCTAAGCTTGAAATCAATAATATCCTATTGTGTTCTATTTTCTCGCACCGCACGGATATAAACGGATGGGAACTCTGAGCTGCTCACTTATTTGAGCTACACAGTTCAAGTGAGGTAACTATCGCTCGATGTAAGTACCCGTGCTTAGCACGAGCTTGGAACAACCTTGTTTAGGCCATACATTTACAACCAAGCGTTAGTAAGCGTGCGTCATTTTTGGAATAATAATAATAATAATAATAATTAATTGGCAGTAGTTACCTGTCTACTGAATAGACTTTAATAAATAATTGATCTTACCGTAGTCCGTTTTCTGTGTCGTTATAATGTTTTTATATTCGAAATCTATATCTAACAACATTTAATACGAAATAAGCAAACTTCTAAAGCAGCGCTATTAAGTACAAACTCACTACGGAATAGTTAACAAATACTAGGACGGTTATGTCACTCGTCCTAGTACAAAATAGGAGCGAATGCCTATCCCCATTCTCTATCATTTTATAGATTCTGTGTTATCAATTATGTCAAATTATCCCTTATTGGACATCTTTCGAAGTGAATTTTATTTTAGTGAATACCCCTATAGTAAGTACTAAGGGCACGGATACAGGCAGTTTAGCCAATAGTTAATTCAACTTAACCGAATGAGAAGGCTTTAGGCCATTTACCCAGGACCACCAAGCAAGCCAAGTACTGATTGGTAGACGTCATATACCTTTGAGAACATTATGGAGAACGGTCAGGCATGCAGGATTTCCTCACGATTTTTTCCTACACATTGTAGGAAAACATCATGAGCAAGAAATACATTGTATTGTTTCTTTGCTTATTTAACACCGTGATCAACACACAAGTATAATTTTCTATACAATGCTGGCAATATGGCTCACGAAGACCGAAATAAGCAAAGTAACAATACAATGTGTTTTTCGCTTTTCAGTTACATACATTTAGATTATTTGAACGAACGGCTCCCAAATGGGTATTTCCAAGTGAGGTGGACAAAAGAATTCAAGAATACTTCAGAGTTTAATCTAAACGAATATTGCGTTTATTCGATGCTCGAAAGAAATTGAAAATTTTACATTTTTTTTTAAATATATTCGATGCTTAGCTTCTAGTTGTAAGTGATAAGCCATGTTTGTTTTCTGGTTTGTCATTCAATCACCCAGAGATAGAGCAACGGATTGACATGATTTATTTGTATGGGTACCTATAGTTGAGGAATTGGCGAGAATATTCCACTTTTTACCCAAAAAAAAAGTTCGCGCGATAGACGAATTTGCGTGTAAAAGCTAGTTTGAATTTTGGTTTCAATATAAGATTGACGAGGGGTAAATCGGAAATTCTTTATCTTCTTTTTTCTTATTCACCGCTAAAATGTCCAGTGCTACATTAGATTTATTATACGGACTTCCACATGTCTCGGTCTTGTGCCACCTGTATCTATCGGCTGAATCAAACAGACGAGGGTTTTATAAAATTCCTCTTTTACCGTCAGGGGTTAAAAATTACAGCAATGAAAATTACAGCAATGAAAAATTACAGCAAGGAAAAATTACAGCAATGAAAAATTAAACTGTTTCCACTGGCAGGTGAAATCCCACCTGGCCTGCACCAACTGTAAACTAGATTGCAATGTTGAAATTAAATTCGAGGAAACAGCAGCAGCGTATCACACAAGGATTATAAAATAAATTAGGGGCACAACGCGAATCTCATTCATAATACTGTTGTTATAATTAAAGTACGCCGTATGGTTTCAATTTAGTATTTTTGGTCTGGTGGGAGACTTTAGTGGTCGTGGCTAGAATTACTATTTTACTGTCCAAGAACGGCCTACAAAGAGATTTACCGTTCCGGTGCGATGGCGTGTAGAAATAAAAACCGATTGGGGTTTAAGTTTGATTAAAATTCCCTTACCCCCTAACAAGTTAGCCTGCTATCATCTAATGCTGAGATCTATAGAGCATGTTCTGACTTAGCTCTGACTTAAGACAGAGTTAAAATGAGACACAAATATGCTCTGACATAAATCTGTCTCGTTTTCACTGTGTCTTGAGTCTGAGCAGTGTGTTACGTATTTACAATAAGTGTTACGTATTTACAATGATTTTTAAAAGTAATAAGTCATATATTTTTACAATAATGGAACCCAGTGAGGGCATAACAATTGTTGGGTTATAGAGAGACGGACATCTGCCTAACGAATGGACTAATTTTGATATGGTTACATTGTTAGGAACATTGGCAGATACTGTAACAGATAGGCAGACATACAGACAGAGTTACTTTTGCATGTATATAATATCAATATCTTTCATTCATTCATTCATTCATTCATCAATATGGATATTATTATCATTGGGTTAAGTAGTGCCATACACACTGCATATATTATTTTCACGAAGTAAATACAGTATGGCAGTATTTACGATATTTTCCACAACCAGCCACCGCAAGCTTGAGCGAAGATCAATCGGATTTATTCATGGCAGCGCGGTCTGGAGAAACGGTTGAAATGTTCCGATATGATTTATAAATGGCTATCAAATTATGCCAGACCATCATTTATTAACTGAATTTCAAATAGCTCGCGATTGCTTTATAGTGACTCGTTGTAATGTTGACAAAGCTGCCACATTATTGTTATCAAAATGTTATGGGTAGGTATAACCCATGCACCCATATTTAGGGTTCCATATCCGATGGGAGGACCGGGTTCTTAGAACTATATGTATATCGTTGTTTAATAATACATTATTTTAATATCCTAGGCACTCGATTAAATGTATATGTTACGGTAAATGTAATAAACTGAAAATTATTATTATATTATTAATAATTACCAACATTGATGACAAAAGTGATTAATTATTCACTTTTATCTACACTTAAATAATAGAAATACTTACACCCCAAAATTCTTAGTGTTGGTTAGGTTAAAGGGTGGCAGGAGGAGTTGGGCGGTGATTAGAGAGGTTCTCAGTTCGTTTCTTCTACGTTTTATTACTTTTACTGAAGACAGTCGTTAATTATTAATAATAATTGCCGATAAAAATGATGAAATTCATAGTTTTTGTCGTATTCGCCAAATTATGAGAGTATTTTTAATAATCACCGAAAATTATTAATAATTACCGCATTTATCACATTTACCACTCATTTACCGTAACATATATAAGGCTCCAGCAAACTAACACGGAAGTGTCAATATCAATTTACCCCAACTTTGTACCAACTTTGTTTTAAGTTTGACTTATACTATGTCAATTGGGTTCAAACTAATAAAAACTTTCAGACCAAAATACTTCGCGTAACTATTTGCAGCCAATGCTGAAGTTGCTACCTACTTCAAGAAACTAGTTAGTGTATTGTTCGTTGTTTGCAACTGAGTGGAAAGGTAAAGGACTCTGCCACTAAGCCACAAGACGTGAACTCCTACCTGAGCATCTAATATGGATTAAATTGTTCATCATTGATTTCTTCTAAAGAATTCTATATAGAATATTAAATTATAGTTATTGTGTATAGAATATAGTTATTGTATAGAGAATAATTATTATAAGTTACAAGTAAAAACTAGATAGTTGAATTCCAGGACTCGACTCCTCAAACCTGATGCTGTAGGGGTCCCACCTCCCAAAACTGTCGTGATTTAGGAACTGTCGATTATGAATAGTTATTGTAGGTACCAAGTAAACACTACATCGTCGATTTCCAGGACCAAACTCCTCAATCCTGATGCTGCAGGGGTTTTGCACACCTAAAATGTGTGGGACTTAGGAACTATTGATTGTGAATTGAAGAAGCAGATGAAGTCGCGGGCGTTTGCTAGTTCAAAATAAAGATACAACGAAACGCCGACGTAAAGAAGTGCATCAGCCTTTGAGAAGTAAAGGATGAATAATTTACTTATTGGTTGAATGTCAGAGGTGAAGAAACATCTTATTTGCAACGGTTATTTCTATTAAAAATAGAACTTTTCATTTGTAATTATCTGAGAGAGGAGATTTGCGAAAAAAAAATTTAATGACATATTCTGAAATTGCCGTTGTTTGCAAAGAAAAATTCTAATATAAATCTTTATGCGGTAAGAATTGAATTTTACGCAAGTTTTCGCTCCGTTCCGTATAAAAGAGATTTTATTATTTTCAAATGTCTATAACAAAGCAGTTCTGTCAAAAAAAAAAAAAAACAATTAAGATGTGGGAACCTTTGATAATAAAGGAAATTATATACCCAGAAACAGGACGCTTAAAAGTAAAAAATAAATTAAGAAGTAATTATAATAAAAATATTATTTTAAAATATTTTATCGCTGGCAAAACTATATTGTTTTGTTGTCATTTAGAAAACAAAATACCTAAATATTTTAGAGCGCTATTTTGATCTAAATTCCCTAATCTACGCTATTCAAAGTCATTAGTACAAGCTTAATGCATTTCGTGAAACTGAATATTCGGGGCGATACCTAATTGTATGACTGTCTGCACCTATATCATAATTTACATAAAATTATACATATAACTTAACTGTCTTCCATCAGTGACTGTCGGATGTCTTCGTAGTTAAGTTAGTATTAAGTAGGATAAGTTTATTGTTACTTAGGTTAAGTATCTATTATACGTTTCGATGGGGTGGGCGTGCCAGCTGATAAAAAACCTCAAAAAAATATAGATAAAAAAAAACTTAAGTGTCACTAATGCCTAGAACCTGCCTAGAACCTATGCTAGTTGCATATGCATTATTTGGAACACTAGTATTTAAAGAAAGTACGTACTCATACCTACCAAGTTTTGAGTTATTCTATCAAGTTTTCCGGTTCATTCTAAACTCTCGGGGGATGTCACTTCTCTTCCCTCAACCTAATTTTAGAAAATATTGATTCATGAAAGTTTGAACGTTGTCAAAGTGAACGCTGGCACTCGAGTTGGTACGAGTCTTGAACGAATATAACATAAATTGAAAGCTCTATAAAGAGACGTCAAAAACAGAAGATATTAGACCAATCGTAGATATAAAGATAGACATGTATAAAATAGAATAGATTTAGTATATGGCAAATCTCAAAACAAAAAAAATCTCAATAGTTAAAGGTGCAGACTGAAAACTCAAAGGTTGCAGGTTCGATCCACACTCGTTACACTATGTCGCACCCATTTCTAAGACCAGCTTTCCGCTTATTTAGATGGGAGACGAGAAAATTAGAATTTCAACTTAGTTAATATTATTACCAAAAAAAGGAGTTTGACATTTAATTTTCGATTGTAGTCAGTTTAATTCCTCTTCAGGTTGAAAGTGAGGCCATTGACCATTGATTGTTAGTGAGGTCAATAATTAAAAATAACAACCAGGTGTACTCCACAAAATATGAAATATAATAACATATTATATGCCTCCAAATATTAGTAACATCTTACTTATATTATAAATGTGAAAGTGTGTTGTTGGTTTGTTAGTTTGTCCTTCAATTCCGCCGCAACAAAGCAACGGATTGACATGATTTTTTGCATGGGTTATATTTGAGGACCGGGAGAGTGACATAGGCTTTTTATCCGGGAAAATCCCCGGAAATAAAGATTAAATCCACGTGAGCGAAGCCACGAGCATCAACTAGTACATTATAATACAATCCTAGCAGTAAAATCGAGCTGAAATTTTTTAGATTCACCAAAAAGCAAATATGTTTAAAATAAACCCAAAGCACGAGTATATAAGCCTGTAAAAACATTACCAACCTATCTAAAACATGAGTTTTTTAGAGTGTAACCAGAAATGGCGCTCAAAAATAAATGGTTAAAGGAAACTCAATTTGCATGTAAATTTAGTATAACAAAGTTCTGTAACTTATTTCGGATCACTAAAGGTAAAAGTTTTTACCATACCAAAGGACTGCTCTGCGGTACTTGTTTAATCACATGTTGAAGCTTTAGCACAGAGTTTATTATACTCCAGAAGATGAATTATTACGTTGCTACATTACTTTTTTATTATTATAAAATCGTAATTCAATTTTTAAATTAAGTTAAAAGCGCATTCAATTTTTTTTTTGTTTGATTGATGTGTATGAATAGCTAACCTTGCAAATCTTGTACATCGATGAAGGTACGAAATAGAATACTGTAAAGATATATAAAAGCTTACGAGAGATTAATTAATCAAGAAATATTTCACTTTCCAAGGCCTCAACTATACTCATGCAAAAAATCACATCGATCCGTTGCTGTGTCATTGAAGAACAAACCGAACAATTAACACTTTCGCACAAATATAATATTATTCTAAGTATGATATTATTGATTTGTTAAAAAAAATGTGTTGCGAAAAAGTCTTAACAAGTCGGTATACTTTGTTGTCTATAAAAAGCCTGCGAAAAAATACTCTACAATATGCGTACGGTCCTTATAAAAGGACGTCAAAAACATTTGTAAATATATACGTAAGCTTCGAACGCACAAAGCAAAAACCAATTTTAGTTTTCCGGGCCTGTGTTGGCTGGATATTGAATTTGGTGAATGGATTAAAATAATTGGAACGTAAAAGGTTTTTCACGTTAACAGTTAAAATGGAAAACGGACTGTCTGTCATCCTTCTAGGAACAATCACATATAATTCTGTGGGAACAATATAAGATGTCAGATCAATGTACTAAAATAGCCAGTTCATGTAAGTACAGTAATAGATACCAAGTTTTATTTAAGTGTATTCAAGTAGGTACTGTACTGGTAGCTGGTAGTACAGTTTTGGCTTTTGGCAAAAATATAGGATTGAACAAAAATATGTGATAGGCAGAAGCTCAAGGCTTGGCTTTTGATTATGGCATTTCTGAAGATAATACCGGTACGTTGCCGGTTTAATTGGGTACCTTCTGTAATATTATAACTAAAACTAGTAGGGCGCGTGGGTGCGCGGCTCGCTAAAGCGAACCGCGGTTTTTCTGTCCACCAAGTACACCTTCGGGTCTTGATCATCTTTTTCCAAGGAAGCACTCTTCCATCTTTTATAGTCTCTGAAATAAACACCGACGAAATTTGTATGGCCGCCATCTTGGATCCGCCATTTTGGAGTTTTTTTTCGGCCCTCTGCCAATTGGATGAGGTTTCGAGTGACTTTTGTTTGTACACCCCCCACCTATCTTCAATATCCTGACCGTGCTTCTCACCCGTCTCCGAAATCCTCAATCATCAGCTCCCTCCATATTTTTTATCCAAGTGAATTTTTGTCCTCTATACGAAACCATCAGCGGAAAGGAACGTATCAAAGTCTTGCATACAATTTATATGAAAAAAAAAATCCGCCATCTTGAATTTTTTTCTATTCATCACGTAGACCATCGGGTCCTGATCATCTTTTTCCAAGAAACCACTCTTCCATCTTTCATAGTCTCTGAGTTAGACACCGACGAAATTTGTATGGCTGCCATCTTGAATCCGCCATTTTGGATTTTTTTTCAGCTCCCTGCCCATTGGATGATGTTTTAAGTAACTTTTGTTTGAACACCCCCCACCTATCTTCGATATCCTGGCCGTGCTCCTCACCCGTCTCCGAAATCCTCAACCATCAGCTCTCTCCATATTTTTGCTCCGTATGAATTTTTGTCTTCTATACGATACCATTAGAAATTTTGAAAAGGAACCTATTAAAGTCTTGCATATATTTTGTATGGAAAAAAATAAATTCCGCCATTTTGAATTTTTTTTCTATTCATCAAGTAGACCTTCGAGTCCTCATCATCCTTTTCCAAGAAACCACTCTTCTATCTTTTATAGTTTCCGAGATAGACACCGACGAAATTTGTATGGCCGCCATCTTGAATCCGCCATTTTGGAGTTTTTTTTCGACTCTCTGCCAATTGGATGAGGTTTCGAGTGACATTTGGTTGAACACCCCCCACCTATCTTCGATACCCTGGCTGGTGCTCCTTACTCGTCTCCAAAATCCTCAATCATCAGCTCTCTCCATATTTTTCCTCCGAATGAATTTTTGTCCTCTATACGAAACCATGCTTGAAAAAATTTTTTTTCATACAAAATTTTACAGGAGAGGTGATCAATGAGTGAGTGAGTGAGTGAGTGAGTGTGTCAGTGAATCAGCACGAGTAGCTATATATATATTAATGTAGCCCGTGATTTCCGCTAGCAGTTAGGATTTTTAGAAAATTCCGTTGGAACCTTATTGTTTTTGCATAGATAAAGGGAAAATTAGTATATGTCATTCTTCAAGTCTTCAAGACTTCAACTATATGATATATCCATGCAAAAATCAAATCGCACCTCTGTTGCACCATGATTGAAGGAAAAATCTAAAACAGAAACTTTCATATTTATACACTAGAAGAAGAAAGAGGATAAATTTTTCAGGAAAATATTTTAGGGCTGGTCATATATTGAGATGTGCTACGAAATGCAACCAGCAGCGTCCGGTATTCAATCAATGAGTACTTAAAAACCCGATTTCCTTCTCAAATGTACTGGGTCAATGCAATTTGAGCCGACGACGTGCTCTCTTTTATCTCGAATATAACCAGTTCAGAGGGCTGATGTCAGCGTTTCAAAAATCATGGAGCTAAAAAGACTTTCGTAAAACCGAAGTTTTAGAATATCGTGTATGAGATCGGTACCAGTTGCCTGAAGTTGTTTGTTAATATATTGCTCGTATGTTAAAAGTAGGCATTGTCATTATCATATCACGAGTATAGTGACATGGCAGTAATTATGTGGTGAAACGAACTTACAAGGTAAGTACGAGATAGGTATAATTTCATTGACGGTAAAAATATCTTGGAACTTACCAGTTTTGACCAATTTGAATGTAACTTGTTGTTGGTTTTTCAGTTGCTCATTATGCGTGGGGTGCGTCAGCTCCCGCAGGGCCATCTCTATGGAGGGCTGCTGCTGCTGCATGTTGACTGGACGAGCTGGTGATGGATTTTTCGCTCGACTAAGCCTTCGGAAAAAGCTAACTTTCTTCGGCTTTGAGTTTGTTCCTGATGAATGAGAAAGAAAAAATAAGATCTTGGAGAGACCATTAAGCTAGAGTTATAACAAACAAAACAAACCTCGCTTAACAAAACTCAACGACTATGCCTAAGTGAAGCGTATTGTTAAAATTTGCAATCACCATGCAATGTGGACGTGACCGCCACGTATTATTATTGATTAGTCGATGAACAGGCCTTCAATCCCAAACGCAAACTTTCAGTCAAAAAACCTTCGAACGATGATCGTTGAGTCGGAGGCGTAGATGGTGAGGAGGTGCGAGCGGAGAGCGTCGGAGAGGAGCTCGGGGCGGGCTCGGAGTACGGACGGGGAGGAAGCAAACTAAGGGAGGACGCCGCAGGGGACGGGAAATGCGCCGCCGACACATCAGACCGGCGGTCTGGCTCCGGAGTCGTCACTCGTATGTTCGCGCAAAATTCGGGCGTGCTAGCGACCTCGAACAGAGCATCGAAGTCCCTGTCAAAAATGTTCTTCCGCGAGAAGGCGGGCGTCGGGAGCGGCGCGGGCAGCTCGAATTCATCAGGCGCAGGAGTCCTTACGATTTTTCCAAACTCGTTATCCTCGTGACGGCCGAGTTTTTTAAAAAGTTTAGTTGCCTTGGTGCGCTCGCGCAGCTTAGCCGGCCGCTCGAGCGACGGCGTCGGCGAGGCCGGCGCGCGCTCCGCAGGCTCCGGGGGCGCCGTTTTGGGGACGGAGGTGGCGCGGGGCGGGGCGGGGGTCGGGGGCGGGAGATTCGCGCTCCTCGGCGAGGGCGGCGGTGGCCCGAAGATGAGATCGAGCGTCGGTCGCTGCCGAGGCCGTGGCAGCGAATACGCGCTGTATGTCAGGGAAACTACTTCGTCCGCAGGATATATTACGTACATCCCTGGCGAGACCGCATCGCGCCGGCCCCTCGCGCCCTCCGAAGAGGTTCACGCGCGTCTGTCTTACTACCTACGTTGCCTAAAAAGATATGGCTAATTTATTCACTATAGCAATGCTAATAAGATTGCAAGACTCTAAGGATAACGAAGACCGTGGAATGTTTCTTAATAATTCTAATGTTTAGATGCTGTCGCGTGGTAGGAGTGAGGAATGTTTCATGGGAGAGAATTTGAGCCATGTGTAGGAGGTAGGATAATTTTCTTCGCTTAAATTTCCCGATGTCTTCAACCTAAAGAAAAACAATTAAAGTAATTTATTATATAGAAAGCAAACCAAACAATAAATAATGAGACAAAGTAGGAAGTATGTATTAACTAAGTTAAAATAATAAATTTAGTAAAGTCATCAGTATATTTTTATTTAAAAATACTTATTTAAATATTTGGCAGCTAAATTTATTCCGAAAAATAACAAAAACAATGAGTATCATAAGGTACTTTTATCCTGGGAAAAGCCTTTAAGTAACCTAAGTTAAGTTAACCACATGAATAAAGTTGCGGACAAAAGCTAGTATAAATTAATTAATATTATTGTAATGACCTAGATATGAAAATCATGAGCTTTCGTTATACTTGACCTCTTTTCGTGCTTGTTGTTTAAAGTACCTGTGTATATAGATCGATTATATATTATTGATGCTTTTTGTTATCTATCTTTTTCCAGATCATAATTCTGTCTGACTGTGATTATAAGTCGGAGGATCTACGGAAAAAACTTTATACTTACAAAATTGCATTCAAAAATGAATAACACACATTTCGCTTAATTATATTTATACGCAGGTATTGTCTGGTGGGAGGCTTTGGCCGTGTCTAGTTACCACCCTACCGTCAAAGACGTGCCGCCAAGCAATTTAGCGTTCCGGCACGATGGCGTGTAGAAACCGATTAGGGGTATGGGTAGGTACACTGCCATACTCCTTCCAAGTTAGCCCGCTACCATCTTAGACTGCATCGTCACTCAGGTGAGATTGCAGTCAAGGACTATCTTGTCATCGAATAAAAAAAAGATATGTGGAGATTACTATTGTTGGGTCACTTTTTATCTTAGTATCTAAATGACCGTGGTCTACTGTAAGAGACAGTCAAAGTAGACAGTAGCTCCGAAATGCAGCCTTATGTGTGTGTGCGGCTTGTTTATGATTAGATATTAAGAAAGCTCTCTAAAGTAAATATTTGTTTAATATATTTACCTCAGATTAATTTAATTTTTTTGGCACTCTATGATACGAATTTTTTCGGCCGATGCCCCGTGGACGCACTGGCTTCTCCCACCAGTGGGTCTATACGGGGATATACGGATTCCCCACAGATCCACTAGTGGGAGAAATCGGCGGGTCCACGGAGCGTCGGGCATATTTTTCAACCAATTTTTCCTATAAAATAAATTGAGTTAACGTGCAATTTCATCGAAATTCAAAGCTAGTAGTGCTGTCAGTAGCAACGAATTGCCCGTGGCTGCACTGCTACGACTCAAAACGACCGTGCGTACTGTAAGTGACGTCTAGTTACTCTCGTAGTTGGAATGAATTTTATTAAAGTTGGTCAGTGCTCTCCATTTCAATTTGAACCTTAACAAGTGGAGGAGTTATGATACGGTATCTTTTCATGGTGCGTGATAATTTGAGCCCCACCAAATATTAGTTGATTTAAGCACAGTGAAAATCTGAAATGCAAAGATTGCTTATAAGATGGGCTGATGATTGGTAGGAAAGTTGTAAAGAACATTATTGTAAGTGATCGGCGTAAGCAGTGCAATTTGTGATGAATGACCTCAAACGTTATCATAGTATGGATACGACTGCGGGTTGACGGGGTTGCTGGAATATGATCCCACATTTATTTTTACATACTTACCTATTTGCAGATTTCTATTTAAAACCGACCAGGTGCACCACTCTTTTGGTCGGTATGTCAATGCATTTTAACCAATAGCGAGAGAGTACCAGCTCACTACAGCCAGTCAGAGATGCTTGCGATCGTCTGTAGTAATCATGTAGATAATCCTACAGCTGAGATGATTTTGATATTACAAACAGACACTTCAATTTTTTTTTGTATTTGTATAGATGATTATAAAGATGGCCTTAAATGTGAAGCGATTTCATTGTTAGACATTACATCTATGTCCGTGTATTACACCTACCTAAGTACCTAAGCGCTCGAATACATGGACTAACTTCACATAGTTGTGTAGTGAGATGCAGTCGGTTTCCTTCTGTTAGATAATAATTTACCGCGCACTCACTGTAGTACAATGGAATTACGGCTGCATACCTATATTTCTATTTCAAAGCCGCAAATGTTAGGAATGGCACGCTATTAATATTTTCCTTTCATTTGTTGGAAAATGTCTTCTTCTTTTGATGATGCTTGGCTCAGTGGTAGATGCTGCATTGTATTTTAAGAAGAGCTCGGGGTCTTCTTTCTAGAGACCTGTCCAACAGTTGACGTTGAGATGATGGATCAAGATGAGTTTTTAAAAAGTGCTAGACAATCGTATTAAAAAGTGCTAGATAGCTAGTCGGATAGTTAAGAAATTGCATAATGATCCCAGGAAAGCTTTTACATTATATAATAATTAATAAAAGGAATCACGATTCACGACCCTTCGGTATGAGAAATACGACTCAGAAAGGGATACTCTCTTACGTAGAAAATTTTGAGTGGATCTTCAAACTGAAGGATACGCCTACGGCTATTGTGTAAGGGCTTGACCCGATTATTTTTCCTGGACTAGTTATCGCTTTAAGGTAGTTATCTAAAATCTAGGAAAAAATTTCCAAGGTTTCATACATTCGGCAACATCATTGGGTGTGCTATACCGACGACATCAGAAATGCTAGAAATACACTGGATACAGGCGGGGCAAGGCCAAGCCATGTGGAAGTCCATCCAAGAGGCCTTCATCTAGCAGTGGACCTCTATTAGTTGAAGAAGTTTTAAATGGTTTTTTGTGAACAGTAGAAATTCAATAATAAAGTATTTAGACTTTTGCAGAAGTTGCTTTAGTAAAGGTTTTTATATATCTAATATATAAAAATGAATCGCTTAATGTGTTGGTAAGCGCATCACGCGTGAACGGCTGGACCGATTTCGCTAATTCTTTTTTTATTGTGTTTGTTATTGTTAGGAGAAGGTTCTTATGAAAGAAAAAATTAAGAAAATTGCGCGGAAAATTAGAAAATTTAAGAAATATTAACCACCATATTAAATTATTTCTAATGTAACCGCTTTTACAATTCAAACTTTTTTGATGTAACCTTATGGCGTTTGACATAACATTGACAGAATGCGTGCTGCCAATTTCGTCAAAGAGGATGTAAAAAAACTTAAGACAGGACAACGTCTGTCGGGTCCGCTAGTAATATTATAAAGACGAAAATTTGTATGTTTGTTACTCAGTCACGTCGCAACGACTGAACCGATTTGGCTTAAATTTGGCACAGAGACAGATTATGGTCTGGAATAGGACATAGGCTACTTTTTATCCCGGGAAATAAGAGTGTTCCCGCGGGAATAAAAAACCTTAATCCACGCGGACGAAGTCGCGGGTATCAGCTAGTTTATAATAAAATTTCTTCGATCTTACTTCGCCATAAGTTCTTTAATTGTATTTCTATCAAAGTTCTTTATCGTTAATGGAGTTCTGCTATAGTTCGATGGAATTTGTGAATACAGATCACAACCTATTAAAACTTTTGATTTTTACCTAAGGATCACCTTCACACTAGGCAGCCTGGCTGACTAATGGTGGCTCATTGGAACAAGCACTAATTCATCATCATCATCAGCAATCCATTGCCGGCTCACTACTGAGCGCAGATATGCTCTTAGAGAAGAGCGCGCGCACTAAGTTCCTCTAACCAAGAATTTCTTTAGGCAGCTGGGCAGCAGCAAGCAGGCTGCTTATTTAGTGACTCCCTACGGTGACTCCAGTAAACTTAACACATCATTAGCTAGTGGTTTGTTGGTGACGTTAATCTCTTTGACGTTAATCTCTGAGGGGACTCTGGGAGACTTTAATACAACGTTTAATAACCTCAGCAGAGTACCTACCTATTCTTAACAGGAAAATTATGCCCAATTCAGATTTATTTATTATTATTTATTTTACTCTTTATTTGCACCAAAACAACAACAAAGAAAAAATATCACATGTCCCGCTGCTGTTCATTATTATAGTCGAACATATACATTACATAATTGGGATAGAATTTCCAGCTATAGTATGATCCAATTCTACTGAAGAGGTTATACGCCGAATTCGGTAGCGTTCGGGAAGCTTTAAGATATTTTTTTGGCCAAAACCCCTCAGCGTAAGTATGGACGAACTCTCTGGCCAAGCAGTGAGCGCTGTGATCTTGTAATTGGGAGGAGGCTAGATTCCCGGCTAGGGCAATTTGGGAATTTGTAATTTCTGAATTATCTCTGGTCTGGTCTGGTGGACTTTGGCCGTGGCTAATTATCACTCTACCATCAAAAACGTGATCAATGTCAGAGTATTTCTGCTTGAACATAACAGAAATAAGGATATCCGTAGGAGCAATCGAGTAACCGACAATCGACATAGCTCATCGAGTCCCGTAGCTGAAATGGCTGTCTGCCATAAACATAGTTTGTATAAAACTTTTGTATCGGAAAATCCAGCGTAAGAAACCATTCACTAGGTTAAAGGACGCGAGTCGCTGCGAAAGCGGCACAAGATCGTGTTCTGTGAGTAGAGGACGTCTATGAGCTAAGACGACGATAAGAGGAGGAATTATTTTTAATACTACATAACTACATATCCATTCTAACTCATAGTTCAACAATTAGTTCAACCATCGTTTATCAGCAATCTTTATTCAAGTAAATAGTGTTAATTTACTTGAATGTAAATTAAAAATATTCGCTTAAGTGAAGACATGTTTTTAATTTCCCCCTTTCATTCCAACGCACATACCTACGATCCGTTTCAGTGCTCGTTAAAAGTTTTTGTAGTGGAAAATAAGACATTGATAGAGTACTAGATAAATGAAATCAATTCTTACACCTGAATTACTTTTTAACTAACCCACGCGAAGTCACTGACATCAGCTAGTACTCCATATTCCGAAAGACTATACGTGGGGTACTATGAAACCTAAAGTAGCAAAATTATCGAACATTTTACTACGAAAGTGTTTGAATGGTACGACTATACTTAGATCAAAGGCTTTCCTTTCAAACAAGTATATTAATGTTATCAAGGAGGCATGCGAGCCTCCACGAGACGCACTCGACCTTCTTTTGTTCAGATCACTCGAAGAGTCACACCAGTCATGCTTCTCTAAAGGTTGGAAATAACAAGGCATTTCCTGCTTCAGGGAGCGCTTCTAATGGTGTTCTTATTGAACTAACTATATTTGACGACGGTATCAAGATAGGATTAAGTACCTTTAATAATAAAAATATTATTTTAACAATCAAGCTTTTAAAAGTCAGAACCTTTTTCCTCATCTTCGAAATGAACCGCTAAGCTAACTGGTAGGAATAATGGAACACTTTTCCAGCAACCGTGTTTGCTGCCACGACAACTCGTTACAAGTTTTTCTTTTTAAGGGGGAATATCCTGGGGGAGATTATTGGGTTATGTAGGAATTTTACCTACTAAAACTCCCTTGACAGCCATCCTCAGCGCATGTTGGTGCCTCCTTTGCGCGACGCCCACTAGGCTCGTCCAGGAGGAAATAGCCCTCAAAACTAGGCGCACCTCACTAGCAGGTAAGGCTGCTTGTGCGATAGCAAGCTTCCCCCTTCCCAAGATCACGTAAGAGATGGAAAAAAGCGCGCTCCATCCTAGAACTCCTCTTGCTTGGCTAGCCTCATCCTTGCTTTCCATCAGGTATGATTGTTGTCAAGCGCAAGCCTTGTGCGCGTGGTGGGTGAGATAGCGTTAGTATATGATCGGCCTTACACACGTAAGTTTCACGTGGCTACAGTACAAATATATTGCTACATGCAGGTTTACATTTGCAAAATCTTAAGTTAACTTTAGCTCAGCAACTTACGTGAGTGAAACTTCAAAGTGTAAGACCGGTTTAATATAAATATTACATGTATTAGAAACCAATTTGTAGCTTATAAAGTTTCGTATATCGCCAAAGTTTAGTAAAGCCATTACGGTTTACTTACCTGCCTAATTCAAGTTACAACTATTTGGGTTCCTCGAAGGTACCTATCCAAACTATAGCTAAGTGAATAATGGAATCAGTTTCCTTTTAGTCTCGTCATAGAAAACTTCAGTACTTTCAATCAAGCATGACTATTTATTATCAAAGTAAGGATTTAAGTACGCCAGCACTATGGTCGTACGTTATAACCATCAATTACAGAAAACCGTTTATTATGTATTTAGGGATAAGAAAGTCACGAAAAGGGTAAAATGGACTCAATTGAGTCGGTGGCACGGAAAGGCTTTCAAGAATTTTGGGTGTCACGGAATTTTGCTATTACGAATTGTAAAGAAGAATTTTTTAAATAGATGTTAAGGGCCGAGGAATGGACAATCCTTCTGATGGCCGCATTGACCATTACCCTTCCCAGGTACTATAAACCTTTTATTTATTTATTTTATTTTTCTTATATAAAACAGTAGGTATTTAAGCATAATACGTATATTAAATGAAGTGGACTAAGGGAAAGGTTTCTAAAATAGAAATTTCCCTTGAAAGTGAGAAAGGTGAAATTATAATGTGGTAACCTAGATTTAAATGTTCATACATAATAGTTATGTTACTATTGTATTACTGTGTATCGTAGTAATAATTATTATTAGGGCCGAATTTCACCAACGTAAGTATTAACGTACAGATATTTTGGCAGATTTTCAATACAAAAACGGTCAGAATGACCAATTTATCCTCGGTAAAAGGTCACTCGACTTTGGTAAAATCGGCATTTAATTGGAATTAATATTTTAGATTTCGTTCGGCATCTACATATTTTAGCTAGCATTTAAGTCGTTACAAGCTACTTGAGCTAAGCTAAGTTAGTTTAGCTCGCGGTATGGCTTGTGTTTCCTGGCGCCGGGATGCAGATCCCGTTCGTTCAGTGCACTCGACCCGCTTTCATTTACATCACTGGGAAACTCGCACAATATTTAAACCCCTTTTGCTTATGCCGTAGTCTAGTAAAAAAAATGCCCATATAAGGGAGCAGTCTAGGTTTATATATGTAATCCTACTAACATTATAGATGCGAAAGTTTGGATGTATGGATAGACGGATAGATGTTTGCTAATCAATCACGCCGCAACAACTGAACCGCTTTGGCTGAAATTTGGCACAAAGATAGATTATAGTCTGGAATAATATATAGGCTACTTTTATCCTGGAAAATAAGAGAGTTCCCTCGAGAATTTAAAAACCTCAATCCATGCGAACGAAGTCGTGGGCATCAACTAGTATTTATTATTATAAATGCGAAAGTCCGGATGTATGGATGGATGGATGTTTGTTACTCAATCACGCCACAATAACAGGACCGATTTGGCTTAAAGGCACAGAGATAGGTTATAGTCTCGAATAACACCACTTTTTATCTCGGAAAATAAGAGAGTTCCTCGAGAATTCAAAAACCTCAATCCAAGCGAATGAAATCGCGGGCTTTAGCTAGTTATGTATATACCGTAGAACCTAAACTACTGAGCAGATTTTGATGAATGATGTGACAGGCTTGGATGTTATATCCAATTTCCCGTGGTTAAAAGTTTTCTTGTTTATAAATCATCTATTATTCCATGAGTAACTCACAATGATAAATGAATGAAACTCTGTTTGAACTAAAAACTAATGTTTAGATTTACATATATTTAGTAGAGTTGGCTAACATCCGATTAAGTTTTAGATTTATTAGCAGAATGTGTTTTGTTTTTTTTGTGAATTTTGATCGTGTGTAAATTAAAAAGTCATTTTTAATTTACACACGATCCGTTACGTAGAAAATGGCTTTGTTGTGGTAAACTGTACAGGAATTACTAAGGTTTTTGAATGTTTTTTTTGAATATACAAAAGCAATTTACAGAGAGTGGTTTTGCAGTATATATTTATAGGTATGTAATACTCGACATGGGAGTTTCGATAGCTTAGTTAGTCAGCTATGACTTTCCCCATGTCATGACGGATTTTTGTTCATATAGGGTTATGAAAATGAGAAAAAAGAGTAATGCTGTATTTACGAAGATTTAAAATTCAAATTTTTAATTTAAAATTATTTATTTCATGCCAACTTGCGGTTCATAGGACGAGTCAAGACTCTACCAGCGGTTTGGAAAGTAGATTCTGCAGATGAAGCATGAAACTCGGTCGCAGTTCCTCTTCAAATGAATATTAATATTTACTGCTTAGGTACATTCTAAGAGTAAAAATTCTAACTAAAGTTAAGTGGATTTCAATAGATTTCACAATGATTTAAAATTTTTCTATAGAATTATCACATTTACATAATGCACTACGCAATGCCATCATCACTAAGCGAGCTCGTGGAAGTGATAAAATCCTATTATATGCAATAAGTTGAACATAAATTTTTTGCCTGTTGTCTGTAAAATAGATGACTAACTTTTTTTGTAATTAACCATATACATTTTTGTACTCTTGTAAATAAGTTAGCGTACTTGCTTTTTATCTAGTTATAAAAAACCTTACAAAAAGCTTTTCTTTAATAAAGTAGTACCTACGAATACATTACATGTAATACATATTCTCTTTACACCGTTCTTCTGAAAACACCGTGTTATAAAATTTCGCACGTTTTTGCCCTTAGTCACTGAGATAAATGTTCCGGATTTTGCGAAAAGTTTGTTTCCCTCAATGATCGACCCTCTTTACAAACTTAAATAGTACCTAGCGATTTTTTATTGTGAAAAGTTAAATTGTTTCGAAAAATTTGACTAAAGTTTTGCGAATCTAAATGTGACTTGACTATTATTCAAAGAAAACCTGCATAAGAAATACAAGTTTGAATATATTCTTAAGGTTAAATTTTTTTAGAAAATAAACTTAAATAAAATTCTTTGGATGCGAACCACAACGACCTAAGTTTAAACCACTGGGTTATCACCCCAGTGGTTTACACTGAGATCTCTTTTTAGTGGCGTCCAATGAGGAACTTTAGTGTGGTCGAGCCTACGGTTTAAGCAATAAACTATTACTATGGCCCTTCTCATTCTGAGACCCTTGCCCACTACTGGGTCGACGATGAGTGGACCTGATGTGATATTCTTAGCTTGACTTCGTCTTTGTCATGAACTAGTTCAGATATCGCAGAATCTCCAGGGATTTATTTCGTGCGGTGCTAGGAACGATGAACTGCCTGGGGGCTAGGTGGCAATTTCTTCCGGGCCGAACCCATTGGGCGTCATGCAAGGGGTCTTTACGAAATAAATAAATAAAATAAAGGTAAGATGAACTGCTGCTGGCTGGTGTTCAATTCATACCGAGAGCATAATATTGAAGATAACATTTCTTCTTTGTTGATTGAAAACACATGGGAAAAGTCACAGATCTAAGCAAACACATTTTATATGATAAAAGATATTCAGTATACTCTGTTTTACGAGCATCTATTTCAATTATTTGAATGCATACTTTTCAATTTGCAAATAAATTAATAGCATGATTGTAAATTAATTACGTACTCATCATGTTCGATTAAATTGTTAAATGCGATATTCTAGTATATTATCACATGTTACTTTTCCTATTTACCTAACTAGTGTACATAAACACTATGCAAATTAACGAAAACAGGTAGGTACTTAACATACATACGTACTATTCAAACTCATTTAACTGTTATGTAATTAACTAGCCTTAACCCGCGGCTTCGCTCACGTTAGTTTCGATTTTTTAACCCCCTATTTAACCCTCTTGGGGTTGAAATTTTCCAAAATCCTTTCTTAGCGGATGTCTACGTCCTAACAGCTACCTGTATACCAAATTTCAGCTCGATCGGTCCAGTGGTTAGAGCTGTGCGTTGATAGATCAGTCAGTCAGTCAGTCAGTCACCTTTGCCTTTTATATATTTAGATAATTAATATAATAAATAAATAAAAGTAGGGTCCTTATTTCTTGATCTTCCAGCGATTGCTCAATTCCGTCATTCACGAGGAACAGAGTGGATATTCTCTCACTCTCATAGTCTGGTTGGATGTAAATCCGACACGACCGAACAGAGAGATCAGACGGTTTTACTTGCTCTCTCAGGCATCAAGGGGGGTTATACAGTATAACCCCCCTTTCCTGAGCGTCGGAGCCGGAGTGGGTGGTGTATACCTAATACACTATCTACTTCCTAGCTCCAGACTAGTTTCCTACTGAGAATTTTTTGACAGAAAAATCCGATACTTTTTTGGTGCGACTCTGGGATCGAAGCTGGGACCTAGTCATCTGCAGTCGAACATGCTAACCACAAGACCAACGAACCACATGGATAGTAAGAAGTATCTGAGTGATTCTGGATCCTAACTTTATTCTAAGTAGAAGAAATATTTAAATAATACAATATAGAGGAATAGTACTATTATATAACAGTATTATATAATATGATTACTCCAAAAGGCGCGCATTTCCGATACGTAAACAATGTACATTAACGAAATTGCTGATCGATTAATATTTACATTGCAAAAAGCCGCTACAATAATATTTATTTGAGGTATTATTTTGGACAGAAAGCGTAGCTTTATGTAGAGCGTTTTATTCATGTAGGTACCTTATTAGTCAAACAGCAAAAACCATTCATTTTAAATGGAAGATACGCTAAGATACTAATTTTATCTATTATAGTTCTTTCAACTCACGAGGGCGCGTGAGCTTTACTTGTGGTTATGTCGTGTACATGCACATTGCGTAAGTGTGCGTGCTGTCCGGAAACTAGGTGGGAGCGGATAGGCGCGAGCAAGCTCTCGCTCCCACTTTATAGATACGACACACACACAACCATGAGCCACGCGCCTTCGTGAATAAAAAGAGGTTGTAGAGGTTTAACTTCATAGTTGAAGTTAAAATAGTATAGCTTTTTTATTCAAAGCTAATAAGCTAGTGCTTTTGCCCGCGGCTTCGCTCACGTTAAATTTTTCAAACCCCTATTTTACAGCCTTATCAAAAATTCTTGGGTTGAATTTTCAAAAATTCATTCTTATCTGATGATGCAGGCATCTGTATTTTAGTCTTATCTTCTATCTTATCTTTAGTCCAGTCAGTCAGTTACTTTTCCTCTTACGTATTTAGATTGTGACCTCAACGCCAGTCTATTTCAATTTATGTTTTGTTTATCAATGACGGAGACCTAGTTTACTAAGTACCTAGCGTAGGAAATAAGTGTTGGTTATTCATTTCCCTTGCCATATTAGTTTCCGATTTCTACGACAATGGCATCGTCGTCGGAATTTACTATTGAGTTGAAGTCACGTAATATTGTAGTTTCCTTGCAGACGAAGTTATTTATTAAGTTGGAAGTCTTTTACATAATAGATTTAGGTCGTAATAACGACACCGTCATAAACAGGTTTTCAATGAATTTTGTTTAAAATGAAACACTGTAAACTGCAGTGTCAAACAAACAACCTCCCTGGCGCAGTGCTGAGCGCTGTGGTCTTATAACTGGGAGGTCTCGGGTTCGATTCCCGGCGGGGGCAATTTAGGAATTTATTATTTCTAAATTGTCTCTGGTCTGGTCTGGTGGGAGGCTTTGGCCGTGGCTAGTTACCACCCTACCGTCAAAAACGTGCCGCCAAGCGATTTAGCGTTCCTTCACGATGGCGTGTAGAAACCGATTAGGGGTATGGATTGAATTTACACTGCTATACACCTTCCAAGTTAGCCCGCTACCATCTTAGACTGCATCGTCACTTACCATCAGGTGAGATCGCAGTCAAGGGCTATCTTGTCATCGATCATGCGTCGTGCTCGTGAACGGGTGCCGCCAACGGGAATGGGTCTGCTTTGACTTCCCATGCTGACATATGTTAGATTATATGTATTGTATTTTTGAAGCTTCACTGTGGAAGTACTGTATACTTAGCTTAGTTTTATTACTTATTGTAAAATTAGTTTATTTTATTTTTTGAAAAGAGCAACTGCTGAGTTTCTTGCCGGTTCTTCTCAGCAGAATCTGCATTCCGAACCGGTGGTAGATTTGTGACATATCATAAGTGCTACAGGGTAGCCTACATGAAATAAATAAATTTTGAATTTTTTTTGAATTTTGAATAAAAAAAATAAAATACAACTATTGGATTATAAATAACATTGAAGAGAGATATATTTTATCAAAATCCATTCAATAGGCAGAGCTTAAAATAATATTACTCTAAGGCATGAAATCTATAGACAGCGCTTTCATTCAGCTCAGACACAAGACAGATTTACGTCAGGGCATATTTGTGTATCGTTTTAACTCTAACTTAAGTCCGAGCTGAGTCAGAGTACGCTCTATAGATCTCAGCATAAGCAGAGCGTTGAATAAAACCGCTATAAAAGATAAAGTGCCCGTTCAGATTATTTATTTAGAACAACACCGTTATTACCACGGATAGCTGGCGTAAAGTTTTCTCAACTAACGCTCTAGGCGCGGACGATGGACCATAACATGAATTTATTACGACACAGACACTGTTTTTGACGATGTACATACTATTAAAAGTTTTTGTGTAAAATTTTGCCCATCTTGTGTGATAGACTGACTTGTAGCGTCATGGTAACAGAATCCCTCGGGTCATTGAGTCAAGTAGGTCGTATCTTTATATACCTTTATTTTTATTGTATATGGTAAGAAAGACCTTGACTGCAATCTCACTTATGGTAAGTAACGATCCAGGCTAAGATAGTAGTAGGCTAACTCTGAAGGTGGAATGGCAGTTGTCATTAAATCCAAATATATCCTTAATCGGTTTCTACACACCATGCATCGTGTCAAACATAACTGGATCTGTTCCTTTTACAAGTAATATGTGCACGCTGCTTGTTTCAGTTAAATGAGAAATATCATCATCATTTTTGTCATAATGATCTTCATCTTCACCATCATCATCATCATCTACATCATCAGCCTGTGGACGTGCACTATTGGGCAATGCCTTCACTAATGAACCCCACCACACCCGGCCCTCAGCCTTCCTCATCTAGCCGCTTTCGTCACCTCTTTATAATGTCGGTCTAACGTGGCCTTTACTCTGAGATTTTCCGGCTCCAACAGCCATCGCTTCTATGAAATATTATGTATTAATGAAATACTAAAACGAACATTCAACAGTAAAATTTTTAAATTATTCCTTTCCTAGCCGATAAGGATTAAAACACGCTGAACATTAATTTTATTGTTTCTCGCGCTTATGGATATAATATATGTATTAAGAAAGTTATGAACAAAACCCTATTAAAAAGATCCTGAATTTTGTAAAGTATTTGCTTTTAACTTTGTGTACTCAGTATAATTCATATGAATTCTGATGTGCGATTATCTTGTCATGCAAATACTTGCTTTTAGAATATAGCACATACTATAAGACCTTTAATATAGATCGTGAATTTGTAGACATTATATTTGTTCAAATCTTTGTGTACCTACCCGGTATACTTACTTTATAGAAGTTACAGATTATAATCATGTCACGCAGGTTAGAAACTAATATTTTCTTACCTTGAATAATATTTTCAACTATTCCTTTCCTCAAATTTATTTTATAATTATGATATTCTCGTAATTTTCTAATTTTAAGGAAAATTAAAAAAATATTGCATGATATGAATATTTTAATCTTCCTTAGTCCTTTTCACTCAATAAAATTCTTGTTACATGGCTGTTACTTTTCTTTTCTTTCATTTTAATGAAGTTTTACCATCTATATACTGTTAATGAAGCACGTCTTAAAAATAATGGCACAAAAATTGAGTTACGATGTCGATTGATCTAAAAAACGCTCGCTAAAATTTTGCTAGAGATTTTAAGTCGAGATTTTTGTCTATTTTTGTCCATTATTGTGTCCATTATTAAAGAATGGCGTGCCGTATAATATATAAATTAAAAGAATTTCTATATATAATTTTATATCGAGTAAATTTTATAAAAACATCGCGAATGGATCGTGTAAATAGACACACTGTATGCGCTAGGCCAGGGATCACAAATTAGTTTCGCTAGGGGTCCGTTTTAAGAAATGAAATGGCCATCGCGGTCCGCACAACATTTTATAGAAAAAATATTTATGAAACAAATGTAATTACAGAAATAACAAAGGTAGTTTATTACACATCAATGAGAAAAATGACATTTTTTGTTGCGGATTATCTGTCTGAATTTAGGAGTAAAATTGGTGCAAGCTATTGACATTAAATCCTGGAGATGTTCATCAGTAAGTCGAGATCGAAATTTATTCTTAATGAAGTTCATCTTCGAAAATGCTGCTTCACAAATATATGTTGACCCAAACAAAGTGAGAAGTTTCAAAGCTAATTTTTGTAGTTCTGGATATTTATTACCACTCACAAATTTTATCCAGAATTCTTCACTGGAAACTTCCGCATGTTTGTGTTTTAAAACTGTGTTTTCTTGGAAATCGATCAATTCCACCTACTCTGTAGTGCAAAAGTTACAGTGTTCTCGCGGTCCGCACAAAAATGGGTCGGCGATCCGGATGCGGACCGCGGTCCGCCATTTGGCGACCCGTGCGCTAGGCCGTTCTTTCGGCGCGTCTCGATTAAATAAGTACATAGTAGTAAAATATTTTAGATGTAGATGAGATGTCTCGATTATAACGTAATGAAAACCCCATAGTCCACGTTAGAAGTATGCGCTAACTACCCAGACGAATGCCTGTGCCAAGCGCAGTTCACGCGGCCGACCAACTCAATCTGTTATTACTGGATTTTGGCGATCTCCTTTGACTCTCTCTGTTGTAAACAAGTAATTCTCGACGCGATGTATTGATATCGCATATCCATAAATACTATACTCATGGTACTATATGGAATGAATACCTACGTCCTGGCTGGCTATACCTTGAGGCTTGAACTCTACTTTAAGTCAAATCACTTTAAGTTATACCGGTACAGTGCCGGCAGCGTTTAATTTACGAACGGTTATTAAAACTTTAAGGTCATCGTGCATCACCCTGTCTAACTAATCATCTATTATTTTATAGAATCTACACAGTACACACGTTTACAT
The DNA here is from genome assembly GCA_038048805.1 of Hipparchia sbordonii. Classification (NCBI taxonomy): domain Eukaryota; kingdom Metazoa; phylum Arthropoda; class Insecta; order Lepidoptera; family Nymphalidae; genus Hipparchia; species Hipparchia sbordonii. Next base: position 7,052,229 of record CM076102.1, read on the forward strand.
TTAGCTTATAATCCGCGTTTTTATTGTACCCGCGATTATTAATATCGGTACTTTTTAGGGTTCGGTACCCAAATGGTGTTAACCAGAGATAACAGAAGCAAGTGTCAACGGTAGATCTGTCAACGGGCTGTACCTATCTCATAAACCGTAACGGGTACAATGTACATGATTGAAATTTTCACGGAATGTGTAATTCTATTGCCGTAACAACAACAAATAATAATAAAAATGTAGGATCTCCACATTAACTTTTACTGAGCAACTTTTAATCGAATAGTAAAGAAGTTTTCACAGTATTGTATTAAAAAAAATTATGGGAATCTAATAGAAAAAAAAGATACTGGCCCAATTATGAATTGATAACCTCCTCCTTTTTGGAAGTCGGTTAAAATCTTCCAAAATATTTTTATTCCTAGGTCAAACGTTGATGGTGAAAATAGAATAGGTTTAAGTTATTTAAGTTATTCTAGTTAGTCATTGTCATATATTTTACATTATAGGTAGGTACGTAGCCACAAGCAGGTTAGGTATACACGTCTAACCGCGTCGTGTTATTATAAAGCGTTGTAGCCATTCTCTTTATGCTTTAAGCACTTAGTGCGAATGGAACCCTTTTATCGTTTTAAAGCCGTATGTTTTATGTACCCCACCTCTTTGATTAATGTCCCGAGAGATCTGTACAAATAATATCTAAGAAAGTTTCGCGTCAAAGAGAAGCGAAACTTTTTTAACCGATATTATTTCGTTGGACTAGAATAGTGATATAATTACTTTCAAAAATAAATACTTATTTATTTAAGTTTACTTTTTAGTTATAAGTTTACTTTAAACACGACTAGCTCACGAGACGACTCCGTCGTCTTTAAAAATTCCGTGATTGAAGGACAAACCAGCTAACAAGCACACTTTCGCATTTATATTATGATCATGAGCTGAAGGAATACAAAACTGAGCGTGTAACCTGCGTCTAAAAGAAAAAGATTATCTAGAGCAACTTGTAAATAATTTATTCGCAAAAGACATTTCATATGTAAATTCTTTATTTATTTGCTGCGCTTGCTTACCTTCAGCTGAATTAACGGCAGTTTGAATTCCGAAAGGTTTGCTGAATCGGTAAAAGTCTTGTAGAAGTGTATTACCTATGCATCTATCTAAAGCTATTCGTTTGTCCTCCTTTGGGAAATTGATTAGAAAATCCATTATACAAAAGCAGTACTATTTAAAGATGCTGTTTATATAAAGGAGCTTACAAGTTCTCTCTCCTATCAAAGGAAAGCATCTGGTACAGACATTTTTACTTTCTTACTACTATTATAAATGCGAAAGTGTGTTTGTTTGTTGGTTTATCCCTTAATGACGCAACAACAGATTGATGTGAATTTTTGTACGCAACAGAGCTATAGGTCAATTTGATTTTTTGTATAGATATTGGGTATACTTAGTTGTTGTATGCGATTTTTTGTATGGCGCTTTAATATTGACATGGCTCCTTTTTATGCCAGGAAAACAAAGGGTTCCCGCGGGATTCTTATGAAAACAAATTGCGTAGTCACGAGTAAACTTAAAAGATGATGTTGCAGATAAAGGTAAAGAACTTTTTATAAAGTTATAACAAGAAATATATATATTTATATTTTAGCCCGCTTATAGGATGGATTATATACCATGTATGGAATACCATCTACGTACGTATCCATCTTTCTACGTAAGTATCTATGGAAATTGTAATGATTACACAACGTGTGTTGAAACTCCGAAATAATACTGAAGGAGGTGAATGTGCTCATGAAACTGAACAACTTTCCCCAAGGAACAAATGTGGACCTCCCATACAAAATTGACGATCAGCTGATTGATTTACTATGGGAGGTAAAATTTTTTTTTTTTTCATATTTCGACCTATGTTCCTTGGGGAAAGTTGTTCAGTTTCATGAGCACATTCACCTCCTTCAGTATTATTCCAGAGTTTCAATACACGTTGTATAGTCTTTGTATGGACGTTACGAAATAAAAGTCAAAAGAAACCCTTATATATTATTTCCCATCTCACTGTTACATTTATAAGATTGGCCTTTGTCAGGATTCAACGTGATGTGACGTGAGTCATGACATGTTATTCATGTCAGATTTGCTTTTGTAAAATAGATGACGGCTGATCAGTCAGGTAGCCCCAAGTATCATGTTTTATCTCGACGCAAATAATACAATAATTAAATAGTTGTAAACTTTAAAGCAATATTCAATATTATTTTCTAGTGAATATAAATTTGATATAAAGAATGAAAAATAAAAATTTATTAGGAGTTTTTAGTTTACTAATCTGTTAGAAGAAGGATATTTCATGATAAATATGGACCATAATATCAAAATTCTTTTCATTTTAACTTTGTCTAAATGAAAAAGTCAATATTTTTGGGGTAACTATATTGTAATTAAATAATTAATTGCCTTTTTCAATTAAATCTATTTTCTATATTCAATTAAGTCTACTTTCAGAATGGGAAGGTGTTCTGGGGTTAGACTATAGTCCACCATCATCTAACCAAGTGCGGATTAGCAAATTCACATACAATTTTTTTTTTGCTTAACGTTCACTTGAAAACATACTCGTAACTAGTGATTTACAACTTTCACATTATTCACGATGTCATAAAAATATAGTAGTTTTTCTAGTAAACTCTGAATAGGTAATCTCGCGCAAAATCACAATATTACACTGGCATCTTATGATATCGGAACATCGTCGCAAACTAGGAGTATATTGACGCTCTACATTCTATTATACACACATTAAAACACTTTATAGCTATCATAAATCCCGTTCAAAATCCACGTGTCTCTTCATTTTCTTCACAATATATCTATACGTATTTTGGAATTCATTACGTTTCGTTTTAGGATATTTTTTAAACGAATTTCCAGCATAATTGTATTTCAGTTGTTATTTTGTGTATCGGGTTAATTAAGCCGAGTTCATTTGGGGCTTTTATGAAGTAAATCGATGACAGCAAAGTGTTGCAAAAAGTTGTTTAAACTGATAGATTAGAATAGAATAGTTTTTTATCCGCTTTTACAAATTGCTTTCGAAACGATTTGATTGATTGAAAGTAGATATATAAAGTATTATCATTAATATTCGCTTTGACGAACAGTTGGACTATAGCCGTAGTGTAAAGTCAACTCAATGCATACTCAGATGTGGGTTTGATTCCCGCTGGCCCTGAATCTAGGTATTTGACTTTTTTCAAAATGATATACGTTAATTACAATCGAAATAAATGTAACATGTAAAAACAATCAAGTTATAAGCTTAGTAAATCGTGACGTCATGATTTAATAGCGCTCTCTTTGTCTAACAGGAAACTTAGAAGCTCTATATTTTCAAGACTAGTAAAGATATTAAAAAAGAGAAATGGCATTGTGTTATAATATTAAAACCCTATTTTATTTTTTATACGTATTAATAAAATTTAGTCAAATACCTTATTTTATTAATAGTGTATTTGTTGGATCACATTATATGTACAGTTTATATTATTAAACTGTGTTATTTCCGGTTCAGAAAAAATGGATCTCCGAAGTACCTACCTCATCGGAGATCTAGTTACCAGAAGTACAGTATCATGAAATAGTTTTTATCGAGTCCATTATCAGAATCGTATCTTTCTTTTAGAGCTATTTCGAAGAGGAGACAAAGTGAATTATGTTCGATCACGTACATTCAATCACTTTAAAGGAAACGATTTATTACGTTCGAAAATTGAGAGCTAAATCAGATTTAATATGATTTTTCTTATTAATTTCAAAAACCAAATATAGTCCCCTTTTTGTTCTTCAATATAAGCTTGTTGCTCGCGTAAAAATATACATACGTGTTAGCAATAATTCTTATATTAAATTTGAAATGTTGTTCAAATATTTCATTTGCAATGAGTTATTTCTGTCGAACCGATTTCGCCACCAAAATATTCGTACAAATATTTATCCATTCGTAAACGAGTTTTCTCTCAATTTTTAAACATAATAAATGGTTTCCTGTATAAGAAATATTATATCCATTATGTTTACGAATTGAGAGACAACTCAATTACTCTGCACAACAAGAAAATTTTATAATTTTCTGCGCCGTGTATTTTTAATTATAAACTCTTTATTGTCACTTCAAAGGGCAGGAGTGATGATACCCACCGCACATTATACCTTCTTCTTGTATAACAGTTACCATAATTACATAATTACCTGCCTGAGATAATTTTAATGAACAAAATTTAAAAAAAATATCCAATAAACAAGCTTTTACCTGCTGCTTCGCTCCCGCCATCTATTAAAAATAACCCGAAGTGGGGATTCTTTTCTAGCTCAAAGCTTTGTAGGTACCGACAAAATTAGTAATTCTAATATTTTTCAATTTTTTTATTAAAGTGAAAACAAAAAAATATTCAAATCGGAAAAGCCGTTTTTGAACAGCTCAGAACAGCAATTTTTGATTTTCACATACGAGGATATACCTAAATCAAGATCTAAAAAACTGTTTTGTTCATTCAAACGTTGATTTCGAATCGCCATTACAAACTTTAATTTGAATTTCGAAAAAAATCCCTTTAAAGTTAAATGCTACTAGGTACTTAATTCTAGTAAACTCAACGAATATTTCCTTGAGTTAGTCATGGAACTGTTTTAAAAATAGATGCATGTTGATTAACACCGATCTCTCTTAGGATAGTTGACGAAAGATCACAAGCGGACTCCTGGAAGTCTCTGAATGAAGTCATAAGATCTGTAAGAAGATTTATGTGGAAATTTTTGAAACATCTTCTTTCTTGTGAACATCTATTATTGGTTTAGTTTATTTAAATATTAGCATGTAAGTTATCTTTTTATTATTGCAACACCTCCTGCTGTCTTCTTATTTTTGTTTCTCTTAGCTATAAGGTTGTCTGGAAGAGATCGCTTTTCAGCGATAATACCGCCTTTTTGTACTGACAAAATAAATGTATTACATTAAGTTTACTTTTTCTGTTTGTTGTGCAATAAAGAATTAATTTATTATCGAAGGGAAAAACTAATAAAATGTCCTTCAAATAAACACACTTTAGGTAACGATTATATTATAATGCGGTTTAACCTAAATACTGACCTAAAAAGTATTTTAGTTACACGCAAACGTTAATTATTTTTGAGGGCGTGTTAATTGAAGTATCAACGCGAAGTAAGCTTGTTATTAAAGTACCTCAGTTTGAGATTCCCAGGGGGCTGCGTTCTACGAGAAAAATATGTCCACGTAGCGACGAGCGTTTATTAGGAGGAAGGGGATTCCCCGAGAGCCGATATAAATGAAAATTTATATGACGGTCAGTATAATGACTGTTTTATGTCACTTCACTACATATAATAAGACAAAGTCCCTCTTCTGAGCTTGTCTGACTGTGTGTGTACTGTCTGATTTAGTCTAAAAACTATGGCAGAGTTTTTCATTCGCTTAAAAAAAATTAAACTTTCGTTAATGCAGTGTTTATTTTTAACTGTCGGTTAACATCAATTTGGTCATTAGATAACTATAATTAGGTATAAGTTTTCTGAGGTTACACTCAAAGGCTAATTTTGTTATGTTAGACTTGTTCAAATCCTTAGTGAAAGTACTTTAATTAGACATCATTTTTTTAAATATTTCTTTGTCAATATTACTTTGAAGAACAAAAAAGCTTTGATTATAAAGCAACATGCAACAACACAAACTGGCACATGTCAGCTTTCCGTTTTTCTTTTAAGGGCTTCCAAGGCTTTCCCTTCATGTCACGTAAAAACTGAGCCGATTTCTCACAAAGAATATTCGTCGCTTTCACAAGGACGGTGCAAACATTTCGGGCGAGCGTTAGTCGCTACAAATTCATTCATTGTTACGATGGCTTCCCACGACACATGCGAGCACAGCACAATCAATACTTCGATTATAACTATCTCAAGATAGCCATGCTCAGGACTGATTGAGTTTCGGGAAGGTTTTTGAAACCATTGAACCAGCAGCTCGCCGGCCGCAACACCACCCGGGAGAATGATCTTATTATTGTTACGGTGTCGACCTCATAAACATACTCCCATATTGATAGGTATATTTGTCAACAAGTTTTATTTTCATGCTTGAGCCAGCAACTCATCATCATCGTAATATCCGCTGGATGTATATAGGCCTCTTTTAAATAGCGCCAACATTCCTTATCCTCGACCTTTCGCATTCAATCGATCCTGACACTTTCGGATGTCAGCTCAAACTTGCTGGAGAGCACCCTATGCTCCGTACGCCGAGATGCGGTATTGCCTCAAGGAGTCTACTGCTGAGATCTATAGAGCGTGCTCTGACTTAGTTTGGACTCAAGGTGCGAGTTTAAACGAGAGACAAATATGCTCTGACATGATTCACGTTCTATTTTTGTCTTAAGTCCGAACAGAGTGAGAGTGCGGTCTATAGATTTCAGCCGATGACTCCAACAGCCTGAAAACCAATCTTACGACAAATTATGCTTCAGTGTCGTAACGTGTTAGATAATAAATTATTTACTATACACGTGCCATAGGAAGAGTGGCACTAGAACAAGGGTGAGCCAACGCAGCGATGGCACGTGTAACACAAAAATTGGGAAGTACCGCGGCTCGTTTAGTCACGTGCCGTGAGAAGCCACTATTATGAGTACGCCGCTCTTGTTTTTTTTTAATTTTCTTCTTGAAATAACTCGGTGCAACCGCGTTGTCCTAAAGAATTCTGGCACGAATAGATAATGAGATGCTAAAATAGACATCGCCAGTGCACGGTTTGACACATTTTGTTACGCGGCCAAGTGCGGTACTCGGTACTGGATATCGGTCAAGCAATATTCGATTTTTCATATTATATAGACCAGCACTTGACTTCAATCTCACCTAATGGTAAGTGATATAGCCAAAGATGGAGCGCGCTCGCCAAGAAGATACCTAGATGCTTCGATCACAGGAGAAATATTTTTTTTCTGTGATCGAAGCCTAGATGAGATATAGATTCTTGTGTTTTCCAACTCTGAAATTTATAATTTGCTCCTTAGTATGGTCTTTTCGTGATGTAGAACGGTAGAACTCGACGGGCTTCGCGTTTTTCCATACAGATTTTGATTTGGCGGATTAAAGAAAAAAAATTTTTTTTTTTTTGAGTAATCATGATCATAATCATTTGTACTAAATAAAACTGATTCAGAGATAATGTTTATTTTCATTTCTCAACTACATATATATTGGGTAGTAGATTATGTGGCATTACCTTAAGGTTACGAACTTTCTTATTAGATCCAACTAATATTCCCCAAGATGAACAAAGCTATATTTTCCTCTGTTCTCGAATCAGAAAATTGCACACGTTTGCCCGAGCAACATATTAATAATGATAATACTAAAGGATCCATTCTATATAAATATGAAATGAATAATCTACATAGTTTCTGTTAGCACCAATTTTATTAAAATACAATTCCCACCACTTCATAGTTTAGGCGAATAGTTTATTGTATTTATTATTTTCCTTTGCCATAAAGTACGGAGGCAATACAAGGTTAACGTTTTTTGAATGAAACCTGGTTTACTGCGTAGGTGATTGTAACTTCCTACTATTCTACTTATATTATAAACTAGCTAGATTAAGAAGTTTTTTAAAGAATATATTTTAAATATGGATAATTTTCCCCGTTTCTGCAACATTTTTCACTTCGCTCCTATTAGTCGCAGCGTGATGTTATATAGCCTAAAGCCTTCCTCGATAAATGGACTATCCAACGCAAAAAGAATTTTTCAATTCAAACCAGTAGTTCCTGAGATTAGCGCGTTCAAACAAACAAACTCTTCAGCTTTATAATATTAGTATAGATTCTGATGGATGGATATTTGTTACTCCTTCACGCCACAACGTATGAACCGATTAGGCTCAAAATTTAAAATAGAGATAGGTCATACCCAAGATTATCTAACACATAGGCCACATTAATTTATCCCTAATAAATAAAGGGTTCCTGTGGGAATTCAAAAAAATCTAAATCCATGCGGACAAGTCGCGGGCATCGTCTAGTATTTAACAGTATTTTCCGAGAAGGTTTTGTTTCAAATCTTGCAATTCATTTGTTTTAACTTTGCAATACTTCTACTTCTACCAATTTTAATTTAACTTACCAAAACACTTATAAAATTACGTGAAATCTGAGTTCCAAGCCCCTTAATTCTGATATTGCAGAGGTAGTGAATATTTAAATGATTTATTGGAAGTTCCACATTAAATAATACAGCAGACACTTCTGTCAAGACAAGCGTCAGTCTTATGTAGGACACGCTAAGTTCTCATTAGACTAGAGCCTACGGAAGTTATAATTACAACGCCAATTAAGAAGCTGTGTCAAGTATGCCTATCTTAACAAATGTGTGTTACATTTTTTGTTATGTCTATAACATTCTATACGTTCACTCTGAAACAAACGTTGCGTTTATGCATTATATGTACAATATGATTATACGGCTATTGGCCATGATGGGGCTCATTTGTTATCATTTTTCTGAAAAAGGAATAATGATATGCAGATTTTGATGCAGTTTAATTCATCACACAGGTACCGGAGTTGTAAGTTCCTATCTTTCTAGGTTAAGGGAGCTACTTTGTTTTGCACTTTTTTTTAGAAAAAAGTGCCATTTAGAGAAGACAAGGGAAGAAGACGTGACATGGCATACGATGTAGGCTTTAATATTTTTATATGTTTACCATCCTCATTATCAGTCATTATTAAGTACATCAGAGCCTTCAGAAAGTTAACCCCCCCACGCAAAAAGAGGGGTATTCTAAGTTTTAAGTGTGTATCTGTACCTATATTTGTACATTTCCTCATAGCTCCCCAACGAATGGACCGAATTTGATGCGATTTTATCTATTTAAAGGCTAGGCATGATTGGAATGGTTCTTAATTATAATTATGGCATAATTTATGAACATTCAGGCGATTGAAGATCATCAGTTCATTTTCTGATTAATTTTATTGTCTGGCCACAAAGTTAATTATATGTCGGAGGTGTTATATATTTTTAATTTACATTTGTTATTTATTGTTATAATTTCCTGCCAATTTAAAGCAAAATCGTATTCAAAGTCTGCAACAAAACCTATTATTCGAGTTTTAGGCTGCGTTTACACCAAAGATATGCCATATAGCTATCAGGAACAATCAAAAAAACATAATCAACTAAATTGGAATGTATGGTGGAATTCGGTTTTATTTAATTCGATGATAAGATAGTCCTTGACTGCGATTTCACCTTATGGTAAGTGATGATGCAGTCTTAGATAGTGGCGGACTAACTTGGAAAGGATATGGCATTGTACATATAACCCTAATCGGTTTCTACACGCCATTGTCCTGGAACGCTAAATCGCTTGGCGGCACTTTTTTGACGGTGGTAACTAGTCACGGCTAAAGCCTCTCACCAGACCAGACCAGACCGGGAATTGCCCTCAGACCGGGAATTTGCCCTCACCGGGAATCGAACCCGAGACCTCTCAGTTATAGGACCACAGCGCTCACTACCGCGCCCGGGAGGTCGTCAAACGAATATACATAATTATTATTTCAATAAGAAACATCACTGATGATTTACACAAGTTGATTGAGATTATTATCAAGAAGGACGATAATCTCTATTGGAATTGAATCAGGACCAAAGAAAGGTTCACAGTGTGCTTCAAACTTTCTCGCACAGCTTAGTGAAAGGCACAGCTTCGTAGCTGTGCTTCGTAGCCTCGTTGGCAGCGTAGTCGTCTACGCTACGACTCTGACTACGCTACAATTCCGAGTACGCTACTCCTCGCTTTCCTCTGGTGAAATCGCAGCCTAAACGTCGAGAGCAGCTAAGTATTTGAATTTCATGTTTTATTCATAATTTATCAATCATTTTCCTTAGAGCCGAGTATTCGAGTTTTATAACACAATGTGTACGAAATTTGAAATAACAAAATTGATTCTTCATTTTATTTCCGCTAATCTGTGATCGTTTATTATAACAATACTAGTCGATGCCCGCGACTTCATCTGCGTGGATTTAGATTTTAAAATCTCACCCAAACTCTTTGATTTTCCGGGATAAAAAGTAACCAATGTCACTCTCCGTAGCTCTATTGCAGCGTGATTGAAAGACAAACCAACAAACCAATGTTAGACAGTATAGACTGCTACGAACACTCTAATTCTATTAAAAGTAATCCGAAGTGATGATCCCTATATAAGATTAGGTACCAATTTAAATAGATAATCGACATTATATTCGTCTCAATAGCCGTCAACTATTTCATAGGTATCTTGCAAGGATTACCACAGAACACGATCTTGAGACGCATGTGTCCAGTAAGTAGACTATATCGGTTCTTCGGGCCAAATAACACACCTGCTGCAGCTGTGCGATTATTTAAAAATGCTACATTATGACGATTGCGATCACCTCGGATTAGTCAATACTCTCTTGCTCTTACAATGGGCTAGAATGCATTGTAGTGTTAAAATAACTTGCCAATTTAAACTAAAATCGTGTTAAAGAAAAAGAAAAAAGATAAGAATTTTAACGCGGAGAGCGATAACAATATTCCGATATCATGTTTTATTCATATTTTTATCAATCATTATTTCTTAAAGCTGAGTGTCCAGGTTTTGTAATATCAAATGCAAGAACTCTATAGTCCCAGTCTATTTACGGAAGTTCCGCCGCGTGGATTTTGATTTTTAAAATCTCTCGCGAATTCTTTGATCTTACAGAATAAATATTAATCTAGATATTCCTTTATAAAACTCCACTTGCCTACTGAACTTGGTCAAAAGCGGTGGTTCAACCGTTCCGAAGATTCCATACAAACTTTACCATCCCTATTCTCTTTCAGGTTGGAATTTCAAAGATGTTTCCCACACATTTCATCATTTCTAACGGAACTTATACGTCGAATGAACGAACAAAGTGCCGTATATCAAAATTCGGTTCGGTAAAAACGGTTCCTTACATATAACTAAAAAAAATATTGATTTTTATAAACTCCATCTCAAGTTTACTAATTTACCAGTTTTTAAGAACATATTATGAGACGGTAAACCCCCGATTTTATCCGATTCGGAGTGGAATTACCGAAATTCAGTACCTACATCAGTAAAAGAATCTACTGCCGAACACGGTTAAGTTATACGTTTATAGAGCACTAAGTCAGGACAAACCATTTTATAAAATAAGTTTCTGCTAAACTTGTTCTAATCAGAACCCAATTGAGATAAATTGTTAAGCTATTAGATCACAGTTACTGAAAGTCACCAGACCATTAAGAATGTCAAGTGACTACTATTTTATCCGTATTCTACGCACGTTACATTAAGTTTAAGGCCCGAAGAGCATACGTTAGGTTGTAAACCGTTTTATGTCAGTTGTAAACCGACTTCCGAGACATAAAGATGGATGCAGATTAGTGCAACTTGCAGTAAACGAGAGTAATAATGTTTCGTGCTCCTGTAATGGTTTTCTGGAAAAATACGACTTGTTTAGTACCCTATCGATAGATTATCGAAAATCTGGGTGTGTGTTTTGTTTATAATGTAACATTTATAAAGTGGAGGTTATTACAGTGACTTTCTTAATGACAAAGTTGCATGGACTCAATCGGTTTGGCATCCAGCTGCCCACAAGAGTGTAATAACTTCTTATTTATGTAGCTATACGTAATGTACTATATTGTAATATTTTGTTATGAACAGATCAACTGCTGAGTTTCTTGCCGGCTCCTCTCAGCAGAAAAATCTGAGAATCTGCATTCCAAACCGGTGGTAGAGTCTTGATGTAAGAGCTACAAGTTGGCCTTTATGGAAATAAATAATTTTTAATGCCGACGAGTAAAAACATCATCATGTGGACCGGGTGTTTGGCTTGGCTTTTGTTGATTTGCAAGCGCTTTCCGCTTAACCAATGGTTGAAAAATTAAATTATAAAAAAGTAATTTTAGCATTATAAACGTAATGAACAGAATAAAGAAAGGAAGACAGAAGAAAGAAAAAGCATTTATTTGAGAAATTGTGCCACACATCACGATACACTAAGGTAACACTATCCCAAGTACCTTCTGTATTTGTATTCTGCTCGTATTCATTTAAACCCTTATCTCACATGGATAAACTACTTTAAAACTAAATTATAAAGACCTATCCTGTGGACCTATCTATCTCCAACGAACAAAAATTTCTACCCATAGAAAATGATAATATAAAGGAAAGGTTAGAAATTTTCTCTTTGAGAATTTGTCCAAGAAGGTCAGGGAAAACTTGACTCTTACTTTGCCGATATTTTATATATCTCCGAAGACGCTTTAAGGTCAGGACAAATACAACGCGTGACGCGTGGCGGAACCGAAAAGCGCCTAAAATGGCTCCTAGAAGTTGTACTTTAATGAAGTCCCTACCCGAATTTCGGCCTATTTAAACAGAGATTTACCAACAACACAGGAGATATTATAGTGTAAAAGTGTGCGCGGTTATACGTAAGCACTTTTCGACACTTTCATAGTCTCATGGAACGGCGATACGACATGAACGGAATGAGATTAGAAACCAAAGATTTCACGTGCTCTCCAAATCACGCAATACCACCAACTTTCCAAATGCTACTGATATTTTTTGTCAGAAAAACCCAATACTTTTTTCTGACTTACACCACATGTCACAAGTTGTGTGACATGTAATGTTGTGTGCGGTGTTGTGGCAGCTAAAAAACTTAGCCCTCAGACCAAAAATACGAAGTTTAAAATGAAAGTGTCTTTAACTATGGAGTGAGTAAATATTATTAGAGGTGCAGTATAATAAATCATACAAGCGTTCAGGTGGGACGCTCTTCCCACCTGCACGTCGTTTCTGTTTATCCAGACCTTAATACATGGCTTTTATCAAGTCAAGCGTAGTCATAATTATTAATTCTTGCGTTAAAATTTAATTGGAAGCTATAACGAACTAATATTGAAAGTGCTTTGAACAATATTTTGAATATTAAATTTCTAAGGATGAAAAGTTAAGAAATCTCTTAAGTTTTTGGACATTGTTCATAATAAATTGTAACGCCATTGTTATAAAACTGTATCGCTAACTCTGAAGTCTCGTTAATTTGATGATATCAAGTATCTTTATGGACATAATAAACCATACTAATATTATTAATGCGAGAGGGTGTTTGTTCATTCTCCAAACACGCAGCAACGTAGAAACTGGTCGAGTGCCTACCTTTCGGGGGTCTGGGGTTTGATTCCAGATATCTCTGATTTTTCAAAGTTATTCGTATGTGTGTTTTAAATACGTAATGGTGAAGGAAAACATCGTGAGAAAACCCGCATATCTGATAATTTCTCTATAATTCTCTAAAAAAACCGATTAACTATCCCTACCTATTAATAATGAGAATGGAGCTGGACTAATTAAAAAAATTACAAACAATTTCAAGCAAAGAAAGAAATGAGATGAGTAGGCAATTTGCCATCGATTCAACAGCCCTTCAAGCGGTTGTATCGATCAGCATGGTTAGTATAACATTTAGTTCGATTGATCGTATTCGTATTCGATGACATTAGCGTCAAAGTAAAATGAACCATAAAAACATTGAATTAGAGCTCAATTTCGTAGATATATTCTTATACGTTTACGTATACGGATACGCTCCAAATTAAAATCGGTTGTATTGAATTTGTGAGTTAAAATCAATATTAAATTCATTCAATATTAGGTTCATTTTACCTTGACGCTGATGTCATAGTATACGAATACGATCAATCGTGTTAAATCTTAAACTAACCCCACTGGTCATTTGTTAACTACAAGACAGTTTATGGTCGTGTAAAAATGGAGAAGTCACCGCTTGCTCGGAGATTTATTGCTGTAGTCAACGTAATGGTAATTGCCCCAGCTAAAAGTGGTTTGATATGCAAATCACCGTGTCATAACTGGCTTATTAAGGATTGAGGACAAATTGCGACAGTTTAAAAGAAAAATTTCCTTCATAAAAAAGAGAGTCAAAAATATTTTTAACCGACTTCAAAATAAATTGAAGTTCTTAATTCAACGCGTATTTTTATTATTTTTTTGGCTATGTTACTCCCTGTGAACCGATTTCAATTTTTTTTTTGAAAGGACATGCCGTTGAGCGTTACGTTCGTGCCATTTTTTGTTGAAAATCTGAATATCTTCGGTGATGCAGGATGGAACTCGCGATCAGTGAATGTGTAGATTATCCTATGAAGCTACACGAAAGAGTTTAAAATTAAAATTGTTTTTAAAAAACCGACTTCAAACGCCACTACAAAGTATAAAACAATTTTAGTTAACATACTTGTACAAACTAAAATTAATTATTTTATACTTTGTAGCGGCGTTTGATGTCAGTTTTTTTTTAATTTATAGTTAAAGAGTCATCTAACCTCCTTTTTGATGGGCTGTAATAAAATTTTTGTATATAACACTGCTGTTGTTTTGGTATATTACACTGCTTCCTTTAATGTTGCATATCATTCACCCGTTGCACTGTTGTCGTAGTCACAACTAACCACTTCTTAATCTATGATTAACATTGGACTTACTGTCCCTCTATAATTGACAGCATAATTATGTATCAATTTGAAGCGCCACATTTGACATACGAGTATCTCTGGAACTATTAATATTGCAAATAGGGCACCAATCTCTGTAATTAATCTATGATTTTATATGATTAAATAAAGAGGTTGGTTATGAACCATTTGCAATAATATTAGTTACAGATATCTGATATCTCTGATAAGATGGCGTCAATAAAATCCAAAATGGTGTCAATCAAGTAGGTACAAAAAAGAAGTCACAGCAGCAAGTCCAGTGTTAATCACAGATACAAGATAGAGGTCAGTCCAACTAACACAAGCTTTACATTTACATATAGCGGAATTTCAAAATTCGCTAACAGCTTCGCACCGAGCAGCCAATTTTGTTCAATATCACCCCCGACGATGATCGGCACTTCTTTATGTAAATTCAAAATTCAATAAAATGAATAATTGTTTGAAATAAAACAAATACATTTTACAATGTTCATGCTGTGTCTTTTATGACAAATATTACATTCAAAATTTTTTTGGTGATTATGTCCTTCTGGTGTGGAGCTCGACTTACCTACTTAGACAACATGAATGGAGATAAGCTTCACCTTTGTCCAATTCATTTAATATGATGCTCAAAACTGTTTTAAAATAATAAAAAAATAGAAAATAAAATAAGCGAAGTAATAATAATAATATATATTTATGTTTATCATATAAGTTTTTGGCTTTATATGTATTTATTTTGTACGCGGATGTGAAAGGAAAAATTATATGGAGAGTAATAATAAAATTAATTACTACCTTGGCGATATAATAACGAAGTTTAGCTTTCCGATGGGTATCAACGTGGCTTATATAAATTGCGTTGAAATCACATCATAACTGCAGGTAGACCGTTAAGAAAAATTGAGGTCAATCGGAAATGAAAGAATAAAAAAAACCCAATACGAATATTTAACTAGGAAGTTCTGTATTAGTGAAACAGGGGCAGCCAGCAAGGAAGTTGTAAATGTAATTGATTGAATTTGTCGTTTTCTTGCTGGAACAGTGAATTTTAGCCAATTGCTCGAGAGTGGCAGCCAATTAGAGGTGCAATAGAGGTGATTGCAATCATCATTTGGTTGTCAAATAAATTATAGAACATTGTTTTACACACCTAAGCAAAGTCCTACTGATCATGTCTTTTGGTGATATTCTATTTGTTCCTTTAGTATAAAGTAACCCACCTAAAACAACCAACTTACTAAGGGCAGATGCAGCCCCTCCTCTAAAAAAGATTAAAAGTTCAGGTATGCCACCTGTGTGGATATACCCGGACAAGGAAGCTCAGCCTTGAAGCATATATCAATTGACTCGGGTCGTCGGAAATGACCTCACTCTCTACATGCTACTAAGTAATGCTACTAAAAGATGCTAGTCTGCCAACGTCATAACTTTATGCTACGTACGTGACTCTCACTGTGTGAACAACTGATTGTGTTTATTTTCTTGGCGGTCTTGAAGATTTTGAGGTGGCATAACAATTAATACCCTCGACGAAGAGGAGTATATATTATGTTCCGCCTAAGACGTTGTGTGTTTGTGCTTTTTTTAATACTAATAAAAAACTAATGGGCCATTTTAAATAGTTTTAGGGTTACGTTGACACCCATTGGATACAGAACCTTAAAAATTACATACCACTTCAGAGCAGATTCTTTTATATTATTCATTTTAATTAAGGTTTAATTATGGCCACCAAGACGTGGCACCAGTTTGTTGAGGGTTTCCAAAAGATTTAATTTGTTTTCTTGTAATTATGTAAGCGTGTATTTGACTAGATGCTCCCACAACTCTCGAGACCTTGGCTCGTTGGTGACAATGAACGCAAGTCACAGGCTAAATATACCGCGACGTCCCACCTGCGGCCGGGTTTCAACTCGGCGTCAGCTGTTTATTCTACGTATTGGCTCTTAAACGATTTCCTCAACTGCGACCTTTAATTTTTAGATGACTGCAGATTGTCAACCTTCCGGATTGACGTCGGGAATTTACGAGACTGAAGTGTATTCTTTTATTCATTCTACCATCTTCATCATTAGGGTTACAGACCATAGTCCACCACACTAGCCCAATGCGAATTGGCAGACTTCACACGCCCTTGAGAACATTATAGAGAGCTTTCAGGCGTGCAAGTTTCCTCACAGTTTTCCTTCACTGTTAAAGCATGTAATATTTAATCATTATTGATTTAATTTCATTATACGTTTCACGTTAACTTGATTGATGTTATTCGAGGTCTAAGAATATTTCTTTCATATCGCATACGCGTTTACAAATTGATAATAATCAAAAAGTATTTAGTTAGTTTACAAACTTGCTGCAAGTTAATTTTTGCAAGTCTGTAAATCTGTCTGTTAGTCTAATAATATATTGACATCAGTCTGCGAGAAATTCTGAAAGTTACTTGCTAGTGGACATTTAGTATTAAGGTAGAGTCTTGCTCGTTGATTCATCACTGTTAAAGCATGTGATATTTAATTATTATTTATTTAATTTTATTATACGTTTCATGTTAACTTGATCGATGATTTATTTATTGTAGCTGCCATATTTTTCAAGTTCTAAGAATATTTCTTTCATATCGTATACGCGATTACAAATTGATAACAAAAAGTTTTTAGTTAGCGCTGTTTACAAACTTGCTGCAAGTTAATTTCTGTAAGTCTGTAGTCTACTTACATACAAATCTTTCCTCTTTATAATATTAGAATAGAAAGTATAGATAAAATGACGTGAAATAATCATAATAATTCCTAGAAACATTACAAATGCCTAAAAAAGCTGGCTTAGAACTTCACTATAGATACGTCAGAGATACGTTATTATTTGATCGGATATGTCCATAGGACTTTAATTCTGATTGGCTTTTAGCTAATTGACAGGCTTATCGTGTTTCTACTAATGCTACGTATCTACTTGAAAATTGTTATTGGATTATAAGCAAATAATCTTATTAAATGTGTACGTTATTCCGGAAATCTGTGGTAGCCTGGTAACCTTTAGTTACATGACTGTGGCATGTTAATTCGGTTAGAGCTGGCCCTGTTTTCAGAGCCCAAGTTTGTAATTTCAGTGTTACAAATTCCAACGATTCTACGACGTCACTACTGTATTTATCAGGTTTTTAACCTATTTCAGAAAAAAGATGTTATCAATTCGACACGTATGTATTATTAGAACTGTAAAGTATAAGAACACGAAACAGTAAAGATGTCATCAAAAAGTTCATCAAGTTGTTCAATAGTTTTTATGATATAGACACTTTCCCTTTTCAGTTATTCTTTATTTCGGTACATTGAAGTTGGTTCAATTTTTCTTAAATTAAAGCTTGTTTTATGAAGGTTTCTTGTTCATCAAGTTTTTCGTTTATTAAAAACTCTTTTAAATTGTGTAAATCGTAGCGTGTGTAAGAGTAGTGCCAGTTTTTCAAAGATCTGGCGGTATTCCATTGGTTTTCCGGGATAATAAGTACTCTCCAACTTTGTTACTCTCCAACACTGGTACTCTCCAAGTCTTGAGCCATAGTCATACAAAAATCACGTCAATTATACGTATTCTGTATTGCTTGTCATGGGCGAGATTTTAAACATTTCATTTGATTTAAAAGAATGAATAGATTTAACAAAAGTTCTACTTTTTGCTCAAAATCCTTGAAACCGATGTCTAATTTATATTTTGTGACAGTCTATCCATCACAGTTTCGGAGGCGTGTTGTTCTTTTAACGTTGGGATGTAATTTTAACATTCCACTACGAATTGGTGCGGAATTTTTGAACGAAAAAATTATATTTGTAACAATAGAGAAGTAGAGTTTTTTTGGATATTAATATTATTAGCAAAATAAAACATGAAAAAATACTCTCTAAAGACACAAACACACACAATTCACAATTTTTTATTTAAAATAAAAAGATATCATTCATTAATTTCATTCATTCATTTCATTTCATATCTACTTAAGCAAAATCCTATACAACGGTGTAAGAAATATCACATTATTATCTTTTTAAGTTACCATAGGCCTAAATCCGTTGATTCAAGGAGGAGATATGGCCGTGTGACGTCAAATTTGCTCGCTTTGTGACCATCATCCCGATAGCGTACTAAGATATTTCTCACCTCGGACGTAGTAGTGATGTTTCAGAGTAAAGCCGAGACACCACAAACCGCCGCTCTATGGCGAGGCTCAAGCATGTGGAATATGTTACAACTTACAACAATTAAATACGCATCCTAGATTCAGAAAATTCGCTTACCTGAAATTCTGACACAAACTCGTACAGGACACACAATTATCTTGTCAGCCTGCTCTAATATTATAAAAGCGAAAGTTTGTGAGGATAGTTTTGGATGGATGGATGGATGTTTGTTACTCCTTCACGCCGTTACACTATTGTCAAACCCACTCCTAACACAAGCTTCCCGATTATTTTGAGTGGGAAGAAGAATATTAGCCAAGTTCAGTTTGGCTAATATTGTTTTTTTTTAAAATGCTGTTAAAGTTATTTCTGGTACGTAAAGAGGCAGTATAAAAATATCAGTCTAAAGCTCATACGGCGTTCTAATTATGTTTGTGATGCATGAGCATCACAAACATAATTAGGACACCGTATAGGGCATAACATGAGCCCTCCAATTTTAGAACGTATTGATGTATTGATCGGAAACCCCCACACAGTTTGCAGATTAGATAGGTACGCCTACAAACAATCACAATAGGCTGGGATCCCTATTACAAGTACGTAGATAGATAGTGGTAAATCGAAATAAGCAGGTAATTACATTGATATGAGCTAGCATGACAATGGGTATACACATAAGTCTCCATTTATATATACCTACCTACTGCGCCGCAGCTGCAGGGACGTACCTACCATAGACACTCAATGCAGAAGTTACACGGTGTTGATACAAGTGAAAATTGAAAATTTAAAACACCCCCGACATGTAAAATTAAAAAAAAAATATGTAATTCGCCATTTTGTTATGGCGGCCATCTTTGATTTGAAAATCATAGTGTTCTACTAGTCAAATCCTAAGCCTCAACACACACACGCACGCATGCACGCACGCACGCAGAAAAAAACTCCCTTTACATTTTACGTCCAGGTGCGAATGGTACGTGTAACGTGTATTTATTTGCTTAGCCATGGCAGGGTCGAACAAATCCACGGCTTAATATAAATCATGCCTAAAAAGATGAACAGAAAAAAAAGTAGAATGTACCTACTTTAAAAGTTTTCAATACTGAACATTCCCCACGCTTTTTTAATATTGTAATAGGTAACTTAATTTGTACGTACTCAGGGAAATAATGTGAGTACTCTCAAAGTTAGTTCTCTGTTTTGTTTAAAAGGCAATTTTGTAAGTGCATTAATGTTTCATTTCATTTTACCTCGCTAAATTCTTAGTCACGACTTTTCTTTGAGCCAGGCGAATGTTTCCCGCAGGAAATTGAGTCTTATTATAAATTCCGCTCTCCGGATTAGGGAATTTAGCCAATTTATGATAAAAATCTTCAACTTAAAATACAATCATTGTAGGCGAATATAAAATAATATACCAAGTATGCTAATTTGTGCTTAAATCTGGGAGACACGGTCTAGCTTGGTTGATCCAATTTTAAGAAAAATATTATATTTAATATATTATTATATAAGCTGGATTCGTCCAGCTTGGCTGGGCAGCGTGCTTGTGAATGCTTTGTGAATATGCCGGAATGCTTAGTGGCTTGGCGGTACGTCTTTAACGATGGGTGGTAATTTAGTCTGGACTAAAATCTCCTACCAGATCAGACCAGAGACATTTGAGGACACATCTCTGTAGCGGTTTCAATTTTCTTTATCTTACACAATCTAAATATATAAAAGGAAAAGGTGACTGACTGACTGACTGATCTATCAACGCACAGCTCAAACCACTGGATGGATCAGGCTGAAATTTGGCACGCAGATAGCTATTATAACGTAGGGATCCGCTAAGAAAGAATTTTTGAAAATTCATCCCCTAAGGGGATAAAATAGGCGTTTCAAAAATCGAACTAAGCGTGAGCGAAGCCGCGGGCATTAGCTCGTTTTCTAATAAAAGTGGCTGTGACACACAGACGGACAGTCAGATGAGATGAGATAGTCTCACTGTAAGGAACCTATAAGGCTTACTAATTCACTTTTACAACCAGCAATAGTTCAATTGGCGGTATAATTTTATAATTCAGCACTAATGCTATTGAATTGAACGGTATTTTTACATCATACATAATATGTACAAGAGTAATTTTTTAACTTTTACAAAGAGCTGTTATATATGCCCTAAAAATAATTTAATATTATTTACATTCGCAAGGAGAAGAGTCGTGTTTATAACGTTATCAATTTTTTCAACAGGAAATTTACTAACAGGCAAAAATCTCACAAAGGGTGAGTTAACTTTATGTTAATAAATTGTATTAACTCTACTTTCTTGGTTGAAAGATGTCTATGATTTATTATTTTATATCCCCTGTAATTCACAGTAGGTATTTGTTTTAACCTTAGACTTTTCATTTTTGCAAAGCTGTTTCATTTTATATCTAAACCAAAGCCCCGTAAACGTTCCCCGTCAAGAAAATGAATCTTATTATTAACTTCAGCTATCTGAAATAGGGAACTAGGTACGATGAGAATCTTGGGTTTAAGGATTCGTCTCCCTACCTAATTATATTAATTATTTATTACTAACGGTACCTACTTTAGAATAATCTAAAGCTAATTTTGATGCGTTGGTATTACAAATGTTCTCAGCATTAATAGTAATAGCTGCACTTTACTGCACTCAGTAGACGATAGTCTTAAATCTACGATAGGTTTATTTTTTTACATACTGGCTGAAGACGTAGTTTTTATAATAATTACCTGATGTAGGTACATGAACGTAGAATTATTTAAATAGACTAGCTTTTGAGCACGACTTCGTCCACGTGAAGTTCCGTGATAAAATTCCGGGTTTACATAGCATCTACTAAGTATTCATAGTAGGTAGGGTTCGCAGATACCAAGAGTTGTTGCTGAAGTATTTACCATTGATTTGTTATTTACTAGAGTGTAATATGTGATGCATCGCAAAATCCCTATACCTATATTATAAATGAAAAAGTGTGTTATTTTGTTGGTTTGTCCTTCACTCACGCATTGACAGATCTATGGATCGACGTGATTTCTTGCACGGATTGGTAGGTATAGTTGTGAACAGAGAGAGAGGATTTTTAAAAACCCAACTCTTCGCGGACGACGTCGCGGGTAAAAGCTAGTTATAGAGTAAATTGAAAATTACCTACATACTATCTATAAAAACCACGTGTGCCTTGTGGCAGGTCAAGTTATTGCACGTTTTGCCACAGGAGTCGTCAATCTGTTTTGAATACTGTGGCAAGTTGAATGTTTGTGATTTATTTGGGTTAATGGGCCGTAAAATACTGAGCGTATATTTTTAGTCGCGAAAGTCTTTAATGCTTTGCGATTTTTTAGTAGTTACTCACGTAAAAAAGTAAAATAAACTATTTGGGACACGTACTGTTGGTTTTAATTTTGCAATTTCTAAAGTTAGTTGTTTTTATTACAGTATTTTTCGTAACAATTCAACCTAGATTGGCAGGTATATGTTGATTTTATGAAAGAATAAAAAAAATTGTTTCGATAGAAGAACTTGAAAGGACGTTGCAATAATGAAACATATTTCACTTTTTTTATTGTGAGAGAGGCTTGTAATTGGTGACAATCATGTCCGACAGAAGGCAATGATGAGATCAAATTTTTTTAATAAAAAAAAAAAAGATACCGGCCGAATTGATAACCTCCTCCTTTTTGGAAGTCGGTTAAAAATAAAAACAATGTTAGTCAAGCTGCACTTAACTCATGTTCTCCTTTCCCGAATAAGCGGATATCTTATCGGTGTTAGGAGTGGGTACGATCTTTTTGTTTTCAGTCCGCACCTTTAACCGCTGGGCTATTGGGCTATGTTGGAGCGCTCTTGCCTAGAAGATGCCTACTCATAAGTTTGCCCGAAGTAGAGCTCAATGCTAGCACATTGAAGTGTCAGTAGGCTGAAGCCTGTAAAAGGTTGGTCGAGCCAATCCGTTAGAGTCCGTTAAAGCTAAAATGTCCGGCCCTCGATTGGAAACCACGCTCGTGAAAGGAATTGCTAAAAGCCTGAAGACTGAAAGATTAAGGAAGCTTGAAAAAGCCTTTGTCCTACAGAGTATGCTTACGAAGTTAATATTAGATTATTTGGAAAGGAGGTAGGTTGATAAGGCCCAAAATCCGCCCCTCATACACTCGAAAAAAAGTTCCAGATTCCGACAAATTGTAAATGTATTTATATACTTGAAGATATAAACTTTATTTTAATATAAAGTTTAGGTGATAAAAAAAATAGTAAGTTACAGAAAATATTACCCAAAAAGAGAGTGTTTCTTGTACTTTTCTTACATTTTCATACATTTTAGTCGTTTTTTAAGCTTTGATTTAATATTTTAGAATGAGGCGCTCCATGAACCAAAATAAATTAATACTCATATGAAAGCTTATAAAAAGGAGCATCATTATCAGTTACGTTTACCATGGTTCATGGAGCGCTTCATTCTAAAATATTAAATCAAAGCTTAAAAAACGACTAAAATGTATGAAAATGTAAGAAAAGTACAAGAAACACTCTCTTTTTGGGTAATATTTTCTGTAACTTACTATTTTTTTTATCACCTAAACTTTATATTAAAATAAAGTTTATATCTTCAAGTATATAAATACATTTACAATTTGTCGAAATCTGGAACTTTTTTTTTCGAGTGTATGAGGGGCGGATTTTGTTGCCTTATCAACCCACCTCCTTTATAACAGGTTTAATAATTAAGTTGACAAAAAACTGTTACACTGGTAACGTTTGGATTCTCGTGTATTGTAATTATGTATCACCTTGTATCACACACATGTATTGCTAGAACACTATAAATTATTTTAAACGCGTGTGTTACTAAGTGTGAAATACTCGACTTACGTAAAATTTATTCTGCTACTCTGTCTCAGTGTTTACGATTCGTCTAAGAATAAACATTTCTATTTATCACGATGTTATTCTGTCCATCTATAATTTAAGAACCTCTTTAGTTTTAATGCGATTTCCTCCATTGCATTTGCAGCATATTATTTGAGTAGATAGGTATATATATTTTTTATTTATACACAAATATTACATATTTTATATAGTAATTTATAAGCAGTTAGGGCTCGACTGCGATTCTTGACTTAGACTCAGGAGAGCATTAGATACGGAGAGGATTTTATATATTTGCCTTTGGAGGGCCTAAACAGGAACCATGAAACCGATTTGCGACGCTAGCCCGACTTCAAACTAATTTTTTTTATACTTTGTAGCGGAGTCTATAGTCGGTTTTTTAAAAAGAATTTTTATATAATAATTTAAGCTTTTTAGTGTAGCTTCATAGGATCAATCTACACATTCTCTGATCGCAAACGGTTTGTTCTTTTTCATTGAAGAGTTCCGTTCTTCAACACCGAAGATATTCATCACAGCTTCACCAAATTTAAATGGGACCAACATGAGGGTGTGCCCTTTCAAATGAAAAAAAAAATGAAATCGGTTCAAATTTGACGGAGTTATCGAGTAACATCAACCAAAAAAATACGCGATTAAGAATTAAGAACTTCCTCCCTTTTTTGACGTTGGTCACTAACACATTTGTTTCTATTTCAAGCTTATAAAGTATTAATTAGAATATAACCTATGACAACAACTGGGTTTAAAGAAGCATGCACTTTAGAATGCAAATATGAGAATGTGTCTCATATTTGCATACAACGTGGAGTAAGCGCGACGGTTCTAGAATTGCAAATGGTTTAAAATTACTAAAATCCTCAGTATCATATAACGTTAGAAAGGTCAAGTGTGTATAATGTGATGTCTTTCAAAAGCTCTTTATTCTAAAGTAGCTTGAGCTCGAGCAAAAATTGCACAAAAATGCACTTACTAAACTAAGCTCTCATTAAGCTAGATGAAGGCTAGATGGTTTGTAGCACCATCGTGTCTAGTTTACAGTCGGATCTGGAAAGGTGGAATAAATGGAAAAAGTAACCCTAGATAGGTTACTTTTTCCATTCATTATTTATTTAGTAAACTGACTTAACTTGTTCAAGAGAATAGACTATACACAATATGGCGATACGATTTTAAAAATAAATTACTTATACTTAGTTTCATTAATAAAACTGATAGGTTATCGGTTAGTTGTATTGATATAGGAGTCTCTAAAGGGTATCCAAAAGATCACACAGAAGAAGATAAGTAAAAAAGATCTTAAAAACATAAAAGAAAAACTTAATTCAATAGTTAAATGAGTAAACTTTAATGAAGACGAAAGTTTTACAACCAACTAATGAAATTTTAAGAGTACGAGTGAAACTGAGTTTAATAGCTTCGTTAAGTAATTAAAACGTAGATATATAGGCTAGTAATACCTATACTTATTAATAAAGACTATCTTTCGCCTGCGTCTTCGCTCACGGTAAGTTCGATTTTTCCCCATTTTACTCCTTTTTGGCTAATATTTCCAAAAATTTGTTCTTAGTGGATGCCTACGTCATCATAGCTGTATGTAAAACAGCCCGACCCGTCCAGTGATTTAGCTGTTTCAGAGATAGATCACTGACCTTTTCTTTTTATTTTATTTTATTAAAAAAGGAAAGCTTTGCTTTCACTTTTTTACACAAAAAATCGCATTGAGCGCTGAAAGTAAAGATACAAAAGGAAAGTTTAAAAATTGTAGAAGGAACACGACTACGGAAAATTCACAAACATATAAGAGGGAAAATTAAATAAAATTGAAAAAAAGGTTATGTTCATATAAAATATAGCCTACGATACGCGGACCTTAATAGCGAATCGATTGACACCTCATCCATTAAAATCGGCTCAATCCTTTAGGACTAGGTGCTACGTTGGAACATACTTACCTAAATATAAACATACCAACGTTTACACTACATACACATAGCCTGCTAAAATCATAACCCTTCATTTTCGCTTTGCCGTAGTTGAATCAAAAAGGGATAATCTCGATACTAAAAAGGATCTCAGTGAAACTACATTAGTTAATGTTCCATCGATAGAAACTATACTCATTTAAATCGACTTACGCTTGGCATTGTAAAACTATTTCAAAAATATACACGATGTCATTGGACTTGGCACAGTCCGAATGATCTTTATATAAGTGCCATAATAGCCGGGCGCACTATGGCTTGGTGACAGATCAATAATAGCGCTGTTTTCAATCAAAATATTGTGATATTTTCTATGTCAAGGATCCACAATGATCCTGTGTGTCGATTCTCTAAAAATGATTGCATTAGTGTAACGATCGCAATGGGCTCTGATTGGCTGAATTTATGACGTTCTTGCTGCATCAATGCATTTTTACCAATAGAGGGAGGGTACCAGCCAATCAGAGTCATTGCGATCGTTACACTGATTCATTCATTTTTAGAGAATCAACACGCTGATTTTAGCAAAAATATGAGAAAGAGGGATTTTTTCGCTTTCGTATGGCAAGTAAGAGATTCGATTGCCTTACTGCAACGCAAAATGAGCAAAAAATGTATTGTTTTATTTAAGATTAAAATTTTATGAATGACTATTTTGTAAATTGTTAGTATCTACACAAATAAAAAATTATATAAAAATTAAATTATTTCTTTCATTATTTATTATAAATAAAAGAATCGAGATTTGGTAGCAATGTTTGAAAGTATTTTTTGCCGAGCAAATTGTTTTCAAACTCTTTTCTTTCTTATTACACACGTAAAAACATATGTATAAAGGAACCAAAAAGTATATTATAATAGTTAAATATCAAAGTCATTGTTTTCAAGTTGTGGCGTACCAAAAATCGCATAAGTCCTGGTTATGCCCCTATAATACCTGTATATTGCACGATTCCGTCTATGTTACTCAAAACCACAACATTCAAGTACTTAACACAATAAGTTATACAAGTTAACCCAATTATATTATTAATATAAATAAAATAGTTATATTTAGAGTAAAAACTCATTTAAAATTCACTACATTCCTAAAAAAAAAGAACAATTTTACAATTGTAAAATTATTCAATTGAATTGAAATTAAAAAATATGGTGGTCGACAAAGGTAGTAATAACAATTTTTAAACCGTATTTTCCAGCGGCCACAAATATTTATAAAAGGTGAATAATGTGAAAAATAACGGGACATCCCGCTCTACCTTTTGCTGCGAAGTTAATAAAGATAGCTTTCCGCGGGAATTTTATTTTCAAGATTACATAAATGGGAAGGTAACGACGAAAGATATAAGAACTTAATAAAAAAATAATACTGCTCGACTTTAGATCAAAATCGGTATACAAAATGAACGTAGCTTGAAATGACCCGAAGTTCATGTAAATGAAACCAGGGGCAAATGCTGTTTATAAGCAGATAGTGTTTCTAGTCACGAATTTAAACTTTTGTTCTACGTTAAAATCGTTTGTCGCGAGCTGTGCGAAACTTAAAATAATATTATGTCCTCATTATGTGCTAAATTAAAAGTAGGACGCTTGCCCGGTTAACATTCAAAGATAAAACGCTTTTCTTTATATTTTAATAGCGGCTGCTTTTGTCTTTATTTTTACAAAAATATTCAAGCTTAAGTTTTATATAAACGCATATCCGGTTTCAGATGCATTTTTGACCGAGATTTCATTGGTATCTCTTTTTTTGGAGGCCAAACTAAACTTTTTAAACTAGTTTGACATCTTCGTAGAGTTGTAGAATGTAGTTATGTCAGTTGTTATTTTGATTGACTAGACCCGCGGCTTCGCTCACGTTAGGTTCGATTTTTTAACCCCCTATTTAATCCTCTTGGGGTTGAAATTTTCCAAAATCATTTCT
The DNA here is from genome assembly GCA_038048805.1 of Hipparchia sbordonii. Classification (NCBI taxonomy): domain Eukaryota; kingdom Metazoa; phylum Arthropoda; class Insecta; order Lepidoptera; family Nymphalidae; genus Hipparchia; species Hipparchia sbordonii. The sequence continues at coordinate 7,079,851 of CM076102.1, forward strand.
TAGCGGATGTCTACGTCCTAACAGCTACCTGTATACCAAATTTTAGCTCAATCGGTCCAGTGGTTAGAGCTGTGCGTTGATTGATCAGTCAGTCAGTCAGTCACCTTTGCCTTTTATATATTTAGATCAATATCTGATTTTTTTCAAGTTGGCGTAACCCCAAAAGAATTTCCATACTAAATGGCAGATTTATGCAATCTTATTTAATGAATTGCACTTTGCCCCTGCTGCATTTACGTAGTCTATTTGTAGTAAATACTGTAATTGGTTAAATGAGGCGGAACAGGCTTTCAAACCATTCGTTACCCGTGTAACTACCAGCCACACCAGTCCTACTACCAGCAAAAACACGTAATTTTTTCCCCCCGTGTTATGCCATCTGCCTTAATTGTAACAGTGAAAACGAGATGAATGTGACTGTTTTTTGTGTTTGTTTGTGAAATTCTGTCTGTCATCAGAATAAGCGGTTAGCGCCCGAAACTTGTTTAAATGTGCTTGAAAGGAAATAGTTTTAAAATGGTAATTAGAGAATTACCTACTACAAGAAACCTTCGTAGTCTCCTTATAATATGGTGAAATAATCACCATTTCCAAGTAAAATTTAACTAACAAGCAAACTTAACCTTTAACATAGATACTTCTACTGAGATCTGTAGAGCATGCTCTAACTTAGCTTTAGCTGGGACTTAAGATAGAGTTAAAACGAGGCATATGCTCACATGTGACATTCTCTGACATAAATCTGTCTCGTTTTATCTGTGTCTTGAGTCTGAGTAGAGTGAGAGTGCGGTCTATAGATTTCAGTCTTAGACACTTAGCTTATTGTTTAAATTTAACTATTGATGCTTATTATTATTTTGACTTTACTTTACCTTGTATTTTAATCTCGAGTTTCTTATGCTGACGTTAAATTAAAATAATTATTTCTAATGTTTAGAAACAAGGTAACTCTCGAAGTCACAAATCGTAATTTCATAATTAAACTGAAGGTTATGCCCTCCCTTATAAAATATAAGACAAGTAACACAAATACCTCAACTAATTTGACAGGACATTTTCTATGGTGTTGTTAAAGGTAATACTAATTTTACAACCGTAAATAATTCAATTCAGAAAAGATTTAAATCGTCCCGAATAATAACTTAACACAATTGTTTGTTTTTTTCGGAATAAATTTATAACTTGCCAAATATAATTTCGAATATAGGTAGGTAAATGACATCATTTAAAGTACTTAACTGCCAAAAAAATTAAAATGAAATTCAAGTCATAATTTTAAAAAGATGCGATGCGGATAAAATAGTGTAGAGTTTCTTAAGTAATATTTTTTCCTTACCAAAGGTTTTGGATAAGTAGCTTCAACAAAACAAACACACAAAGGGCACTAAAACACACACTAGTATCTAAGATTGATGAACTGCACACTATATTTAAAACACTTCTGATGAAGCACACTATAAAGTCTAGACAGTCTATAGTTTTACTGTTACTCAAACGTTTTGGTCGCACTTATTTCTATCAAGAGTTACGAGTACTATTAGGATAAAAATAATGTCCAAAACTATTTATAAATTCGTGTAAATTGTTTATTACAAAGGTGTAAACTTTTAAAGGTTGCAAGTAGAAAGTTTCAGTCGTTTCTTGTGTATAAATAGGTTTCGGTATAAATTTCTGAGATGCATGTTGGGTACAGTGAACTGAATATAAAGTTGCTAATCACAAAAATACGTATTTGAGGGCGGGGAAAAGTTAATGGGGTGAAGTTTCAGAGTCATTTTTTTTGGTTGTGAGCACGCTTGGTTCGTTCGAGTGATTGTACAAGGGTGTGAAGTTATGATTAAGTTTTGTGTCGTTTGGTCGATCGTAGTCCATGGGGTGTCACGTGTGCGGAGCGCGCGAACTTGCGCGCGGGTCGACGAGCGACGTGGGACTGATTGCTCTCTGCTCTCTAGACTAGACCGCCCGCCCAAGCCCGCCCAAGCCCGTAACAAGAACAACCCTTGCATGAACTACATACATTTAACTCGACATGCAAACTTACGTATCGTGCATTTTCGATGACTGTACCCGTATACCCACTTTTATAAACTTCATGTACTTCAGTTATGTTTTAGTTTATTAATTTTAAGTGCCTACAAACGATAATTTCACTTGGCATCGTTATCGTTACATTTGACTAGGTTTTAGTTTCGTCCGCGTTGAATAATTTTTTTTTAAATCTCCGATGGGAGTCCATTATTTTTTAGGGATAAATAGTAGCGTACGTTACTCTCCAGGTCTTCAACTATACCTATGCAAAAAATCCGTTTCGCCGTCGCTGCGTATGCATGAAGAACAAACTAACAAACAGACATACTTTCACATTTAATTTTAACAATATTAGTAGGGATTTCATTTCAAAATTCCTTAATTAGGCTGCTCTTATTATGTGATACGGCGTGAAAGCCATGAACGCGCCACTGTCCCGCGGCATTCCCAGAAGCATCCTGAAAACATTATTGTGATGCACTCTAATTGTGTTCAAACCTTTTTTAGAATAGCTAGCTCACAGAACGCTCGAGTAAAAAGATTCTAGGGATAAAAAGCACCCTGGCCTGAGAAGAATCCACAACAAAATCATAAGTAATGGGTATAAGACTTACCAAATCGGGTATTTTGATATTTATTAACATATTACGTACATATTATATGAAATATACTTAATATTTATTCAAATAATGAACTACGAGGAAAATGTTTAGTTCAGCCTGTAATACAAACAAAAATAATATAACATCACAGTGCTACTTAATTATGCCGCAGTCATTAATTTTAATTTTCCTTACTACATTGTTGGCTCATGTAGCGAGAAGGTAATAATTCTTTTAAATTTTTTGTAAATTTCACCTTTAAATCATCAACTCGAGATAAATAATATTTATTTACTTAGAATAATTTATTGGACTGACTGGGATAGACTGTATAGACCTTCAATTTATTTCTCAAAAAGGATAGCTGGGGCATTACGATTTGGCATGCAAAGGCACTTTATAGGTAGTGATCTTTCACAGGCAATTAGCAGAGGAGTAGGTTTAAAGAACAGTAAGGTGTACTTAGTAAATTAAATATGATGAAAAAAACCATAAGTATCTACTTAGTGCGATTTCATCGCTGAGTGAGCGTTGCATTCGCGCTTGTAAATTCGCATCTTGTCAATGCCATTGGCGTAATTTTGTATTCGGAATGGGCGCTTTTTAAAATTGTTTACTATTAATTTCAATCTTTCCAAGTCTCGCTGCACAAATACGTTTAGAGCTTATGACCTCGTTTAACCAGGCATCCAACCGATGATTTATTATGGTAAGTAATTACTTGGTATACTAAAAATGTTTTGAATGAGAAAGATAATAAGAATGATTTAAACGCGGATATTTTGAATCATGCTGACTTTTTACGTAGCCCGTGTTTATCCAGACAAGTGCAAGCTAGGTTTGCGCATCGAGGATTTATTCCATAGACGAAAATGTGAAAGAAGTACATAATAAAATAAGGGGGCATTTTTCTAGGCAAAAACTAGTCAAAACCTGTGCAACTTAAAAAGAAATAAGAACATTATGCCTAAATTTAAATTTAAGTATTTGCTAACGAAGCCCTTTTAGATTATTATGAAACCTCACATTACTTAGTGCTTTGAATTTCGGCTCATTATTTCGACTTCTGCTGCATGAAAATATTGAAATAATTAACTGTTGAATTATTTTCTTTCAAAAGAAGAAGAAACATCACTTCGGCTGAAATATTATACACGAACCTATAATATGATCTACAGAAAAGATTTCTGTGTTTTACCTATTGTTAAACATATTTTCGAGTACAAATATCAGCTATTCCTTAAAATATATACCTAATTTATATAATATAATTAACGAGTTGACTGACTGTAACGTACTATGTGGAGCGTGAGTTTTAGAGTTTTGGTAGAGACATATCTATGCAATGCACATTCTATTTAAAAGTGAATTAACGAATATAATAACGTAATATTTAGACTACATAATTTTTACATAATACTTGTATAGATATGTGTGTTTCTCCCTACTGCAAATTCATTGACGAGCGAAGTAATGTAGAGAATAACATAGTTGAAATCTAGTCTTGGTTAGGTGTTTACATTTACGCATACCTGGAGCGTGACTGAACCTACAGTGTATACTATATTATGTCTATGGATACTAAAATCATTTTATACTAACAAATAAGGCCTTTTATGGCTGCATAGAGTTCGTTCGTGTATACGTTTGCGGTGACAGATGGCAAAGCATCGATCATTCCGAATTTTCGGTCGAGGAATAACTTTTCGGGTGGAATTTTAGATTTAAGGTTCGTCGACTTTATACATAATATTATGGTAATAATATGTGACATATTGCGATGTCGTACAAAAATTCTTATTTTTGAAACAATGGTGGAATTCGGAGTAACAGGAGGTTGTTTAGAGACTTAGTCCTGGGAATAACTAACGCAAAAACGCCAACGGAATTCTGTTGCAATATAACATTACGGAAGAAGTCGACCAGCTAGTTCAATATAAGTATTTGTACAATTGTACATTGTACATATATATTAAACTAGTTGCATTATTTGTTTATTTTTCGAATCTCTTAAAGTAAGTCTTGAAGTAACCGGTACCGTTTTGAGGAATCGGTTCGGAATCTTCACAACGATAGATGTCAACTTTGGCGCACTCGCGTCTCCCGCTGCTAAGATTGAATCTCGGACGCATCACATGACGCCGTATGACATCACACGACGACGCACATTTCTAATTCCGTCCTTGCGACATTTCTGTACACGATCACGGTCCCAGCATCAAATATTTTGACGACATCCAAAGGTCGAACGTAGTTTCATATTCTTATGCCATCTTTAATATTTGCTTCCATTCACCTTCAGTTGGTGCCTAATTTACCTGCTGCTGTATGCTCTTACTTATAGATTTTCTTGACATCTACATTTTCAAAAGTTGCTAACTAGGAATTGTCAAACCTATAAAAAAAGGCTGGTTTGAGAGTTCTTAATTAAAAACTTCCGATATCCACAAAGATAAAGAATAGCCCTACAGAAGGCCTAGCACCATCTTGTGAAAATCGCGATCGTATTATCGCAATCTTATTCAATTTTTTTCGCATTTATTTGCCTAAGTGTGACTCTTTCTTGTAAAGGCAAATAAATTGACTATAATCAGAGGCGTAACTATACCGTTTGAGGCCCGTGGCAAATTCATCGGACGGGGCCCTCTGTCCCCCAATATAAAGAAGCTCAACCAATGAGATAATATTTTTTTGCTTTATAATAAATCACTAGGTGAAGTAGGTGCATACAAACGCGAATACAATTACTTGACTTTCTAATTCAGAGCGTAATGAACTGTATGTCACAATTTTTGTATTAGTACCAAATTTCAAAGATTAAAATTCCTTTTTTCGTGCTTTTTGTTCAGCAAAAGTGTTAATGACATAAGAACCAAAAATGTCATTATCGCGAGCGAAGCGAGCGCAAAATTTTTTACGATTGTATTCTGCCACTACTCCACTAGTCCATATACTTGATGCTTAACTACCTACAATACCAATCCACAACCGATGCTTTCTAAATCGTCACAATTTAGGTGGGCCTTACCAAGCAGCATCAGGATTGAGGAGTTGGTACCTGAAGTTCAATGATGTAGCCCAATATTAACGGCTGCACCGCGCAGTTATGTATTCCATACTTGTTACTCCGAAAATGTTGCGAGCGAAGCGAGCGCGTTATGATTGCATTACGGCACTTTGTAGTCCATTCTTGGCACCTACAACACGTAAAAGTGACATTTTCGCGAGCGAAGCGAGCGCAAAATTTATGATTGCATTACGGCACTTAGTAGTATATTCTTGGCACCTACAATAGCAACGTAAAAGCGACAATTTCGCGAGCAAAGCGAGCGCGAAATTTATGATTGCATTACGGCACTTAGTAGTTCATTCTTGGCACCTACAATAGCAACGTAAAAGCGACATTTTCGCGAGCGAAGCGAGCGCGAAATTTTTTTTGATTGCATTAAGTACAGCACTTAATAGTTCATACTTAGCACCTACAATAGAAATGCAAAAGTGACATTTTCGCGAGTGAAGCGAGCGCGAAATTTTTTAAAATTGCATTACGGCACTTAGTAGTCCATTCTTGGCATCTACAATAGCAACGTAAAAGCAACATTTTCGCGAGCGAAGCGAGCGCTAAAATTTTTATGATTACATTACGGCACTTAGTAGTCCACACTTGGCACCTACAATAGAAACGTAAAAGCGACATTTTCGAGAGCAACGTGAGCACGAATTTTTATGATTGCATTACGGCACTTAGTAGTCCATACTTGGCACCTACAATAGCAACGTAAAAGTGACATTTTCACGAGCGAAGCGAGCGCGAAATTTTTTATTTTGCACTACGCCATATTTAGTCCTGTACTTTTGACGCTTGAGACCCTGCGCTTGTATGCGCCGCACACCTGGCATCGTAGGTAAAGTCGGCTCTACCAACTATTTAGTTATTGTTTGGGGTACCTATATTCAGTAATTAATTAGATATTTTATAAAATTTTAAAATGTGTTTATGGACCTAATGACATTTAGGTACATACTTATACAAATATGTATCTTTTTCATTTCTGTAAGTCATAAATAAAAATTTTGGGCCCAAATTTATCGCCCCTAAAATCTGCTGCCTTAGGCTCCAGTCAACTCAGCCTTTTGGTAAATCCGACACTGTGCGAAATCTTTCTTGTCCAAAAGAATTTAGTTTATATCAATTTTAATTTTGAAAATGATTGCTCGGCACTAGCCGTAATCACAGGAATGGCTATAAATGTTAGGATCATCTTGTGCTTCTGGCCTTCTCTGATCGGGGGCCCCTTCCAGCTGGGGCCCGTGGCATTTTGCCGTCATGCCACCCTGTAGTTACGCCTCTGACTATAATAAACAACAACAAAATATGAAAATGACTAATTGTTATTATTTGCTGGAAATGTGCTTAAAACTGCCTTTTTGATTAAGTTTGAGTTATTCATTTTTAAATGAATAATAATAGATACGTAAATAGCTATATGTTTTCGATGGAGCTACGAGCTTTTTGCGAAGAGCGCAACGTTCATAATTTCCGTTTCAGTTTTTTTTTTTCATAATTAGAACATTTCTTACAAAACTCTCGTTCTTTCAAGATGGCTTATTAGAACTTAATTAATTTGCGTCGGACTTTAATTAATAAATTCAAATTAATTCCAATTCAAAGCTATAAAATGACTTCCCAAATTTTCTTGATTATTCAATTGATTTAGTTTGTTTGTATGTATGTAAAAAAAATAACTTCTACTTAAATATTATAAATAGTATTTTTTGATTTTTTCCTTTTAAATTGTCTATGATTTTTAAGATCATAGATTCTATTTTTAGGAATCAGAAGCGGAATTTATTAAGATTTTAGCAAGTCAGAAGCAGAAAAGCATAATAACAGTCAGGATACAACACTTAGGCCTTATTTACTTTCAATTTACTCTCAGATTCACATAATTCTAAACAATAATTCAATAGAGAGGTTACATTAACAATTACACACAAATGGAACGATCTTACTCGGAATAGTGACGGTACCAACGGCCTTCCCGTTCGACGGGTGCAGAGATAATAAACCCGTGCACAGCCGTGCACTTGCTTTTATACATTTAGTCTTGGTTCCACCCAATTGGTTCCATCCAAGTTGTAGGTAGTTGAACAAATTGCACGTATTATTGTTTTGTCTTCAGTTTTTAATGAATTTTTAATAGTTTCAAAGTGTTTTCTTTATACAATATTACGTAAATACACAATTAAGTTTTGAATAATTGTGATGAAGTTAACAGTTCATGCCAACTATAATCAGTACGAATTTACGGAGTGGAGTTGATCATCATACCTACCGCTTGGTGTTTTGTGCTCGAGATAAAAGTTTTAATTGAGTTAATATTAAAAATCTTCGGACTGTCTACGAAATTACAGTGTTCTTGTTACGCATTTTACACCAATATTGCATGAAAAAGCTAGTTTTTTGGGATTTCCACTGCTTCGGGGGAGACAGAGGAGGTTGGTGTTAAAGTGTGGCTTATTGAATTTTTATAAAATGTCTGGTGAATGCTCGGCTTGTAATTTGATAGTTTACGTAACACAAAAACGTATAAAATGCACTAAGTGTCTTCTTGTGTACCACTTCGAATGCATCACCAATGAACCAACCCTTCCGCGAGCAAACTGGACTTGCCCTACTTGTATAGCTGCAGCACGCAAAGGCGGTGATAACTCGAATACGCCAGTCACGCCCCAACAGTCGTGTATCATTGAAGCCGATGTCAATACCCCAGAAGCAAATACGAGTAAAACAAGTAGTGACAATAGCTCTGACAGTGCTATTTTGACTGAGATAAAAAATCTTCGTATCGACATGATTAATCAATTTAAATCACAGGATAGAAAACTAGACTCTTTCACTCTTGTGTTGAATGACCTTAAAAGCGAAGTGAGTGAGCTTGGTCTAAAGATGTCAACTATCCGTTCGGAGTTCGACGGTCTTATGTCGACGATGGGCACGCTGCAAACCGACACTCAAAGGAACGAGAGTACCTTAGTCAAACATAGCGCGAAAATCGCTGCGTTTGAGTCATCACTTGATGAATTAAAATCATCACAAAACTTTATTTCCGCCCAGTATGATGAAATGACTGTAGATTTTAAAAAGCACATGAATACGATGACTGAAATCCGTAGTACAAGTGACGACAAGCTGCTGACACATTTACAGTCTAAAGTTAACATGCTAGAAAGTATATCTAGGAGTTACAATGTGGAAATACAAGCGGTTCCGGAGCGTAAAAACGAGAATATTCTAGGTATAGTGAGAAATCTATTTGATAAACTTTCATTGCAATTTTCAGAGGATTCGATTTCATTTTGTAGTCGTGTGCCGAAAATGAATACTAACTCAAGCCGTCCCCGAAACATAATTGTCACTTTACAGTCACCTAGACTTCGCGATAATGTCATATCAGCAGCACACAGATACAATAAATTGCATTCAGAAGATATGCTTAACTCTCTGGATCTGGGAGTGAATGGAGAAAAATGCTTTGTATATGTAACGGAACATCTCACCCCAGAATGCAAAACTATCTATGCTGCGGCGCGAAAATTCAAAAAAGAGAAAAAATACAAATATGTATGGGTGAGAAATGGGAAGATTTTCATTCGTAAAAGTGATAGTAGTCCTGCTATATATATAAAAAATATGGATATCTTGAATAAATTGTAGCTTTGTTTTTAACAAATTTTATATTATATTATATATATATATATATATATCTCATATTTGTAAATAATTTAGTAAATTCAAAATGTTGCTTTTTTATCAGAATGTTAACAGATTTCGTACCAAATTAAATGAATTTTACCTTAATGTTTTGAACAGTGATTATGACATTATTTGTCTGACTGAGACTAACTTAGATAGCTCAGTTAGTGACACTGAATTCTTAGATAGTCGCTATACCATTTTTAGACGGGACAGGGATTCTGTAAATAGTCATAAACAATATGGGGGTGGCATCCTAGTGGCGGTTAGGAAAAAACATTTCGGCGCTTAGACTTTTTCATTTGGAAAGCGACTCTGAATGTATATGGTTGTCTTTGAATCCAGGAAAACTCATAACCCTGTGCTTAGTATACTTACCTCCAGACATAGCTATTGATCGGTTACATAGATTCTATGATAAGTCTAATGATTTTGTATCTGAACACGATGGATCTGTTATTATACTTGGTGATTTTAATACACCCTCTATTGACTGGAATGGCGATATGACGAAAGCAGTGACTGCTAATTGTGTATCTTATGATCTAAAGTCACGGTTATTGCTAGAGCTCCTATCTCTAGGTGGAGTGAGTCAATACAATTATATTAAAAATAATAACAAAAGAACTCTTGATATTTTCCTTACTAACATCCCGAATGTTAAACTCGTACCAGCCCTAGCATTATGTAAGGAGGATATACATCATCCTCCTTTCGAAGTAGATATTAAACTTAGCGTCACTAATTACTTGAAAAAAAATAAGTCTAATCCGGTTTTTAATTTTAAAAAATGCGATTTTATATCAATCAAGAAAGAATTAAAAAATACTAATTGGTATACATTACTTTCATCGGTTGATATAAATGAACTTCTTAATATCTTCTATGATAAACTTTTTTTAATTATAAAAAACAATACACCATATAAAAAAATTATTAATGAAAAACAACCTGTTTGGTTCAGTCAACCATTAGTTAAATGTTTAAAAGAAAAACAGAAAATGCACACTAAATACAAAATGTATCATAATCCTAGAGATTACGATACTTTCTCTCTGCTTAGATCTAGAGCCAAGAGATTGATGGATGAATGTTACAATGCTTATACGAACAATGTTGAAATGTCTCTCCTGGCTTGTAACAATAAATTGTTTTGGAATTTCACCAAATCAAAACGAAAATGTAATAACTTACCACAGACCTTAAGTTATAATAATCGAGTTGCAACATCTGGGTTTGAAATTTGCCAGCTATTTTCTGATTATTTTGCATCAGTGTATGTTCAAGATAACAAAAATATATCATCTAAGTCTTGCTATCCAGATGTTTCCTCAAACATTTTAAGCAAGTTAACACTATCTGAAAACGATATCTTGAAAAAGATCAAGAGCTTAGATTCTAACAAAGGCCCTGGACCAGATGGTATACCCTCATTTTTTTTTATTAAATTTTGTGGGAAAGAACTTGCACTACCATTGATGTTAATATTTAATAAATCTCTAGTTACTGGGTGCTTTCCGGAGTTATGGAAGGTAGCCCATGTAATTCCTATATTCAAAGCAGGTACAAAAACTGAATGTAGTAATTATCGCCCTATATGTATATTGAATTGTTTTGCCAAGATATTTGAGAGTATTGTTTATGATCATATTTATTTCTTATTTAAACCATTGATCTCTTCACAACAACATGGTTTTGTTAAAAAAAAATCAACTGTTACAAATTTAATAGAATATTCGGATTTTATAGTGACCTGCCTTGACAATAAGAAGCAAGTTGATGCAGTTTATACCGATTTCCAGAAGGCATTCGATAAAGTTAATCATCGGTTACTTTTCCAGAAACTTATGAAGTATGGAGTTCATGGGGATTTATTAAGATGGGTTATATCATATGTTACCAATAGATCACAAATAGTTGCTGTTAATGGTTTTTATTCTAAACCTATAACTGTTCCATCAGGAGTGCCTCAGGGATCACACCTGGGACCATTGCTCTTTGTTATTTATTAATGACATCACATCAGTCATAAAAAATAAGTGCCTTCTTTATGCAGATGATTTAAAGATTTTTGTGATGTGAATAATGTTCAAGATTGCATGTCTCTTCAGACAGATCTAAATTCGGTTCAGTTGTGGTGTGAAGAAAATGAAATGTTTTTAAATGTAAATAAATGTTTTGTGCTTACCTTTACTAAAAAACGCAATCAAGTTAAATTTGACTACTCAATTAATAATAGCAAACTTTCTGTTAAAACTAGTGCTAAAGACCTCGGTATAACTTTTGACACATCCCTGTCATTTAAATCACATATAAATAACATTATTGCAAAAGCTAATCAAATGACAGGATTTATTTTCAGAATCACAAAAGGGTTCAGGAATCCTTTAAGCCTTATGCATCTTTACAAATCTCTCATTCGCAGTGTCTTAGAATATGGTTCTCCCGTTTGGTCCCCTTACCAAAAGACTTACGCTGACACCATTGAGTCTGTCCAAAGACGATTCCTGCGAAGACTTTTGTTTAAATTTAACAGAAAGCTTGTCAATTCCTCTTATGAAGATAAACTAAAATATTTTAAACTTGATCCTCTATGCTTGCGTCGTAGGCTGCTTGATACCATGATACTTCATAAAATAATTAATAATCAAACGGATACATCATTATTATCAAAAATCAATTTCAATTGTAAAATCCCTAAACGAACAGTTTGTACCTACAACATATTTAAACCTAATAGTAGCCGTACTAACCTAGCTTACCACTCCTGCATCAATCGCATTTGTCGCCAGTTTAATACGCTCAATCAAAATAATCAGCAACTCAATTTGTTTAATTCCAGGTCAACCTGCTTTCGTCGTAATGTCATTGACTCCCTGCGTAAGGGAGCGAAATTGTAGATTTTTGCCATAATGTTTGTTACACTATCTAAAATAATCTTTTTGTATGTCCTTAAATCTTTTGTACATTCCAATTATTGATATTTTTGCTATGTGTCTTTTAGTTGTAAGTCTTTTTGCTGATATCTTTACATTTGTGCATGAATATTGTTGGTTTGTCTAATAAAGTAAAATAAAAAATAAATAAAAGTATGCTGCAGATTTATGTGTATCAGCAACCCACTAATTACTACACTATTAAATCCACTATGCTGGTCTAATGCAAATTGGCAGACTTCACACGCCTTTGAGATTATCATAGAAAACTCTTAGGCGTGTAGGTTTCCTTAAAATGTTTTCCTTCACCGTTGAAGCAAGTGATATTATAATATATCTAATTGCTAAAATTTGCTTGGTCTATGTGCACTAGCTCTATATATATCTCTATCCAGATATATAGCTCTATATATCTGGACCGAAATTTTTGCTCACAGTACGTAATTGCAAAAAATCCAAAGTGTCTGCAAAAAGCGTTGATAAGGACGGAGGGATGACAAAAAAATTGCTTCCCCACTTAGGTACACTTTGCCCGCTTTCTAAATTACAAGTGCTTTACAGATTTTAATATGTATACCAAAAATGACTGATGGTATTTTCTTTCAACCTTCTGGTTGTGGTACATTGTGCAAAATATAATATTTTATATTAATATTTTATATAATATGCAAAATTTAATATAATATATTCTAGTCTATCTATACTATTATAATAAAGCGAGAGAGAGCGCGAATTTTGTGAGTTTGTATGTATGTCCGGAGCAAACTTTGGAACCACCGCACCTATTACAATAATTCTTTTACCATTTCAAAGGTACATTATTCCAGATGGTTATAGGCTATAATTATGTTAATAAATGTATTATAGCTAGATATTATGTGCAAATTTGTTAAAGAAGTCGGAATTTTTTTGACTCTTAAACGTTTTCAAGGCGTGCGCTGGGTCATAAACTGTTATTGGATGAAAATGATGTATGGGTGAATTGATCCTCTTAAAGAGTTCTAAAAAAAGTCCGCGATAGCATAAGTCTATATTCTAAGGATAACTTACAGTAACCATTTCTATCTTTCAAATTTTGGTTAAAAATAATGAATTATTTTCGAAGCTTCTTTAACCGATGTGATGTCAATCTATATCTAAATAAATATGTTTATTATCGTACGTATTTAATTTAGAACATATTTGCCCTTTACACTATACAATTTAAATAAAAAGAGAGTGGGGAGTGATTTAGGTTTCCGGTAGGTACGATGCCGTGGAAAACATGCGGTCTACACTACAAAATACAAATTCATCACCTACAATAGGAATTAAAATAAGCCAGGATAACAACTATCCTACTATGTTCTTTCTTAGGATACAAGTTAATTCCTTGCCTATTTTTGTAAAAAAAAAATTAATGGGTTTATTGCGTGAAATGTTAACAAAAACACAAAGTTATCTTGTTAAAGTATAAATTGCATAATATGGATTAGTACACATACACGCCACATGCAGACCTACATATATGTATTACCTTTTTGCTACTAGCTAGCAAAAAGGTAATATATGCAATATATACTAGCTTTTGCCCGCGACTTCATCCGCGTGACCTAGGTTACTATTTTTCCAGGGTAACAGGTCACTTTCATTGCCATCGAAAAACCCGTTCAATACAAAATATATGAGAACATGAAATTTTTTCATAATAATTTTTTTAATGAATTTTTTCGATACTTTAATAATTATTCTGCTATTCGGGAAGGAGACAAATACAACAAATCAAAAACCATGAAAATCGGTCCAGACTCGTATCACCAACATATAGGTTTATGCATTTTTAACACGTCTCACGATTATAATCAGCCTGTGATCGATCTTTTCATAACCTATCAGCTTAAGTACGGAATGACAATAATATGATGTATCATGGTAATTTAAATACACTTACCTAATAAGAGCACTAAGGACAGGGTGACAAGTTCCCATGGGAATTTATTCATTTCCCGCGATAAAAGTAGTATTATGCCTAAGTTCGATATACAAGCTAAATATATTATTGGTATAGGCCATGAAAATGTCAAAGAACCTATAGTTTTTTTTTATTCAGGGACCCGGTAATACTTTTCGAATACAAGTCACCTAAATTAATTCTTGTATAATTCTCTACCTACTAGTTAAACTAAAAAAAGCGTGGACAAACTGAAAGATAGAATAATCTATTTTTTTATTCACTTGTAGGTGTCCTTAGCTTCGCTCACGTGGATTTAGTTTTTTTTAAATCCCGCGAGATCTCATTGATTTTCCGGGATAAAAAGTAGCCTATGTCACTGTCCCGGTCCTCAACTATACCCATGCAAAAAATCAAGTTGATCCATTGCGTTGTTCCTCGAGATTGAAGGACAAACAAACATACTTTCGCATTTATAATATTAGTAAGGATAGTAAGGATTCAAATAATTTTACATAAGAGGAAGTTAATCTTAAAATATTGAACAACAATTTTATAATAACGACATCTGTATAAAGCACATAAAACTATGTTAATATTAACCTGAAAAAGCTTACGCGTTTTTAAAATACTTTTGGATACCACCCGCAGTTGTTGATGTGTTGTTTTCTACATAGATGGCGACACACTAGATTTACTACCTTAAGGATATTAGTAGATTTTCCGACCAGTGGCGCGTCCTGTAGTCCCTGGAAGGTACCAAGCATAATATAAAAAAAATTTGTACACTAAAAAGGCGACGTTGTCGTATATAATAATATTAATAATATATATTATTTTACAATAAACTAATTATGTAGATACTAATACGCACATTAGACTTTACACTATAAAGTTAATTTTACTTTTATTTCTTCAGTAAGGCCGGATCGAACAAGATCTTATAGAAATTTTTCTTTCTTGGCTTCTAGTAGGTAAGTACGTTACATGTAACACACGTATTTCAAAGTGGAAACCTCTCCGTTTTCAGTTTAAGGAGAAGTCCGAACCTCTGTAATTGGGTCAAGAGTAGGTCAAGGCTTTTCATTTGAGGCTTCACAATGGAGTGCCTGTGTTGAATGTACCCCGTATTTCCACAACCTGTCTTCACGTGCACAAGTACTATAACAAAGGGTGAGGAATGAAAAGTATTTCAGTCAACACTGAATTAGGGATTTCAACCGCACGTATAAAAAACCAAAGGAACAGTTCCTTTGAAACGCAATATACAAAAAAGAGACACTGGTTGAATTGATAATCTCCACCTTTTTGGAAATCGGTTAAAAAGTACCTACCTACTAGTAGTAGCAGTATCACTTTTTGTGAGAGAAACGTTCCTAAATTAGCCTTTTCCATTAAAATTATTCAGAAAATTTTGTAAGAGCTAGTCATGTCTGCAGAACAGTAGTTTAAATACCTACTTATTACTTCTTTTACGTTATTTTGAGAATACTTCAATAAAAAGTTTCAGGCAAATATCTTATCAGTTCCAAGTAAAAAGCCAGTTAAGTAACTTGAGTTTTGAATAGCGACGATTTTCGCATAAAAATCTACCAGTTGAATCTTTAATCTGCAAGATAAATAATAAGATAAAATATAATGCCATAAGCTAATCTAAAGAAGCTCGCTTCTAAAAATAGGTTTTCGACGCCTCTCGGATTTCCAGTGGGTGCTTAGTTACGAGCGTGGTTCACGAATTACAACGAAGTGGAGGATTTATTTGTCGACGGCCGTTTTCACTAAATCGTGAGACTTCTGAAACAAGTCGTGAGAAAGTCTTACATAAAAGTTATTGTGAAAATCGTGAAGGCATTCATGTAAACCCTGATTCAGGATTTGGTTAGCAGGTTTGGTTATTGGCCTTTTATTAAAATATTAATACTTAACATTGTGTAAATATTGAAGTAAACTTTGTTTCTGGATTAGTCGACTGTGTGTTATGATAAGTTGTAAAGGAAATTTGACAGGCTGTTCGAAAGGCTGC
The DNA here is from genome assembly GCA_038048805.1 of Hipparchia sbordonii. Classification (NCBI taxonomy): domain Eukaryota; kingdom Metazoa; phylum Arthropoda; class Insecta; order Lepidoptera; family Nymphalidae; genus Hipparchia; species Hipparchia sbordonii. The sequence continues at coordinate 7,096,127 of CM076102.1, forward strand.
GCGCGCCGCACTCCGCCATCTTGAATTTCCATCCCACTCCCGTGCCACAGTGGGAACTTAGCAGGACGGAGGTAACAGCTGTGATCTGTGAGCGCGAAACATTGCATCCCGATTTATGGTTTCATAAAGGAGAAATAAAACCCTCCTAAAACATTAATGGATCTCCAACTCAACACAGTGTAAGTGAATTTGCTAACGACATTTCTAAATTATCGATTTCGTATGCTTGAAGCTTGAGGCAACCGAGCTGGTGGCGTTGTGTTTAATATAGTAGCTTATTAAGTATAACTTTTTTCATACAGAAAGGATTTCTAGTGGTTCTGAGTTCATAGAAGTTACAAAGTAGAAGAAATCGATAAGTGTGTGCTGGCACCCGTTCCCGTTGCGTGATGCGAATGTAAAAGGGACAGAGATAGGCGGCGTGCTTCGGTTACATCGCTGAAACTCATATAACCGATAAAATATAAATATTGACGTCCCCTCTTCGATTGACTACAGGAACCAATAAAAGGTTTGTACAAGCCAATTGTATTTTTCATCATTCGCTTTCAACGATAAGCTTTCTTTGTGTGTAATCACACTTACGTCAATAGATGATACGCTGGAAACCAAGTAGAATATTTTGTGTTCAGTTTTTTGTTCCATTCAATTTTGTTATTTTTTTTTTGTTTTTCCATTTTGAGTCTATCTACTTTGGTTGCGTTACAATTAAACTTTAAATTTTCTTTGTGATTGTTATATTACTCAGAAAATGATGCCTAAAACCTCACTGGCAGTCATTATTGCCTAATTATTGCAATAACGTAATATTTTTATTAGAACAAATACTAAATTAAGAACCGAAACGCTTTAATTCGCGTCTTTATAAATTATTTAAGTCACAACTGGTAAAGCTATGTTCCAAATAAACCCTCTTAAAAATTTAATTGCTTTCCAACGTGTGTACATGTCCGAAAAATTAGGCGGGTCAAATATTTCACAAACGGGATAAAATATGCAAGAGATGCTGGCGCAGCATTCGAGAGATGAGCTATCCGGCCTACGTGGCGAATGACTCGATGCACAAACACTGAAAATACAATGCAATGTGTGATGAATATTTTATTAGGTTAATTCAAACTCCCCTATTTGCATGTTACTGCAAGCTGCATTTCATAGAAAACACTACTTATATAAGCTACATTCAGATAGAGTTCTATCACTCGCTCGAACAAAAAGATGAGAATATTTTGTTAAAGGATCTATCAATAAATTCCTCAAAATTTAGCAACGCATACGGTTTTACAAATGTTCGGCTACCCCATTTCAAAACCTAGTAAGTGTGATTGCAGGATCCCAAAAAAAGATATTTGTAGTAACCCTTCTGAACTCTTTAGTATCTGTTGATGAATTAATGTTTCGTTAATAAAATACTCTGAAAGCTTTTACTGAATATATTTATTACTTTGCCAAGCCATCTACCACAAAACATGTTTTTTTGGTCTCCTGTAAAATTTTGTCAATCACACTTACTAGGTTTTGAAATGGGGCAGCCGTATTCATTCGGTGTTTGTAACCAGCCTGCTCGTTATAAATGTAAAAAAAATCTCATAATCAGTCACTGACAGTAAAAATTTCAATATATAAACTTTTGGAAATGCTAAGTCATAACGACGTGACTAAGAATATTTTGAAGGTGGTCTAAAACCATTCCTGTCTAAGATATTAAGGGCCAGTTGCCTGAGTGGCCGGCACGGTTACGTTACGGCTAAGTTAGGTTTAAAACTAAATGTGACAGCCGAAACAAGCAAATCGCGTTGCACGAGTCCTTTTTTAGTTAACTTTTGACTTTAACTTTAGCCTTAAACCTTACCGGCCGAATGCGAGGGTTTACGGTCAAGTTAACCTCAAAATAAAACTTCAATAGACATTTTTCAATATTTTTGATGGATTGTGACAGTTTGTTATTTTGTTAAAAGTACAAATAAAATAAATAATCTTATCTACGAGTATTTTCCGAAGTGTTTATTCGCAAAATAAATTGAAGATGAGAGTTCCAGTGATGAAGAAAATATAATGGGTAGAATATCTTTTCCAAGGAAAAAAATCATTACACAAATAAATCAATGTCCGTAGCAGATCAAGTAAACAGAGCAGCAGGAGCAAATGCAGAGTTTCTTGTCGACTCTTCACCAGAAATCGTCGATTTCAATGTGGTGCAGAAACGGCTCGAGGGATTAATGATGTGTATGGTGGCGGTGTCGCAAAAGAAAACACAGTGCGTTTTTGGTTCCAACTTTTTCGTTTTGGAAATTTCGACCTGCAGAACAAGCTCCGTGGACAGCCGGACACCAAAGTTGATAATGAAGAATTGAAGGCTCTTGTGGAAGCGGATCCATCGCAAACCACGTCCGAGCTAGCTGCTCGTCGGCTGTAGTGCTAGTGATAAAACTGTTAATGTGTGTTGTGTAACGGGACGAATTCCATACATTAAATATATTTTGAAAATTTTATTCGGAGGATGCTTTAATTATAGTATCGATACTGAGCCCAAAACAATTTTTTTTGATTTTTTGTTTGTGAATTTGTGCGCGCATCACGCGAAAACTACTGAACAGATTTAAATGAAATTTGGTATAGTGATAGCTGATACTCCGGATCAACATATAGCATACTTTTTATCCTTATAAACGAAAGGGTTTATCCGGGATAGGGGATAAAAGTTTTTGTTGATTTTGCTCCATAACTTTGTCCACTGTAAACTGAATTTGATATTTCTTTTTTTAATATAATGTGTGTACTATTAATTTTGGTGAAGGTCTAATAAGTATTATCGGAGATAGAGAACATAACTTCTCGTGGAGATGCAAGTCACTCTATAAACTTTTCCACGTGGACGAAGTCGCGGGAATTAGCTAGTTATTACATATTTTAATTAACAACAGCTCTTTAGATATTGTCAATAAGTTATGTACTTAAAGCTATTGAATATCTAATTAAATTATAACATTGTATCAGTATTGTAAATAGTTAGAATATGTTTTTTAATAAAAGAAAAACCTCTATTTAAAATCTTTTATTTAGCTTACAATGTATGTATGTACAACAAAGTACCAAAAAATGGTTTATTTCCTTACTATTTCTGTATTATTGTTAATAAATGTGACTTCCTGACTTTCTTTTAAGTCTGAATATTCAGTTTCCAATTGACTCCTCAGTCACCTGTAAAAATAAATAATTACAAACCAGCTTTTGCCTGCACCTTCGCTCGCATCAAGTTAAATTTTTTAAAACTCTATTTTCCCTCTTTAAGGGTTGAATTATCAAACCCCTTTTTTTAGCAGATGGCTATTTCATAATAGCTATACATATCTGTATGCCAATCAGTATGATCCGTCCAGTGTTTTGAGTCGTCAATGATTTACAGTCTTGATTTTGGTATGGTATTTTATTCATAATTACCATTAATTACCATAAAATATTTGGTAGGCATATTGATTTTGTTTGTGTATAATGTAACCTGTGTCACCTGGACCGACCTGGACTGAATCGATTGATACCTCATTCATTAAAATCGGCTCAGTAGTTAACACATGTTTATCCCGGAAAATGAGAGCTCCTGCGAAAATTAAAAACCTTTAATCCACACGGACGAAGTTCCGAGATAGTCTAGTTAAAATATAAACAGGTACTCACAGTTTGTGGTTTAAAATCATCATTTATTGATATATTTATAAAATGATCCTTCACATGCTCTATGGGGCACAATATGTTAATAAGTATAGTTGGGACCAGTGTGTGTGAACGCTTTTTAATAATACTGTGAAAAATCCCTTTTCCGTGATCAGTGTCACTTACTTTGCATTAACATGCATTTTATTTTTCTTTGTAATCTATAATTATATAAAAAGGCTTGTAAAACTAAATAAAATGACTATTTCGACAAAAATCTTTTAGTTGACAATCCAAGAGAATGTAATCACTCCGTGTTGACAATCATCAAACACAGATGAAAAGACAACTATCACATAATCACAGACTAGAACACTGACTGTTATTTCAGCATAATGTTGCATGTTGATAAAATAATTCAACATAATAAGACTAAAAAACCGAGAAGGGAATCATTATTTACTGGCAGCTCCATTAGCTGAAGTTAATTTTGACGGGGGTCAAAATTGGCGTTGTGCAACGCCTATAATGGAGTTCAGAGCTCGGTTACGGAAAAAGTTAAAGTTAAATGTAGCCGCGGTTACAACTTTAACTTAACTTTAAACGGCCACTCAGGCAATCGGCCCTAAGTGCCAATTTCAACATCGTCAAGTAACGTTTAACCGAGGAGTTTTGACATTCCGACTTCTGACAGTTTTTGTATTAAAATTTTGTCAAACATCATTCTTGGTTAAACATTCCTTGGCGACGTGGCATTAGCAGTTTACTAAAGAAAATATAATAATTCAAAGATAGTATTGCGAAAGGGATATGCAATAAGCATAGCTTCAGTATTTTCATTTAACATTAAATAAAGATTTGAAAACTGAGGGAATTCGAAACATTGCTTGTATTAAATTTTAATCATAATGTGGCATTCTTCTGAAGAAATCTGATAAATAATTAAATATTTTTATTTCATTTTTAGTACGTAGATTTTAACTTTCGAGAACGTAACAAAAGAATGATATTCCTGCCTATTTCTTTTATAAGCTGGCAGTTATAACTGTCTGGCTGGAAAAAACGTTTTAGTTTATCATTGGTTATGTAAAAAGTATATATCTGCGTTTTCATTACCCTTAAGAATATATAAGTAGCACAAACCATAGCTTTACCTACTTTCTTTTGTATTCCTTTGTGAATTCCTTTATCTCGCATTTATTCAACAGTCGCTTTTGGTTTACTGTAATTGGTTTTATTGATTTATGTCTTCATCTTCGACCTAGCATTTCTTACTGAAGCTGTTTAGTATAAAAAATGTGATTTAACAAGTTTATTCCATTTGTAAAGTAGAAAAAATAAATCAAATAAAACAAATAAATAATATATCATGGAAGTAAACCAAAATAATTAATCAACATCCTTACTAATATCCTTACTTCCTTAGTAATCCTTATCCTTATCCTTTCTTCCTTATTAAATATTAACCCTTACTAATATCCTTTCCTTACTAATATTCTAAAGTGTGTTTGTTTGTTGGTTTGTCCTTCATACCGCTGCAATAGAGCTACGACGGGATTTGCATGGGTATAGTTGAGGACCTGGGGAGTGACATACTACTTTTTAATCCGGAAAATGAAAGAGTTCCCGCGGGATTTTAAAAACTAAATCCAAGCGAATGAAATCGCGGGCATCAGCTAGAAGTAGGTAAAATAAAATAAATAAATTATACATTTTATAACTAAATAATTAGGTATCGTTATATTTCGCCTATTAAAATTACTACAGACTATCAAAAACCTTAATAGACTTTTTTCACATTATATGATCAATTTTTATGATTTATCTAAAAATCCTTATATACATATTCTCTAAGGTAATAACACTAAATAAAAATGAATAATACCTATTGAAATTAAATAAAATCTTTGAAATATACGCCGTTTTTATTACAAAACCTTTATGTCAGCGATCTAACTTTTGCTTCTTTATACCTTTCATTAATTATATTATATCTACGATATTTGAGCAAACTAATATTCATCCATCAGCTGGTTAGTGGTTACTGACATGAATACACGTTACTTAACAACGTAAAAGCTTGATAAGTATACCTACACTTTGCATCACAATGCTCTTATTGATTTTAGTTCCATGACTCATTTTCTTGACTCGGAGTGAAGGTAAATCATTAATAAATTCACTGCTTTTACTTCAAATCGTCTCTGAATAAGTCCAGACTATAATTACGAAGTTGTTTTCTTTTTATTTCATATCAGAATTACATCAGTATTCTTCAGCTTGTTTTAGTATTCTAGTAAGTCACTTTGAAGATTTTTCGATTTTAATTTTACGCGATATTTTCTCCTTTTTTATCTCTAAATTATTTATTAAAAACCGTTCCTCATAAATAAATCTCATAAAAATATTGAATTAGGATTTATTTTTGTTAGATATTTAATAAAACTGTTTTCTGTGAGCTTTAATATCTATATCTGAAGAGTAAAACACAATATTATTTGGACCGCTTATCTGTATGACAAACAAAGAAATAGTGTAGGTGGTTGACGTACGTATCGATAAGCGAAAATATCCCTTACAAAATTCAGAATAAACGCACTTTTTCATAGTGACTGAAACTGAGAGATAAAATGTTATGCTGACAACGAAGTTAAAAGTAACGGTATAATACGTAATTAAATGCTTAGCCGTGGTAATAGAGACGAGTTTACCAAAAAATGATCTTTGCTATTGAAATAATGCATTACTGTACTATTCGTTTGTTGAACAAACTAATAGGTGGTTGTGTTAGAGAAAATACATTTAAAAGCTTGTGATTAAGAAACATGAATAGTGAAAATAATATTGGAGAGACAAGTGGAAATGACGAGGTAACTTCCACCCTACACTATTTTGGCGATTATCTTTCAATTAAAAAAACCCAACACCTACTTTTGAGAATATGGTGAAAAAGTTTTATTAAACCCAATTTATTCAATTTATCCAAATCAATCAAATCGTAAACATTTTATTGTTTAGAGTTATTGTAATAAAAAGGTCAAACTAAATTATTTTTATGAAAAATTTCAAGAACTTTTATGAAACAAGCAAGATATGAAGACAAACATTTTTATAAACAACACTTTTTATCTTTTATTCTTGTATAAACTCTATCACTGCCAAACGAATATGACAGGTTGAGGTAGGTCTCTTATAAAGACAATAATTATTTATTATTTAAAATGTTACTTTGTCCACCTTTTTAATTTACTCTTATTTTTTGCATAACTTGGTAAGATATAACAAAAAGAATGAAGTAGAGTCAATGCCGAAGCGTTATCGACGACGGAACTAGCTGTAGCTTGTAGTTACTTAAGTGTTACAAAATATCCTGTTGTTAGTGTCACTAAAAGGTCCTTATTACTTAATTTTTTTCTGCACCGAAAACAACTAATTCAAAATCTGATTATGTAATGTCTTCTATCACAAAAAATCTATTGATTTAAATACATAACGTAATATTAACACGATCGAAATAGAATTATTGGAATCTAAATATATAAAAAAATATGTAGAATGAAATCACCTTGACTGACGGGCTGATTGATTTATCAACGCAACATCAATTAGGGGATAAAATAGGGGGTTGAAAAATCGAACTTAACTTGAGCGAAGCCGCAGGCAAAAGCTAGTAAAATAAAAATGTGTTTTTTTTTTCAGATGGGCGGTGGCGGTGATATGAAATGGCAGAAAGATGCAGCGGATCAGAATTTTGATTATATGTTTAAGTTGCTCATCATTGGCAACAGCTCTGTGGGGAAGACAAGGTTTATAGTCCTTTATTACCATCACCATCAAAATCATCATGTCAACCAATAACATTAATTGCAGGACGTGGGTCTCTCTGATCCCACATACTCCTAGCATAACACTTTCCATCGTTTGCTGAGTGACCCTTAACTATCTTCTATATGTATAAAATTCAAAGTCCTGACTGACTGACTGACTGACTGAGATATCAACGCACAGCCTAAACTACTGAAGTGAGAAACTTGAAATTTTTACAGTTGGTTCCTTTTATGACGTAGGCGCACACTAAGAAAGGATTATTGGAAATTCCACCCCTAAGGGGTTTAAATAGGGGATGGAAGTTTATATGAAAGTCCGTCATTTTTCAAGCTGTTTCCAGCAAAGTTGGTATTAGAGCTTTCAGTTAAAAATAAAGAAGTACGTGTGTCACAGTTTTTGAAAATTCCACCCCAAAATCTAATTCCACGCGGACGAAGTCGCGGGGGCAAAAGCTAGTAAGTTATAATTTTCTAGCTTCAACATTACAACAACTTTGTCTGTGACAACAAGATTAAGGTTGTGTAAAAATGTATAAAAAAATTCACCCCTTTAGGGATGTAATTTCCCAAATCTCTCCTTAGCGCACCTTTTGGGACCGTACCTCCTCAAATTAATAATTTATAGTCGGTAAATTTTAAAATGCGAACAACGTGCCACAGGCAATTTCTGTATATTAATTATTCAGACAATTTTTGTCCGACTTTTTACAAAACTTAATACATTCAACTTCAAATTTTCAAAGTTTTTTAATTTTACAATTTTCTTTACTTAAAAGAAAAACTCTGAACACAATGTTATAAAGACGATTGATTTATAAAAAGTTGTTGGTATATAAGAGTTTATATTTATTATACCTATTATATATTATTATTACGTTCCCTAAGTACGAGTACGTAGATTATATTAGTGGAAATATTATAAAAGTTTTATTCGTTATTGAAAAAATGGCGGACATACGTACTTATGTAGTTTTAGAAATATATTTTTTTTATACATTAATCGACGAGTCGAATACAGAACCTTGTTTTTTGCCGTCGATTGGTAAAACAAAAAACACAGTAGATATTAGGTATGTAATATTTATTCAGGTATGAAATTTTGTATTATTTCTGAAAAATGGATTGTTTTCAGTTTCCTCTTTCGGTACGCAGACGACTCTTTCACGTCAGCGTTTGTATCAACCGTAGGAATTGACTTCAAGGTCAAAACAGTTTTTCGCCACGACAAACGCGTAAAGCTACAGATATGGGTGCGTATGTGTATTTTTACTACAACTGACATTTTAATGACAAATTGCTGGATAAAGCCGACCAATAGGGCTAACATATAGGGCTCACCGTAGAAGAGTCCCGTGTCAGGTTATTTTCGTTACGGAATTTCTGGATTCGGTCTCCACGCTGGCCCGCGATAGAAGCTATGCAATAGCTTAAAAAAAAAGATTTTTATTTCAGTGTTATTATTTTTGAAAATTTGCAAGTTAATTAAAAAAAATAATAAATGTTATTCACTTTTAGCCAATCTTGAACGAAATTACTCAGGGCTGTTAAATCTTCGGCTTTAGCTTCCGCTTCGCCTTTGGCTTCGGTCAGAAATTAATCTTCGTTTGTACACTAGTGACTACAGGTGTCATTTAAATGGACAAAGATCATAACGATCAAGTTAAACCTGGGGCAGGTCAATAGATAATTAAAATTAATAACGATCTTAGGCGTTAAGAGACTTTTTTGTATTCGTCCGAAGGTTGAAGCTACCATAATAACTCTAAAGTCTAGAATTACACGAGAAAAATGTTTTTCATTTCAGGATACCGCAGGACAGGAACGGTACCGTACCATAACAACAGCCTATTACCGAGGGGCGATGGGCTTTATTTTAATGTACGACATAACCAATGAAGAAAGTTTCAACAGTGTTCAAGATTGGTAAGAGTTTATTCATAAATGAGATTAACTTAACATTTCAAAGGCGACCCGTTAGAATGCCAGTTCCTAACATACGCACAAATATGAGATTGAGAACCAGCAAGTATAAGATACTATTTTTCAAATGAATATGCCTACCTAAAGAGTTTTGACATGGGTTCTCTTAAATGTGTGAAATTTTCCGCGCATATGAGGCAGTAAAGTTACTCTCAAGAAGTCATGACGTAACGTTAAATGGTTTACACAAAATTCATTGCTGTCGTCTTCTTTAATGCGTAGATTATATTCCGATAAACTACTGCTCAACACAAGTCTCTTCTAAGGACTTCTACATGGCACTTGTGGTTATCCAGCTACTCTCCGCAACTCAATTCCTGGCTTTACGCATCTCTAAAGTATTGGATGATAATTCCTTATAAAAGGTTAGGTATAACACGGCAGCATCGTCTTGTAATTATTGTAAATAGCGTATGTTATTACGTCATCCTTTCCGTCAACTTTGGTCTTAACCAAAGGTTCGAACTTCACAAGGGGCACCGTCTGGAAAACGTTGATTTCTTCGAGCTCTAGGCTTCAATCCTCCCAGGCAAAGCTTTCCGCCATCTAACCCTCGGTGATGCTGGCACGTTCACTCTGGCCAGCAGTTGGCTAGCTATAGGATTAATACTTTGGAACTTCTTTCAGGGTCACACAAATCAAAACATATTCTTGGGACAACGCACAAGTTATCCTGGTGGGCAACAAATGTGATATGGAGGAGGAACGCGTAGTGAGTGCTGAACGAGGGAGACAGCTCGCTGATCAACTTGGCGTTGAGTTTTACGAGACAAGTGCTAAAGAAAATATAAATGTGAAGGTAAAATTAAAACCTATTACCTTTTACTTTTTCATTCATCTAAATCCATAGCAAGCTCATTACACGGCATAAGTCTTCTATCGAATGAAAAGGGTTTATCCTATAGCCACGCTGGTCAAGTACGAATTGATACACCTTTGAGAACATTATGATTATGAAAGAATCTCCGATATGCAAGTTTTATCACGATATTTTTCAAGTAAAGCTATTTATATTTAATTTGCAGCGCCTAAACAAATCAAGAAACTTAACCTCCTGCCTACCAGAGACACTTTTTTTAGAATATGTTTTTGAAACTTTAGTATAATATTGCTAATAGATTACGATATACTGGAAAAATAGTAAAAAAAATCCTACATTAGGAAAATCTGTTTTTCACTATGTCCTATACGTAGGACAAAAGTACGATATTACTATGTGATTTGTATAGGACATAGAATAGTTTCAGGAAATTAAATGCAATTATAATTGGATAAGAATCAAAATATAACAAACATTTATTGCCTTATGTTATATACATAATAAATTTTCAGAAAAAAATACAAAAATAAACGTTGCTCCAAACAAAGTTATCAAGATAAGAAAAATGTTTAAAAACTGTAACCAGACTATGGAAAATTGGATATAAAATCCGTCATATTGAATAATATGTGACTAATATCATCCCGAATATAAGAAAGAATCGATTGATCCCTGATTTATCCAAATTGGCTCAATAATTTAGGCGCTACACCGTAGCATACGTAAATATACCACAGACATACATACGATTATACATATGAACATACATAAATAGACTGCTAAAATCATAATCTTTCCTTTTGCCTTTGCTATAGTCGTGTAATAATATATTTCTTGTAATAACAAAACAAAACTGAGCATATAATAAACATTATGTAGTGATCAGTCAGTAATTTTGGAGATCAATAAGTTTAGAATAGTACATTTACATTGATGATTTAGAAAAGATTGCCCTCTACTGTTTCTGTAACCTGTCGATAAGTTACTTAGCCAAGTTTGTGTTTGTCAGAAAAGAAACATGACGGTTTCTGACAAATAATATTGTTTTTAAGAATTTATCGATAGATAACACATAGATTGTTATTAATTAAAATTACTATAAATATTGATGAAAATTGGAATAATAATTCCTGTTAGGCGTAAAATATACCTAACAATTATTCTGGCTGTGTCAAATCATTAATTTCAGGTATCTTTCATCCATGTATCTTGAAAGTAGCCGTTGTTTTGGCGATTCCTGTTTGCAATCTATCGGGTAAATTAGGACAAAGATTGCGTTCATTGAAGTTGCTTGCCAAGACCAGAACCATGTCTACGTTCATGCCCACGTCCACGTCCACGCAAAACACTTCTTCCACATCCTCTTGATCGAAACAATGATGAAGATGCTAATTCCAAATTATTGGAGATCATCTTGGTTTGAAATGCTGTCTGAATCTCTAGTCTAGTGGTCATTGGATCTTCGACTAGGCTCTGAAGGGATAAACTCTAGATTACGATCTGAATTTTCGCCCGAAAAGTCAAACACTGAGTCTTCTAATGCTTCTAGTAATATATCATTATCTGTATAAGCTAGAAAATAGATAAATAATTGACAAAAACTTACAATGTACTATACAAAGTACAAAGGTAGTTAAACTATCAAAACTTTATTGCCTACTTTTGTCCTCTGCATAGGACATAGAAAATGACAACAAGCTTGTGAAAATTCTATTTATTATTATGCGAAGATAAAACTGTATATCAACATTTCATAGTTTTAATTACTTACTAATTATAATAAATCTAATCATTTCGATGATTTGAATAAGATTTCATGCGATTAACTTACCCCTGTGCGAGCACACCTCCACTTGTCGGCCTTCCGTCTCCATTTTTACAAAATTGACAAGGAGAATTGATACTTTTATTTTTTATTTACAAGCCTAGATAGTCGAAAGATGTAACTAGTAAAATGTTTCGGGGATACCATTTAAGAAACCGGGAATAGATTTTTTTAAATGTTATGTTCTTTGTGTAGGACAAATGTAGGTAGGAGGTTAAAGAAAAGAACCACATAATTGCTAAGAACCACATAACTCCGAAAAGTGAGAGTGTGCCTAGGATCGAACCCGTGACCTCCCAAAAAAACCGCAGTCTTGACTACTAGACTATCACTGCTTCAAATTCTTTTACTGCATAAAAAATTTAAGCTTTACTCGCTTTACTACAACGCATATTATAACGCAGACATTTGCTATGACTTGACTTCCTTCCCAAGTGATTTTTGCTGTATTAAACGCAGTACCTAATGTGACATGTCTGATACAACGCGAGAGTATCTGCTTTATCAAGAGCAGGCTGATTCGTTTCTGTCATGTAACAGATAAAGCATGCTAGAGCTTAGTAGTTTCGCTATAAATGTCATAGCTGCGTTTTGATTTCGGCCTTAGTAGACAATGATTTAGTAAGAAGTTGCTCGTGCCCACGCTTAATATAAGTTTTACGTTTGAGTTGGAAGGGAAAAGAAAAGGGGGATTAAGTCATGTTCAACATAGCCTCTTGTATCGGTTGACAAAGATAAACAGTAAACTGATAGTAACTATTTAACATTTTAGACGGTGTTTGAGAGATTGGTCGACATTATCTGCGACAAAATGTCTGAAAGCCTGGATTCGGAACCAGCCATGTTAGCAGGTGGCGCCCGTGGACAACGTCTTACAGAACAACCTCAAGGCAATAGTAATCCTAACTGCAACTGTTAATATGACTCATTTTACATTGGCAACGTTCATCTGAAACATCGCCTTGAATATACTGGTACTGATAACAGCATGTCTGAACAAGCGACACCGAAATCGTTTTATTGAAAAACAAAGCACTTTAGGTTTGTATTTAAATATTATCCAGTGTCTTCAAGAAACTGTAATATACGATTTATAACAGTATAGTTTCACCTACTACACAGTATAAAAATTTAAATAGTTCCTCGTGATTCGCCAAGACCTAAGTATTATTTGATTTTCACACTTTTTGATATCCCTAAATGTGTTTTCTTGATATTATAATTAAATATTGTTCCAATTTAATTCATTATTAAAATTAGAATGTAATAATTAACATTGTTAAATCTGTTTAACAATAGGTCACTTATTATGGATTAGGATTATTATTTTAGGTGTTACTTAGCGTACGATAACGCGAGCTGGAGTAGGGATCTGATAAATCTATGAATGTTAATATAAACCCTTTTTTTGCTTCTCGTAAGTTTATGCGACCTTAGTTTTAATTTGTTTACTTGATGAGGTTAATGTCTTACAACGACTTCTAATATAAGAATAATTTTACTTATGTTGTGCTAAATAATATTTTACGCATTTAACTGGAATTTGAATGATACCGATACTTGTGGAATTTGGACCAAAGTCAAACTATTCAACTTATTTTACAAAATATGTATTAGAACTTTTTCTAAAAGCGCAAAATATTTTTAGACATAATTTAAATACTTCGTATTCCCGGTAATTTTGTATGTTTATCAATTAGTTAATTCAATAGAAATATAATTTATTTTAAATTGGTTTTAGATTTTGTAATATTTAAGCTGACATAGTTTAAGAGCTTGTAATTTTAGCATACTATCCTTCACATGAAAATTTGTGTATTGTGTGTTAGGCACAAAATGGGCTACTATTTCATTAAAAAAAGCAAAAGATACTAGCTCTCAATCTATAAGGATGCACTTTGTTGCTTAATCAAAATTTAGAAAAAGTTATAATGTAATTTGTTGTCTTTTAAAATTATTGTACTTAATTAAAAATAAAACTTGTACACCCGTCAATATAATTATTAAATTAAATATAATATAGGTATTATACTATAATTGCTTCAAACGATTTTGGCATGGCAAATGTGAATCAAGAACAACAATTTAATTTCTACATTGCTAATTAACTAAACTGTTTGTAAATATGTTTCACCAGTGTATAAAAACTGTATAGTATTATATCTACTTACTATAAAAGCGGTTTGTATTCTTGTTACCTAATATTGCTATGTAATTTATATAACGATAGGCAGTTATATAATCACTATCGTTTGATCATGAAGCATGATACATCGTCTTTGTAACTGCTACGTCATCAGATCATATAAATTTATTGTGTATTATCTAGAGTTCAATGTGTATCTATCACGTTGAACAATCGTTAGACTTATTAGAAGACATAGACAATACAATTTATATATCAAATTCTGTTGATTCCTGAGCACATTATTTTTAGACTAAGTATGCTATGATAATGTTTTATTGTAACTAATTTGTGTCTATAAAAAATCTGTGGACATAAAATTGTTGTTATCATAAATAGACATATACGTACTTATTTATGATTTTGTCTATATTCTGAAGAAATTACGTATTCTAATATACTGTGTGAAATGAAAATTATTATACCACCAATAAATATAAATCTGTTATGTGTTCTACTTTAGGCATAATGATAGTTATGAAATGTAAAAGAAAAATAAAATAATTGGCTGGATTACCATAATCGAAGTATTCAAAAATGGTATTCATATAATGTGTCATAGCAAAATCTGTCTCTGTATTTTGTAGCGAGTTCTTAACCTATTATTGAATATTAACGGACGTCAATTCGAGGTAATTTTATTATACAGCTCTTTCAAAGTATTGTGCTTTGGATCAATTTTAATGTGGTCGATTGTAATGTATTCACGCTGTCTTACAAAAAGGAGAACGAGATCAAATATGGTAAATTACTATTCAAAAGATTTCCCAGGAATTTCTGAATATTTTAAGTACCTAGTACAATTTAACTTGGGAATTAAAGAATCCTACGAGTAAATATTTCGTATTTGATCACTTTTTCTTACTTAAAGCGTGAAGCTGGAGGGAATATTGATGTAGTGGTATTCAACTAGCAAAGTGTGGATCTTGTAACTAGTAGAAAGGCATGAATCGTCATATCGTAGTGAATGGCTTTAGATAGAGGTTTTCTTGTGAATTGCATGAGAGGAAGAACAGTTTAATACATATAATTAGTTTATCCATATATATAAATTTTTATTTTGTTATTGATATGTACTTAATTGAAATATATAAATGGAGAAAATGTGCAGGCAGAGTCAATTGACCTTCCATAATTTAAATATATTTGAGAAATAAAGGAGATGGAATCTAGTGAAAGTGCGTTTTTTTAATCACTATATACTGTATAGTTATGATGTATAAACTGTTTTTCCCTAATGCATTTAAAGTCAACAAGCGATTAATCTGTTTATGTGATTTCTTAACATTCCAAGTAAAATATTGTGAGTTCGTTTATTAATTTTTACGTTTTATTTTGTATCTCGAAGCTTTGTCTCACTAAAAGCAGAAAAATATTAATCGTTTAGATGTATTCATAAATGTACGTTATTATATTTGTTGTGCGTTAAATAAAGGGATTATTTAAAATATATTGCGGTGTAAAATATTTACCTTCATTATTTATATTGTTTAATTTTAGTCTGAAACCTGTATATTTTTTCATATCAAGATTAACCTTGAATTACTGAAAAAATGTTTGCACGTTTCTATAAAGATGGATCTCGACAAATTGAAAAGATACACATAGTAAGGTCAAAGATCTCTGTAACTCAAATCTGTAGCTCAAATTTCAGCCCGATATGTCCAGCGGTTAGTGTTGATAGATCAGTCAGTCAATTAATCAGTAAGTCAGTCATCTTTAAGTTTTTATTTTGTAAGGGGCATGAGAGTTAAACTAAACTAAATCGTTGCATCGGGAGCAAATAATACGTTGTGGCGTAACTAGTTGTAACTGTTGTTACCAATAGGTATATTGTGGCAACTACTAACGACGTAGTATTGATTCGTATACGATAGCACGAGTACTCAAGGATGTATCCAATGCTGGTTTATCTATGCACTGCTCTACGATAATATGGAATTCGAACTACATTTTTTTGGGTTTCCTTTCAGATATGAAGCTACCTATATGGTGGGTAAGGGATTATTATTTTTAAACATAATTTCGGAAACGTATTAAGTTTTAAAAAATTAAATTTTCAATTTTTAAGTCAATATTATTTTTATTTTGCTTACATTTCGTCTACAAATAAAAAAGTAGGTACAATACAGGTTGTAAGGGACATGCTAACTAAAACTGAAACCAGGGATTTAATTTCCGAGGTTAGTGGTTGTTTATTAATTAATTATTTCAATAAAGGCAGTATAAGTATAACATACTAGCTGATGCTCGCGATTTTGTTCGCGCGACTTGAGGTTTTTTAATGCCCGCGGGAAATCTCTTATTTTTCGAGATAAAAAGTAGCCTATGTGTTATTCGAGACTAAATCTATCTCTGTGCCAAATTTCAGTCAAGGTTTAGTCGTTGCGGCGTGATTGAGTAACAAAAACCCATCCATCCATACATCCAAATTTTCGCATTTATAATATTAGTAGGATTTATAGGATTCACAAAGTTTTCATGTCCCTTCATCCTGTTTAGAGTCAGGTAGATAATTAATAACAGAAAAAATCAATCGTTTCTACAAAGTCGTAGTTTTATTGCATCGTTGAAGCTCTTGGCCAAAGTTCACGTCTATCGATGAAGTATTCGTGGCACAAAACCACTGCGCTCTGAAAAATAATAATATTTTTAATAGTAAGTATTGTCCTCTATACGAAACCATGAGTGAAAAAAATTTTTTCATGCAAAATTTTACAGGAAAGGTGATCAATGAGTCAGTGAGTCAATCAGTCAATCAGTGAATCAGTCCGAGTAGCTATATATATAGAATATGTGTGGATTTATTTGTGTAAAAAGGGTATAAATACAGATCTGTATGGTTTGTGATAACTCCGTTTCAAATACCAATCTTACTAAGGATTATTAATTATCCTACCAATATTATAAATGCGAAAATTAGATGTTTCTTACTCAATCACGCCGCAACGACTGAACCGATTTGGTTGTTTGATAGAGAGATAGATTATAGTCTGGAATAATACATACCTACTACTACTTTTTAATAATACCGGAAATCAAAAGAGTTCCCGCGAGAATCAAGAAACCTCAATCCACGCGAATGAAGTCGCGGGCATCAATTAGTTACAAATAAGTATCTAAACGTTTAACTCTTCCATGGTAAACAAGGTTTTGAATGTTAATGATTTTCGGTTTTATTTCTTCACTTGTGTAATAAGACCTATCTTTGTGCCAATACTAATTATAGGTCCCGTGAAGGAAAATGAGAAAAAGGGCCTTTATACACGCACATATAGTCAAACGGATGGATAGCAAAATAATCTTTTTGCCGTTATGAGGTAGCTACTGAACTATAAAGAAAGTATAATAGGTACATATTATTTTCTATCTATGACCTTCTAAAAAAATATTATTCTGCAGCAGGCCGCATATAATGCAATAAATATATTATGTTGGTACATCGATGTATATATAACTGTTATAAATGCTTTTATACCAGCAGTAAATGACCATCATTTAGAGCTTAGAACTAGGTAATATATTTTTATACTTTTATACTATTAAGTGTAATCAAATTATTTACAAGTTTGAAATGGGATGTGTTTAAGTTTGGAAAACTTAATGCGAATATTACTTTAGGGACCAACTTTTTAGGTTTATTAATAAATTTTAAATGCCCCCTTCATTTATTGTGTATTTAATTATTATTTTTTAAATAAAAAATAAATTATTATATGTCATAATGCCATTATGACTTACGAAATACTTATATACCATGAATACTGCTGTGTTAAGAGTTAAAACTCCCTTCATCGTGCCATTATAAGTTACAAAATACTTGTATACGATGAATACTGCTGTGTTAAGAGTTATAAACTCTTAAAGAACATGGCGTTCTTTCATTACGAACCTATCAGAGTTCCCTAAAACATTTTAGTAAACCGTTATTTGTCATTCCAAAAAATAGTTTTTTACATTAACAGAACATTTTAGAGACCATAAGTTTTTTGGGAATGCGGCAAAAAACATATTTTGACAACGTGGAAAAATGACATAATTGTCGGTTCCCAACTTTATCCGGGGACTAGGGGCCGTTGTGTTGTGTCGTTAACCATGGGAGGTATGGCCATAATGACTTGATTGACATGATTAAGGTTTCTTTAATTATCAGGGATAAAATGTAGCCTATGTGCTAATCCTGGGTATGAGCTATCTCCATTCCAAATTTCAGCCAAATCAGTTCATTCGTGTTGACATCGATTTTCAACAGAAAAAAAAGATACCGGCCGAATTGATAACCTCCTCCTTTTTGGAAGTCGGTTAAAAAATAGGTACGGAACCATCACTCTCTGTCGCGTTTATTGGGCTTGGCTGGTTTACATTACTGCGAATATATTTAAAATGTCATGTTCACATGCATAGTCTTATAGCAGCGTTATTAAGGTTGTAATACCAGCCAAAATGTCCCGCCTAAAACGTTTGTATGACTGTGTATTTTCTACGATTAAATTGCTTTATAGCTATTTCATACAAACGTTTGTACAACGACTTTTAGTACCAAATTGCATTGAAACTTAAATGCAATATACATGATGCCTGTACAACGTCACATTTTAAAACTTGCTAATATACGACACCTATGTGACGAAATAATCATAAAAGCTTAAAATCTTATGACCATTTTGTTAGTTGGGAAGCTAGTATAATCACCGTCTTGTAAGAGATGCATGTTAACCATTAGTCTGAGATCTTAGAAACATTTATTTTGGTGAGATACTTAACCTAATCATTTGTTACTTAAGTACACCAAAACTATACCTTCGGTAACAGATTTAACGAGTAGTTAACTTATAGTTGAATAGAATTTTGATAGCAAGTGCGATTTAGGGAACTCACGCACTATGTGGCCACGACTGCCTCAGTTGCCACATCATCTAACTTTATTCTTCTTAGCCGATCAACTGATAAATAACTACTGATGGACATAGATCTCTTGTAAGGATTTTCTAAGCCTAAGTCATGTGCCGCCAGTAGTAATGGCGCCTTGCAACTCATCTAATTTCCCCACAAACCACAACCACCACTTTGACACCACAAATGACATCCAACCGTAGCCGCGCGCTATTTTCTTTTATTAATTACTGGCACTTCTGCAAACAAGGACTACAACAAAGACCGTCGTGCTCATGGCCGCTTAGTGCTCGAAGCCCCTTAGAATGCCGCAGCGCCCTCTATTACTTATTCTGGCAATTCTTTATTGCTTAAACATGCTACTACTAGATACCTAACTTTGCAGAGTTTCTGCAGAGTGTGATATCTTAAATTTTCATTTTGACTCTAGATGGCGCTTGCAGTTTACCGAAAAGCTTTTGGCCTCTACACCCATAGGATTAGTGCGTTTATTTTTAACTAGACGATGCCCGCGACTTCGTCCGCGTGGATCAAGTTTTTTCAATTCCCATGGGAACTCTGTAATTTTCCGGGATAAAATGTAGCCTATGTTTTAATCCTGGGTATGAGCTATCTCCATTCCAAATTTCAGCCAAATCGGTTCATTCGTTGTGGCGTGAAGGAGTAACAAACATACACACACACACACATACACATACAAACTTTCGGCTTTATAATATTAGTGTGATGTGATGTGATGTGAAGTGTGAAGTGTGATGTGATGTGATGTGATTTTTCGTAAGTTTCACACAAAGTGGGTATATTCAGTACATAGCGAGTTGGATATCCCGCAGATTACTTGATGGTGCAGTATCAGCTCAAGATTACCATGTCTTGGAAATACATACCGTATTAAAATAGTCAATTCTTTGGAGAGCTACGAGTAAACAGACATACAATACACAGATACACACGTCTTTATAACACCCCTCTTTTTTGTCGGGGGTTAACAATAAACTCCTTTAAGCCTCAATAGCCCAACGGTTAAAGGTGTGGACTGAAAACTGAATGGTCCCAGGTTCGAATCCCACCCGTTGCACTATTGTCGTACCCACTCCTAGCACAAGTTTTTCGCTTATTGGGAGGGGATAGGAGGATATTAGTCAACTTCAGCTTGGCTAATATTCTTTTAAAAAAAAAAATTTACTTATCACTGGCGTTGTCAGTCATCTTCTGTACCATGAAGCTGATTATCTTCGGTGTCGAGCACCAGAAGCAGCGAATGGGATGATGCAACCAATCGATGTGTATACGCAATATAGGTAGCAAGAGGGGCGGCGGCGTTGCCCGGAATACCAAAAACGTATGTTGTTTGTTTGTCCGCAGAGCTGAAATTATACTGCAAAGAAATAAAATTCTTTTAAAAAAACTGACTTCACACGTCACTACAAAGTAGGTATAAAATTTTTACACCCATAATGAAGTCGGGCGGGCCTAAATCAGGCCTAAATAGAAAAGATGAAACTGATTCACAACGGCGCTAGGCCAACGTCAACATACGTTTACAAACTTGTACAAATTAAAATTATTTATACTTTGTAGTGGCGTTTGAAGTTTAGCGGAGGTATGGAGTAAAATCGTAAAAAAAATATTAAAAAAAATACGCGTCGAATTGAGAACTTTTTACTTTTATTGAAGCCGGTTAATAAATATGATTTTTAAATGGCGACAACCTAATGGTTAAGACTATTTTTAAGACAACTAAAAAAAATTTACTATCCAGTGACTGGCATAATGTAAAACGGCCATAAATTCAAGATCCATTTGGCGTCGATATGAAACATTTAATGATTACAAATGGACCTCACCTGTTCTCATTAATTAGAAAATTAACATCTCCAATCGATTGTGGAATAGTTATGTTGAAATATCCATTAACATACAATTCGTCCGACGAAGCGCTTTGAACACATATTACCACTTTCAACATTTCAACTGTAAATTACACTGAATCATTAAATTAGTCACGTTGTTAACCGAGAAAATTTTAGTTCAGAGTAAAATAATCCTTTCGATTTAAGTTAAAATTGAATTATTCATGAAAGTTAATATTATGGGCATATTTAAAATGTATGTACATATTTCCTCTTTGTAAATAAAATTATAGGAGCAATAATTGAATCTTGGTGTTATATTTTGAACAACTTTGTCTGCGTACGAAAAATTTTTAAATTGTTTAATAGGTAGGTAAAGATAAGCTTCACCTATGTCTACTTCTTCTAATATATGTTGTCTTGTAAATTTTTATATGTACATAAAAAATAAAAATTAAAACATAAATAAAATGCATTTTTTGAAGACGTTTCAAAGGCACTATTTTTTAAATTATTTTAATAAACAAACAAAGTATGTAGTACTAAATATAATAATAAAACATGGTTAAGGATGGTGGTATCTAAATATATAAAAGGCAAAGGTGACTGACTGACTGACTGACTGACTGACTGACTGACTGACTGACTGACTGATCTATCAACGCACAGCTCTAACCACTGGACCGATCGAGCTGAAATTTGGTATACAGGTAGCTGTTAGGACGTAGACATCCGCTAAGAAAGGATTTTGGAAAATTTCAACCCCAAGAGGGTTAAATAGGGGGTTAAAAAATCGAACCTAACGTGAGCGAAGCCGCGGGTTAAAGCTAGTTTATGATAAACCCTTTCAGAAATTCAAAGTGTCTCCAGAGATCAAGGATATATTTTTTGTAACAACATAGAGAGAACATGATAGGTATTCCGTATACCTTCCAACTTGAAGTAACAAGGCAACTTCAACGAGACTTGTAACGTTAGAAGCGTTACGAACGAAAACTTTGTTACAGAACATTCGACAGTTAATCTTAACATGTTAACATCTATAATGAAAGATTCTACACTGCTAAGGATTTGATTAAGTAGGTATTTTTTTAATTAAATTCATTTTCAACTTTACAAATATGTAGAGCCCCTCCTGAAAATCCTAAAAATATAGAGAAATACTTAATGGTTCATGATAAGACAAAATAAGATTATACGCAGCCAATGTAAAGGTTGAAAACCCCTGATCTATATAAAATATTTTTTTTACGACAGGTAGAAATAAATTAAGTTATCGACTAATAATTCCTCTCGAAAATAGCAGCGAGCTTGAGCATTAAGTTTTCTTAGATCTACGTTATGTCGTGAAGCATAAAATGTAAGAGCAAATACCTAATAACTTTGTTAGGCCACGTCCACACAGACAGGTCCCAGCCTGCAGTGTACATATTGTGTAGAGCAATAAATGTCACAAGATTTTAGGATTTAAGCCATTAATCTAAATGCGGCCTGAGTAACAAATCTCTATCTACCTCTAATGAAATCTCAAAATCGTGAGGAGTGTTAATTAATTAGAAGACGTAAAAGACCTTGTTTGAAATATCTCCTCCTTTCCCATTTCTCATCAAATCATTGCAAAAAGATTTCTCTTATGAGCTACATAGTATACAACATTAACAGTACTATATCACATGTAGGTAATTTGTTTCATTTTCAGTAGAGTACATTGTATCAAGTTATTGATAAAAGATGGGAGTTTCGTACCGCAAATCCCGTCGCTAATGTAATCAAAACATGAAAATTTACGTATACGTATAATGTATGAAGCCTCAATAGCCCAACAGTTAAAGGTGCGGACTGAAAACTGAAAGGTCGCAGGTTCGAGCCCCAGCCGTTGCACTATTGTCGTACCCACTCCTAGCAAAAGCTTTTCGCTTATTTTAAGGGGAGTGGAGAATATAAGTCAAGTACAGCTTGGCTAATATTCTTTTTAAAAAAATGTACGGGGAGAGAAAAACCTTATTACACCGCAAGTCCGCAACCCAAGGAAATCATAGATAGGCTCTAAGTACCAATTCCATGTTTCCGTAAATCTTTTTAGGACTAATTCCATCAAGGTAAAATAAGTCTTATCCGAGCGTAAATTTGATATTTACTCGGAATTCGGATAAGACTTATTTTAGTTGGTGAAATCGGCCCTTAGAGAGGAAAATATGACTAGAATTTTTTTTTTGTGTATACCCAGACGGAGTGTATCTGGATTGCAAGCAGACCGCAAAATTGCAGTTTTGATACGGCTTTATTGCAGTTGAAATAAATACGTCATAGGCACTAATAACGTCTTTGAAAAAAAAAGATCTTTGCGCCAACGTGAACTTGAGGCTTCAGACGTTTCGTTTGAATCTACCAACGCAGTTGTTTGCTGTACTACGTTTGATAAATATTCATGAGCGTGCGAATTGGGTTTGGAGCCTCGGCGTAATGTATTTTGAGTCTCTATACTTCACACCAAAAAGGGTTTGCTTTTTTGTTTCAAAACCATATTCTGTTATTGAATGTTGATTAGGTATATTATACTTACATGTATTTTTATTAGTTAGTTCTTTACAACACGATAGCATAGAATAAATTCATGTCAATCATGAAAAATTAAGAATAATATTTAGAACTGCGTTTCTATTCGCAGACAACAACAATGTTTATATGGGATGCCTACATGTGAAACCTTTATCCTTAGATGTTTATTCGTTGACGAAATTAATCTCTGGCAACTCGCACGCAGTTCTGATCGTTGACCAAGAACAATAAAGTGTTTGTACATGCGTAAGTTTATGACATATAATTTTATGCCAATCTTAATTGCACACCTGAGAGCTCTTCATAATGTTCACAAATGTGTGTGAAGTCTTGTGGATTATCCGTGGACTATGGTCTAAACATTTTTCATTTGAGAGGAGACCCAGTAGTAGGCTGAAGATGGGTTGAGAAAAATTAATAAAAGAGTGACAAATTAATTGCATTAGTGGACAGCGAGAGTACCTCAAAAGGCAGAAAATATTTCTTGCTCATTTACAGCTATTTTCTTTTTTTTAAGAAATATTCTGAAAATAGCCATGCGGAACTTGACTTATTATTCTCCTCTCCCCTCCAATTAAGCGGAAAGCTTGTGCTAGAAGTGGGTACGACAATAGTGCAAAGGGTGGAGCTCTAACCTACGACCTTTCAATTTTTAGTCCGCACCTTAACCATCTATTAATGCTATAAGACTTTTTGCACTATGCCTTTTCCCTTTGGCAGGTAAATAGTGGTGCAAAGACACCCCGGTCTGATGGTATGGAATTGCCTTTCATCGGTAAGTGTTATGAGAGTTATTAATTTGGATATACCGTTACAGCTATTTTACTCCCCACGCAGACAAAGTCGTGAAAACTTTCAAGATACAGACAAGCTTACTCGTATTTCCATAAACAATAATTGATGAAAAGGATCACGTTATTTTCGTGGCAAAATCTAAATAATATAAACGTGCTTTCGGACGAAAAGCATCTCTTCAGAGGTTCACTCCTGCAACTGAGTGGGTAATATGTGCCCATTAGGTACGTTTCTTTTACTTAAATCCATCGCATTGTAATTTTCCTTGTCGTTGGCGGTCGTCTCCTTTTTTTTCAATCAATAAACGTTACTAGATAAGATGCCTGTCGTCAAAAAGTGACCGCAAAGAGAATAAAATAATCACGGAGTGACCGTTTAAATGTGAAAATACTTCATAAATGGGTAAGCAAAGAAGGTTTCTAATCCCACGAATGAAAACATTTTTTTTGCACCAAAGAGGTCACTTCATATTTCAGAATGTAAATGTGAGTAGGTGTCTAGAAGGATGTGTATTAAATGTATAGAAAATACAGTATCATACCACAATATGGTGGTGTGCTAGAGGTGACGAAATAATATCCATATATGCTATTGAGCGAATGAGGGGCTTTCAACGAGTTCAAGCGCAAACAGTTCTTCATGTTGCCTCCGCAGGTCCATTTACCCTTTAAACATTACATTATCAATAAGTTTCTTGCGTACATTGTTCACATACATCGAATAACTCATTCAACCCGAAATTGTGAAGATATAATTTTGATTCCCATATAGAGTATACTTAACCCAGTAACAGATTTAGCTTTCTATCTTTTAACCTAGATTACCCAATTGAGAAATGAATCATTCCAATGCACAGTCCATATTTGAAAGTCCATAAACACCCAGTCCGCATTTGAAACTCAAGGACTCGTAAAGAGCTTGAATAAATCAGATGACTCCATCTGTTCCGATCTAGCTTAAAGAATAATATGTATCACCTGTTACGATACATAATAATGAAATAAAATTTACCCACAATTGGAGTAAGACAACGGCAAAGTAAATTTTGGTTGTTTTATATGGAGATTCGTTTTTACTTTCTAGCAATTATGGTTAACAGGTTCCCTGTCCAGATAACAGGCACAATAGTTAAACAATAACCATGCTCACGTGATTCATGGGACAGGGAAAGGGTTAAAAGTATTTTCCTTTATCACTGGGTAATCTTAATGATGACGTAAGCAATCTCAAACCAACTGAACTAAAGTCTGGATAATTAGTCTCCGACATCACCCACTGTGCTTATAATCCTAACAGTAAATAAAGGGCAAACAACTTCTTTGAAACAATGGACTGAATGGACTTTCAGATTTAAGTTCGCCATTTATTGAATGAGCGATGACCTTTCGAGACTTTGATTGATCTAGGTACTAATTATTTTGTGTTAAAGGAAAGTATACCTCTAAAAAATCTTTATAGCTTTTGCAGGCGATACCAACGAACGCACAAGATTGATTGATTAACGTTTCCAAGTAGTACTTCAGACTTCGCTTATGTGAACACCCTGGTAAAATCTCCCCCAACTGCCAAATTAAAATAACATTTTCTTACTATGTTGACGCGTAATAGATAAATATTTTCCTGTTTTCTTCTAGCATTCTTTATCTTCGGCCCAGGCTGACAATTTTGGGACTTCGAACACTTTTTTTATAAGATTTATCCAATTATTACAAGATTGTCAGCTGGTATTGGTATTGTTAGAAATTAGGGGTCAGATAGATGTACCTAGGGCCGATTTCACTAACGTAAAATATAGGTCTTACCCAAGCAGAAATATATTTTGGCAGATTTTCAATACAAAAACTGTCAGAACGCTAATTTATTCCTCGGTTTGGTCGGTGAAATCAGCACTTAGATCTTTAATTTGGATTTTTTTTAATGCAATATTTTTTTGAATTTCAGTGTTACATACTTCGATTGAAGTATAAGTCTTAGAACCAATCAATCTAGCAATGAGTGTTAAACGAGATACCTTCAAATTTCCACGTTTAACTGATTTAAGAAAAAGCAATCTGTCTTTACAACCAGGCTGTTTCCTTCCACCGTTGGCAAAGAAGTCCACATGACCCAATAAATCTTTATTTCCCTGGCCATCTGAAAAATAACATTAATGATGTTGTTATAGTTTGAACAGAAAAACGTTTTCCTAAATCTTGCCTATGAGAGATTCCGAGGGAAGATAAAATTATGGCCATAGCAGGAAGAACATAAATAAGGCAACAGTAAGTAGAGAAGATGTAAAGGGTCAGAGGAGGTCTTTCTCAAAGGCCTCATGGACAGATAGAGAACATCAAAAGAAACGTTGTTAAAGAGTCGTTATTGTGATCTGATAGAGGATTTAATACAGATTTTTATTTGATAACAAGTTAGTTCAAGATTGTGACCTTATCTGATTGTAACTAACGATGCAGTCTAAGATGGTGGCAGACTGACTTAGAAGGAGTACAGTATGATTTAGACTCATATCTTCAATAGGTTTGTACACGTCAGCGTACCGGAACGCTAAATCGATTGGTTTGCTGAGTTTGATGGTAGAGTGGTAAAGCCTCCCACCAGACCAAAGATCCACTGGCCATACCACAAAAATAGAATTAAAAAAAAATCTTGCAGATTTTTTTTCCATGTTTGCGCTCTTTAGAAAATAAGAGCACCATAGAGCGTCATCGAGGAATGGAGTCTCGGAATATAAACCTATTAAAGCAAAAGAGGCTAAATGAAACTTTTAAGTACTTAGCAGTTTGTTTGTACGCCCCTTGAATCGTCATAATCCACTTTTTGGAGTGGCGAGAAAAGCTCCTTAGTCTATAATTAGTTTCACACTTTTAGTTGAAGTGCGGAAAAGGTTGAATGTTTTTTTTTTAATGCAAATCAACAAAAAACTATAAATATTTGGTATGATAAACATTTAGTACTATTCTCTTATTACACACTTCTCTTCTTGGAAGCGCAACGTTCTGACATTGCGCTTTGGTAGACCTCCACTACTTAGACGAACGATGTCAGGTGAGCAACCGACACAGGATCGTGTTCGTGGCAATCATTTCGAGAAACATGTGTCCAGTAGTAGACATCTAATGATGATGAAATACTGATTTAAGCCACAATAGCCCAAATTGAAAAATCGAAAAATCAAAATTGGTAATTTTGTACAGGACACCACTTCGGATTATTTTGAACTAGACGATGCCCGCGACTTCGTCCGCGTGGATCAAGGTTTTTCAATTCCCATGGGAACTTTGTAATTTTCCGGGATAAAATGTAGCCTATGTTTTAATCCTGAGTATTAGTTATCTCCATTCCAAATTTCAGCCAAATCGGTTCATTCGTTGTGGCGTGAAGGAGTAACAAACACACACACACACACAGACACACATACAAATACAAACTTTCGCCTTTATAATATTAGTAGGATATGACGAAAATGAAGTTACGAAGAAAAACTAGTTCTTTATAAAAATGAAAAAACTAACGTCGAAAAGCGTTTGTATGAAGAACTTCAACAAAACCAGCATCATTTTTATAAAGCCGGACAATTGCTGGCATGCTCTCAAAATGGAGTCCCGCGGGGTCTAATGCCGTGATACGCTTGAGACGATTCATCTTCCCGACGTAGCCCGCGATGTGTGCTCCCACGCCGTGTCCAATTATGTGCACATCTCTGGGCTTCAGTTTGACGTTATCTGTGCTCAAGATGGATGTTTATTTTAAACTGTTTTATTTATCTAAATATATAAAAGGCAAAGGTGACTGATTGACTGACTGACTGACTGACTGACTGACTGACTGACTGACTGACTGACTGACTGACTGACTGACTGACTGATCTATCAACGCACAGCCTTAACCACTGGACGGATCAGGCTGAAATTTGGCATCCAGACAGCTATTATGACGTAGGCATCCGCTAAGAAAGGATTTTTGAAAATTCAACCCCTAAGGGGGTCAAATAGGGGTTTAAAAAATCGAATTTAGCGTGAGCGAAGCCGCGAGCAAAAGCTAGTTTAACTATAAGCTGATGTCCGCGACTTCACCCGCTCGGATTAAGGGTTGTTGATTCCAACGGGAACTCTTTTATTTTCCGCGGGAACTCTTTTATTTTCCGGGATACAATATAGCCTATGTGTTATTGACTGCAGACTAAAAATTAGACCATATGCATTCTAAAATATAAGCGCAAAAGGCAAATCCAATCCAATAGGTAAAGTTTTATTTCACAAATATTTTTATCCACAAAAATAGAGCAATATTATCAAAGGTTATTTCACAAAGAGAGATCGAATAGAGGACATCCTTTTTAAGACGAGTTTTATCGTATATGTATCGTAAATTTATAAATCGTCATTGCAAAAAAATCATGAGGTCATTGTATTGGGTGTTATTTGTAGCTAAAATAAAAAAGAAGTACATCCACGATCAAGTTGAAGCAACATTTGACTGTATGTAAATCAGATGTTTTTTGACGAATAAATTACAATGAAATAACATCTAATTAAAACCACAGAATTGTTTCTAATAATACTTTGACATAATAATAATATGAATGAATCACAAAACAAACAATTCAGAATTCATAAAAGTGATGACCATAGAGAAGGATAGAACCGATGGGGGGAAAATCTGAATTGTGTGTTGGGATAAAATGTGGATAAAATGTAGCATAGCCGATTACGAATAATCTACGAACTCTCGCGGGATCTTTGACAAACTACAGGTGGGTGAAGTTGCTGGCAAAAGCTGGTTAACTAGAAATGCGCACGAGACATAATCTGCCCCTAAACCCATTTCCGGGGCAAGTCTAGTGACATCTTCTGGCTCAGGTCAGGTTGCACTAAGTTGTAGCGCGCTTGCCTAGAAAATGCCTATTTACTCTTAACCTGAAGGTACTCAAATTATACGTGGCCGGAAACACTGACGCTGGAAGGCATTCCACACCTTAGCAGTTCGTTGTACCGACGTTCGTTAAATTTATATAGGTAAGTATTCTAGTCACGTATAATAGTCCTACCTACTTGAACACGTTCGAGGAAATGTTCAATTTCCAAGGCAACAAGTCTAGCGTTCGCGATCGCCTGAACGTAGGGCGGCTCCGCGCCCGCTGCCCAGTCCACTGAGACTACCTTCAAATCTTCATGCGGGTTCAAAAGCAGGAGTCTCGATAAATGCTAAAAATTAAAAATTATCGATTGAATGATAACATGTCAAGCTTTATTTCTACTGTTAGATTTTCTTACAATGATTGCGAGTTCGAGCACGATCTCAAACCTCTAATTGACTGAATTATTTATGGCGTATAAACAGCAGATATAGTGTGTTTGCGCTCGTTAGAATGGTCTCAATGAGTAGATGTTAGATATGTGATAATCGAGGATCGAGGAGGACGCTCTGATGATTGAGCGGAAAACTGGGTTTCAGGATGTCATGGTATATCGCACCATAATTTTGCATGTTAGGAGAGTTTTAAATTTTCAATTTACACTTATAACCAGAAGTTGCGAGAGAGAATCAACCAATCAAAGGTGATTGGGATCGTCACACTGATGCAATCATTTTTAGACACAGCTGGTCATCGCCGTCGTCTTCGTCGTTGTTTGCGAATTCACAAACTTCACTCACCTTTGAGAAAATTAGGTATGCAAGTTTCCTAACCATGTTTTCCTTCACAGTTGAAGCATGACCACACTTAACTCTAGAAATTCAAAGGTCAGTATTGAACCCGAGACAGGGCTACCACTGCTCCATAAAAAAAAATCAGATCAATGTGCCTCACCTGTATCCATCCACAGTATCCGTTGCTTGTAAAATCGTGTACGAGAAGTTTTAAGGTTGAATAACTGAAGTTAACAACGTTTGTTCCGATAATTTCTGGCGAGACATTCTGAAAATACTCAAAAATTTATATTGACTTTCGTCATCATCCCTTCCTCTTCTCAAGGTTAGAGTGAGTGGGTTTAGGCCAATAGTCTACCGCGCTGGATTGGCAGACTACATACACCTTTGAAAATATTATGAGAAACTTTCAGGCATGTTGGTTTCTTTACAAATTTTCCTTTACCGTTTAAGCAAGTGATATTCTATTGCTTAAAATATACATAACTTGAAAATCAAATGCCTTTAATATGTTTGCAAAAGGGAATAGGGAGCGGTGATGTACTCGTATGTTAACAATCGTGCCGAAAGTTTCTGACTTGACAAATTATTTCAACCTGAAACACTAAAAAGGGTGTATTTTATTGCTCCCCTGACATAGGTTACCTGAATATCCCTAGTTCCTTACTATAAATGCGAAATTGTATTTGTTGGTTTATCCTTCGCGCAGCAAAGGATCGACGTGGTTTATTGCATAGTTATATTTGAGGGCATGTAGCTTAGAATCAAAGAGTTCCCGCGGGATTTTTAAGAAACCCAACTCCGTCACGGGCAAAAGATAGTAAGAAATGGTTTTGAGAATTCCGGTGGATTTAGAAGCTGTTTGATGTTGCTAGTGGATAAAGAATATGACATCACTGTTATTACCAATGACCGAGTGAGGACATAATAGAATAGCGTTAGGTGCTTAATATGGCGTTGTCTGTGTTTGTTTATTTTTTTATGTGTATTTTGTGACAATTTTTTCGGAAAACTATTGGGTCAATTTTATTGTAAAATCACTTATGTCGGTTCCTGGTTCATAGATAATAATTAATATTTTAACTACGCCGTGGGCGCTACATTCGCGTTTGAAATCGTATTTTATTATGTTATTATTTCGCATAACTACTGGGTCGATTTTGATTCAGTTTTCTGCATTATAAAGGAAAGACGTGTCACCTCAATGCAACTTCAATCATAATAAGCTTAGGCAAACTGAGGTTCTGTGGCATTTCGCTCGCAGCCACGATGCAGAAAGTGGTGTTGCTAGACTCGTCTAGGATAGTCCGTCGGTTTCTCAGCCTGTCGCCCTGACCCCCCTCTCTCTCCCTCTAGTCTCCTCTGTCGGAGCGTATGTAATACGTTGATAATATTATGATTATACAATATTTTAGGCCACTAGGAACGATTTCGTGCATCTTGGGCTTTGGGTTTTCTTAACCTACAGCAGGCGTTTAATTGTATTTTGTAAAATAAACTTACGAAGTCCCGATTAACCCACTGCACAAATATAGTATTGACTGCGTGTCTGTCAGCTGGTAGTAAGTTTACAGGACGATATCTTGGGTGTTTCCACTCTGGTGTAATATTTATACAACCAAGTCTTTCGAAGCATTTTTCGTTATCTATAAGTAAGGATTCCCACTTCCAACCAAGTCGCATTATATCTGTGCACCTCGCTGAAATGTGATGCTCCTCCCGCTACACCTTTCCCCTTCCCGCGCTCGCCCCTTTGTATCAGTATTATTTTCACACCCTACTAAGGTGCACAGATAAATGTAACCGGGTTGTAGGTAGCTGATCTATCAAAGAAGAGTCTCGATTGGGGGTATAGAATTAAGACACAATACACAGGTGCATGTGCCCATCGCCGCAGCATCTTTTAACGATATAAAATTATCATCATCAGGTTATCTCATCGCAGGACCACACCAAAATGAAAAGAGTTAAGGCTTTTATGACTATAAAGCCCTAACTCTTTTCATTTTGGTGTGGTTGACTAACCACACTGGCCATGTGCAGAAAAATGTCATATAAAAATTTATCTAGCTTAATATAATATTATGTTTATTTAATTAAAGTATTTAGTATTTAATCTAAAATACATTACAAACATTGAAACGTGTTCTACGAAAAATAAAGAGGACCAAAACAAAAATAAAATCCTACTTTTCTAGTTGAAGTTTGCAACGTAAAGTACAAGCTAACACTAGACTAACTAGCACCTTATTTATTTAGTTTCTTGGCTTTGTATTTGAAGTTACAGCAGTGCAAACGTAGATTGAATGGGATTTATAGTCTACTTGCGTATATGTATATAAATGGGCAAAATAGATATAAGGTTTCCTACTTATAGATAAGGTTACATTAAGGATTATTAGGTATATAAGTTATATTATTTCAGTGCCAATATTACCGTATCTATATCTGAGGTGTGCCCTTCAATTAAACAATTGATATCACACAATAGATAAAATAGCTATGACTCGCCCGAGCAATTCATGAGATGGCAATAACTGATAAACTGCCACAATCAATGATTTCTACTAGCGCATATCTTTATCCTTACTATATCCTTATCTTTACTAATATTATAAATGCGAAAGTGTGTTTGTTTGTTGCTTTGCCTGCCTCTGCGTTCAAAAAAGCTGCAACAGATCCACGGATCGACTTGATTTTTTGCATGGATTAGTTGAGAACCTGGAGAGTGACATAGGAGTTTTTCATCAAAATAAAAAATTATTCAACTCAATTCAAAAGTACTTATTTTAAATTTATTTACTTTTCTATTCTATACGTCATTTTAAAATCTTTTATATTTTCATATATAATATGTGTATTTCTTCCCAGACGCGATATAATCCCGCGAGCGTTGCTCCGGGTAGTATTATTAAGTTTATGGTTGCTCCACGCAACATTGTTTCGTATCATACAAAATTTCAGTGCTATGCGTGATTCCGGGACGCGGTTTGCGCGGCGACTTTACATGATTTTTCACGCTTGCGAGGCTAATTTATGACCATGATGAAACCGACGTATCGCTGACAACGACTTTGTACAAAGTTTTTATATTTTCTGAGAAGAAAGAGGCACCTGACGACCTCCCTGGCGCAGTGGTGAGCGCTGTGGTCTTATAACTGGGAGGTCTCGGGTTCGATTCCCGGCGGGAGCAATTTAGGAATTTATTATTTCTAAATTGTCTCTGGTCTAGTCTGGTGGGAGGCTTTGGCCGTGGCTAGTTACCACCCTACCGTCAAAAACGTGCCGCCAAGCGATTTAGCGTTCCGGCACGATGGCGTGTAGAAACCGATTAGGGGTATGGGTTGAATTTACACTGCTATACCCCTTCCAAGTTAGCCCGCTACCATCTTAGACTGCATCGTCACTTACCATCAGGTGAGATGGCAGTCAAGGGCTATCTTGTCATCGAATAAAAAAAACCTGATTTTTCAATGCACGACACGAGCTCTCTTAGATGAGGTGCAAGTAGCCGTAGCAAGTAGTCATGTGAAAGTACCAGAGACCTATGTCTACTTCGTGGACCTCTATCAATTGAAGAAGAATAGAAAAAGTTAGTTAAATGCTAGTCTCGTGAAGCCAGGTTCTTAGTAAGGCGTTGGAAAACTTTAGCCGAGACGGCAAGAACTTCATGTACTAAATAACAACAAATAACAAGGATTACGGAATTTTTTTATGTAACATACATCATATTGATTTTGTTCGTATAAAATGTAGCCTTTGTCACCCGAACCATCGTATCGAATCGATTGACAGTTGACACCTTATTTATCAAAATTGGCTCAGTATTTTAATCGCTACGATAAAAAAAAATCGTAAATAGGCACTTACAAACATACATACATACAATATACATAGATTGCTAAAATTCCAACGCTTCCATTTGTCTTCGCCGCAGTGTGGTAAAAACATCGATGGGTAAAAATAAAGCACTGATTTTACCTGATTCCGTAGCATCACTGAGTTTACACTCTAAGTATATTATTATAAAAATAGTGAGAATCTTAATATTACTTCTAACAGATAAATGCATTTTGCTTAACTTAAACCACACTTAAATTGATAAATACAAACTTATAGCGCTCGTATTAAAAACTGTTATTACCTGTCAGTAACTGTCAAATACTGTCATTCGTGTTGCGGTTTGAGGTTTGACATGAGTATATAAACCACTGTATTTTGGTTTGACATGAGTTGATCCAATAAGTATATAATCCATATATAATCACTTGGATCCTTCTTGGATCCAAAAGGATCCAATGTACGGTCGGGGACTAAATATGTTTACCACTTTTCAAATTAGATTCTTCGTAACCCTGCGTTCAGTAAGGTCTATAATGCTATATCAAGGCATTTGTTACGTTATAAAAATTTAATGCATCGTTTTATAAAAAAAAGTTTATAATGACTTTTCTATACAAATATTATGAAAAACTCATTTCGTAAATTCAAGTTTGACACATTAGATCATTGCACTTGTAAAAGTGTCAATTAATTATCAAAAATATTAGATTTGTTATTTGAAATTTAAATATACAAAATAAATACAAAATGGAAGCTTAATCATAATTCTAATGGTGAAGTTCATATTGTGCATTGAATCATAATGATGCTGATAGCATCCACAGTCAAAAACAGTCAAAAGGAGGTGGATGAGCTATGGTGATGCGTGGTGTTTCTGCAACATTTTACATTGATGTTCTGCAGCAAAATTCCGACAACCTAAGTTCAAGATAATGCGCTGAGCTACTATTCCATGGTTCAATCTGCACCGTGGCAGTCATCTCGTTCAATAGCCCGCTCGATCTGCTGATTTGAAACTGAAAATTTATGGGGCTTAGTGATTCAAAGGTGGGACTGTCAGAATCAAAGAAATCCTCAGTCTTAGATCACATTGCACTGGGGTATGGGATGATATGAACTGACTTATCGCCTTGTCGCGTCTATGCGAGAGAGTCTACGTGTTGTTATAGCAGCGAATGGAAGCTAATTAAGCTAATTATTTATTTATACTAATATTGTTTAGTTTCTCAATAATAAAATTAAGAAATAAAGATTCTTTGAAATTTCATTAGATTATTACTTCCGTTTTCTCATTTTGGTAACTCGTGTCCTGTGCTCGTGTCTATATGAGATGATATCTATTTATTAAAATTACTAGCTTTTGCCCGTGACTTCGTCCGCGTGAAGTTAGGATTCTAAAATTTCCATGGGAACCCTCTATTTTTCCGGGATAAATGTCGCTATCCAAATCCTCAACTATATCCATGCAAAAAATCATGTGGATCTATTGCTCCGTAGCTGTGTGATGGAAGGACAAACCAACAACGAACAAACAAACACTTACATTATTTTATAACATTAGGAAGGATTTTTTGTTCCAAAAAAGGTTTTCTACATCTAACCTATTTAGCAGTCACCTACTAAAGAGACCGCTAAAGGACTGTCTAAGCACCGCTACATGTTAAAAAGTCTATGATCTATGGCTAATCAAATCACATATCGACCTTCTGACACAGATGTGTGCATGCAATTATGAATCTTAAGGTGGTAAACATTTTCTGTCCGCGACTGTACTTCTGAGGTAGGTATAATTTTTTTCTTTTTCTAGTATCTGTGGTTTACGCCTGAAGCCTGGTTCATTCAGCCAGTAAGAAATACGTATACTATTTTTATTTGTATTTCTTTCATTTTTATAAAAATAAAGAAGCAATCATTTGTTATCTTGCACTTGTGATATCGTATAAAATTCAGTAGTAGAGTTAACAAGTGGTAGTAACTTTGTGCCAAATTCTTCCCAGGAGCAAACACCCTCCTCACAAATTGACCTTAGTGGCTCTTCGTTTAAGTAGAACACCACATTATACTCCTTTGAGCCTTTTTTAACACATCTGTAAACAAAAACAAACTAATTCAACTACGTTTTGATGCATCTATAAGCTAAAACAACAAATATTAAAAGTTTCGTACAACCATCACATAGGATGGGAATAAAAACAATATGTTTAAAAAAATACAATTATCAAAATTATACCTTTATAAGATATGTTATGTTTTTGTTTGTAATTTTTCTATTTAACATCTGCTGTTTGTTTAACTTATTTACTATCTAGTTAGATACTTACTATTCTACTCAGTGCTCTTAAACTTTTATAAATTATTTTATTACTTTTTCGGCAATGTTTTGTCTATCAATTAATTAGTAATTAAGATAAGTAAGCTTCTACGCAATGACTGTCTTTGCCAAAATAGATTTAAAAAAAGAATGTTTATATAGCCCGTAGCCATAATCATAGTCTACCATGTTGGCCAATTATGTGTAGATTGTCAGACTTAACTCATCCTGGCCAACCTTATAGAGAACAGTCAGGCATGCAGTCACCGATAAATCAAGTGATAATTGATTAAAATGCACATCACTCTAGAAGAACCCAGAATCCTCCACCGAGATTTTAAGTTCTGGGCTATCCCCATTTTCATTTTTTATTTATTTATTTATAATACTATTAAAATATAAAACTCGAATCACGTAGCTATCAAAACTTTTTTAAACACAAACCTATTTAGAACAGCCACCAAATTGGAAGAAAACACAGATATTCTGCTCGTTCTAAACTTCCTATTCCGATCCCGACTTGAGCCAGTTAATGGGTTGCTATCTTTGAAAAGCCCCAAAGTCGTGTATATGTGATCCAACATCGTAGCATGAGCTACATAAGCGACAATTTTCTTTCCTCCGCCTTTCGTAACATTTTCGAAGCTCGTGAACAGGTCTCCTAATGGGACTCTTCCAAAAACTTCGTTGCCGACTGTGCCGTAACTGTTTCTATAATAATGCCTCAAATCTTGAGCGTACTCAAGGATTTCTAAATCATCCTTGGTAAAAAGAGCACACCAGGGACTGTGTTTCAGGTCGTCCGCGGACCAGGTGTAGCGACACAAGTCATATAACGCTGTGATGTTTTCTTCAGTGAGACTGTATTCAATGCCCGTCCTTCGCTGTATTCTATCTTTTGTCTGTGAAGCAAAAAGGCAACATTTTCTTGTTTAGCATTATTCAGGGTCTCTAAACTAAGGTCCCATAGCGGGTTAGAAATACCCAAAAAAGAATAAGTGTTCAGTAAGGAGAAATACATACCTATAGCCAACTAGCTGTTGCCCGAGATTTAGAGTTTTTACAAATCTTGTGTTATTCCGGGATATAAAGTTTTTAAATCCTTACTTGGGATGTCAACTATGTTTTTCCAAATTTTGGCTAATTCAGTAGCTTAGACGTTGCACTAAGTCTAAAAAGGTTACAGACAGAGCTGCTTCTTATTTTCAAAAATAATTATTATACATACCACTAGATACTCAGATGACTTTAAATATCTCTCATACTCTGCATAAACGTTAGGATTAAGCTTATTGTGTACATTCTGTAGGTACTTGCCACTAGATGTGTAAGGCTAGAATATAATATTGTCATAATTATGCTCATAATACATGCAGCTAATTTTGTTTTATCTCAAGATTAATTTCTAGTAGAAATATAAAAAATATATGTTATTTAAGCAAGGCAATTAAACGTACACTCATCACATCCACGGATTTTGCATCCTGGATAGCTAAATTTGGATTACCTAGGCCTGAAACAAAAGAATCAATACTTTTCTCTATCCAAATACCCTTAGCTGGTCTGAACGTAAAGCTGCCTTTTGGAAGGTGTTTCAATAGCTTGGGAAATGCTTCTTTCAAACGTTTGCCGAGATCTGTCATTTCCACTCGTCCTTCCTCAGTAACATCGCGTATACCGTTGAAAAACGTACTATTGTACTCCCAGTTACGCAGATTTTCAACGTCTTGAGCGCAAAGTAAACTATGACCCTTCTCGTAGCTGTCTACGATAAAATTTCTGATGGATATCGCTGCAATCATACTTTCACTGAATAAAGTGCTTGGTTTCCGCTTCCCGTGACGATACATGCCCCAAATGCTGACTGGTTCACATCCTGTAATAAAATTATAGATCATAGATTTTAGATCAATTTGGTAACTTATCATTTCTGAATTAACTCTGATCTGGTCTGGTGGGAGGCTTTGGCCGTTGCTAGTTACCACCCTAACGTCAAAGAAGTGACGTGTAGAAACAGATTAGTGGTTTAGGTTGAATGTACAGTGTCGTACCCCTTCCAAGTTAGCCTGCTACCATTTTAGACTGGATCGTCTCTTACCATCAGGTGAGATCGCAGTCAATGACTAACTTGTCATCGAACTAAAACAAAAATTTTAGATATCGGTATGTCAGTTGAATACTGCATAAAATAAAATATCAACTGTAAAATGATTATATCGTACTTATCCATTATTTACGTTTAGAGCAGTTTCATATTTGTGCCATTTGGTCATGCGGCGAGGATGATAGATTGTTTTTTAAGGATCTGTCATCCCTTCTAATAGAGTTCACTGGAAGATAGCAGAGCTGGCAGTTATCTTGGCCGACATATAAATTTAGCCATACATCGGGGTAATGCCCCCAGCGTTCTGGGCACACTTCCTCGTTCCAGTGGTAAGGATAATATTTTTGATATTTTTCATATTTGATGTTTATAAGATTTTGTTTTGATTTTGATGATTTATGCAAGGAAAATCATTTTTTCGTACTTCGGAAAACTACATATATACATTAAGCTGTCGTCGGTCCTGGTTAATATTTCATATAATAATATCTTTGACTGCTGTACTTTAAGGCTAAAATCTATAGACGGTACTCTCACTTCGCTCACACTCAAGACAGAGAGCACAAACTCGTTCGAACTCTCGAACTCTAGCTCTGTCTCGTTTTAACACTGTGTTGAGTCTGAGCGGAGTGAGAGTGCGGTCTTTAGATTTAAGCATAAGTCAAGTCAGATACGGATAAATCCTAGAGCCCATCGCATTATTAATGAAAATCTCATCAGAAACATAATGTGTGCCCTTAACAATTTTTTTTTTAACTTACCTTTTAGTTTCACTTTCGAATCCCTTATATCGCCTCTTACAGAATTGTAGGGAGTTTTACTTGAAAAATACTTGTAAACACACTCAGAGTTCCAATAACAACCCTTCGATGTCCCCATAGTAAAGATGTAGAATAAAATGAAAATTACTGATTTACTATTAATTGTATACATTTTTAGGTGTCGATATGTTCCTTCAACACGTTTTATAAAGTGACTTGTATTAGCACATAAAGTACTGATAACACGTTTTTAGTTTATCTATTATATTTTGATATGATTCTTGACCTCCGACGGGTTACAACTGCCTACACAAGAGTGCCAAATAAGTCATAAACTAAATTAATTGTAATTTTGTACTTAAGACATTGAGGATCGATAGATAATTTGGAGGGAAAAGGGGAATTATTAATAGATCCCTTTTCCCTTATGGCAATAAGACAAGACAAGTTTTATGTCTTGTTTAATATGCCAAGCAGTGGTGGCCTAGTGTTTAGGACTCTCATTTTCGAGGTATTCTGAGGGTTGAGGTCTGCTGTAAGCGGTCCATTGCACGAGTGTACTAGGGTATCGGCCAGTAGGGAGAAGTGGCGAATGCTCGTGTGGCGAATAACATCT
Organism: Hipparchia sbordonii; assembly: GCA_038048805.1. Lineage (NCBI taxonomy): Eukaryota > Metazoa > Arthropoda > Insecta > Lepidoptera > Nymphalidae > Hipparchia > Hipparchia sbordonii. The sequence continues at coordinate 7,135,796 of CM076102.1, forward strand.
GCTGCTAAGAACTTCACTTCGTGATAGCCACGACTGCTCTGCCAAGAGTGTCACGATGAAGAAGAAGAAAATTAAACAAACTCAAATTCTCACAAAAATCTTACCCTATTCGCTTTATCAAATAAAATACCTATCAAAAATAATATGGCATACTATGATTTTCATACAATCTTATCATGAGCTTTCATCACAATGTAAACAGTTTGCTTTTGATTTTTAAGCAGTATGGTGTTTTAAATAGCTAAAGGCTAAAGACCAATATTCCTTTTATTGAAATGTGGAAGCAATTAAATATTAAAAAAACGAATATTTAAGTAATATTTTTTATTAACAAATAATAAATAATTAATAGTCATTAACGAAGTCAAAATATATTTCGACATTAATTTATTCTTAAACACCTATTGCATAATAAATTCGCATAAAATTAAAGTGCATATTAAGTGTTGATTATAAATGGTTAGCTATTGTTAATCTGTAATTCAATCGTAGCGTTAGCAAATGGTCGAAATTTTGTGTCAAATTCGTCCCAGGAGCATACACCCTCCTCACATATTGATCTTAGAGGCTCCTCGTTCAAGTAGAACACCACATTATAATCCTCTGAGCCTTTTTTAACGCATCTGTAAACAAAAACAAACTAATTCAACCCGAAGTATTAGTCTCTTCGTAGTCGTTAAATATACCTACTAAACAGTTTGTTTAATGTTCCCATCTATCTTGGAGAAAGTTTATTTATGTCTTATTAGCTTTTTTTTACCTTCATGACTTTGTGGAGTTAGATTTTTTACAAAATTTGCGGGACCTCTCTGGATTTTCGGAATAAGGTCATTCTCCAAGTCCTCAACCATAGCCATGTAAATATTCACGTCGGTCGGTCGGTCGGTTTGTTGCTGCGTGATTGAAGGACAACCCAACAAACCAATAAATAAATACACTTTCGCATTTATAATTACTGTGCTAATACTATTCGTGGTAAACTTAAACTAATTCAAAAATAGAATGAACGTTTATGACTCTTCATTAAGGTTTGTGGCTTGTAGGAATTTTTCTTTCTGTAAAGTTTACTAAATCTGGTTCACAAATTGTTTTGAAAATTTCGTAAATTGATGAACTATATGTGACGAATTATTTTCTAAATTGCACAACTAAACACAAGCCCTGGCTTTAGCAATTTTTGATATACAAACCTGTTTAATACGGCAACAAAATTGGCAGCAAATATCGATATCTTGCTCGACCTAAATTTCCTATTCCGATTCCGATTTGCAGAAGTTAATGGTTTGCTATCTTTGAAAAGCCCCAATGCTGTGTACATTTGATCCAGTATCATAGAATGAGCTACATATGCGACCATTTTCTTTCCTCCGCCTTTCGTAACATTTTCAAAGCCTGCGAACAGGTCTCCTAATGGGACTTGTCCAAAAACATCATTCCCGGCTGTGCCGTAACTATTTCTGTAATAATGCCTCAAATCCTGAGCGTATTCGATAATTTTTAAATCATCCTTGTTAAAAAGAGCGCACCAGGGGCTATGTTTTGAGTCGACCGCGGACCAGGTGTAGCGACATAAGTCATATAACGCTGTGATGTTTTCATCAGTGAGATTGTATTCAATACCAGTTCTTCGCTGTATTCTGTCTTTTGTCTGTGAAACAATATGGCAATAAGATGATTTTGTTTAATATTATGTCTCCATTGACTAGCAATAATACTATAATATGCATTTCTGTTTTCGCATGTGTTTAAGACATCAGCCGCTTTTTTTGGTCTCAGGATTGATCAAAGGCACGCATCTGTCTGAGATGCGTGCCTGATTTTCGGAGTAATATGCAATTAAATATCATGTAGCGGAAAACATCGTGAAACAACCTGCATGCCTGAGAATTCTCCATTATGTTTTTAAGGTGTGTGCTATCTGCTAATCCGTACTTCGCCAGCGTAGTAGACAGGGTATACCGTTTGCTCAGTGGGCCGGCGATGGCTTGGGATGTCCAAGAGAGATGAAAGTAGTTAGACTATTACCACATGGCTCTTAAACGACTTATTTGATTAATGAATTGCTGTTCACCGTATTAAAAAACCTGAACTTAAGAAATAATAATGTACTTACTATCAAATTCTCAGATGAGCCTAGGTATCTGTCATATTCTGCATAAACGTTTGGTTTAAGCTTAGTGTGTAGAAATTTTCCGCTAGTTCTGTAAGGCTAAAACATAACAATGTCACTAGTAAACAAATATACTTAATAACGTGGTGAATTTTTATTCCACAATACTATATAAGTATTCAAGTCTACATTTACTTGATGTTTTTGTTACTAATCCTACTGCCTTAAAAATATGTAAACAAGTCAATTAAACGTACACTCATCACATCCACGGGTATAACATCATCAATAGTTAAATTTGGATTACCTAGGCCTGAAACAAAGAAATCAATACTTTTCTCTATCCAAATACCCTTAGCGGGTCTGAACGTATAGCTGCCTTTTGGGAGGTCTTTCAATAACTCGGGGAATGCTTCTTTCAAACGTTTGCCGAGACCTATCATTTCCTTTCGTCCTTCCTCAGCAATATCGGGTATTCCGTCGAAAAACGTGCTATTGTATTCCCAGTTACGCAGATTTTCAACGTCTTGGGCACAAAGTGAACTGTGACCCTTCTCGTAGCTGTCTACGATAAAATTTCTAATGGATATCGCTGCTTTTATACTTTCACTGAAATAAGTGCTCGGTTTTCGCTTTCCATGACGGTACATGCCCCATATGCTGACTGGTTCACATCCTGAGAAAATTATCAAGAGACTGTTAGGTTTTTTCTGTAGATTGACCTAACATACAATAATTTAGTGTTCGATTAGACGAGGGTCTATTCTCAGAATGAAGAAACTATAACAATTCATTAGTGTTTGTAAAAAATTTACATAATTATGAAAGTATATGCCTTCGACAATTTTGTAACCAAACTTACCTTTTAGTTTCACTTTTGAATCTCTTATATCACCTCTTACGGAATTGTAAGGAGTTTTACTTGAAAAATACTTGTAAACACACTCAGAGTTCCAATAACAACTCTTCGATGCATCAATATTTAAAATATAACGAAGAAAAATGAAAAACACTAATTTAACATAAATTATATACATCACTAGGGTACACTTTTATCACAAGACACTTTAATGTACAATGTAACTCGTATGTCTATCACATGAAATAGTAACACTTGGTAAGTTTATGACATATCCATTGTGTATACATGAGTTATTATCTCCGGTAAGTTAAAACATTTAACACAAGACTGACAAAATATTATATAATTATTGTGAATTGATACAAAGGCCACCTTCATGCTGCTTGCTAAAGCAAGATGGTTACACAAAATGAATGTTCACGAAGAATTGCCAAACTCTCGAATCTGTGCTTCACGGTCAAAAATCAAGATCCCAAACTATTTGTCCTTGATTAAAGGTTAATAGTCATCGTTTAGAAGTAAACAAGAACACATCCTATAAGAATATTTCATTTGCATCAGGAAATAAAATAACTCATTTCCTCGTCTAGTTTACAATGTAGTTCAACACAGTTCAGTTGTTAAATATCTACAAGTTAACAGCTGTAGAGTAACATTTGTTTAAGTCAAAGTTGAAATTATTCAACGTTTGCATGTTTGCATATTATGATACGTCACGATGTCACTAATATTTTTATCTTGATTTTAGGTATAAGAAAACGAATATGTTTTTTGTTAAAAAAAAAGAAACGAAAAAATATTACTTACTGAAACTACGAGTATATACTTTAATATTAAGTTAGTTGTAAAATGGTTTGGCATCTTGCTCTATCTATTTCCATTCATCGTTTATGATTTTGCCATCATAACCAGGTTTCATTGTCAAAACTGAAATAGTTTATAATTATTTTTAGAAGATAATCACAACATCTTTAAGAGTTTTGTTAAAATTCTCTAAAGTTAATTAAAATATTTTCACAATGGACGAATTTAATATATTATATAATTTAATATTTCAATTTAATAAACGAAAATACCAAGAAAGTCATAAGCTCTGTTAGCTAATTAAAAAAAGGTCAAAATGCATTACGATATTTAATACTTCATACATTCGTTACATTTTATACCTATTCTAATAAGCATTAAGACGGTATCAAATTAAACTCATTAATAATGTTCAGTGACGAAACCGCAAAAGTCAATGGTAGCGTTAACAAATGGTCGTAACTTCGTATCAAAGTCCTCCCAGGAACAAACACCCTCTTCACATATTGATCTTATTGGCTCTTCGTTCAAGTAGAACACCACGTTGTACTCCTCTTTGTCATTTTTAGCGCATCTGTAAACAAAATTACAGTAATTCAGGCCGCTTAATCTATCTCCTTGTAAGCGCTTAATATACTGAACGAACTAAAGATTTTAGACTTAATTCGTGGTTTACTGACATAATTGTTATAAATACTACGAGTACGTACCACGGTAATTATTTTAGTTGGTGACGTTGTTAGTGTTTTTTGCCGAACTTTAAATGACGTTCCTCCGAAAAGATCAAGAAGGCGGGTAGATAGATTCTACCCATGACAGCTTCAACTTGACGTCTCGCAACACCGCAGTCTCGTCGTGACCACGGTCCATGCAATTGGATCGAAATATCGACAATCCCAACTAAAATAATTACCGTGGTACGTACTCGTAGTATTTATAACAATTATACTGAACGAAGTTCCCAACCATCGACAGTATGTAGGAGAAGGTTTATATCTATCTAAGAAACAATTCAAACCTCACTTCATCAAACGTATACTCAGCTAAACAAACAAATCCCGCGAAGAAATTTAGAAAGTCAATTAAAAGAACTATGAACACATAACAATAAACAAAATATAACAATACTGATCGTCTGGCTAATAGGCGGTAAGCTTTTTAAACAAGATTTAATTAATTAGAATCTTATAAGTAAATGTCAAAAAAAAATTTAAAAATTAACTTATAGATTACATCGATTTAAAACTCGTAGCAAGTATTGAAAAAAAAATTAAATACGAACCTATTTAGAACAGCCACCAAATTGGCAGAAAACACAGATATCTTGCTCGTTCTAAATTTCCTATCCCGATCCCGATTTGCGCCAGTTAATGGTTTGCTGTCTTTAAAAAGCCCCAAAGTTGTATATATTTGATCCAGCATCGTAGCATGTGTTACATAAGCGACAATTTTCTTTCCCTCGCCTTTCGTTACACTTTCAAAGCTTGTGAACAAGTCTCCTAATGGGACTCTTCCAAAAACTTCATTCACGTCGGTGCCGTAACTGTTTCTGTAATAATGCCTCAAATCTTGTACATACTCGAGAACTTCTAAATCATCCTTGGTAAAAAGTGCGCACCAGGGACTTATTTTACAGTCAAGTGCAGACCAGGTATAACGACACAAGTCATATAGCGCTGTGATGTTTTCATCAGTAAGACTGTATTCTATTCCGCTTCGTCGCTGTATTCTATCCTTTGTCTGTGAAACAAATAAAATAGATGACATGCAATATTATGGCATATCACTATCGTTATCAACTAGATGATGGCCGCGGCTTCGCTCGCGTGGATTTAGTTTTTAAAAATCCCGCGGAATCTCTTTAATTTCCGGGTAAAAATATAGCCTATGTCACTCTCCCGGTCCTCAACTATAAACATGAAAAAAATTTCGTCGATCCGTAGCTTTGTTGCTGCGTGATTGAAGGACAAACAAACAAACACACTTTCGCATTTATATTATTAAGTAAGGATCCGAAAGAGTGTTTGTTTGTTGGTTTGTCCTTCAAGCACACCCCAAAAAGACTTTGGATCGACATGATTTTTTGCATGGGCAAAGTTGAGGACCTGGAAAGTGACATAAGTTATGGAGGAAAGTGAAGGAGTTCACACAGTATTTTCAAAATCTAAGTCCACACGAATGAAGTTGCGGGCATCAACTAGTTAAAGAATAAATATTTACCGTTGCACATTTTTCACTTGACTATGGAAGGGTTGGTTTAGTTGTCTACATTTTATGTTTCTTTGTTGGTATATTTAACACTCATAATTATCTGTGTCTTAGACTTATTGCCAAAGCTTGAAGATTATCTTCGTCATTATATAATTTAAAGGAAGTTGGTCGTGTACCTATCGAGGTTGTTAACCTTGTGGTAGGAAGTAATACTATGTTTATGGTCCTAACACGATTTATATGAATAATAATATGTTTAAATAGTAATGTGACGATTGTCAAAAACATAGTGCAATTATAACTCTGCTGGTGAGATTATAATATCATTACTGTAAAAATATGAAGATAACCCTACGGCATATTATTATGTACGGTCATCTGTTACCGCATCACTTACAGACGATTCGTTATTTTTGATAAATGTGGTGGTGTGGGTTTATCTTTTTTGTTTTTTTGTATGCAATTTTTTTTTTTGGTTTTTTTACTAGCAGGTATATCAAATCCATCGATAAAATACATTTTAGAAATTATTCTTACTTACCAATAAACTTATCTAACTTAATACTAAATTAACTAAAAAGACGTCCGAAAGTCACTGATGGCAAGTAGTAACTATATCACATGCTTTTCTAGCTATTGTCATAGTACTTTTGCCCGCGGCTTCGCTCATGTTAAATTCGATTTTTCCACCCCTATTTTACCCCCTTAGGGATTGAATTTTCAAAAATCCTTTACTAGCGGATGCCTACGACATAAAAGCTATCTGTGTGCTTTTCAGCCTGATCAGTCTAGTGGTTTGACCTATGCGTTGATAGATCAGTCAGTCAGTCATCTTATATATATACTTTTTTATATTTAGATATATTCTGCGGTCATAACAAAGGATACAAGCCGCACATAGTGTATTTAAATACAACGAACGGACAACACAAAGAAAATACAGAATTTTCTACCTCAAAATTAATAAAATAACAACAACTTACCGCAAGATATTCAGATGAGCTTAAGTATTTTTCAGATTCTGCATAAACGCTCGGATTTATCTGTACATTTTTTTGGTAATAACCGCAGGTTACGTAAGGCTAAAACATAATAATTTTGTATGAACAAAAAAAATTATTTAGTTTTTTAATTAATTATGTTCTTACTGCAGAAGATAATATTTAAAAACAATAAACTCATACGAGGTCTTGGAAGATTTTTTTTCCTTAGACATAAGTTTTCTTGTGCACGTCCTTAATATGTTTTTTGAAGAATATTACCCAAGCTGAAGTTGACTAATATTCTCCTCTCCCCTCCAAATAAGCGGAAATGTGCTAGAAGTGGGTACGACAATAGTGCAACGGCCGGGGTTCGAACCTGCGACCTTTCAGTTTTCAGTCCGCACCTTTAACCGTTGGGTTATTGAGGCTATTGAGGATGTTTCAATTCAAGTTGTGATACAATATGAATAGATAAATAGACTCACACTCATCACGTCCATACCAGTTTTCGGTTCTTCAATGGCTAAATTAGGAATACCTAGACTAGAAACAAACGAGTCAATACTTTTCTCTATCCAAATACCCTTAGCTGGTCTGAACGTATAGCTGCCTTTTGGAAGATCTTTCAATAACTCGGGGAATGCTTCTTTCAAACGTTTTCCTAGACCTATCATTTCCTTTAGTCCTTCCTCAGTTATATCGCTTATTCCGTCAAAAAACTTGCTATTATATTCCCAGTTGCGGAGATTTTCAACATCTTGAGCGCAAAGTGAACTGCGACCTTTCTTGAAGCTGTCTGCGATAAAACTTCTTATGGGTATTGCTTCTTTCATTTTTTCACTGAAAAATGTGCTGGGTTTGCGCTTTCCATGTCGGTATATGCCCCACATGCTCACGGGTTCACATCCTGTGATCAAGTTTAAAATAGGTTTATTGGTCACCTTGTTGAATTTTGATTGTTATAATGTCTTTAGTGACACTCACAAGATTAACACATATCGATTGACGTAAGAATCATCAAAATCGGCCCACGCATTTATTCTCCAGAGCGCCACATACATACATACACAGACTGATAAACACATTACCCGCGCGCAGTCGGGTAAAAAAGTGAATGAAGTTTATAATAATCGGTATTATATGAATTGAAACTAACCTGTTAATTTTATAACGGAATCTCTGATATCTCCTCTCACAGAACTATACGCGGTTTCAGTAGACACGTATTTGTAAGGACATCCTGTATTCCAATAGCAATAATTTGACGTTGCCTTATTTACGTAGAATAATACAATTAATAAGAGCTTTTTCATATTGAATCAAATATAAAATACAAATCTTTCCTATTATTAGAGAGCGTTCTCTGTATAGACGTCAAAGCTGGACTAAGAACTTGGAACTAAGAAAGATTCCAAGATGACATTGCATTGCTTAAAATATCGCAACTGGTTCGCAAAAAAACCGCGAGTGTTGAAGTGGGCGCATCGCCTTTAGAATCTTGATTGATTTTTAAAATAAAAGAACCTCCTTGTGTATAATCAATTTATTAAAATGTTGGTACTATACAAGTGTTTGATCGCTGGTTTAGGTGTTTCAATATGGTATTTAACTCTTAGCGAGAATAAGAAATCGCGCGGGATGTGAAAGTTTCAGTTCACAAAATTATAAAATAAATTTTATATTTTATTTTAAAGTTTTCACTCTTTTTTATCTATACTACAAAATACGCAAACCGTCGAAGCGGTACCCGCCATGACATTACGTCATCATGTCTGTAAATAATATAGACCATCCGCTCAAATAGTTTGCAGTACACGTACAGTGTATTTTGGACACTATGTCAAATATATAAATACATTATTTAATCGCTTAGAACCTCTTTGTATGTTATTTCAAGTTTATACAAATAAATAAAATTGAAGTGTGATTTCCAAATAACTACCTCTATTATATTCATAATACTAGCTGTCCCCTCGCGACTTCGTCCGCGTGGAATTAGGTTCTTTGAAAATCCCGTGCGGACTCCTGATTTTGTCCGAATAAAAGTAACCTATAACACACTGTCTGCAACCATACCCATCAAAGAATCACGTAGATCCGTTGCTCGATATTAACTTGAAAAATTATGGATTTTCATACAAACATTCAACCCCCATTCAACCCCTTTGGGAGTAGAATTTTTGAAAACCGTGAAACACGTCCTTTTTTATTTTTAACTGAAAGCCCAAATACCGAATTTCATGGGTATAACTTGAAAAATGACGGACTTTCATACAAACTTTAACCCCCCCCATTTAACACCCTTTGGGGGAGAATTTTCGAAAAATGTAAAATACGTAATTCTTTATTTTTGATCAAGAGCCAAAATATCAAGTTTCATAAACATAACTTGAAAAATAACTTGAAGAACGAAGGACTATCATACAAACATTCAACCCCTATTTAACCCCTTAGGGGGTAGAATTTTTTAAAAGTGTGAAACACTTACTTTTTTGTTTTCAATTTAAAGCCTAAATACCGAATTTTATGGGTATAGCTTGAAAAATGACGGAGTTTCATACAAACTTTAACCCCCCTTTTTACCCCCTTGGGGGGAGAATTTAAAAAAAATGTAAAATACGTAATTCTTTATTTTTAATCAAGAGCCAAAATATCAAGTTTCATAAACGTAACTTGAAAAATAACTTGAAGAACGAAGGACTATTATACAAACATTCAACCCCTATTTAACCCCTTAGGGGGTAGAATTTTTAAAAACTGTGAAACACGTACTTTTTTGTTTTCAATTTAAAGCCTAAATACCGAATTTCATGAGTATAACTCGAAAAATGACGGAGTTTCATACAAACTTTAACCCCCCTTTTTACCCCCTTGGGGGGCGAATTTCGAAAAATCCTTTCTTAGTGCTCGCCTACGTCATAAAAGGAACCTACTGTCAAAATTTCAAGTTTCTAACTTCAGTGGTTTAGGCTGTGCGTTGATCGTCAGTCAGTCAGTCAGTCAGTCAGTCAGTCAGTCAGTCAGTCAGGACAAGCCTTTTTATATAATTATAGATTAAGATCATTTGAACAATAGCATAAGCCAAACATTTGTATTTTAAATTTTTATTCATTTGACTGCCTGTCTGTACCTAGGTTGGTATGTATTGCTTATTTGGGCCCGCAACACCATATTTTGTAAAGTTTTACTTTTTTAACTTATACCATTTAACCCTTTTAACCACTCACCATTGCCTTGTTGATGTTTGGACAGTTTTTGTATTGGTCAAAATTGGCAAAGCGTCTTTATTTATTTGTTTAAGTTTACTTGGTGGTAGCAAAATAAGCCCTAACATGTAAGCATGGCCTAGCTTATTCATTCTAACGGCTAAAGTACTTATAGCAACTAATTTTCCATTTTACGAGACATTATCGAAGTAAATTGTGCTGAATGAGCAACGCTGAAAGCCATTAAGTAAAAAAACATAGGCAGTAAAACAGCAATTCAAACTTTATGTACACTGATCTTATTTATAAACTAGCTGATGCCCATGACTTTGTGTTAATTAAGGTTTAAAATAAGGTTTAAATTGACTAATGAAGTGACATTTTAAATTTTCTACACATAGTACTAAGTATAAAAAGGCTTCTAAAACTTTAAATTGCGATTGTTATCTTTTTTTCGTAAGCCAATTTTGACATTTAAAAACAAAATTGTGGGTGATTCAAGTAGTGTAACTCTACACTGTCTATATCATTCACAATTAGTTTTTGGCAAATATTTTCAATGTACAGACACGAAAGTTTAACTATTTTTTATAGAAGATCTATAGAATATATTAAGTTAGGATTTGGTTCGGAAAAAGAATGCGCTAACAGACGACAGCATCCGAAAACTTCAATTTACATAATATTTTTAGTTCAATCTTTTTTTTGTAACATGCAAAGTAAAACCTACACAAGAGATGTTTTTGTTAAGTTCAATGTCAATGTACTATTGGGAAGCACAAAATTGAATCCGACTAAAGGAACTAATTGATCGACAAAGAAGTTATGGATGAATAAATGATAGAAAGAATATACTTTTGCTGCAGTACATAGATACCTTGATATTATGAATGATAGTTCAAAATTGACATAGTAGAGATAGCCGAATCTAGTAGATATTGTTTAGTATCGAGAAAGTTCACAAGGATAAAAAAATCGACAGTTTGATTGTAAGGTGTCCTCCTTTTTCGAAAGTCGGTTACAAAAGTAGCCTATGTTACTACCAATAACATCGGCTATCTACCAGTAAAAGTCCCGTCAAAATCGGTCGAGCGGTTTCCGAAATTAGCGGCAACAAACAGACAGACAGACAGACCGACAAAAATTTTAAAATTGTTTTTTTGTTATAAGTACCGTATTTACTTATATATGCATCATAAAGTTGTTGTTTTGATTTTGTTACGCAGTATAAAGCTGTTATTTTGATATTACAAACAGACACTTCAATTTTATTTATTTGTATAGATAAAAGCCACCTAATGTAAACTTAACTCTGTTTTGTTGATTTACATGTTAATCGACTCATCGACATTCATTTAACTTTCTTTCAAATAGACTACATTTTTGTTCCTTGTGTAAATATATATATGCTTAACTAGCTGTTCCGCGCGACTTCGTCCGCGTCAATTTCTGTTATTATGATCGCGATTAAGAAGTTTTTAAAAGAATATATTTTAAATATGGATAATTTTCCCCGTTTTTGCAATATTTTTCACTGATGCTTCGCTCCTATTGGTCGCAGCGTGATGTGATGATAGCCTAAAGCCTTCCTCGATAAATGGACTATCCAACACAAAAATAATTTTTCAATTCGAACCAGTAGTTCCTGATATTAGCGCGTTCAAACAAACAAACTCTTCAGCTTTATATATTTTGTATTAGATTGTAAAGTTTTCTTAATCTTAATCATCCATAAAAAAATTTAGAGTATTTTATCGAAAATTCTTTTTATAAGTATAGTAATTATACCTATTTGTATTTACTATTTTGCTGTTATCCTATATTATATCCTATATTATTATTATAATCCTCAGTTGATCAATGTTCAAATCAATTTTAAACTGAAAACACTTAAAAATGGTTAAACAAAAATAAGAGTAGGTTTAGAGTCTTAAGAAGTAAAAAAATAAATTCACCTGTTAGTTTCACTCTGGAATCTCTTATATCGCCTCTCACAGAATTGTAGGGAGTTTTACTTGAAAAATATTTGTAAACACATTCAGAGTTCCAATAACATCCTTTAGATGTTTCAATAGTAAAAATATTATGGAGAAAAATTAAAAATACTAATTTAAAGTAAATAGAGTACATAATTTATAATGATTATCACGACCTCCAAGCGCTTCCTACAATCAACTAAAGACGGCTATATGAGTTAAAGTTACTACTAATGAGTAGGCATTTAATCGGGTGCATAAATAAAATTAATCACGGTTATGTAACTATAAAAAAATTATGTTAAAAAATGATCGGGTATCTTGTTTTAGCTCATAAAGCCTAGCGGATTATCATAGAGGCAAACGTAGATCGAAATAGGGACTGGATAACCTGAAAATTACGATTTGGTAATACTTTATTCAGTTCATAGTGTAGGCACGATGTGTTTTGGTGGCCAAAATATGTAAAATTATAATACTGAGCTTGGTTCACCAAGGTACTCGTATAGTGTAACTGTGTTTAGTCTAAAAACTGGTGCTAGGTTTAGGTTGAAAGAATTTATTCACGGAAGAACTCTCTTAAAGAACAAAAAGACTTATAACTCTCAACTCTGATATTATGCTTACAAAAGAAATAATTAAAATAATTTTTACTAAGCGTGAAAAGTGTCGTGAATCGTGGGTACAGTTGAAATAGTTATTTATGTTATATGGGGCCAAAGAAAATTTTTGTTCCCCGAGGGCGCTATTTTGAATTCAGAGCGAAGTGAAGGATTCTAAAGTAGAATCCTGAGCAGAGGCGTAACTATACCGTTTGAGGCCCGTGGCAAATTCATCGGATGGGGCCCTCCCTCCCCCAATATAAAGAAGCTCAACCAATGAGATGGCATTTTTTTATTTTATAATAAATCACTACGTGAAGTAGGTACATACAATTGCAACGTAAAAGCGACATTTTCCCGAGCGAAGCGAGCGCGAAATTTTTTATGATTGCATTACGGCACTTAGTAGTCCATACCTACTTGGTACCTACAATAGAAATGTAAAAGTGACATTTCCGCGAGCGAAGCGAGCGCGAAATTTTTTATGATTGCATTACGGCACTTAGTAGTCCATACTTGGCACCTACAATAGAAATGTAAAAGTGACATTTTCGCGAGCAAAGCGAGCGCGAAATTTTTTTATAATTACATTACGGCACTTAGTAGTCCATTCTTGGCATCTACAATAGCAACGTAAAAGCGACATTTTCGCGAGCGAAGTGAGCGTGAAATTTTTTATGATTGCATTACGGCACTTAGTAGTCCATACTTGGCACCTACAATAGAAAAGTAAAAGTGACATTTTCGCAAGCGAAGCAAGCGCGAAATTTTTTATAATTGCATAACGGCACTTAGTAGCCCATTCTTGGCATCTACAATAGCAACGTAAAAGTGACATTTTCGCGAGCGAAGCGAGCGTGATTTTTTTTTGTGATTGCTTTACGGCACTTAGTAGTCCATACTTGACACCTACAATAGAAAAGTATAAGTAATAATTACATTACGGTACTTAGTAGTCCATTATTGGCATCTACAATAGCAACGTAAAAGCGACATTTTCGCGAGCGAAGCGACCTCTAAAAGTTTTATGATTAAATTACGGCACTTAGTAGTCCATACTTGGCACCTACGAGTACAATCGAAACGTAAAAGCGACATTTTCGAGAGCGAAGCGAGTTTGAAATTTTTTATGATTGCATTACGGCACTTAGTAGTCCATACTTGGCACCTACAATAGCAACGTTTTTTATGTTGCACTACGCCATATCTACTACATAGTCCTGTACTTTTGGCACTTGAGTTGAGACCCTGCGCTTGTATACGCCGCACACCCGGCATCGTAGGTAAAGTCAGCCCTTCAAACTATTTAGCTATTGTTATTGGGGTACCTATATTCGGTAATTAATTAGATATTTTATAAAATTTTAAAATATGTGTTTATGGACCTAATGACATTTAGGTACCTATACAAATATGTATCTTTTTAATTTCTGTAAGACATAAATAAAAAATTTGGCCCCAAACCTACCGCCCCTAAAATCTGCTGCCAGTCAACTCAGCCTTTTGGTAAATCCCCCACTGTGCGTAACCTTTCTTGTCCCAAAGAATTTAGTTTATATCAATTTTAATTTTGAAAATGATCGCTCGGCACTAGGGCCGACTACGGCTAGCCGTAGCCACAGGAATGGCTATAAATGTTAGGATCACCTGTGCTTCTGGCTCTCTCTGACCGGGGCCCCTTCCGGCTGGGGCCCGTGGCATTTTTCCGAAATGCCACCCTGTAGTTACGCCTCTGATCCTGAGCGTAGCGAGGAATTCAATATACGCCGCCCGAGAACAAAAAATTTGGCCCCGAGTGACACACACTATTTTTCATCATTACCTATGAGAAAAAGCTAGGAGTATCAACCTTCTATAATCACGTGACAAGACAACAGCTGCTCAAACATTTTTGAACTTCGAGTTTTTTGAATTTCTGCAACGATCGCAGTAGTAATAAACACATACTAAAGCACGAACGCGGACCAATCAGAAGAGAGAAATGAAAACTCCCATGGGACTAAAAATTAAATTTTGCTCCCGCTATCCTCTGAAGCCAATATTCGTTTTTCGAATAGGTATGATGAAATAAATATTTTTACTTCTTTTTTTGTTCTCTTTTATTCATCATGTCGCCCACAAAATGTCATCTTCTGACATAATCACTATATTTTTCGTTCATAAAATGCAATTCTAATTTTGTATGTTTTGTATTAATACCTAATGTTCTAAATAGGCGATGCTGCAACAAAGCGACGGATCGATGATTTTTTGTATAGTTACAGTCGAGGACCTGGAAGAGTAACATAGGCTACTTTTTATCTCGTTAAAATCAAACTCTTCAACTGAAAAGATCATCGGCAAGGTACATTTTAACTCGGGCACGTTGTACCATAAACAAAAAACTGAATTGATTTGAATATTTTTTTCAAACGGTTTTTATTTTTAAATAATAAAATGCCTATCAAGGTAAATACCTAATTTAAATTTAAATCGTTACTGTTAAGGTGCTAATGATGAACGAATTCCTAATGAGTTACGTAATTAATTAATAAAAAATAAACTTAAATTTAATATTCAAGTAGGTAAGGCTTTTTTAGTTGATACGCATAGTTGATTCTTACAATTTATTCAAACACCAACATTTTCAAGAATTAGATGAACGCAATCTCTCATAGTCTTTTCATTGTAAGGCGTAGGTACACCTCTTTGGTACGAGTTATTTAGGTACACTTTTGAACATGTTTTCCTTTTTAATGGAAAAAATCTTTTATCAGAAAGTAGAAAATCTCTATAATATATAGGTATAACGTGAATCCTTAACTCATGTAAAGCAGAAATCTATTGTGGTATTTAAGTACGCTTTGAATTTATTTTCAAACTCCTGCCACGAACAGACTCCATCTTCGCACATCGAAGTAAGTGGCTCTTCGTTTGCATAAAAAACGATCTTGTAATCTTCTTTGTTGTCTATTGAACATCTGAAATCACGTTTTAGAAATTTTACACAGGGCTTTGAAAAATCACAAACTTACGTGACAGAAAGTTAATATTAGTAATAGTTGATTTTAAAATTCACTGAAATAAACTGGCTTACCACATCGGTGTTAAAAAATAAATAAAATTAGAATTAACTTGGATTTAGCACCTTATTTCGCTTCATTTCGAGATCTATATTAGATAGCAGACAGACGACTATACTCAGACTCAAGAGAGAGTTCTTTTTGTTAAAAAGAATATCAGCCTCGTTATAAAATTAAAAGTACCCAGCTGTGGGCTGTCGATGGGTTAAAATGATGAAAGTAAAACATAATGATGTATCTGCTTGAGAAAAAACAATTAAACTAACCTATTCAATACCGCAATGATATTTGCGGCGAACGGTGCCATCATCGTCGACCTCCATTTCCTGTTAGGGTCTCTATAATCACTAGTTAAAGGAATTTTGTCCTTAAACAATCCCAGAGCACTATATACCATGTCCATCATCGTAGCGTGGGTGAAATATGCTGTTAATCTCCTGTTGTTGCCAGTTCTAGCTTTAGCAAATGTATTATACAAATCTGCCATAGGGATTTGTCCAAATTTCTCATTTATCGGCGTACCGTAACCATTTCTGTAGTAATGTCTGAGATCGCTGTAGTACTCTATTGGGTCAAAATCTTCTTTCGTGAAAACAGCGCACCACGGGCTTCGTTTGTTGTCAGACCAGGTGTAACGACATAAGTCATATAAGGAAGTTAAATTTGTGTTGGTCAGGACGTATCGTATGCCCAAACGCCTTTGAATTCTTTCTAGAGTCTGCAAGATGAAGAATCTTTTTAAACACGTACACATCTATATACTCACAATACATACCTAGGGGTAATTTTGTTTTCGAGCGAATTGCAAAGGTGACTTAAATAACTGCATCAATTAATTATTATTAACATGATGATAGTTTTTGTTTTTTTTTTTTCGAGATTAATGTAATCTTTTTTGTTCTCCAGGTTCTCAACTATACCCAAAATATTACGCCAATCCGTAGCTCTGGTGTCCCATAAGGTAAATAGTATTATAATGGAGATAAAAAATAAGTCTTACTGCAATGTATTCAGAAGAGTTCTGATATTTTTCAGCTTCACGGAAAGTTCTTGGATTTGTTTTCACGCCTAAAATATATTTAGAGCAAGCTTCGTAAGGCTGAAAAGAAATTAAGGCCATGTCATGAATTTTCAATCCGTCCCAATAATAGGCTTAGATATAACCACGCAAAACGGGCGATCAACGCCTACTTGCGGAGAAAATTCCCAGGAGATGAAGAATGAAGAATAGGTTTAGAACTTGTACAGGTACCAGTACTAGTGCTAGTATAACTTTTAAAAGTTTTCAAGTTTAGTTTATTGTGCGTAAATAATAATATGTCATAGTATCTGTTTAGACGAGAAAGCGACGGACAAGTGAAGGACGGTTTAAAAAAATAATGTAATATTAATTTTAAAATATAATAATATTTATATATAATATGTATGAACTAGCTTTTGCCCCCTCGACTTCGTCGGCGTAGAATTGGGGCTTAAACTTTATTAGGGTGGAATTTTAAAATTGTGGAAGATGTTCTTCTTTATTTTTAATCGAAAGGCAACAAACCAAGTTTCATGTAATATCAACTTGATGTAAACTGTAAAAATATAAATATTGTGTTTCTTAATTTATCATAATTATTATCATACTAGCTTTAACCCGCGGCTTCGCTCACGTTAGGTTCTATTTTTTAACCCCCTATTTAACCCTCTTGAGGTTGAAATTTTACAAAATCCTTTCTTAGCGAATGTCTACGTCCTAACAGCTACCTATATGCCAAATTTCAGCTCGATCGGTCCAGTGGTTAGAGCTGTGCGTTGATAGATCAGTCAGTCAGTCAGTCAGTCAATCAGTCAGTCCCCTTTGCCTTTTATATATTTAGATTAAAACGTTATCGAGATTAGTGTTTTTGTATAGGAATGATGACTTCGGGATTACTTGACGAGAGAGAAACCGCGAGTTAAAGCTAGTTTCAATTTTAAAATAAATGTAAAGCCTTGTTTTTCTTACCGCCATTATATCGTACTCAGGATTCGGATTCTCAACTAGCAGTGATTTATGCGTCACACCTTTGACAAAACCATCAACACCATCTTCTACCCAATGGCCGTAAGCCGACCGTAAAGAATAACTTCCGTCTTCGAGATCCGAGAGTAATTCGCTGAACGCTGCCTTTAACCTCCTCCCTATGCCCAATATTTCCTGATATCCCTCATCAGTGAGACGATGTGTGCGTTCAAATAAATCTGAATCAACCTCCCAATCGCGTAAATTGTCAATATCTTGAGCACAGAGAGAACTGTTTCCTCTCTCGTGACTTTCTACCACATAATCTCTCAACGTCAATGCTTCTAACATATTTCTTGAATAATCTACTCCGGGAGCTCGTTTTCCATGTCTTATTAAAGTCCAAATACTGATGGGTTCACATCCTACACACATTAATATGAAATTATCATAAACTGGCAGAACAATTCAAATAAATGTTTATCGTAACCTTCTTTGTTTAGATAGCTATTCAAAATAATTATTAATTTGAAAAACAGTTACACTGGCATTATTAAATTTAATTAATTTAATTTAATTTATTAAATACCCAAAAGATTTAGTTTGAAGATGTATTACATTTTGGGTTTCTCTGAAGTTGTAATATACGAGTATCTTAGCAAATATATTACCAAACTTACCTTTTAGTTTCACTTTTGAATCTCTTATATCACCTCTTATGGAATTGTAAGGAGTTTTACTTGAAAAATACTTGTAAACACACTCAGAGTTCCAATAACAACTCTTCGATGTCCCAATAGTAAAAATGTAGAGTAAAACGAAAAATACTATTTTAATATTATTTGTATACATCTCTTTGTTTTACTTTATTCATAAACACTAGTATAATTTAGTTTTTTTATAATCTGACTCGTATTTTATCAACGAACTCCAGCTGAATCTAACCTCCCACTAAAGATTATCTGTTTTGTGAGGTTATTAAACTTTTGAACTATTTTATTTTTTCTATATTTTATTCTCAATTTTTATGTAGATAAAATATGGAACTTATATGTGTATTATAACTTGTATTCTGACAATCGAGTCTCATTTCTTACAATAAAATTATATATTTTAATCATAATTCCAACAACAGTAGTTAACCAAACCACATTAGAGTAAATGGATGTCTGTTCTCTGAAACCGTTATATAAAAAGAAGTAACCTAATGCTCTATTTTTAGTGCCATTGTTAAGTTAATTAGTAAGATAATTAACGTAAAATTTCGATAAAAGGGCCTACTACGTTTGACCTATTTGATTTGCATTATTAAGTTGACTAATTGTTCTCGATTGCATATTACCATACACGTGTATAAATGCTTACTTAATTCAGTCAATTTTTGGATAATCATTTATTTTAGCTCCTTTATGAGGCCCTATGATGGCAGCATGTTCATCATTATTCAACAAACCAAATATAAATGTTTAAAGTAAAAAAAAATGTTATTATACAATAATATGTATTATCAATATATTTACTACAAGTAGTAGATGTCTAATCGAAGAAATCCGCAGTTGAATTCTATTTTCGCCCAATATTATAAGATTGTAAAATAATAAGTACCTACTTTATGTCGGATAAGAACCAGTTAATATAAATTACAATAATTAGCCATACGGAAATCTCGAGTTTCTAACACTTTCTTCCATCGATATTTATATGTAGTATTTAGTACATACGTTTCGATGATTTTCTTCCCTTTCTCCATTCACTTAGGTAGGTACCAAGGACATCAATGAAACGCAAGTTCCCACAAATAGTTTATTTTTCACTATTCTTATAATTTTACAATAGAGCAGATTGATTAATTTTAATCTAATTTCGGACCAATTGTATAAAACTTTGTTTTTACTAAATAAAAAAATCTATAACTAGTATTATAAAGGTGTTCCCACACATCAGTTGTATAAAGTTATAAAATATTATGTAGCTCGAGAACATTTTATAACAGTGTGTAATATTTTGCTACAACATGTTGAGAATGTTATATGTTATAAACGCTCCCACACTGTTTCAACTATAACATAACATTCTGCAACCAACAGTTTGGGATCCACGCCCTTCTACTAACGTCCTGCTGTCGCTCGCATGATGTTATACAACAAAAGTTGTAACTTTTTATATCATGTTGTAATTAGTTGTATAGCATTTTGATGCCTGATGTTGTATAACATCACTAACAATTTATAACTTAGACAATAACATTGTTGCAACTTTCTCTAACGTTATATAACTGCTGTGTGGGAGCACCTTAACTTATACCTTTGGGTACATTAGTTTTTGGTGAAATTACTCTAAGCTTACTCGCTAAGCATGCAAGGTAATTTGTATGCTTCAGTTATAATGTTTTTAAATATAATTAAATTAAAAATAATTTGTATCCGTTTCTATAACTACACGAGCCTATAAAGGTCATAATTATTTCTTAGTATTTGTATATTTTTTCAGATATTTGGAGGTATGAAAAATATTTTACCACATCGATTAGGTACTTTTAACAAATTGTTTTTTAATAATAATTATGAAACCAGACAACCAAAAAAATCCAATAATCGGTTAAGTTTTTTAAAATAAGTTATACAAATGCAAAAAGCTCCTGTCGTGAAAAAGAAGCAAATTCAAATTGAAACAATTATTCTATTAGATGAGCTTAGTTATTGTTCTAGAACTTTGAAGACGTTCATTGTTTCCCATAAAAAATCCCGATTGTAAATTACTTGATAAGTAGGTACATCTCGCTACAAAACCACTACTAATAATCCCTATTTAATATTATATGAATTAAAAATACACAAATGTAGTACTTTTCTATGAAAAAAATCGCGGGACTACTAGTTTGACTTGAAAATCTACCACCAATAATTTCAATAATTAGGTATTTTGACAAGTCATACAATGTCAACCTCAAAAATATGACAGTGTTACGACATATCTCTTTATATATTTATCAATATATATATACTACAACATATACAATATATTTGAAAAGTGCTGCCTCTTGACATCTGTCGAAATTATTGCTGCTCCATTGTAAATTTTATAATAATAT
Source organism: Hipparchia sbordonii (assembly GCA_038048805.1). Classification (NCBI taxonomy): domain Eukaryota; kingdom Metazoa; phylum Arthropoda; class Insecta; order Lepidoptera; family Nymphalidae; genus Hipparchia; species Hipparchia sbordonii. Next base: position 7,156,690 of record CM076102.1, read on the forward strand.
GATACCGCTCGTTAGGTAACTTCGTTATCGATTGTATATTTACAGTTCATATACAGACAAATAATTGTCGATTACTAGATAATAATATATTAAATAGGTATTACTATTATTACTTTTATTAAAATTGGCGTTTCATTTACAATATTATTTCCTATTTATATATTATAACATAATAATAAATAATTAGGTATTACAATAGGTACTTTGTCTGATATAAATATCTATTGATAACATTAAAATGGTTATTTTATGTATGATTTTATAACACAAACAACTTAATTATTAGGTACCATAAAATTTTATATGCATATTAGTAATATGACGTACAAGTAATATGCTTTAAAATTTCATAAGGGGACATATTATGGGATAGAATAATACGAGAGAATTATATTTTGCTTTGTAATTTGTATTAAGTTTAAAACACAGTCTTTAAAACACATTTTGTTTATGTATTCATTCAGAAAACTATCAAGGCAACATTGAGTAGAAGTTATTTTAATTATTTAAATTTTAATCTCATACAATTACCATAAAGTACCTAAGCCTATTGGACTAATCCAATAGCAATTATCAAGATTGCTTCCTTCGGAGGTGAAAACTTCTTTAGGCGCGTTAAAAGATTTTTGGTAGGGAAAAATTTTATTCTTCGCTTCGCGTCACCGACATGTGGCTAAATAGGTATGTCATTATTTTATGCCTGTCGGCGTTCCCCATGACTGCCCATGTTTCTTTTAACGAGTTTGGATTTACCTTTTGACGAAGTGTTACCTCCATAAAACATAAAGTTAAAAATTTATTTTCATGCTCTATCTAAACAATATCACCGTATAAAAAAATTACATCTCCCTAAATTTTCACTTTAAAAATCACTGTTTTACGATTTTTAATTAATTTAATACTGATACATAATTATTAATACATAATAACTACACCTACTTAAATATGTCATCAAAGAATGTTTCATTTGAATTATGATTTTTTGGAGATTCCTGTAAAGGCAAGGCGAGCCTAAACTGCCTATAAACTCTTGACAATAAAAGCTGTAAATTATAAAAGATGCAACGAAAAACAGTTATTACTGCCAGTTTAGTTTTTATAACAAATAATTAAATAAAAGAGAATTCTAACAAAATCCATTTTTAATAGTTATCCGCCACATTTTATATTTTGCTAAAATATTCTTTCGTTAAAATCCATCTAGGTTCTATTTAATATTTCACGTTTTTATCTACTTATTTATAACCTACTCTATATTATATTATTTCAATAACTAAATATAGAGTGAAATGCATAAGACTTTAAATATCACTAGATGAATCACATCCAATAGAACTACATTATTAAAAATAATATTATAATAACATTAAACCAACAGGTAAATAATTTGTTATTTAGTTTGGTCCAAAATCTAGTTAAATTTTTTGCAAAGTAAATCAATAATTTTCATGTAAAGAAATAAAAGATGTAAAAACGGAATATATTTCAGGAGACATTGAAAAAATTAGTAAATCTGGTAATTCAAAAATAAGACCTCAATATAAGTTTATATTAAAATGGTAAGTTACTTTTGAGTAATAAGTTAAAGAATTAAATGACCTACAGCATTTAAAATTTAGACTAATAAATAATATTACTATTATGTTGCTATTAACAATTATTATAAATTCTCAAATAAATAAAGCAGGTTATAAACTTTTGCATGAATTCATAACAATTGAATGCAAGTCCCATCTCGTTTGTAATAGTATAAAGTTCTAAAATTACAATATGGGCAACGTAATTTAGTGCGTGCTTATAGGTACTGAAAAGTGGTTTCAACGATATCATATCCAAAATATTTTCTATAAAATAAGGCATAGTAATATAAGCTATTCAGAAAATATTGCTTGTTTTTACTTTATTCTAAATATAGGACTAAATAAAATATATTTAACGATTATAAGCGTGAATTATATTTAAACCTTTTTTAGGCTAAGTATTCAGTTTGTAGATTATTTTTGTAAAAATATAATGATTTTATTAAAAGAAAATATCCAAGACAGGTTTCATTTCGACATCTGTAATGTGAAAAATATTTTAGAAAAGGCAAGGGATTACATTTCAAAATTTATATTCCTTATTTTTTTAAATATCATTTTGTATTAAATGCTCCCTATTTATAATATTTTCTGAATAACATGCATATGCTTAATAAGACAGTAGGTATACATATAAATAGAGGAAAACTCTAAACTAAAATCTAGGGTGCAAGTCTAAGGTAAAATCGTGTATTACTTAGGTACCTATCTAGTGATTTTTTGGCAGTATTGTTTGCTATTTTGTAATCATAGATTTTATGATTTTGTCTCAATCATTTACTTTAAACGCCTTCCACTCCCTATTATTTATACATTGAAGAACGAAAATTGACTTTATGCTTTTAGTATGTTATTTCAATATTATTCTGACGATAATCGATAATCATTATCTAATTAATTCTTGCTTACAAAATATGGAGCTCCTTTATTTTATTATAACCCAAACTGAGACGTTACTATCCACCGCTTTTTTACATTTTTAAGTGACTAATTCGCTCAAAATGAGTTCTATCCAAGCAATAGATTTAATATTTAGATAATATATTAGTGACACGTAGTTATATTATATTACTAATCTAGCAGGATAGCTCGAAAAGTATGTAATTAATAAGTAATACTAGCTGATAATCTCAATGATATTGCTTTCGTCCAAAACCTATTACATTTCAACACCATGCTGTAGTTCAGAAATATAATGTAGGTACTCTTATATCATTATAGTTGTGACTTATATTATTATCATGTTCGTCTCAACTTGAGTAGGTATACAATTATTTTCAATTATTTCATTTTATTATAAGTTTTAAGAGTAAGCTACTATATTTAATATAGAAACTACTACATGAAAAGAAATGATCTATCGGCGTCTAGACTAATAATAGAATAAAGCACTTTAAATCTGGTCATATCTATAATTATAATTATCAACACTTAAAAATAAATAAATGAGTTGATTTCATACCTCTTATAACTAACAATCGTTTCTTATATCGACTTGTGGACGTAAAAATCTCAAAATTCATTTTTTTCGTACCTCTTAATTTGTTTGACGCGAATTTTAATTATAAGAAACGATGATACTTAAGCCTCTAAAATACAATAATAACAAGACACTCAAATGAACACTGGTTTTCAGTAATGCCAGCTAAATCCACATCAAACAATGTTAAAAGGTACCTCTCACCTTTTACGAAAAATTTCTTGAAAAAATCTTCTTCCTATTGCATCCTACCCGAGCCCTCAACAGCTATGAGGAATATGAAGTGATTTTTCTACTAAGAATTTCCTTTCCAGATAAAAATTTAGTGAATCCGTTCATCCTGGATCTTGTTTTGGATCTAAACATGCTCTTCTCTCTCGTAATGCTGTTAATAAGGCTTCTTTAACTTCTCGTTCTGAGCTTCGCCATAACCTAATAAGTTCTTCCTCTGACAGTTGAGATAATTCTGATCGTGCTCCTGGTGGAGACATTCTTGAATATGGTGGAGCAGACGGACTATCAGCTTCTTGTGAAACCATTATCTCTATACTGGCTCGATGACTTGGCGGATCTACAGATAAATAGTTTGGCGATGATTCTGATACGTCTTGATAAGATCTAGTGGAGGAACCTTCTGGTCTCCTTACCATAGGAGACGGTGTTCGGAGTCTAGTGTTGATATCAGGAGGAGAGTTTGTCAAGAAACTGACATCCCGACTTAATCGTCTGCCAATATTCAAACTGGTCTTCTCATATATGGATGCAGAATCTGAACCTAACACTGAATCAGTACTGAATCGACGAACATTGAGTCCAGCAAGACTACATCTTTTTCTTCGACTTCTAGGGGAACGAAGTTGGCGGGGTGATCTATTTTGTCGTGGAGATCGACTAGAAACTTCAGGTGATGGTGATAGAAATTTCGACTCTGTAATTTCTTCAGATACTTCCGATATTTCAACCGCAACGTTTTCTTTTATTGCATCCAACGAGTGGTCACGACCACGTTGCTGAACCCTGCAAAATCGTCATTAACATTTATAATGAACATAATCAGCCTAGCAAGATAAGACGTATTTTCTTTTCAAGAACAATTTTTTTAAGTAGAATATAACATTTACCTCCTGATTTCTTGTATCATCTCAAAGAATTGCGCTTTACTCTTTCTTCTTCTGCGTTGTTCGTGTTCCTTCTGAAACAAGTGCATTTCCTATCGTAATCTGATAAGAATAAGATTTTTATTCATAAGTCGTAAATTAATGAATCTTACCCTTTTTACACTCTTTTGGAATAACGAAGTGAAATGACCTTGACGAATAGTGTTCACCAGTTCCCTTGCCGCGTGGTGAGGAGACACTAGTTCCACACAGTTGATAAATCTGTATAGTTTCTGCAACAAATGAAATAATAAAGTCTTAATTCGGAGAAAATGAGAGTCAGAGGTTATCAACTACTCTTATCTTGCAAATGAAGAGGTCGTCGGAGTTAAAAGCCGCGGTTCTCCACTTCTTGCTTGACATGTGCAAATTCGCTTAACTCGGTCATTAATCAGTAAAACTAAGTACTTACCTGACTAAAAAACATAATATTTCTGCTTCTCCAAATCGTCCCTTTTGGCTGATGACGCAAAACGGGAAGTGTGTATTTGTAAAAGAGGTGTTCCAAAACCAATATCAGACATCCAACGATCATCCCCACTCCTAGAAGAATAAAAACGCCCGCTACTGCTGCAACACCTAAACAGAGAATAAATTTTATGTTAATTATCTATTAGAGGTTGATTGAGGCAGTGTCTCGAACGCTGAGTCGAGACGCTGTCTCTACCAGTCACGTCATGGTGCAAATTTCAGCAAGCCATAATATCTTATCAACCGATATACGTTGAGGTCCGTACGAAAAACTTGGGCAAAGTCCACCTGGACTTTGAACCCAAGGCGAGTCGCTGGCAGCCACTGGATATAGAAGGCACAAGATCATCTTCAATGGTGATCGTTGCGAGACTTATAATAATATTTGTTCATCTAACAGTGGATATCGGTTCGTACAATGACAACAACAATATTTAGCTGTGAGCATTAAAGAAGATTTAGTGTGAACTGAACGTTTGATGAATCCATAAATATAACTTCTTAATTATAGATGAATTGAAGTATTCAAGGCCTTTTTTATACACATAATTAATCTGTGCTTTTCACCAACATGTCCGAAGTCCAAGAGAATAAAATCACTTGGTGTCCGAAGTGATTATATTTTTTTGACCATGTCCATGTAAAAATAATTGATGAATCAATTTTAAATTTTAATTTTACTACTCGATCTAACAACTGTCAAAACGTCAACATGTCGTTATTCGTCGGTTAAAAACTTGACGGTGGTAAAATTATATACTACTTTTTGGAACAGTAGCACAAAGAATAACTTAACAGTTTAATTTTGAATTAACTTAGTAAGGTTCCAATGAAAAGGAAAATGCAAAAGGCGTTCTTTGATAAAATAGGTTTAATGTCGCGATTAACGGTACTGAAACAAATCGCATTTGTTATCTAATGGGGTGTAGGTAGTATCCATTACGCGACCTGCTGATTTATTGTACTCACATACAGCGGTGAAATTAACTGTTCCTGATAAAGTGAATTATACTGGAAGCGATTTGACAAATTCCTACCGCTATTACATTAATCCGAAAATGTGTTTGTTAATTTGTCCCTCAATCATACAACACGTGATATTTTACTTTGGTATACAAAGTTGAGAATCTGGAAAATGGTAAAGGCTACATTTTATCCCAGAAAAATAGAAATATTCTTGCGGGATTTTTAAAATTAACTCCATCAACTGGCTAAACCCCGCAAAAATAACGTCTATCCTTTATTCCGTTGCTTCGTGATTGAAGTATAAATCGACAAACAAACACACTTGCAATACTAGACGATGCCCGCGACTTCGTACGCGTGGATAAAGGTTTTTTGATTCCCGCGGGAACTCTGTAATTTTCCGGGATAAAAAGTAGCCTATGTTTTAATCCTGGGTATGAGCTATCTCCATTTCAAATTTCAGCCAAATCGGTTCATTCGTTGTGGCGTGAAGAAGTAACAAACATACACACACACACACATACACATACAAACTTTCGGCTTTATAATATTAGTGTGATTATACCTGCGAGTACTTACTACTAAGTAAGGAATCGTTACTAATGAGTTAGATTCACGTAGCTATAAAAAAGTGATAAAATCACCGCAGCACCTCTTGGTGCTGATTAGTAACTCTGACCTATTTCAGGTAACACCTTTTATAAGCGTGATCGATCAGCGCTTCATATTACTGCATTTTCATATTACTTTATTTGGGATGTTTTGAATAACCTGATTTTTAATATGCATATCACGACTCAAAGGTATTTTAATTTATGCGATGACAGGACAGCCCTTGACTACGATCTAACCTGATGGTAAGTGGTAATGCAATCTAAGATGGTAGTCGGATAACTTGGAAGGGGTTTTGCAATGGGCATTTAGCCTATATACTTAATGGCTTTCTACTTTCTATACGTGCTTAACGGTAGGGTGGTAATTATTAGCCTCTTAAGACTCGACCAGAGACAATAATTATTATAAATTACTATATTGCCCCTGTCGGGAATTGAACCAAAATTTTCCACGCATAAGACAATAGTGCTCACCATTACGCCAGGTCTTCGTAATATATTAAATATACATTATAGTTAATAGTTAATTGGTTTTAATATTCAAGCGCAATTAGTGTACGGATATTATTGTATTAGTATGTAGATAGTACAACCCAAGCTTAAGTATAGGGATGTGTGTAGATTCTATCGACAAAGCAAGAGCTCTGCTCAGCCCCTAAGTACTTCCAAAAAAAGAAAAAAGAATAAAAGGAGATAAACCTGCCGTCATTCAATTTATATTCGCAATTTGTGATACCATCAAAAGTTTCCGTAACACAAAGCTGTTTTTGACAAAAATAACAAATGAGTCCGTCGATTATGTAGATTAGGTGTTACTGAATAAGCTAGAAATTGAATTTTAAAAACGTGATGATAAATAGACAAATAAAACAATCTTATTCACCCAAGTAGAATGAATCATAAGAAGACTCAGGGTCGCTCAGTGGGCGACGGAGAGAGCTTTGCTAAATTAGGCAGACCAGAGACACCGACATAGCTCATTGAGTCGCGAAACTGAAGTGGGAAATACAGTTCGAAGAGTTGATGGTCGTTGGGGCCCCAAGGCGCTACTGGCAACCTCACACCGGAAAGCACAGTATTGGCAGAATCCCATTAGTTGAACCGTTGACAACAAATGAGTCGCAGGGAGCCGCAAGTCGTGCAAGACCAAACCAGGTGGAAGTTTGTGCAAGTGAACTATGTACAGCTGTGGACCGATAGGCTGATAAAGAAGAAGAAAACGCGGAGGCCTCGCTTAATTTGGTCAATAAAAATGAAAATAGCCAACAGGTGGTTACATTTGAAAACATAAATAATTATTAATTATTTAAAAATCGAAAAACACAGGCAGTAGTCTCGAAATTGGACTGAAACAAAAACTTTGTTCATAAAATACAATGTGCAGCTAAAGCAAACATGTTATCTACTATTTGTAATTACGCTATACAAGCAACGCAATATGGTTGCAGTTAACAGGATCGAAGTCTCATATTGAGGGTTAAATTGTTTGTCCAACGATTCCTGTCAAATGGTCCATGCGATTGTGAGCGTTAACTCTTTAACGTGTATCGTTCTAACTGAGAGTAAATTCAATAATCCCATGAAATACACTTGTAAGCAAACAAATTAAAACAGTACACTTATTATTTATAGTTCTTGTAATTCACGAGAGCGCGTGAGCTTTGTTTGTGGTAACGTCGTGTACATGCACATTGTGTAAGTGTGCATGCCTGTCAGTAGCCTAGTTGGTGGTCAGGCGCGAGCAAGCTCTCGCTCACACTTATACAGATACGACACGCACACAACTATGAGCCACGCGCCCTCATGAGTTGAAAGAAATACCCGACTACGGCACAGCTGAAAGGAATGGTTACGATTTTAGCTGTCTATGTATTATGTAAATATTTACCGTAGCACTTATAAACTGCTGAGCCGATTTTGATTACTGAGTTGTCAACCGATTCTTTATTATGGTTCGGGTGGCATAGGCTCTACATTTCAAACGAACAAAATCAATAACAGATGCTGCAATTTTCCGTATTCGGTTTGACAATTTTTTCATAAAAAATGGCGCAAAATACAGATTGCAAACAGATTTTAACGCCAAAACAATTTTGAAATAAGAAGTCCCGAGTGTGGTTTTAGACTTAAGCACCCTCGTGCCGTCTCATTTTTTCAACGATAAATTCCATGTTTAATCTTTTAGGTCGGCTGCTAGTAATGCTGCCTTCCCTTCACCCCAGAGGGGTTGGATTAACGCGAGGGTGGCGATAAATTCTAATGAAATTTCCGCCTGTAACGTAGCATCTGACTATGTTGATATAAATAGCATAATCAAAAACAGCATGCAATTTGAGTGTAGCATCTGACAGGGATTATCTCTCCCACGTTATAAACCGATAGCCTGTCAAATATTATGCCTTTAGTAGGGAATTTAAAAAATGTTGCTCTCAAGTTTTCAAAGTTGTTTGAAGTTTGCCAATCCGCAATTAGCCAGGGTGGTAGACGAAGGCCTAAATCCTTTTCATTCGAGAGAAGACCTGTACCCTGCAATGGGTTGAGATGTATGAAAAAAAAAAATATTAAATACTTTTGAGACGAAATACATAGAAACCAAATAAAGACGACCTTTATAGCGCAGTGGTGTACGCCATTGTCTTATAAGTCTCAGGTTCGATTCCCCGTTGTTGAAATTATAAATTCCCAAATTGCCCCTTATTCGGGAATTTATAATTTCTTAATTATCTCTTGTCTGGACGTATAAATATTTCATCTGTACAAAAAGAGAATCGTAGTTTGATTGAAGGGCGCTGCTGTGGCTAATTTCCTTCTAGCCCAGTCATATTAGGTAAAAAAAGGGGTCAACCTCGGAATGAAAGATAATAAGCTGCAAATTGGTATGAACCTTTGTTTTGTCATTCTAAATGTTGTCTCAAAAGTCACAATCGTTATCGTGTCCGCGTCTCAAGATATTCAAGGTCAAAGGTCACAAAAATCGGTTTTTCGCGAATATCTGGCTTCCTATCAGTTAAATGAGATTTGCATTTATTATAAAAGTTGTAGGCTATAAAATTCCCTACAACTTTTGTTTAAACTTTTTTTTCATACGACCAACCGTTTTGAAGGTAGAGCGCGAAGAGTGCACATCGTACAGTCATATACGGCCTAATGCAAGGTCAAGCGTGAGTTATGGTTATCAGTACGTTATAAAGTCAATTATTTACTTGGAAATTATAATTATTAAACAATGCCTATTATTTATGTACTAACTATTAATTATTTATATTTAATTAAAGTAAGTAACTTGATTATTTATATATAATTATTCATATTTAACTATTTAAGTATAAAATATTATTAATTCTCCAAAATCTGAGGACAACATTGATCATTTCCGCTACACGCAATTCATCAAATTTACAAAACTAAATAAACCTGTACAACTGTCAACACTTCCACCAACAAGTGTAGCAGCTCATCAACACATAAAACGTGTCTACTACCAGATTCAAACGTGGTTAGGGAAGGACTTAGAACCTCAAGAATGGGGCTGGATGCTTGAAAATGAAATCCTGGAGCCCATACGAACGTTATTACCTCCAGCACCAGCCGAACTACTAAACGTAATATTTTGCAATTGCAAAAATGGTTGTGGTTCCCGCTGTGGATGCAGAAAATCAGGGCTACAATGTTCTTTAGCTTGCGGCCAGTGCAACGGACAAGCTTGCCTCAACGCTTCACTGTATCCAAGTAATCCCGATGAAGAAAATACATATGATCCCGATATTCTGGAAGGTTTGGAGATGAACATGACAGATAATGAGGATGATGACAATGAATCGAACATTTTTGAGCGACAAGAAGAAGAAGACGACGAACAAGAAGAAGATAATTAGCTTCCATTTCCAATTTCATTACAATTAAAATCAACAAAGATACTTTTGATATTTGAACTCACATTTTGATAAATGTATATTATGCCGTATTTAATAATAAATAAAAATATGTGTAAAATATATACTCTTACTATCATTTTAACTTAAAATAAAACTAAAATATATAATCCAGAATTAATAATAGTTTATACTTAAATAGTTAAATATGAATAATTATATATAAATAATCAAGTTACTTACTTTAATTAAATATAAATAATTAATAGTTAGTACATAAATAATAGGCATTGTTTAATAATTATAATTTCCAAGTAAATAATTGACTTTATAACGTACTGATAACCATAACTCACGCTTGACCTTGCATTAGGCCGTATATGACTGTACGATGTGCACTCTTCGCGCTCTACCTTCAAAACGGTTGGTCGTATGAAAAAAAAGTTTAAACAAAAGTTGTAGGGAATTTTATAGCCTACAACTTTTATAATAAATTCAAATCTCATTTAACCGATAGGAAGCCAGATATTCGCGAAAAACCGATTTTTGTGACCTTTGACCTTGAATATCTTGAGACGCGGACACGATAACGATTGTGACTTTTGAGACAACATTTAGAATGGCAAAACAAAGGTTCATACCAATTTGCATCTTATTATCTTTCATTCCGAGGTGAAAGCCCTAATATGACTGGGCTATTCTTTGTTTAGCACGCATTGAAATAGTCACACAATAGTATAGGGTAACAAAAACATTAGTTCATTGTTTGGCCACGACGGTTCTCTGTTTGAACACTAACTTTGACTCTACTAAAATTTTAGTTTTAAAGAATCTCTAATAAAAAATTCTTTTCAAAAAACCGACTTCAAACGCCACTACAAAGTATAAAAATAATTTTATTTTGTACACGTTTGTTGAAGTCGGGCGGCTTAAATAGAAACGATGAAACCGATACGCGATGCTCACCCGATTTCAATAAGCGTGTCTCTTATATGCCACCATAAGGTAAGCGTCGCGCATCGATTTCATCATTTCTAGTTAAGTCCGCCCGACTTCAACAAACGTGTACAAAATAAAATTATTTTTATACTTTGTAGTGGCGTTTGAAGTCGGTTTTTTGAAAAGAATTTTTATTTTAAGCTTTTTAGTGTAGCTTGTTCCTGCTCTCTTTCTCCCCTCCCTCCAACACTACGGTACTGAAGTAGTTTATACTTGGTACCTACAGTACCTACTTATTAACAACACACAATTTCTAAAGAGCTGGGACCAGGAGGTCCATGATGTAGTCCACGCTTGGTACCAACAATATCAACTCGAAAGCGACAGTTCGTAATCCCTCTAACCCTGCAGCATCAGGATTCAGGAGCTAGAACATTGAATTTTATATGTAGTATATGCTTGGTACCAACAATATCAATTCGTAAGCGACAGTTCCTAAATCCTCACAGATTATGTAGGTAGGCAGCATCAGTATTGAAGAGCTAGGACCGTGAGCTCCACGATGTAGCCTATGCTTAATACTAACAATATCAATTCGCAAGCGAAAGTCCCTAAATCCTCACAGTTTAGGTAGGCAGTACCCTGCAGCATCAGGAGTGAAGAGCTAGGACCTTGAGCTCCACGATGTAGACTATGCTTAATACCAATAATATCAATTCGCAAGCGAAAGTTCCTAAAGCCTCATAGTTTACGTGGGCAGTACCCTGCAGCATCAGGATTGAGGAGTAGGACCTGAAGCTCTAAGGTCTAGTATATGCTTAGGCCAAGTATACCAATTCGTAAATGACAGTTCCTAAAACCCCATAATTTAGGGGGAAAGTACCTCTGCAGCATCAGGCTTGAAGAGTTGAAGGTAAAAATTTTTATGGGACCATTTCGCGAGCTTCTTCTGTCGATTAAAAAAAAAATCGCGTGAATCGGTCCAGAAACCCCGGAGTAATCGGTGGGCATACATAGAATAAAAAAAAAATATACCGGCCGAATAACCTCCTCCTTTTTGGAAGTCGGTTAAAAATTTAGTTTTAAAGAAAGATATTATAAGGATCTCAGAGGTTCTAGAATGTATTCTTACCGAGAGGTTTTGGTTGAATTCCGTAATCCGGGCTTAGCTTGAAGCACGGCAGAGCCCCATACCACTTTTCCGTGAGAATATCCATGTACCCGTTTGAGGAATACTTTGCTATCACAGCTGATATGCTATCCTGGAAATGTGAAACTATTTACTAATACTGTTGACTAAATTCCTTATCAGCACAATTTTTTTAATACGTTTGAACATTGATTTTCCGTATTATTTTTTCTGTTTAATTTGACCGTTTAACAGAAACAACCTTGTTTATCTGAAAATCTTTTAAGTTGGACTACAGACTACATAATAGTACAGGCACAGATTTTAGAGTATAAGTACAGGTATAAACTGAGCGTCAGTAAATTGACCACTCTCATCACAATGTCGGAATCTTTAGTGTATTTTAAAAAAAATTGTAAAATTTTTCGTAGTCGACAAGAGTCTTTGAATTTCTATGACAGTCAATCATAACACAATCAATATTATATATTAAAAATCTTAATATAATTATAATATTGTTTATTATAATTATGTGATCATTGACCAACCTACATTTTACCAAGGATCTTATCTATCGTCTGAATTCTATATTAATTTCATTAACTCGATCAACATTTTGTACGAAAACCTACAGTGCAGAACGATTATGAGTTCAAATCAAAACATTTATTTGCATGATTTGTTGCTTCCTACGACAAACAAATTAGTCGTAGGAACCAGAAAATGCAGCACTAATACTAATTTAATAATAAAGCATTTAAATTCACATCACGTCCGCGCCATTCCTTTCTGTTAACAAAGCTCTGTGCAAGCGGTATTTCATAGCAAGTTATCATAGAGAACGAAAATAAAAGTACTGCTTGTTGATTTATGTCACTGGCACTAGAGGGAGCCGGCGGCAGTTTTATCTTCGTTTATAGACATAAGTGATTTAGTATAAGTACATAATCGAGATAGATAGATAGGAAATTCTTTACTGCTGTACAAATAGCGCTCTCCTCCTGAGAATATTATCGTTATATAGTGAGTTGCTTTTTAAAAACGGAGAAAAACAACCTATTCCTGGTTGCCTGGTAGATTGCTTGTTAGCAATAAGGCCGCCTTTGCATGCGTAGTTTTAAGACGTATTCGATTTTGTTTCTTTTTTGTGTGCAATAAAGTTTTTATCTATCTATCTATTCGTGATAAAGCATGAGAGCTTTTTTTATGATCATTGAAATCATCAAAGCTTGTGCATCGCTTATAATGTTTTCTGCTACGAAATACTATCGCCCTACAATATTTGCCAAGCAAACTTGTGTGTACCTATTTCTTTTTTTATTCGATGACAAGATAGTACTTGACTGCAATCTCACCTGATGGTAAGTAACGATACACTCTAAGATGGTAGCAGGCTAACTTGGAAGGGGTATGGCCGTGTTCTCAAACCCCTAATCGGTTTCTACACGCCATCGTGCCGTGACGCAAAATCGCTTGACGGCACGTCTTTGACGGTAGGATGGTAACTAGCCACGGCTTAAGCCTCCCACCAGACCAGACCAGAGACAATTTAGAAATTATGAATTCCCAAATTGCCCCCGCCGGGAATCGAACCCGAGACCTCCCAGTTATAAGACCACAGCATTCACCACTGCAGCAGGGAAGTCGTCAAGCTATTTAACAAAATCCAGATAACATGACGTAGAAAGAAACGATATAACCAAGATGTACAGGCCACACGACACTTAGCTATCGATCACACCATTAGGATGTTTCTGCACCATCCATCAATCTTTACGCGCTAAGATCCGCAGTCATTCCGCTGTCACTGGGGCCTATCTACGACCTCCCTCATCTACTTAAATGTAGGTAGGCTCCGCTAATATGAAGCCGTTACTCAGTACGGTCATTAGTATGTACCAACAAGATAATGAAGTAGGTACTCGTATATACCTACAGGGTGTTATCTTAATAGGGGTCTAGGAGACCATTAAGTATAGAGGAATTTATATAATTTTTATTATACAATTATAGTATTATTTAGAGAAAAAGTGCGAGTTTGATTTCTGATGAGTGGTTTTTAATTTTTTTATGCCTATTAGCATCGTCATGGTTGCTTAGACCAAATCCTTCTATTTTCTTCTTTGTAGTGTAAATAATTGTTGTCTTACTGAGCACTCTTAATAACATCCTATATAGGTATTATATACAGTGAATATTATATTAATAGTATATATCTATGGTATATATTATATTATCTGAAAGACGTAGCACCTGTAGTATCCTTTAGTTACCATTAGTCACGATGGATGAATAAAATAAAATATAGAACGATTTTTTTTCAAAGGTTTACCTTTAAAGGGAATCCTTTTGACATGCCGATAGCGTAGGTATCCTTTGTAAGGGCGTGATCTCCCACTCGCTGGAGTTTACAGCCGTGGTCAGTGGCCCGATAGTAGTCTAAAACAGTAGTGTCGGCAATCAGTAGGTCCAAAGTTCCATTCCTATAATTTGAATCATTATTTAATATCTAATTGTATAAACACTTGGTTAAAAATTAAAGTGTTGGGTACTGTCAATCAATATAAATTCTTCTAATACTTAGTTTGACGTTATGACAGGTTGCCAATACAAAATTGTCAAAATGTCGACTTTATTCGTTGGTTAAAGTTTACTTATCGATGGTGAAAATGGCCCTTTGTGAGCGTTAAAGTACGCGCAACTTTAGATACTCTCAAATATTGAAGCGAAGCGTGTTATTAAATGATAAGTATCCAGACCTAAGTCGTTGGATTCCTTCTTCAATGTCTTGAAGGGCATAACGACGCATTTGTTGCGCCAGCTGAGGATTATTCCGCCGAACGTAATATTCCGCTACCGACGATCGTGGTGTCCCTACTCGCAAAGACAGCCACTGAAATTTATGAAACTTTGTTACTAATTACAACGTTATACTAATTGAATCTAAGGTAGATAACTTTTGGTACATACATTGCTTCTCCCTTGGTAGTCGTCGACAGCATTGTGAAAAAACAATCCAGCTATGAGAGCAGCGATATTGGCAGTGTAACTGGCGACAAATATCACAGAAAATCCACCCCATACGTTTATGAGAAACTTATTAGGCCAACTCTTAGGTGCTTTGAATGCCACTAAATGTCCACATAGTAAACCCCACATTACCCATAGAGCACTAGATATACTGAAATTTTTTGATCTTTGTCGACCCCATGGATTTAAGCCAAATGGAGATAACCATTCGTATATTGCTACAGCAATAGCAGTTACATTGAGAGAAGTGAATATAGCAATCCACAATTCAGGTGAAAATGGTAATAAAAACGCCAATAGGGGTATGTCTGGTCTCTGATTTGGGGCTGCCAATATCGATATGCCGCTAAAAAAATAAGGTTGACTGAAATCAATTACTTCAGCTCGTGCGGCTGATACGCTAAGTGCCGCAAATGACATATGAGCGGCCCCAGAAACTAAATCTCCAATAATACCGTCCCATTTTTCGAGATTTTCATGTGGGTCATCTTCAAACGTATACAGGTTGTTATTTTTATCTTTCCCTAGCCTTCCATAACCGTTTTGATACCGTAAAAAGTAACTTTCCTGGTTCGTCCAAAAATCTTTATCGATATCCTTATCTTCGTTATACCTTCGATATGGTTTAACTAATTTTCTAGCTCCATATAAGCCGTCCTCTACGATATATAAATGGAAATCAAATTCTAGTTCCTGTGCAATATTTTCTAATAAGTCCATAGCTAGACCGTAACAACAATGAGTAGCTATTTTCCAAAACGAATTTGGTTGAGGCGTTGGAAAAAAATAATCATCTACATCTGGACCATCTCTGTCTAAGTCATTGAAAGCAAGAGTGAGATTATCTCGATCAGATGTTTGTGGACGATGGCAAAGTAATCCTCTTAGGCATTGGCCATCTTCGTCGAGTTCACCTTCCATTACAAAAGGTGGAGCTAAGGCTGTGACTATACGAAAAATTGTGCGTGCACCAGATGACTGCCCATGAGCAACCAGGCGCCCTCCTGGCCATACAATCGTATGCAAACTGACACTGCGGCCTAAAACATAACCCACTTCTCTCCATACGTTTCTGCCTTCTGTGTCTGGTACTAAATTTAAAAATGAAAATTTTGCTGTTAGTGATCGTTCAGATCTTCCTACACTACCAGCTAATGCTGCTGCTGATGTTATTCGCATTTCTCTGAAAAAAAAAAAAAAAAATTATCAATACATTTATTTGTAAACTAATTTTCGCTACATAACACGAGTTGTTAACATTAGTTGGCAAAAAAAATTAGTATCTCTATTTGTATAAAATATATGTCTCTACTCGGTACTTTTAAGTCGTTCTACTTTATATTAAAAGGAGTTCTTTTAAGATAAAAGTCAGAGTTAATGGCGTACAGTACTAGATAGTAAAGTTGTCGCGGTAGCTTAGCTTTATTTTCACAAAAAGAGTGGTTAGCGGTTCCAAAGTCTAAATCCTCCTAAATCGTTTTGAATTTAGGTAATAGATAAAAAATGAGTATATATAGTAGTTTTTGGGTATCAATTTCATTTTGTTTGCCTGGAAGAGATTCCTATGTCACCATTAGGCTGCCAAACACTTAACCTAAATTATTCCGTTACTTTTCTGTACTATTTTTTTTATCACAATTAAGGCATCTAATAAGTGTGTTCTCGTCCGACCATTGCATAAAGAGATATCAATTTCTCCATCCATCGTCTATTAAGCCAGGTGCAACTATGAACAATACTTTCAAATGTAGATCAGCTAGCACACTCATTTGGTGAGCACTCTAGAAATACCTCCCGCTTATTGATTGCGTTTGCCTAGTTTTCATTTGCATTTTAATTTCTAACGCTATGCACTTTTTGCCACACATCACAAAAGCCGCAATTAAAATGGTAGGCGTCAATATATGAGTGCTTAGCGCACATAAAAACGGCTTTACTATTGACCTGACCTACATCGTCCGCTCCTATTTTGAGATGAACAAAAAGGAAAGTATCAGCTTTAAGACATGTCAATGAAAGGTCACTATTCCGCTGAATCAGCATGTTCAGTCTGGCTGTCGGCCAAAATTTGCTTCCGTAGTTCCATCGAATTTATGATAACATGATCGAGTTGGATGTTTCCCAATAATATACCTAGTAGGTTTTAAAAATACGTGTATGTTACCTAGCAAATTATTTAAAAAAATCCGACTGCGTTAAAAAATACCAAATGAAAATTCAAATACATTAATTAATAGTTTGTTTTCGGATGCCATATTTAAACTTTAAACCCCTTATCATATAAAAATTAACTCTATTTATTACATTGATTCTTTGTAAAGAATTTATCAATGTAAATAGAAATGTACCAGCTACATAAAGCAGAAATATAAAATTAGTAAGAATACATGTGAATGAGTTTCCGGGGCTATGTTCAATATAAGCGTTAGAAACTATTTCGTATTCATGTAATACACTCATAGTATAAAATGGAAAAGTCACAACTTGAAGCATCTTGTACTAGTATGAAGTGAATTGTGGTTGGTTTGCTTTTATAAAGAATACACTTGACTTATTATACCTACCTCTATTAGAAATGAGAGCCCCGAGAGTTGTAATAATAAATAAAAAAGGTTAACTTTCAAGTTATCTTATTATCGTAATTAACTTTTGGAAAAGCTCCTGTTTTGACCCGTTCATAAAATTCGAATTACGCAGTTTACCTTAACTTGAGAAAAGTAACACCAGAGCCTCAAATTATTGAAGTCGAAGCCAAAGTGAAAGCTAGTTTAAAACAAGCGAGAAAACTTTTGTCGAAAGTAATTTAACTGCCATTTCGGATAAAAGACTCAATTAGTTACATGTCACCGAGACATTAAACCCTGAACCGTACAAAAATGTTTCAATGCCGTCTAACGATAAAACCTTTTATCAACGAACCCTAACGCTTTTAGCTGAAAATATTGCGAGAATTTGAACACCATCGGAATTCAGATGAACATAAAATTTATTTGAAATATTTATGACCCAAATAAAATCATAATTCATTGGATATAAAAATTATTTTCTAATATTACACTGCAGGCGTATATACTCACGACTTTATACTTTTATTGATCTTCAAAAGAGAAAGAGTTATTCAATCGGAACAGCATTCCAAACTAGTTGCAGATTCACTTGCCAATTAAAAAGCACTTTGTAAAAGTTTGTATTTTGTAATAAAAAACTTTTCTACTATATTTTTCAAATAAAATAAGTTCCCGTGGGATATTTAAAAATCTAAAACCATGCGAAAGAAGTGGCAAGCAAAAGCTAGTGAATAATATTTTTCCAAAAATAAGTTTTTCATTCATATTAAGAGATTCAGTTACTTATTTTTATAAATAAAATTGGGCTCGTAACATGCTCTCTTCAGCGAATTCGCAGGTTTAACGTTTAAATAAATAAGTAGGTTTTCATTGAAGATGGTCCTTGCGAAGTGCTTTTTATTTTTTATTATGAATAAAATACGCCGACATAGTCGCAGTAATTTCATAGATTTAAATACGTATGGAACCTTATTTAATATTCATAATTCGACTTCCATATCCAACAATTACGTTCCACCAGCCGCATAGTAACTATTGTATGACGCTTTGCTCGGTAAATGTAACAGAGTTAAAGTTCTCTCCGGTACAAGCAACCCTTTTGCATATTTTATATAATGTGGGACGGGAAAACAAGTCTCATAATGTTTTGTGGTCGGACAAAACATGAAATCTGCAAGTTGGATATAATTTTATTGAAACTTGTTCATTTAACTAAGTTCTACGGTTTGTGTAGGTATGTACTTCAACCGAGCTTGAATAACAATAAGTGAATCTTTATCTTTACTATTATAACTGTGAAAGTGTGTTTGTTTAGCGGTTTGTTTGTATGTTCTTCTTCAAATTCCAATCTATCTCTATATCCATTAAAAATTGTTCAGCAGTTTATGCACAAAAGCGTAGCAAACTAAGAGACAAACAAACGCATTACGTATTTATAATTTATGCATTAGTTTGAAATTGGATTTTGGACTGAAAAATTCTTTTCTTTAGCACAAAATTTGAATCACCTTTCACAAAAACAGGCAAACTTCCTCTATTTTCTTCAAAAGTTACAAGGATGTAAATGCAGCGTCCACGAAGACGATTTTATAGTATAAAGCTGAGTTCAAACGACGTGTGGGATTACAGTTAATTCTATGGATACCTACATACAAGGTATAAGCTGAAATTTATGTAGAAATTTGAATATCACTAGGCGACTTGTTTGCTGGGGTTGCACACGATCAAGGCCTGCATGCATCACTTTCCAAACTGTACTTTACTTCTATGTTGGTTGTAGCTTACTTTACATAAAGCTAAAGTATATACAAAGTCTAATATGTTGAGAAAGCTGTTTATGAGCAGCCCGTATTTAGAGCAGATTGTAATAATCTAATATCCTTACTAGTATTATAAATGCGAAAGTGTGTTTGTTTGTTAGTTTGTCCTTGGGTTTATATATTTGCATGGGTATGGGCTTTTGTTAAGGACTTAGAAAATTATTTAGGCGACCTTTTATCCCAGAAAAGCAGAGGGTTCCTACGAGATTTTTAGAAACCTAACTCCACGTGGACGAAGTCGTGGTCAAAAGCTAGTTATTTATAATACTTTTTCATAATAATGTATATTTTTTCAAAATTAAATTGTAAACGTAATATTCATACCAAAGTTCCCTTTGCTCTTCACTACACAGTTTAAAATAAAGTCCTATGTACGCTTAAATCTTTAAAATTACGCTATGGATTTTGATGCGGTTTTTTTAATAGATAGAGTAATTGAAGAGGAAGATTTATATGTATAATAACATCCATTAACAGTGAATGACATAGGCTATATATTTTATACCCGTGCGAAGCCGGAGCGGGCCGCTAGTTTAAATATAAGAACATAATCCTTGTTTACACAGATATCTGACACTAACATGTGGCAACTAAACCCCGCCTTACATTCAAGTAAAATACGAGTAAAATATCAAAGAAACTTTTGAGATAAAAGCGTAAAAGAGGAATGAATCAAATAACAAAGAATTCAAGTTGTATTAAATCGCAAGCCATTTGAAACCGGCTTAATACTGTCTCTGATATAAACCGACCAACCTTTGCCTTTTAGATAGAGGGACGTAAAAGTAATCTCGAGCCGTTGTCGGACTCGCTAGTCAATTTGCTTTTATGATGATGCTCCACGCTTGTTCCATTCTATTCCCTAGTGTATATTGCCTTTGTTTTAAATGTGGCGGAACTTGGGAAAATAAGTTTCAACTGATGTTGATGAGCCATATCTTTTTCCTCTTCTTGAATAACGGATATACGTCCAATATTGAACTAAGGTCTCCTGCATGGACTTCCACAGGTCAGCAACACCTCGGTCCACTTAACGGAAGGTCTGCTTACACAGCGCTTCCCCGTGCGGGGTCGTCACTCCAAGGACTCGAGACCAACTCTTCGAACCATGCCCCTCCCATTCCCACTTCAATTTCGTGACTCGCTGAACTATGAGACGTCGTCGCGTATCGTAGTTTGTTTTTTGTAGTTTGTTGTTTGTATGCCTTTAGTTCACCTATGTATGTACGCATATCCTTATTTCTGATTTGAAGGATATTCTTAAAGGGATAAGGAATTCCGAAGGATCAAGGATACTCTGAGCATAGCTCTCACCATCGCCGCTGAGTGACCCTGAGCCTATGATGAGCCATGTACTTTGCTTAAAGAAATGTCTTGCTGCTTATATAAGATAAGAATCTGGAGAGCGCATCTTTGACAGACCCCTGCACTAGGTCGACTCATAATTTATCTGAACTTGGGTTCACTAGAGTCTAGATAGAGAGTAGATCTAGTAAATCAGTGAACCTTTTTTTAATATTATAAAAGAGTACTGCTTGACTTCGATCACACCACACAACGCATGGTGTAAAAATAAATTCTATTGAAGTATATTCTGGTACAAGATTATAACGTTGAGAAATGGTCTTTTTTCCAATTAGGCAACTATTTCCAATATGAAACGTCGTTTTGTATAAAAAATACCATTATAATAAAAAAACGTTGACACAAAAAAGATCCATCACGGCGAACGTAATCAGTCATGGCGGTATCCGACATCACATTTTCACGAAAATACCATGACTTATTATTGTAAGGTCATTAACTGGCTGCTTATCATAAAAAGTTTTGAAGATTGACATAGGAACTTTTAAACGTTAAATAATTGTATCGATTGATAACAAAATGGGTCAAGTTGATGAGATAGAATTTATAAGAAGTATGAGAATAGAAAAGAAGCTTATCGCAAATCAATAGACAAGTTGATGACGTGTGAATTTTACTATTCAATATTATGAGCTAAAAAAGAGCTGTAGCCTGGCTCAGCTGTAATTTGAATTTCGCAGTATTTTTTTTTTTTTAAATTTATTATTACCTTACGAATTCCATAGAAAAGTCGGAAGCAGCGTCACTAGGCTCATCCCAGCACGATGATGCCGCATCGCTAAAAAATTGTGCTTGCGCTGACCAAGCATCACAAGCTCTCAACACCCGACGTAGAGCACCCACCATGATCCGAACTGCGGCGCGGGCAAACGTATCATCTGTAACAGATGCAGGTGTAGAAAATCATGACAGTTTCCAAATGAGCAAATAACTATGAAAATAAAAATAAAATGAGTAATTGAAACACTAACGCTCTGCGCAAAAGGGTCACTAATACCAGATTCACATGACGCACCGACCAAAAGCTAGACGCGGATAGCATGTGGCATGTGGCATGGAATTGCAAACTATGTGAATTCATTGTCGTGAATTGGAGTGTGATGCAATGCAACAGAGATTCAGTAGCGAAATTTTTTGCTTTCGATAGTGGTTGCTAGCACACGTCTAGTAACATAATAATGTGAATTGCCTTTAAAATGCATGAGAAAGAGCAAGCTACGACTTGTCATTGGACGACGTATTAGCTGGGGCAAGTGACCCATTCGCACGGGCAATATTTTACGAAAACACTTACCAATTTTCATAGGCTGAGGGTATATTGCCAATAGCCCAATAGGCAGAGAATTGAATATAGTTGAAACATTACGTTTTACATTGCTTATCGGTTCATCGTCTTGGTTCAAAATTAGCCGATCTAAGCGATCCTCAATTTTATCTCTAATTTTATTCAACGTAGGAGTATGCACCGTGGGATTCATCATGAAATCACTAATATCACTTGAAAATAATAAGTTATCTTTTAAGTCTTCGTTATCCGTACTACTTACAATTCTTTCTTCCATTAAACTATCTTTGCTTTCATACAATTCATTTACACTTAAACTATTTACATATTTGTTAAAAGATTCATTTTTTAGTTTACTAGAACTAGTACGTCTACTATTATTTCTATCAAGAGAAGATTTATTTTCCTTCCCAATTGAATTGTTTTCGATTTTAGAAGTTTCAACGCCTTTGTTATTTACATTATAATTCCTTACATTTTGTTCACTAATATTCTGACTACGATTAAACAAACGACTAAAATTTACATATAATAATTTATTATTTATGTGCGTTTCAAATTTATTCATTTTTCTATCATTATTACGAAAATTATTTATCGAACTATTTTTCACAGAAGTTTGATTTTCTTTGCTAATATTTTTGTTGATAAACTGATTTAACTTTCTTGTTATATTAAGAAGATTTCCCTTCTCTATCGAATTATTGTCTGCATCATTTCGTTTCCTGCGCTCAAAGTCTTCGATATCATATTTTATTGCGTTATCCTTATTCCTAAAACTATTTAGGTCTTGATCATTCACTTCTGTAAAATGTGTGCGGTTGACGATATTATGGAAGACATCAAACTCGCTAGAAGCGTCAATCCATAGCCAGAAAAAATGTCCCTCGAGCATGTTTAGGCGTTTTGCTTCGTCCATTACATTTTTAGCATAATGTATGTCACAAATCAAAACAATGACACCCCGGGTTAACCTGGATACTTCAGCAAGGCGTCTGTAAAACAAAATTTATATTAGGTATTTCCTGATTAGAAATAAACACATGATTATTAAGTATACTCTATTTGTGGTTAACGAGTCATTTGTATCTTTTACACCAACTTGCTGTTATAGAATTACAAGATACAATTTTTTTAATGAATTATTTATCTATATACATAAATTCATAATAAAATTATTAAGTCGTATATATATCTGTGGCTTTTATAACAAGTCAAGACTCTACCACGTTAGATCCAAGTCAGATCCTTTTCAGGGCTCTGTATCTGTTTCAGTACCTACTAATGCTATAGAGTTGAAAGGAATAGTTTTAAATCATTTTCTTTTAAGCCGCACAGTTTTTGACTAATCATGAAAACTTTTATTTATCAGATATAAAATACCATTCACCCTAGTATCTCCGAAGTTTTGTAAGAAAAATAACGGCGTCTTCGGTGCGCTAATCTGACTTGTGCTGGCTGATTTTATTTATTTTTCAACAATAAAGGCCGCGAGATTAAGAGAGTTACCTGAAAAGAGCGCGGCGAGTATATTTCGATGGAAGCGAAAGCCATTTAGGATTAAGCGGTTGAGTGGTGAGAATTGAAGACAGATCCTTCCTCAGAGATAGCGTTGTGTATATATCCTCCTCAGCGAGCAAAGTAAATGTATGCCAATGTGTGTGCAGGAGGGTGGCTCTGCTGAATGAAACGTTCGCATATAGGGTTTGTTTTATTATACCAATGTGTCCCTTCTATATGAAATAAAATATTACTATAGGACAAGGTACACTGTTACGATTCTCTATCGTAAATGCAATAAATTTGGTCTAACTAAGGCTTTTGCTTTAGTAAGTATTATTATTAGTTTGCTTGCGGTTATCACCTTTGGCACAGTTCTTTTCCACATATTATAATATTTGAAGGTAACTTCAAAGCATGGAAGTTAGGTTAACGTAAATAAACATCTTTGCATAGGTATATGGTTCAAACTACATCGTTACATTCTATTGAGGACCACTGTTGATAAACGCAAGCTTAGGTTGCATATAAAAAGCGCCTTATAATTTTTTTTTGCAAATTTTTATAGTTACACAAGTTATAGTTCTTGCAATTCACGAGGGTGCGTGAGCTTTAGTTATGGTTATTAAGTTTTTGTGAATAATATAGGTACTTAACTAAGATTAAGACAAACCTGAGTGCGTGTAATGTTTCTCTTGCGGTTATCTCCAATCGTATCTCCAGAGGCAGCAATTCCTGAGGAAATATGAAAAGTTTTTACTGCAGGGACGCCATTATTAGTTCACGTCGCGTTGTAATCGTTCCCAAAGTGGATTATAAATGACCATCATTTCGCTGTGACGCGGTTAGAACCTTTGGTGGATGAAAAATATGAACGTAGAATATCTTATTACAGTTGAGAGAAATGCGATAAAATCCGCCCAAATTGCCAATGCACCCAAATAAGTCATATTATTTTCTTAGCCTTAAAATTGTCTGATCTCTTAATCGCTTTTTTAGCTTTCATTTTTAAGGATAAGACCGCCTTTTTGTACTGACATAATATATTTTGTTAAGTTTACTTTTTTCTGTTTGTGGTGCAATAGAGAATGAATAAAATTGTTTTACAAGTCAAAAGTTTCTAATTTCCTATTAAATACTTTAAGAGTTGGGCAGTTAAAGCGTAGTGATTATAACACTACGCTAATCTCATAAGGTGGAGCGACGACATCAGATGAGTTGGAAGAGGCCACTGGATACATGAGGCGCTAGGACACGAAATGGAAATCTATGCAAGAGATCTATGTCGGTTGATAAAGCTTAGATCAATTCCTTGCTCGAACTCGGCATGAGCAAGTATAAAAGATTATTTTTATATTCATCACGAATTTTTACATAAAGTATTTTCTCTACAGACAGGTTTATGTATGCATATTTATTATTATCACATATTTATTACGCCTTTTCATAGGAATTACTTGCTATTTTTGCCTACACTAGAATGAGGCGACTGTCAGAACAAAATCCAATAGCAATTTATTACATACAATAGCGAACTTATATACGTGTACGAAATCAGAAGCAATTGTGATGTCAGAGCGTAGAAAGGTATAATAAATTACCACCACACGACAGGAATGTTGTTCTATCCAACAATCAATAAAAAAAAGTCTGATTGCATAAGTTCAACGAATTTGAACTTTAGGAATATGGGCATATAGGCGAATGCTTGCCATTACCTAGACTCAGAGAGCCAAGAATGAGGAAGTTCTGCATAGCTAGACTCACAAAGGCAAGAATCAAGAAGTACTGCAATGTGACAAAAACACGAACTTTTGCAGACTTTCAAGATGTAAAAAGTCACTTAGGTATCTGAGGCACATAAGAGATTTTTTTTCCGAAATAGGTTTGCGCGACAATCAATATTAGATAGCACTGATGAGGTCTAGGTTGGAGCGCGCTTGCCTAGAAAATGTCTATTCACTCTTGCCTTGAAGAAGGATTCTGGAAAAGTGTTCCACACCTTAGCGGTTCTTATCAGAAACGAGCTCCTACAACTCATCATGATGGAAAAAGATGTTGCAAGAAAGTATTGCGGTCGCAGATAAGTGTCCTAGCTTCTTAAAATCTAGGAGTGAATTGGAATCGCGAGAGCAGCTGAAATCATTCGCTTCGAAGAATTAATGGACGTATCTGGAGCCGGAAAGTTCTGGAGTGGAGATTGCGGACAAGCAAGCGTAGTGTGGGGAGCCCTCCAGCAAGATGGACCGATGACATAAAGAGAGTGGCGGGAAGTGGCTTGTTGAGAAGGGCTGAGGATTGGGTGTGGTGGCGCTATTTGGGAAAGGTTCAGCAGTGGACGTCTGCAGGCTGAAATGATGATGATGATGATACAGAAATGACGTCCAACCATCACCACCCAGAGAAGTAAAAAAATATTTCGCAAAATATCATTTAGTGAGGAATTTGTGTCCACAAATTCCTCAAATGCACGAGTATCTGTCGAATGAAAATTCGAGTTTGTCGGAATGAAAACGTTTTCGGTATAGAAAAAAGATCAAAAGATTATGCATGCGATGCTTTCAACGTTTATTGCTTGATTGGTAGTTTTTGATTGATATCAAAACAGTTTCGTATGGCTTATCACGTAGCAAATATTATGTTCTTATGAATTAAAATAAATCTATTAATCAAAGTAGTTTGACGTTATTAATAGTAGTTACCATTAGCGAAAAAATTCTAAGTCTATGGTAGTTACTGAACCCAAGAAAATTCTTTTAGTTAAAAATGAAAGCTGTGTTGAATTTTCACAATAGTGGGTTTGTTATCGTGGTTGATTTTTAATGCCTATTATGATGCCCTGACAAAGCAATTCTTTTCTAAGTCTTAATAAGATCATCTAGATGTCTGAAGGGTCTTCGAACTCGTCTCGCTAACTTACGTCAGCAAAATTTATTAAGAGACTAAGCTGAAATATGCATATATGTTTATTTTTTTATTAAAAGCCAACTAAGTAATAGCCTATTGGTTTAGACCTCCTTTCGGAGGTCCAGGGTTTGAATCCTAGGTAGGCACTTGTAACTTTTTCTTGAACATTCACATAGCAATTGCTGGTGAAGGAAAACATGATGAGGAAAATTTTTAGTTGAACTCCTAATCACTTTCTATACACTAATAGTACCGGTACGATAAATTGCTTGGTGTCACGTATTTGAAGGTAGTGTAGTAACTATCCACGACCAAAGCCTCCCTCTACATCAGACCAGACCTTGACCAGAGACATTTTGGAAATTATAAATTACTAAATTGTCTCCGCTAGAAGTAGAACTCTATTTTTAACTATATTTTTAATTAACCTTTAAATAATTTGACTATGTAGTTGTAATGTATGTAGTTGTTAATGATTCTCTCAATTTGATAGTATAGTCTTATATATAGGTAGTTGATTTAATGTATTGTTATTTTGTAATTGGTGGGTACCGATGGGACTCCGCCGAACCGCTGGAGAGCCGCTGGATTCAGGCGGCGCAAGACCGAGGCTTGTGGAGGTCCATGCAGGAGACTTATGTCCAGCAGTGGACGTCCATTAGTTGATGAAGAAGAAGAAGAAGAAGATGGGACTCAAATAGGTCAACTATAAAAGTCCTTTAAAATAATAAGAATTAAACACAACTGTCACAGAGCATAGTTTGCAAAAATCTTGGTCTATGGCGATCATTTATACGTCCAGCAGTGGACATTGTTTGAGATGTTTTTTTTTTAATATATAGACTAGTGCTTGACTGCGATCTCACCTGATGGTAAGTGAAGGTGCAGCCTAAGATGGTACGCGCTTGCCTAGAAGATGCCTATTATAGTTATTTGGAAAAACGGAAGCCGGAAGGGTATTTCAAATTTTTGCGGTGCGTATTAGGAACGAAGAAGCGAAGCGCTTGGTGCGGGATCATGGAATTTCGACTACGTAGCGGTGCAGATTCATGCACCGCTACTTAGGTGCAGGTATTGATGATGATGACGATAATGATGGGTAGGTACTCACGTTTGCAATGGTGTAGGACAGATGCAGATGGGAGGGCGAAGCGCGCAGCACGGGGACGCCGGCGCGGGATGCGGTGGAGACCATGGCGGCGGCGGCCGGCCCGCCTCCGCACACAAGCAGCGCCGCCACACGCCGTTTTTCCAAAGCCGCGCACGTCTGCTCCAGCATCCGCACACTGAACCTAAACAACGTTAACTGGACGTGAACATCCGGAATAAACAATGAAAGGGCTATCGATTCGTCAAAACAATTATTTGTTAATATCGTAATTAATTGTTTGTTGTGTAAGACACTCCTAAGATGACTGTATCCCAATTTCCATAATAGGTTTATATCATGTTCCATGCTCTTGTGTTTACAATATTAATCAGGAAAAAATGTGCAGACTCGAATGTTCTCACATAATTTTATCCATACCCAGATCCAATCTCTAAACCTGATAAAAATCAGGTGGTTCAAACTGTGGTTGAAAAATTAGACACCAATTTCAACAGAAAGATGACACATGGCCAATAAAGCCACATTCGCGAAAATCTTAAGCCAATGTTTAATAACATAAAAGCTAAACAAAGGTACCTACTAACAAATACAAGTGTGAATCTGTAACACAATAGTACTGTATTCTGATATAACCACAATCGTATCCGAGGATTAATAACAAGGATAACAATATACTTTGCATTGACCTTTTCGTATTTCTTGATATACAGGTGTTTTAATTTTTTTTAAGCATAAGTAAAGTAGTTTAAGTTTTTTTTAAAGTATAATACTTATGCGAAATGTTTCACACGAGTATACTTATTTTAAAATGCGAATTAAAGACTAAGACAATAAACCTAGGATACTTTTATCCAGAGAAAACAAAGAGTTTCCGCGGCATGTGATTTACTCGGATGAATTCACAAAAGCTATTAGAATATTTTGTTTCAGCAACAATATCAGATAAGCAAACATAGGTATATTAAGTGAGGAATTAACAAATATCACACTAATATATTACATAGGCGAAAGTTTGTATGTGAGTGTGTGTGTGTGTGTGCGCTACATTTTATCCCGGACAATTAAAAAGTTCCCGCGGGAATCAAAAAACTTTAATCCACTCGGATGAAGTCGCGGGCATCATCTAGTAGTTCATAACTTTTTTATGAATCACCTTCTATATCGAGAAATAAGATACTTTACGAGCTATAAATGATATAATTCTATACAAACAAACATACATAGATCCCTACAAATCCACATTATAAAGACACTTCAGTTTCAATTTATTCTTTTACTACAGTGCGAGTGCTTTTCAAATTTAAACGTTTAAAAGTTTCGTGCGGGTTCCCAATATAAAAGAATGACTTCGCGCGTATATCCCAAGATTTGGGGTAGTTTCGAGAGAATCGCTGAAGATGGAAAGACTCTGGCGTTCGTAATAGAGGATATTCCAGAGACTCTGTGGAGTGAGGCTGTGGAATTTATGCTGGGGAATTATATACGGGAGGATGTTTGGTGGATCACAGCTGGTAAGCTTTTATTAAAAGATATTTCAGCCTGAGCTTTGGTTATTGAACCATTTGATATTTTTTTTACTAGAAATAACACCGTTTCCCTTCAAAGAGAATAATGTCTCAAGAGTGAACGATATTATACGGAACATTTCCTTGACGCATGGTAGGAAAATATTTATGTTCCTGCGTGAATAATAAAACTTGGAGGCAATATATTATAGGACATAACATTTTCACAGTCCAACCGCCAGAACCGAGCATTAAAGAAATTTGGTACAGCTTATAATAATTACAGGTTACTTTCGATCCCAGAAAATTAAACAGATCCCAAAAAAGAAAAAGTTATGGAGAACTCTCGGGAATGCAGATTTACTCGCGATCTTTTCCTTCACCATTGAAGTGTGTGATATAATTAAATTTCTTTAGAAAAATCAGAGGTTGCCCCGAATTAAACTTGCGACCCCCCACAGGAGACCACAGTCATGACCACTAGGCTATCACTACTCTCTACTCTCAGCATCAACAATCATGGATGATAACTAGTATTAAATACTAGCTGATGCCCGCGACTTCGCGTGGATTTAGTTTTTAAAATTCCGCGGAGATTCTTTAATTTTTAATTTAAAAAGTAGCTTATATCACTCTCCAGGTCCTGGAATTACGTCAATCCGTTGCTGCTTGATTGAAGGACAAACCAACAAACCACCATACAAACAAGCAAATACACTCTTTTGCATTTATAATACTAGATGATGCCCGCGACTTCGTCCGCGTGGATTAAGGTTTTTTTTTAATCCCGCGGGAACTCTTTAATTTTCGGGGATAAAAAGTAGCCTATGAGTTATTCGAGATTATAATCTATCTCTGGGTTAAATTACAGCCAAATCGGTTCAGTCGTTGTGGCGTGATTGAGTAACAAACATCCAAACTTTCGCATTTATAATGTTAAATAATAGGATGATAGGAATTAGGATTAGTAAGGATTATTCTACTTTCCTTTGCACCAATAATCCTAAAGCTGACAAAAATGAACAGCATAAAATGCCGCCATGTACGACACCGCGTACACCAGCTGTAAAACATTAATCAAAGCAGCGACCCTCCTCAGGACGTGAAGATTTTTTGCAATTAACTAAATCCCATCTTACGATGTCGGAGTTTCACGCAAGAAAATACCAAGTCGTTACGAAAATTCGCTAAGAACTCCCTCCGACCAATTATGTTGGCGCAAATAACCTGCCCTGTTTTATCATTCTTACTCTACACACGAAAGCAAAAATTGTGAGAATAAGAAGATATAAAATCTTCGCAGTTACGGTTTCATTTTGTTGTACTCATACTGGAGATTTCTAAGCTGTATAGAAGTTTATTTTTAAACAACTCGCTCTCTTTATGTCTCCGCGGAAATACATTTCTCTTTGAGTAGGTATGATCCTGATTTTTTTATCAGTGTCTCTTTTTATCCTTAAACATATTATAGATAGTAAAAATTAAAAAGTATAAAAGAGATTCAGCTATAAGAGTGATTTATATACTCAATGGCTATGCTAAAATGGGAGTGAAGGCGAGCCATATGCTGGGTGCAATTTTTCCCCTTTCATCGTACCTATGCGATTTTTTTGTCTGCCATCGTACTATTATCTATACTAATATTATTAAGCTGAAGAGTTTGTTTGTTTGAACGCGCTAATCTCAGGAACTACTGAACTGGGAAAAATTCTTTTTGTGTTGGATAGTCTATTTATCGAGGAAGGCTTTAGGTTTACATAAACTAACTATTATATTACTGTATAAACGAACTATCGTCGCGCTCACTCTTAATACATGAGAGGAAAGGGGACTACTATTCATGTTTGAAATAGCAAAATATATTCTTTAAAAAAGAACGCAGAATAAAAAATAAATTCATTGAGATAATGATGTTATTGTCTCTTCTCACATACACCATTAAAGCTATAATCGCACAGTCGGTAATAAACCTGTATTGTATCATCGCTGATCCGGGGTCACTGGCAGTAAGCCCGAACAACCTCATCTGAGCTAATAGTTACCCGGCGGGCTTTAAGGATTAAAGAGAATTTAGTGTCTGGTTTACGCAAACAGCCCGCGTTGAATATCACAAAGTTACTTTCTTGTTTTATAGACACAGTCACGTATTAGGACAGGCTACATGGTTTAACCCACGTGGGACAGAGTCGCTTATTATTCATTTAGCTTTAGGAGTTACATTATTATCGAACCATAACACAAAAACGTAGTCGACACAGTAATAAGCCATTTTTAGTACGACTTTAAAGGACGACTACGCAGTATCGTCGCGCTAAAATTATTGTCGCGATAAAAAAATGTCACTCTGTGGCTGTAAAAGGCTGTCACAATTCATCACATTAACTATCAAAACCTTCGATCACAGAAGAAAAAATATTTCTGTGATCGAAGATCAAAACCTATTTGTACCAGTACAGTAAATAATTATTCAGCATATTTGTTATAAAATAATACAAGTACGTACCACGGTAATTATTTTAGTTGGGATTGTCGATATTTCGATTCAATTGCATGGAACGTGGTCACGACGAACTATTGGTACATGAATATCGACAATCTCAACTAAAATAATTACCGTGGTACGTACCCGTATTATTTTATAACAATTATTTAATTAAACCACAAATCAAGTCTAAAATCTTTAATTATATAGCACTCGCACATTCAGTGGTTTTGTGCGGTGTGCCTGTACATTTGGGGCGGAACTTCGTTAGAAACTTCCGTTCTGTTAGAAGTGTTATAGTTCGATGTAGGTATATTATGTTTATTTAAGCATTTTCCTGAAACTATTGTCGGTTTTAATGCGGATTATCGCATACAATATTTACGTATTACTTTGGGCAGGCTAGTGAAGATGTTACAAGGACATAAGCCACAAAGAGGTACTGCAATCGTATTACAATTGTCCTAAAAATTTACTGAGCTGATTTTCTACGTGTGTTTGGGTCAATTGATTTTAGAAGGCTTTATAAGAAAGCTTTTATAATATAACGATGTGAAGAAAAATTAATAGAATACTATCCTCGTACAGAAAATGTTTCGGTCAACAGGCATGTAGAGTCTTGACCAACATCTCAAGAGGCTCTCACTAAGACTTGTACGTCGGATCAAGGGTCGAATACACTACAGGATATAAACTTATAGTGGGAAAATTGTAGTCCATTATAAGTTATAACTTGGCTTTAGTAAAAAAAAAACACTTAAACAACTAACTTCGTCCGCGTTAAGTTAGGTTTCTAAAAACCCTGCAGGAATCCTCTGTTCTCTATTGTGTATAGTCTTAATATTACTCTCCAAGCCCTTAACTATAACAATGTAAAAATAATCACGTCGACCCGTTGCTTCGTTGCTGCGTGATTGAAGGACATGCTAACAAATACATTACACTTTCCCTTTTATAACATCAGGAAGGATCAAAAAATAAACATACGAATTTGAAGATTAGCAAAAAGAAAAGAACGATAAAACATTTAAAAAACATTGAATGCAACAAAAAAAGCAACATCTTTGAACAATCCATCCATAACTTTTAAAATTTCATTAAAGTTCAATTCACAAAGTCAAACGAATCGGGACAACGCCGAAGTATTTTATATCCGAAAAGTCAATAGACAGTTCTCGACTAGATTGCCTCAATCCTAATCGACTGAATTCTGACTGCAATTTCACATTAATTAATATTCCAGCGGGAATTTTGCACTCTGACATACCAGTATGGGAATGTATTAGGCAATTAGGCTCTTTATAGAATTTAATTATATAATTAGAAATTTATAACATAATAATATAGATCAATACCACAAATTAATTTCCCGTGGGTGCTCAATCATGGAACATTTACTCAGATTTTAGTGTCGCGGCACACTTGCGTAATTTACGTCAGCGAAAGTTCCGCTCAATACTCTTGCAATGATTTTTAAGTAAGTTATGACATATCAGCCGAAGTTACGTCACGTACGGCGTAGCACCTTTGAGCGTAACACCGAACCTTTTGTCGACTATTTTCACAGTTCAATGTATTTTACATAGCAAGCACATCACGCAACGTATTACGGAACAGAAAATTCGCGTAGCTCACTGAACAAGACGCCGCGCAATTCCTACTGTTCGGCACGTAAGGTGTTTCAAATCAACCTCCCTGGTGCAAAGTAAGCGCAGTATCTTGGGCGGGGACAATTTGAAAATTTATAATTTCTGAAATGTTTCTGGTCTTCTCTGGTGGGAGACTGGTCGAGGCTAGTTACCACCCTACCGAGAAAGACAGACCAAAAATTACAGAATTTCAGCTCAATCGGTTGAAGCTATCTGCTTCAAAATTGAGTTGCAAAATTCCACCCGAACAAACATAGCTACATACATTGCAAGTTAAATAAAAGCCTTTAAAAAAACTAATATTACGACCGATAATTCAACCGCTGAAGTGTGCGCGACTTACGAGTAATTTCCGCGGTGTCTTGTTATACTTACGGCTCATTTCACCAACGTAAAATAAGTGTTATCCGCGCGTGCTATTTTAGCAGATTTTCAATACAAAAAATGTCAGAAAACCTTTATTCCTCGATTAAACGTCACTCGACGCAGCTGAAATTGGCCCTTAGTACCTAATCCCTATTAATATTATAAATGTGAATATGTTTGTTTGTTGGGTTATTCTTCAATCACACCGCAAAATAGCAACGGTTTGAGGTGATGTTTTGCATGGGTATAATTGAGGATTTGAAGAGTGACATAGGCTACTTTTTATTCCAGATTTTTAAAACTAAATCCACGCGGACGAAGTCACTGGCATTAGCTAGTGTAGTATAGTGTAGGTGAATAATAAACTTTTAGATGTAGGTAGTCAGTAACTTGTATTGACGTTGGAACAGTTTGAAATAAAGTCATTGCTCGGACTGGGTGTATTATTTGCCTATTTTACAGCTAGTAATAATATAAATAAATATTAAATAATATAAAATTGGTATTGGAAATTCCAGGCACCGCAGAGGATCCAGAAGCGATTCAAGAATATCGGGTTCTATTGAAGTCGATTGTTAACTGGAAAATGAGTTTGGCTTGCTTCCTCTGCAATAGTGCTGGCAACAATAGAATTCTTGTAGGTGTCAACATGTGCATGCCGCAAGACAAAGATCACTTTGTTGATCATAACCCGGTAAGAATGAAACAATCATTGCATAATACCCGATCGTAAATAATACACACATATTTTTGATTTCTTCGGATTTGGTTTCTTAAATCGCAAAAATTATTAAACGACACATAAGCTTAAGTGGTTTTAATAGTGCATAATCACATTAATATTATAAAGCCGAAAGTTTGTATGTGTGTGTGTGTGTGTGTGTGTGTGTGTGTGTGTGTGTGTGTGTGTGTGTGTGTGTTTGTATGTGTGGTGCCTAGGTGGGAGGCGCGAGCAAGCTCTCGCTCACACTTATACAAATTCCACACGCACACAACCTTGAGCCACGCGCCCTCGTGATTTGAATAAACTATAACATGCCTTGTTCCTAACAGCCTAAAACAAAAGCGGGGCTGCTGTCCCTCCGCATGTTTAGCGAGGCGATGAAAGTGACAGCGATATACGACAAGTACGACGTGCGCAAATACCTCATGGGAGCCGGCCTGTCTGTTATCCCGGAGTACAGGGGTCTTGGAATTGCTGTCGAGCTGCTCAAGTATAGGTAAGTTTTAAAATAGGATTTTAAAACGACTTCATCCTTAAATCTAACGCTAATAGTATTTTATATTTACATCCTGGGATACCGTCACTTTAGTGCATTCAATAAAGTAGACATTCATTTAATTTTTAAATATTATACGAGAACTTTTCAAAATTTAAGACCTGAAAAAGCCTGAAACCCGTGGCGAACGTTGAATTTTTATTAATATTATTAATGCGAAAGTTTGCGAGGATGGATGTATGGATGGATGTATAGATGGATTAATGCAACAACGAATGAATCGATTTGGCTGTTTGGTTTGGCTTTCGTTTTATCCCGGAAAATCATAGAGTTCTCGCGGAAATAAAAAAAACTTTAATCCACGCGGACGAAGTCGTGGGCAGTTATTACGTGGTTATAACATAACCTTTTTCATACGTATGTATTCTTTAAAATAAGAACAATGAAGTTTCTATACTGTCTATTGCCATATTAAATTAAGGTCCTATAGCCTTATAGCAAAAATTTTGATGGCGTACTGAATGTGGCCTTAAGGCTCGGACTATATGCATGCGCATCTCTCCAATCCGAAAAAGAACTGAGTTCACTGTTATGCAGCCTAATTTTGTTTATTTATTTTTTCTTACTTTTCAGAATGCTCCTTGCAAAAGAAGAAGGCATGAGTGTAACCGGCGGAATATTCACAAGTCAGTCCGCACAGCGTTCCGCAGACAAAGCAGGGTGGGAATGCGTATACCAAATTCCGTACAAACAGTTCGGAGAACAATGCGAAATCGACTTTAACACCAACACCGAAAGCTTAAAAATATTTGCTACAAAAGTTGATTAAAATTGAAGTTGCAAGAATTATACCGCGAAGTAATATTTACGTCTGGTAAAACATTAGGATTCCACTTTTATTACGGAGGATAATATATTTTTCAACACACTTGCTCATAAAGGGGCTCCCGGTTCACCGCAACTAGGCACACAATGACACCTCTAACTCAAACTGTGACTTTTGATTACTATTATTCACAATGTGAGTTATAGAATTATTTTTTTTAAATTTTATTGGGTGAGTTGCTGTGTTCTTAAAAAAGTTTCTATTACAAAAAAGATCCTACCTATTGCCAAGATACCTATGGCTTGCTCATTTCATACAACTTCGTATTTAAATAGATAATTTCAACTTGTACGTGTTTAATAAATAAAACTGTCACTCAAATATAACTTTTGTTTTTTCTGTAATAAAGAAAACTGGAAATTCCCCATTTTGTACGTGGCTATAAGAGAAAAGCCAAAAAAAAAAAGAAACCTCATTCTTTTAGTCTATGGCCATTAAAGGTGCGCGCGCATTCCGGAAAACTAATGAAATCAAAGAAAACACCTGAATAGTCTATATAATAGGCTGTATGGTTGTCGATCTTTGTCTGCCCTTAAAAGCATCAAGAGGGCGAACAAAAGAACAACATTAACTTTTCCCGCCATTGCGAAAAAATTTTCACAACTCGTTTTCACTGTTTTGTACCATAATGTACTATTTTAGTATTATTTTCTTCACAAGTGTGTTGAAAAACGTCGTATGATACACGTGTACATTGATGATTACCGTCCTCGGCTACCTTAAGACCCTCACCTAACGGCTCGGGTCTCAATAGCGCCTCAGCGGTAATCACCAACTTTGACACTTGTACCATAATGTACTATTACGACTTTATTCAGTGGCTTTGCAAGCACTTTTAATTTAATGTTTTTTATCCTGGCCTGCTATGAATACTAATAGATTTTAACAAGTTATAAAAATATTTTAACTGTATGTGTATATCCGTAATAAACTTATATGATGATATTATATTTGATGGCGATTTATTTGTTGTTGATTGCAGTTCATTGATAGAAGCAGATGGATTTTTATAAAGAGTTTTATATAGAACATCAAAATGTGGGCTTTGAAAATCATAATGCATAAATCTCCAGTCGTAAATAGCTAAGTAGGTACTATTTTTCAAAGTCGTTGATGATAAAGTCATAAGATCTTAATAAACTACATCGAATATTTTCATGTTGAACCTTTTTTCCCTTTTTTCCCTTTTTTCTTTTTCCCTTACGCTCTCTCTCTGCGTTGGGTCACTTATAGAGATCTTTCATAGAGATAAGTAGGGATTTCTTATAGGTGTTTCCATGTAGGAACATCAACTTTTCGTTTTTCTTGTTTATATATTTACGTTGTTTGGTACGTTTGGTACAAAATAAATATACATATACCTACACCTATATTTGGCTACACTGCACCAGTTAAAACAAACATAATATTATTTTCATACTAAATACTACGCTAAGTTTGATTAGAATCGAATGAGTAAAATTCGGGAAGTAATAATAATCATTATTTGACTTAAATCATGCGGACAACAAAGCAATTATTGGTAATTAATTTACAGCTTTCGTCAATGTAACCAAAACATACATTCCGCGTATTGAACATTTTGCGTCGCACCGATAATGATTAATATCACTGATTGAGTCTGACAAATTACAGATAGAAGTTATCCTTAAAACATTCATAAAAGCAAAATTTAGTACTAAGTCGTGAACATAATCAATTTTCTTGGTAAACTAGCTACTCTTTGATGTGAAATAAAATGGAAACATCTAGCCGCGGGTCGAGATTGTGCAATTTCTCTTTACTTCTACTGCAATCTTTTGAAACGTCTTCACTCGCAATATAAATACCTTGCAATTGTCAATGGAAGCTATTAAAGTTAACGGCTCGTTCACCAAAGATTCTTTCTTACGTTGCAAGGCATTGTTTATGTTTTTGCAACCTCTACATCCTACTCTCCGGACGTACCGCCAAGCAATTTATTAACGTTCCGGTACGATGGCATGTAGAAACCATCGAACAAAATAGGCAAGAGTTTGATACATCTAAGACTACATCATCATTTGCCATCAAGTGAAAACGTAGTCAAGTGCTTTTAAGCTAAAAAAAAAGCAAGTAAAAAAACTAGTTTTTTTTTCATAGTACATAGGTACACTGCAAGAAATAGCCTTTTCTGGACGTTTAGCCGTTGATTGTACTAACTAAGAATGCGACAAAAATATTTTCTACGCAATTTTCAGATCCCCACCATATTTGACTGTCATTTGTTTTAGAATTATTTCAGTTAATTGAACATACCGATGAACTACGTATCATTACTAAAAACAACAACCATATTATTTAGAATCAGAATCATGAATAGATAAGGTTCAATGACATATAATATATTGTGCTATTATATTATTTCAATAACAATTTCACGGGCCTCTCGTACAAAGAACTAATTTAATGAAATTCTACTGAATCCAGTGTTCGACATAATTACTATAATTAATTCATGATAATTCGATTATGTGGAATTAACACACTGGCGAGGATAATTCAATGAATGGCCCATTGTATCTGAAATACCTAAATATAAAATTTCAATTAAGTGCTATAATATATTGTATTAATATTTTAATATTTTTTTATTGATATTACTAGCTGATGCCCGCGACTTCGTCCATGTGAATTTAGTTTTTAAAATCCCGAAAAACTCTTTGATTTTCCGAGATAAAAAGTAGCCTATGTTTTAATCCAAGCTATCTCCATTTTAAATTTCAGCCAAATCGGTCCAGTGGTTTTTGCGTGAAAGAGTAACAAACATACACACACACACATACACATACAAACTTTCGGCTTTATAATATTATAGTGTGATTACGACTACAGATTGTCCTAATATACAACTTCAAAAAGTAATCGATAACTCCGGGCCTCATACGAAAAGTCAGAATCAACTTCTCAGTTCAAAACTCTAATCTTAGAAATCAACAATGAGGCTGAAATCTATAGACCGCACTTTCACTCTGCTCACTCAAGATAGAATTAAAACGAGACAGATTTATTTCAGAGCATATTTGTGTCTCGTTTTAACCTCTATCTTGAGTCTGAGCTGAGTTAGAGCACGTTATATAGATCTCAGCATTAGTCTTTACTAAATACTAAAGCATGTTTTTTATTGGTTTGTCCAATGATTTTTCGTATAGGAAGGGTTAAGGACCCGGAGAATGACAAAGGCTCCATTTTATCCCGGGAAATGAAGAGTTTTAGCCAGATTTCTAAAAACCACGCGAACTAAACCGTGAAAATTAGCTAGTAAAAGAATACCTACCTAACCAATATTATGTAGTAGAGCTAGATGTGGTCTGGTGGGAGGCTTTGGCGGTGGCTAGTCACCACCCTACCGTCAAAGACCTACTGCCAAGTGATTTAGCGTTTCAGTACGATGGCGTGTAGAAACAGATTAAGGGTATGAGTTAAATATATACCGCCATACCCCTTCCAAGTTAGCCCACTACCATCTTAGACTGCATCGTCACTTACCATCAGGTGAGATCGCAGTCAAGAACTATCTTGTCATCCAATAAAAAATATGTGGGCAAAATTGGGGAGATATATAATATATGTGTTACATGCATTAAAGAAAAGAATATCCAATAATAATGATTATCATGTTTTATATCAACACTAATTGACGATGTAAGATGACACAGCTACTTTTTATAAACATGGAACTCAATTTATGGAGGAACGCATTACAGGCTACAGTTTATGTCCATGATATTGCAAAAATTCTTGCTTGTTTAGTGCTGAGTAGGTACGTGTGTCGTAAAGCGTTTATTATACAATAGGTTCTACATCACGCAAAATTCCGTCAATTAGCTTTTAATAAATGATGGATCAGGAAATATTTTATATTAATTAATATAATCAATTGGTCATATATGCAGAAATTTTATTGTTTGTTGGGTTTTCCCTCAATTGCGCAGCAACAAAGCAACAGATCTACTGATTTTTTTATGGATATATGTAGTTTAGGACTTGGAGTGTGACGATAGGCTGCTAGAGTGAAAAGAGTAAAGACCAAGAACTTTAAGCGTGACATCGGTCGTCTATTAATAGAAAGGGATCTACGCTATGGGCCTACCTAATCCAAAGTCTTTTCATCGCCATACAACGCAGTTGTGCAGTCAAAAAAAAGGAGTTTATTACTACGAATAAATAATATCCATTCGACATCTACGTATGTAATACTGGAACTGCAAAATATTCACATAATATAATAATCTATTAGGGTTTTCAAAAAAATATACATGTTTGGAATCTACCTATGTATATATGTATTTCAGCCATCTCCGAAACTATTTATTCTCCGAAACTATTTATCGGATTGTGATCATTCTCTTTTTATTTACTTACTACTTACTTCAACTTCAACTTCAACTTAGGGAACAGTAAAGATTGCATCAAAATCGGTTCACTAGTTTTCAACATATGGACACTGCTTTTTTTATTCTTTCTTTCGGTATATTGAAGTCAGTTTAATTTTTATTGCTTGTTAAAAACTCCAGACTCCAGGCGCACATAGTCGTGATAGTGTTTAAATATGTTATGAGTCATGTTAATCCATCAGTCTCAATAATCCGTGCCAAAACTGACAGCAAAATCTATCGTCTAAAGCTTTGATTCAGTCTAGTCACTCGTGTTGTACGTGAAGCTTTCAGAAAACATTTTCACTACAACTTAACAAAGAATAACATCAACAACATTACCTATATGAAAGTAAGGGTTCTAGATTATATACGCAATTCCTTTTTTCTTTGTCTTCTATTGAAAATGATATGAAAATAAGGGTTCTGGATTATATACGCAGAATACCTTTTTTTTTTGCTTCTATTTGAAAATGATTTCAGGCATCCTTTTCTCGCTTTTCACAGGCAAAAGATAAAATTCCTTAAACGGCTGAATAGATTTTAATCGAAAATATTTTTTTTTAATTTTTAGCGATCAAACAAACCAGGCGGGTCACCTGATGTTAGGTGATT
Organism: Hipparchia sbordonii; assembly: GCA_038048805.1. Taxonomy (NCBI): domain Eukaryota; kingdom Metazoa; phylum Arthropoda; class Insecta; order Lepidoptera; family Nymphalidae; genus Hipparchia; species Hipparchia sbordonii. The sequence continues at coordinate 7,197,600 of CM076102.1, forward strand.
GCCGTGGCCCTTGAAACATTTGTAGCACCTGAGGCACCACCAATGCGTTGCCGGCTTTTTAGGAATTTGTTGGTCCCCCCCCTTGACTAAATCCCAAATTGCAATTTAGTGGGAACACCGTCGCAGGAAGTTGGTTCCACAGTTTACGTGGAGAAAAAGATCTAGCACAACGGATGGTCGAAGTGCTCCAGGCATCCAGGTGGTGAGAGTGAAATTTGTGCTCGGATATCTTACAAACATCTCAACATCTCAAAAAGCTGCTTTCGAAACGTAAATCGTATCAAATTAGTCCATCTGTTTGAGTAGAATGATATACATCATTGTACTCAAACAGATAGATGAATACACCTACAGTGTTTACATATAAGATTCCAGTTTTGCGTTGGAGGTTAAAAATAGAATAACGTCTAAAATTTTCAACCATTTTGAAGTTTTATTGATGATGGAACATGACACAGCTAGTTTTTCTTAACGAGGCAGTAATTTATTGAAGGAGGCATTGCGTTGGTTACGTGACATGCAAAAATAAAATGGGACTTACTTAGTAATGAAATGAGGTCGTGTAGAGAGTAAAAGTTCATCGGATGTAGAGTTATATACCTTATAAAGGGCGCTCAGTGCGGCGCAAACCCTGATTATTACGAAATGACATCCTCTATACGATATGCCGGCTTTTCAAAGATGTGTGAGTCTGTCAATTCCTACCAGGCTTACTTTATGGACTATGATCTTTTCTCATTCTGAAAGGAGAACGAGATCTGTACCCAGTAGTTGGCTGGCAATGGTTTAATAGCATAACTTCAAAACGCAGCACATATGCTTTAAAGTACTACTAGTAGGTAGTCTTTAGACACGTAGTAGATAGGCTTTACACATTTGAGAATCTTATGGAGAACTTTCAGGCGTGCAGGTTTCCTTACGATATTCACCACCACCTTCACCTTCACCATTGAAGTTTGTGATATTCATACTCATAGGTTCGTGCTCGGGATCGAACCTGCGACCTCCCGAATAGGAGACGGCAGTCTCCTACTCTTTAATACGGTTGACAATTATGATGATACTACTTTAAAGTTCCAAAATCAGATTTATGGTGTTCTCTACAACCCTTCTATTTGTATAAGATTGGTCAATATAAAACTAACCGTAACTCTTGTCTATTAAATAGACTATATGACTCAATATTTCGAAATAATTTGCACGATTTAGTATAATAAAAAAACTACCTAATTACTTATTATTTAGATGAGATTTAAATTTATTTCATTCATATATACATAGCTATTAAAAACTTAGTTATGTTTGCTTATGTGTTAGCCACAGTAATTGCCTTTGATACCGTTTCACGCAATCATGTGCCATAGAATTCGTAATAATGCTGATTATTCACATAGATTTTAGAGGCGCGTAAATTCTTTCAGTAGATATGCAATAATATTCCTAAATAATTTATACTGGTATGCACAAGCAATATTTCAATAGAAATACATAATTGCTGTTATTTTCGTTCCTGTGTTTTACGAATAATGTTTTTATTCGAAGCCTTTCGGTTAATAAATACGACTAGTAATCAAATACAGATGCTGAATTAATTAAATTAAATAACGAATATTATTAATTCCCCAAAACAGTTTTGTTTTAGTATGTTTTTATTTTTCAGTACGCTATACGTTTAATATTAATAATAAGTTACGTCTAAAATAATAATTATTATAATAATATTCGTTGGTGCAGGAAGGAGTAATTTTCTCAATGAAAAGGGAACGAAATTCATTATTACTGGCTTTCGTTTCATTCTTTCCCTTCCCAAATTCAGAGGAAATGGAAAAGTGTTTTATATTATGAACAATAAGTACATATCTGCATTGAATGGCTCTTGATTGGTTTACATTTCAAAGTTAACAAAATCAAGAATTTAGAGTTTGAGATATTGTATTCCAATTAGCATCATATTAAATAGTCTCGCTTTGAAATTACGAGTTACTTCTTGTTTGGAAGAATATTCCTCGATGATTACAAAATTAGTACCTACCTATTAAGTATAAAGATTGTTTATTTATTGACTCCTTTAACTATTGGCCTCAATTGACAAAATACTCATTTCTGTCAACCTTTAGTGAATATCAGGTGTACATTTTTCCCCTCCTTCTATGAGTTCTATGTCATAGTTGTATTTCTAATTAAGTGTACCACCTACCGTCAAAGACGTACCGCCAAGAGATTTAGCGTTCCGTCACGATGGCGTGAAGAAACCGATTAGGGATATGGGTTGACTGTACACTGCTATACCCCTTCCAAGTTAGCTCGTTACCATCTTAGACTGCATCGTCACTTACCATCGGATGAGGTAGTATCTACTTATCCAATAAAAAAATCAAACAGTTCCCACTGGCTTTTTAAAATCCACGCGGATGAAGTCGAGGGCACTATCTAGTCAATTATACACGTAAATGCTCATAAAGTAGATTCTTCAATCTATTTTCAACAATCGAAAGATCAAGCTAAGTCCTTCCATAGCTTTTATTAAATGGGTATAAAGATGTTTGCGTTTAATTGTCTATAGCGGGATTCAAGTTTACGACTTTTTCGAGATTGCCGCGAAGAAATGGTAAATCGCTTCTCGTTTTAAATGTTAAACGACTTCTAGTTTCCAAGCGAGGGTCGGTCGATGTATTAATATTTCAGTTTTGACAGCTCTATTATGTTCTCTGTTTTATTTAAGTGCTCTATGAGCGGTTGAGCGAACAAAAAGATATCTTTATTTGTTAAAAAGATGGAGTTCTTCTCACTGGGGAAGTTATCTTTGCACGAGACTGACTCTTACAACGCATCTGCTCATAGTCTACTGACTAATCGGCATGATTAACACAGAAAAAAAAGCTGTTAAAAAGGGTCATCCTATAGAGAACACATAAGCGCTCCTCATTCAAATAGAGCTTAATTCTTACTAGGTAATTAATAAAATTTTCAACACGCCTCAGAAATTTATATCTGTATTAAACACATATATTTTCTAAGATTTATAATATGTAAATCTTTGAGAACTATAATATTGAAATTGAATTTGTGAGGTTAATTAATTGGTATTAGTGTTAAATTCTAAAAATTAATCTAAAAATTATATCTTTTTTAAATTTTAATACGAATTTAAATCTCTCGTAACGAACTTTCATATCCCATCAAAAAAAGAAAATGTTGGATCGAGACCATCGCTAAATGCTCACGTGTAGATAAATAGGTACGTGTATTTATTAAACTGTTCTATTATTCAGAAATTCAGCAAACGGCTACGTTTGATAGCTTTCAACGTTTGAATACAAAGCATATAATAATTTATGTTGATGAAAGAGATGAATACATAATTCAGCGCTTCAATTAAAAAGTGAATAGCACTTATTGGTAAAGCGAGAAAATCAGCCATATTATCGGATCCAATTTCGAGAAAGCTCCCTTAGATATTTGAAGACCTAAGCCAGGATGAAGATAGAATTAGAAAGATAAAAACCATTTTTAAGATAACAAACATAAAACATAAAACAAATACCTACTCGTATAATGAAGGAATGCCCGTACGTACTTAAGAATAATGAGATTCTTATTTGTACCTTTCTTTTATATTTATTTCGCATCCAATAAGTCCAATTTTTTTTCGCTTTCTGATCCAATATCTATTATTATTTCTTCATTAACTATGATTTACTAGAACAAAATAATAAAATTTTATTTGTTTTAGAAGTTATGACACTTCAAACTTAGTTGCTTTGTAGATTAAAATTGCATTCTCTCACGTACGATCGCTGAATATTTAAGAGGTAAGAGGTACTCTTTATTTATCACAGTTACGTAACAAGAAACACACATTAATCTGGCCCTTATATGAACGAGGCAGATTTCAGACATGTAGTTTAATTGGCACAGCGGCTACGAGAGGCGATAGCCAAACTAGTTTTGGCAAGCGCCCGTAATTCCGTACAGTATACATGATTCGTTGTAATAATTAGATACTGAAGTTTAAATTGTATTTACTGATAGGCGATTATGTAGATATTATGTCCAAGGTACAGCCAGCATTCAATAACAAACTATACAATTTACTGAATACTAGATAATCATAGAAAAAATAAGTAGAAATCGTCGAAGCATCAAAATTTATTCGTTACCCCGCCCTACCCCATTGGATATAGTAGACCGTACAAACATAACCTTATTAAAATTCTGATTTTAATAAGGTTGTGTTAAGTCTAGATCGCAATATTTTTTATGTAAACTATGAATTAAGACCCAAAGTTGACAATTTTATGGGTTAAAAACTGCATAGGTAGTTTAGGTATAGTTATCAGTATAGAAATAGAGACATAGAGTCCAAACAGAATACATTAAAAAACCTTTATTGTGATAACCTACTTACCTTACGCTGAAAACTCCCAAATTCAGCCAATTAACGTTACTTCTTTCGAGACAAAGGCATTCCTAATAAATGCTCGTAATTCGTCCGGTTTTTCAATAAAGGTGAGTGGCCGAAAATATTTCGTGACTTTTGTGTCGTTTGCTAGTAGTTCAATATTCGATAAAAAGTAAATGAATTTTCTAGTTTAAATTCTCGTACATTCACTCGTAAAGTGGCTATTTTAACACCGCTACGAAAACTTTAAAGTCCATAAAAGTATAGTAGAGTAACCCTTATCAAATGCATACAGGCAAGGCTTGACACTAACCGCTAACTTCACGCAATGTGATTATATTATTACCTAAAATAACGTTTCTGAGAGTAGAGTCAGTTGGAAGCACAAACCTGCACCACAGTATAGCGGTATTTTAATATTATGCTACTAGATTGGCCACCAAACCAGCTGTATTTTTTTGATGAAGTATTTTATAGTGCCTTGTCGTACCATACACTTGTAGGAACTTTTCAGTTTTTCTGGTATAGATCTAACACTAGTAAGACCTATACCAGAAAAACTGAAAAGCACTAGCATGCATTGTATGGCAGCTTAGGTAGATACATAACCCATACCCTACAAAAAGTTCTCTCTAGAAAACGCATTGGAAGGTATAGTTAGACCGACTGAGTTGAAAATCCTTTTTAAATGACTCCCAAAAAAGGAGGAGTTTCTCAATTCGTCGGAATCTTTTTTTATGTATGTTCCCCGATTACTTGACCGATTTGGAAAATTATTTTTTTGTTTGAAAGGGTATACTTCCCGTGTCATCAAGCCAGAATCTGATGATGGGATCCTAAAGAAATCGAGGGAACTCTTCAAATTTTATAGGCACAATTGATATACTTCATAGTTGCGTTTGAAGTCGGTTTTGTAAAAATAATCTTTACGTTTATATTATACCTTTCATCTTCTGGTAGCTCGATGTATAGCGGCAGCAATGTGATGTTGCGCAGGTAGAGCGGATAGTCGCCAGCGAGGTAGGTCTTGGATATGTCGCTCAGGGTGCGGTTGAAGGCGCGCACGACGTCGGCGGCTGAAGGCGGTGCGGCGATCGCTATGTAGAACGCGGTCCGCGCGTCCGCTTGCAGTACGCGCAGCTCCCGCGCCGACGCCGCGCACAGAACCGCCAGCGCCAGGAGCACGCGCGCGCGCATCGCCTCCGCCGCCCTCACCGCGGCGCCGCCCGCCCCCCGCACCGCGCCATGCCCGCCGCCCCGCCAACACCATCCACCTCGCCCCCCGCGCCCGCTTCACCCGCCCACGCCGTCTATCGCATGCATTGGTTCACACTATCCTCAATTTACTACACTACGCAAATACCGATCACTCTATTTCAAACATGAATTTTTATGATACACTCAAGTTACTGATTTATACACTTCAAACCTCTTCCACCCGGATGTTACTTTTCTTTAATCGTTAAATGCTAAACACGTTGTTAGTTGTGATACATGTTGCGTAAGCACTTTATGTGGTGGACGGCAAAACGCGTTTTGGTTCAATATCTGTAACAAAAGAATATTAAAATTAATTTCAGCCTCCAGTAGTTTAGTACCTACAAAGTAAAATTAATCCCTTTAATTATCAAAAAAAAAAACCGTAAAATTCAATTTATCAACCCTATGTAAAAACCTTCAGTGAAAAGATAATCTAATGAATAAAGATAAAAAGATGACTTCAAATTATCCATTCCCTTGAATCATTAATAATTCATGCGGCTCTAACTGTCGACAATTTCAGTTTAGGTAGGTACCACTCTATTAATTTCCACAAAAAAGCGCATTAGGCTTACTTATCTTATTAATAATTTTGAGTATACTTAAGGTTGAGGAAAAACAGGCCCTGCCTTCCTGGAAATTCAATGTCAAAGAACATCTTTTATCAAAGCGAATACATTTAATTTAAGAATTATTACTTTTGATACTTTAATAATTCTATTATTATTATAGACAGCGGCGATAGCCCAATGGTAAAAACTTCGACCCCCTTTTCAGAGATTCTAGGGTATCATGAGCATCTCTCACCATTGAGCGCCCCTCTCCTCTCGGAGAAGGGTTATAGGATAGGCCATAATCCACCACGCCAGCCTAATGAGAATTAGTAGACTTCACACACCTTTCAAAATATTATGGAGAACTCTCAAGCATGTAGGTTTCCTAACGATGTTTTTCTTCACCGTTGAAACATGTGATATTTAGTTGTTTAAATGGTCATAACTTCGTAAAGTCAGAGGTGCATGCTCGGGATCGAAGCCGCGAATCCTCAAATGGGAGGCCGCAGTCCTAACCAAAAGACTCACAACTCACTTTACCTGAGAGTTCTCCTTATTTATGGTAGTAAAAGGTTCCCATTTTATTCTGAGAAACTTGTACCTTGTGCCTTGTTGGTTAAGGTGATGATGAAGATGAATTCAAAAATTAATTTTATAATTAAGTGTATAAAAACTAAAACAAATTTTGAGCCACACAAATAAGAGAAGGTAAATTAATGATGACCAACTTATGTGAAAGGCAAACCACTAATCCAGTGGCCAATAAAGTCAGTCAGTACAGCGTTCGAACTTCAACTAGTGCCGCAAAGTTTCGGCTTCAGTAATTCAGGCTGATAAAGTAGTTTATTGAATTGACTGTAGCAGCACTTTTTACTTTTACGTATATGTAATAGGTATTACAAGTGAATCTACCACTGATTCGGAATGCCAATCTAACCTAAAGTATAGCAGTAAGTATAGTAAAAGGATGTTGGCCAATCAGTAACGATTGCGATCGTTACACTGTAATTGCATTTTGAGACAATCCCGCAGCTGAAGACGGTTCGCGAATACTTTTAATCCCGTTCAGTAAAGTTCCCCCGGGAATTAAGTCGCAGGCATCAGCTAGTTCTGTCCACCCTCTCGATTCTATCTCGGCTACACGTTTGAGCAAATCTTTAAATCTTTAGTAAGCTTTCAGTCTATAATAAAGATATATTAACATATCACTCGCTTCCGCTACGAAAATTATGAAAAACTGAATGTGGTTGTGAACGTACAAACTCGAAAAAAATCCCGAACCTGATGGTCACACAAGCTTAAGGAAACCGGCGCGCTTAACTTTTATGTTGCTCTACATATATAGTTATAAAGTCTCTAAAAATAGAGAAGAAGAGAAAGAAAGAGAGTGAGAAAGAGAGAGAGAGAGAGGAAGAGAGAAAATAAAGTCCTTCCTCCTAAAGACCAGGATCCGGTGGAAGGTGGAAGGACATCATTCACGGCAAATTGACGAACTGGTGGATAAGAGGTGTTCACGATTTTCAATTATATGGGACCGACTGGAGAGAAAGAAAGAGAGAAGTATGTCTAGTTATTTTAAAAAGTTGTAAAAACAGTATTCTCAACTCCACCGCACCTACATTGTAATTATTATAATAAATTAATTGAGACTTGAGAGGAACGTCATGAATTGCAATGCACACAATGTCAAAGTAAATAACTTCCGAAACTAAATAATGTCATAGAATCAGAGAGCGATAATAGCTTGGCCGCAAATTAGTGATGCTAACTTTACGGCTAAAGTGGCTTTCAGCTGTCACCTAATTACTGTGGATTTCATCCACAGCCACATTTCATCCATTTTCCAACTGTGAATTTTGACCTCTATTCATTACCACAATTTAAACTGTATTTTTAATTTTTACCCATATTCTCGAGGGATCGCTTCAAAATGATAAGGCCGGCATTATTATTGCACCTATAAAAATGAGCTTTACAGGTCTAGATTTAATTTTGGCAGTAACAGGATGTCAGGTAGTATATCGTACGTAGTGTGGTCATAGATTCAACGTCGGGGGTGTTTTAAATTTTGATACTTTTTTTAGATTCCCCTATAACAAAAATTAATTTCCTTTAAAAATTCTTGTTAAGATCTAGATCTTTTAAGAAGAATAACGTTATATCGCAGAAATGCTGGTCCTAGGAAGGTATTCTCAAGAAAACTTTAGTTAAAGCTCATTTAATTTTGTCAGTTGGACATTTTGCCTGCGATTCGTGAGTTTTAAGAACTTCGTTCATGTCTAGAAGCTATTAAAAACTTCTCAAATTTCATTCTCATCGCATCTAAGAAGTTTTCATTTTTGTAAGTAGTGGCTTAGTGATAAGCGCTGGGTGTGTTAGTGGGAGGTCCCGGATTCGATCCCCAATAACAACTTATAATTCCTAATTTGGCTTCGGTGGAGGCTAGTTAACCACCCTGCCGGTAAAGACGTGCCTCGTAGACAATGTTGAACGAAACTGCTTTTAAATTGGTTAGGTTAGATAAGGTTTTATAAGAATTAACTAAACAAACAAACATACATATATATATATTACATTGCAAGTTAAATAAAAGCTTGTAAAAAGACGTTATGATTGTGTTTGCCTACCACTCAATCTATTAGCCTAGTCTAAGCGGGAGTTAATAGGATATTAATATTTCCGAGAATGTGGACTGTACCCACGAAGAACGGTTCGTGATCTGAATAAAATTAACTGTCGGTTAGAGCAAAGGCTCGGCCAAGTAAAGTTGTCATTGTACCGGAATTCGCATACATTTTTAAATTTACCGTAGCACTTTAAAACGCTTTTGCAGAGCTAGGAACTCGAGTGTTCCTCTACAGTCTACAACTTTCTAAGCCTCAGTCACATAGTAAATTTTTCACAAACGTCTTTACGTTTTTCAAGCGTAATGTTTTACTTTCTCTCTCTCAGTTTTATAAAGTTGTGTACAAAGAAAAAGTTTTATAAATAAAAAGTCCGCCACGAAATTTTTGAATTCTCGGAGAGTTTTTAATACTTTCACGACATTTTTACCTTTTTGTACAAAAAAGGAATGAAATTCAGGGTTCTTGTAGTGTAACTTGGAAGCTTTATTACATTTTATTCCATTTATTTTGAGTTAAAACCTGAAAATGTACAATCTGTTTTTGATTAATTAAAGCTTTATCCCGCATGATGACAGACCAAAAGCGAAAACCTTTTACAACATATTTGTAATTATGATGTAGTAGCTTTTGCCCACAACTTTATCAGCGAGGATTTAGGTATTTAAAAATCCCAAGGGTTCATTTACTTTTGTCCTCAAGTGTGTCCATGCAAAAAAAATTCTTTTATCTCGTTAGTTCTTTGTTCCGTGGCAGCTTGATTGAAGGACAAACCAACATGATACACATAAATGAATGTGTCAAGCGTGATGCAAATTGCTCAAATTAGCTTACGCTGTTCATACGCTGACACGAAATGTAAGTATAAATGTACATTTTTGGGTTTCGTACCCCATAGATGAGAAACGGGATCTATTAGTTCTCGCCATAATATGTCCATCTGTAGGTTTCTACAACTTCTGTTCTAATAAAGTCACTTGCAATTTTCACAGAATATGTGCACTCTGTTGGGTAGAATGCAGACGTTACTTTGCGGAATTCTATGATCCCTTTGTTGATTTTGTTTTTCCTTAGAAACAAAATATTTTGATGTAATCCGGCCACTTACGCTGTCTTTGCAACTGTGCATTGAAGAGTAAACATATCCTGAAGATGCTCTGATGTCGGGGTGAAATGTATGTAGAGTGTATTTTGGAGGGTTGGCGTTGTGTTGCGTATTGCCTTGCTCCTGTATTTTTTCTACTAAACTAAAAGAGCGACAGTAGAGTTTAGGGGGTCACTCTGTTACTGTACCTCAATGTATAAGTTTACAGCTGGGTACTGTAATTGAACTACCCTTACTTTGCAGCCAATAAATTAATTGAGCATTTAACATAAGTTGTTGACCCGAAAGGGTAGAGACAATAGGGATCTGCCCCGCAAAGTTTGAACGTAACAAATTACTATAATTTCAGTCAACCGAATACAGTAAGCTGTTTTAACGTGTATAAATTGACAATACGTTATTGAATTTAATAACACTTTTGGAAAAAAGCTCGCGTTATCAATTGCATTTCTTTCAATCATTCATAAGCGGGCTTAAAACTGCTTTGCATAAAAGTATTTTATATAAATCATAATCTAAGGTCATGAAAAAAAAAAAAAAAATTGGTATGAATTTATAGTTCCAGTAACATTTCCTACGAAAATTGTTTAAATTTTTTTTTACACTTTGGATTTTAATTTATGAAACCATTCTACCCTCATTAATCTACTCTCTACCCTCTTTGGCTCAAATGGATAAACGTCTCAATGGTCAATGGATCAAAAGGCTTATTTTATGCATATTTTGTAGAATCTTCTTTTTATTATTTAACATGCATGGTATAACTTCGTACAACTTGTGTAAATAGGTACGAGCATTTTAGTTATTGTACCTATAATCTATCTATTCTATACATATAATAAAATTGTAGAAAAGTGGTGTCTGTACAATGGAAATATATAAAAAAAAGTAGCAGGGGTTGTTATTATATCGATGCCGAACCCGAAATTGTAATTAATTTTTTTTTTGTCTGTTTGTCTGTGTGTTTGTGCACGATAATATCAGAAACGGCTTATTCGATTTAGATACGGTTTTCACTAATATATTGTAGTAAGCTTCACTTAACATTTAGTGTTTATTTCATGTCAATCGGTTCATAAATAAAAAAGTTATGTCAATTTAAAGAATCACGGCGAACATTTTTAACGTACAGAGTACGTACTACACGCCTCGCGCCTGAGCGTCGACGGTATAATATGTAATTCAAAATATGCTGCCCGAAAAGTCACTATTCCACGCGAACGAAGTCGCATGCACAGCTAGTATAGAAATAAAAATCAACTTTTATGTGAGTACTACCTTCTACCGACTATTCGTATTGAAATATGCAAAAATTTTCTAAAACATTTTCTATACCGAATAGTGACAGCAGCACTCGAATCCGTTTTGCTTTTCAATAAAAAGCCATATTTTCTGTATAAAAATAAAAAATAATTTTGCTCCCTCCCCCAGGCTTCAGGCTTATAACCTCGTGTACACTAGATATCGGATGTTACTAATGAGCTACGGATATGCAGGTAGCAAAACCTAACCTCTATAATTCTAGTACTGACTTTGTCATAGTACCTATCTATACTTAATATTATGAATCTGAAGAGGTTTTTTGTTTGAACGCGCTAATCTCAGGAACTACTGGTTCGAATTGAAAAATTCTTTTTGTGTTGGGTAGTCCATTTATCGAGGAATGCTTTAGGCCATGTAACACCACGCTGATCATAATAACAGAAATTGACGCGAACGAAGTCGCAAGCAACAGCTAGTAGGTACAAAGCTACACATATAATTATTATTATAGGGAACTTTATTGCTGTTTTTACCGTTTATGCCCCCTAACTTTTACGGGCTTATTATTCTCTTCTAATGAATTGAACAAATAACTATTTACGTTATGTGACATTGAATAATGCCCATTGAGGTATAATATTTCAGTTTAAAAATACAAGTTTTTACAACCAATTTAAATTATTAATCAAAAATGACATCTTATTTATATGTTATACTAGATGATTCCCGCGACTTTGTTCGCTGAGGACTTTTATTCCCGCGGGAACTCTCTTATTTCCCGAAATAAAAAATAGTATATGTGCTATTCCAGACTATAATTTATCTCTGTGCCAAATTTCAGCCAAATCGGTTCAGTGATTGAGTAACAAACAAACACTTTCGCATTTATAATGTTTCGTTCCATCAGTATTCGTTTTTATAGTGGATATCTTCGAGACAAAACCCTTCTTCTATAGAAAGTCCACAACAAAGCAGAGCCTTAGAGCAAATGTTTACATTGATGGAAGCACCCGGGCGCGGTATAATAGCGGCTTGTATGACAGCTCTGAATGAATGTGCTAAGAGAACTTTATTCCACCAATATTGAATGAAAGAACTGCATTCGGTAATGCAGTGAACTTGTGATTTTTGCATTCTTGCAAACACTGAATATTCAATTCAAATAATACCCTGTACATTATTAATCAATAGCAAATCATGTTCATATTTCTGTCTATTGGAAAACATAAAGGACGACATAAAGCAAGCAAAGCGACGTATTTCAGGCAGGTGGCTGTGATTCAAACAAATACAGTTTATCTCTACATATTTGCCGATATCGTTGAATACTTCTCGATATTGTTTTTAACCTTTTCAACCTATCACGTCACTATATTTTCCAAAACTTTTTGCACAAATCTTGCGAATAAAATATGTTAAACTTAATGATCTAAAGACAAACTTGACAGTTCATCATAAAGATTGAGGAGATGATGTATTAAATATACCTACTACGCTTTTTGGAATAGTTCTACTCCTACTATTCTAGTCCTACTATTCTTGTTGGGTGGATTCAGTGATTTCATTCCAGTGCGGGTATAAAGTGGGTGACTATGTTAACAATATTCCGCACTTCCTGCTTTGAGTTGCAAACACTATAGAGTATGCACTAAAATGCCTTTGAATTGCGCGTCTAATCTAATTCCAGTCGCTCTAGATTGGACGCACTAAATTCATTACTTTACACTGGAATCTAAACGCATTCTTTCATGAATATTGGTAGGTATACATAATAGTATTTTAATTTTAATACGTCCACTCCCTTAAAGCAAATCCGATTACAAAGTACAAGATACTCCACAAATTTCTATAGAACCGATGTTCGTTCCTGTACCCTCGAGACATCCCTCTGACGAGCTAACTTCAGATGGAGTTTTCTTCCTATAACAAATAAGTATTACGAATTGAATTTAACTTTATACGTCGCCATAATGTGTTGATGTATTATAAGAGATTGTAAGCAGCACAAAAGAACTTCCGAAAGGTTGTAGAAAGTTTTAAGGACTTGTGAAGATCCAAAGAGCAATACGCTTTAGCGACTCGCAAATTACGCTGTAGCCAACCGAAATAAATAATGTTATCTACTTACATTTATTGACCAAAAATAACCTTTTTAACCGACTTCCACAAAAAGAAGAGGTTCTCAATTTGTCGGAATATTCTGTTTTATGTATGTTCCCCGATTACTCGAAGACACCTGGACACCTTTAGAAAATCCTTTTTTGTTTGAAAGGGCATACTTTCCAGGTGGTCCCATAGTCATCAGCTCAGGATCTATTGATGGGATTCTGGAGAAATCGAGGGAATTCTTCAAATTTTATAGGCACAATTGATATACATTGTAGTTGCGTTTAAAGTCGGGTTTGTGAAAGGAATTTTTACGTTTCAATTAGTACCTATATGTTTTATTCAAGTATTTTATTTTACCCATTTTATCATAATCCATAGATCCTCCGCTTTCAAGGTATATACTGTGGACTTTATTCCTGCTACAGGACTGAGGAGTTAGAAGTTAAATGATCGCCTATTCTCTATCGACAGATCCACACTCTCAAAGTTTAGATAGACAGTACTTATACCTGCAATGTGTATACTCGTACGAAAATGTGTGAGATTTTAATCAAACATAATGAAACTGTGTAAAGAAAAAAAGAATTATGTTTCCTTTTTATTTCAGAGAGTCTAATGGATAGATTTTAGTCTGTATATTAATAAAAAATTGGTATGATAAATTTAATAAATAATAAGGTACAATTGTTATATAATATTATCTCACTTTCATATTCGATGTCAAACAATTATTATTATTGGGATCGTCTGCAAAAGTCAGCTCACAAAACCGCCGCATTTCAGATCCCTTTGTGGTAACATCCCTGTGTGACGTCATTAAGTATTGATAATATTAAGCTACAGTGTTAAAATAAGTTATTATTAAATTATCTGAAAAATCCCTGACTACCGTCAGTTAATTATTAAACTATCTGATGCCCGCGACTACGTCCGCGTGGATTTAGTTTTTAAAATCCCGTGGGAACTCTTTGATTTTCCGAGTTAAAGACTAGCCTATGTCACGCTCCAGGTCCTCAAATATACCCATGCAAAAAATCACATTGATCCGTAGCTCTGTTGCAGCGTTATTGAAGGACAAACCAACAAACAAACACACTTTCGCAATTATATTATTTATATTAGTATAGTATATTAGTAAGGATTATCTGGACAATTCTTGAGTATAATCAGTGAACTAACCCAGAATAATTACTACAAATTAGCTCGTCAATCAGCCTCAGAATTTTAAAGGTTGTGATAGTATGAAATTTTATTAAAGTTTTTATGAGAACAGATGATTATAATAGCCTCAGAGCTGCTTATTAATTTAAATGTACCTCCTAACTGAAACTTACTTTACAATTTTTGCTCGCTGAAAACTAATTTCATAGAAAGCGCTAATAAATTTAACGATACTTAAATAAATATAAGCAGGATACTAGAGAAGCTTGTTTAAATTACAGTTTACTTTTCTCAAGTAATATAAGACGGTTTTCTTGCGGCCATATTTTAAATTTACTTCTAATGAAAAAATAATTTATGAAATACTCTGTAAAAAGAAATTAATAAATGTGATATAACATGGTAATATGACGAGTTAAAGCAAATTAACGTATATCACATAATACTATCAACAAATAATTCTACAGTGCATATGTAACCATTACCTTTATTAACAATGAGAAATCCAATAGTGTTTCGAATAGAATTTATTTTGCCCTGTATTTTTGAACACAAAAGAACCGATATAAACGTTTATAACGCGCTGCCGTAAACCAAATAGTGAGCGTATTTTATTTCAGAAACTCCAACTACTGAGGGACCGTTGTATTTTATCCTGGACCCGGTTGAAACGAGGTTTGTGTATTTTAAAATGGTACACATACTGTTTTTCAATGAAGAAGATAATGATATTTCCTGTTTTGTATAACTTATGTTAATGATTTATTTTTATTAAAAGAATATACTAGCCAAGCTGAACTTGACTTATATTCTCCTCTTCCCTCCAAATAAGCGAAAATCTAAATTCTAGGAGTGAGTACGACAATGGTGCAACGGGTGGAGCTCGAACCTGTGACTTTTCAGTTTTCAGCCCACTTTAACCGTTGGGCTATTGAGGTTTATTGATTGATGTCTAAAAGTAAATATTACCCAACTAGCTGATGCCCGCGACTTCGTTCGCGTGGAATGAGGTTTCTTTTTTGGAGTCCCGCGGGAACTCTCTTATTTTCCGGAATAGGTTTTTACTTTCTTTCTTCCTCTCGACGTAATAACATGGGGAATCACAACTCGCACAGGTTATGCCTCAGGCAAGAGCAAATTTAATAACAATGGA
Source organism: Hipparchia sbordonii (assembly GCA_038048805.1). NCBI lineage: Eukaryota > Metazoa > Arthropoda > Insecta > Lepidoptera > Nymphalidae > Hipparchia > Hipparchia sbordonii. Next base: position 7,213,231 of record CM076102.1, read on the forward strand.
GGTAGCTAACTACATACCTACCTACATATTATTATAATTGTATTTTTTCAAGTACAAGAGAAAAGTGTCTGTTAAATGATGAAAATGAAAACGAAAACACACTTCTTGTTTCAATAGTAAGGCGTAGAGCCTCTATGAATTGAGATTTGTTTTCTATTCAATTATATTTATTATTCTTCTTTTTTTATAGTTAATTAAAAAAGCCAACTTGTAGTTTTTTTTTATTATTTTTACCGTGACGAGAAGAGCTACCAAGAATCTCGGCAGTTATATTTTCATCAAGATAAAAAAATAATCCACTCGTAATATCTTTTTAAACTAAGCTGAAGCTAAGTCGGGATAAAAAAATATTGTTGTAATAGATTTTGAAGTGACCGGCCAAAAATTTACTGATGTGTAGGAATAGTGAACAACGTCCTGCATGTTTAATTAAGCTTACCACATAAATACGTCATAAATCATTCTAGTTGGAAAACGGATGTCATAGCTGGGACTGTTACCCTAGGCCCTAGGGTCATTTCGTACATTTAAAGCATAGTCCGTACAAAGTGAACTCTGGTTCTGGTAGCTGGTATCCTTAATATGATGTCCTGTGGGCAAGACTGTGGGTGAATTCAACATTATATTATAATCAATGCTCAAAAGCTCGCCAAGCTCGAAAATAAAATAATAAATTCTGCTGTCATATTTTATGCTCTCATTTGAAACACAAAATTATTAAATCATTCACCCTAGTAAAATTATATTAATTATTATTAGGTATCATTCGTAAGAAGCTCGTTAGATTAAATATTTGTATAAATAATGGTTTTTTATACACAATATATTATAATATTATGTAGAAATCTTCCATTCCTCACAGCTAAAAGAGCTCATCTTGTGTGTAACACTAAAGAATTTTCTATCTTAGTTTTTTGGACTAAGTCGTAATAAATTAATTGTGCCTCATTCTACAAAGGGCCACTGAAACTCACTTGTTTTAAGTTTTTACTAGATATCATTTTCTTGAAAAAACTGCAGGGCCGATTTTGATGTGGTTTTCGCATTATTAGGGTATTCGTACCTCGAAGTAGGTTAGATTTGTTTTAAGTACAAATATATGCTCTGATTAGGGGGCGTTTTCATCACAAAAAAGAACGCAAACATGTTCGATGAACGCAAAGTAAAATAAGGAGAAAAAGGGTAAATTAGACATCGTGATAACCTCTCAACCTCCCGCGGCTACGTGGATCGTTAATTTAACGTGTGTGAGCGGATTTCTATATAAAATATATTTAGATATGTACCTACTGTACGTGTAATGATCGTTGTATGTACATGTAGCTACTGAGAATATGTTAACTAATACGTATATCACGTCTTCTTGTTCGACTTCTTTATCAACCGATAGACGTCCATTGCTGGACCAAGGTCTCTTGGATGGACTTCCACAGGCGGCGCAAGATCGAGGGGTCTCCATGTGGGGTTGCCATTCCAGCACTTTGCACCTGCAAGGTCAGCAATATCACTTCACCTAAAACTTCATAATAGCCCTCCCGACAGAAACCGGCCACGGCGGCCAATCTGGGCAAAGGTAAGCCTGCTCGGGAGATATTATAGAGTGCGGGTGATATTATAACAGGTATGTGTACAAACACACGTAGTCTTTATTCCCTCACTCTCACTGTCTAATGGCACGGAAATTCGACACGACTGGAAAGTGACCAGGCGCAAGACCGACGGCTTTACGTGCTCTCCGAGGCATGCGGTTACACATCACCTACTGCCTGACTCTGATAGAGCCACTGAGAATCTCTTGACAGAAAACCCCATTTTTTTTTTATTACGTATACGTTGTTTAACTATAGTTCAAATTGTAATTTTTCCAAATAAAAACTATTCTTACTTGATACAAAAATTGTTTCGTTTGTAATATCATTTTCGCAATAAAGGAAGTTTTGCTGCCGGCACGATAACGTTCGACGGAAATATCTCATTCAACACGCCTGTAACCTTTGTCGTATATGGTGACAAATCAACATTCGCGAATGCGAATGAGAACGTCAAAAAATACGCGAATATTCTCGAATGCGAATGCGTTATAGTACGTTTCTTTCACGAAGCTACGGGCGCTTGACTTGTGCCTAGCCTAGGTGGGAGCGGTCAGGCGCGAGCAAGCTCTCACTCACACTTATACAGATACGACACACACACAACCATGAGGCACGAGCCCTCGTTAAATGAAAGAACTATACAACATTATTACACACTATATTTTTGATGATCATCAACCACCAAAAAAGTTAATGTTGAAAACTTGGTCGCAGAAATATTGGTCGGCCAAAATTTCGTTGGTAGATGGGGTTAACCAAGACGAAAAGCGTCTTGGTGTGAGAAGTTGGAGGACGAGCGCGAACAAAAAAGATGGTTGGAGGAGGCTTCTGAAGCAGGCTGCTTGTAGCGCCCCTGATAATGACAGCCTCAACAGCTCAACGGTTAAAGGTGCGGACTGAAAATTTAAAGGATGCAGATTCGAGCCCTACCCGTTGCATCATTGCCGTACTCACTCCTAACACAAGCTCTTCACTTATTTGGAGGGGAGAGGAGAATATAAGTCAAGTTCAGCTTTTTCAGTTCAAGGCTGATATTCTTTAAAAAAAAAAGTAATGGATGATGAAGAAATCTAGCAAGAATATTCTAATCTAGCAAGACTATTTTAATCTAGCAAGAAAGAAGAATATCTTTAATCATAACAAATAACTTAATAAACTTATGTAACCAACCAATGCTGAGGACAGAACAGTGTTTGAAGTTTCACAGCGTGACAGGAACTTAAAATAGGATATCCGAAGACGAACCAAAGTTACCAACGTTGTTAACAAAATTTGTAGTTTACACTGAACTGATCCGTATAGTCGAAACTGTACAGCTAGCACTTGATTTAGATATGATAAAATAATATTAATAGTTAACCATATACTATATTTGATGTTATCATTATTTGTGATTTGTCTGTAAGACTATTGCTAAATACTTTTTAACAGACAGATAAATCGACATACAGTCCAACAGGCCAACACGCACAAATAATAATTATTATCTAAATATATAAAAGGCAAAGGTGACTGACTGACTGACTGATCTATCAACGCACAGCTCTAACCATTGGACCGATCGAGCTGAAATTTGAAATACAGGTAGCTATGATGATGTAGTCATCCGCTAAGAAAGTATTTTTCAAAATTCAACCCCGAATGAGGTAAAAAAGGAGTTTAAAAAATCGAACCTAACGTGAGCGATGCCGCGGGTTAAAGCTAGTTATAGATAAAGCGAACCGTTAAGGTGTGGAACGCACTTCCAGCGTCTATTTCCGGCCACGAATGATTTGAGCACCTTCAAGGCAAGAGTGAATTGGCATTTTCTAGGCAAGAGCGCTCCAACCTAGACATCATCAGTGCTTTCCATCGCTGACTATCGTCAAGTTCCTGAGGCTGTGGGACTCAATTAAAAAAATTCAAACTCTACTACTCTAATCGAGTCTATCGGGGATCTGTGATATGCCAGAACTACCTTAGCCAAAGAACTCGTTTGGTTATCCAAAGCTGGCGTATTGCCAGCTTTTGGGTTATGGGTTCATAGATTTAATTTTATAAGAATTTTAATTGAGACTAATTTATTTAATTTAATTGTGAATAGTAATTGATCACTGAATAAATTAAATATATATATTTTTTTATGATAAATTATATGATATTAAAAGAAAATTACGTTCCATTTTCCACTAGCAACGCGCAACCCAGTGGAACAGAAAACAAAGAAATGGCCAAATATGAAATGTGAAAACATTTTGGATTCACGAATATTTCAGTTAATGAAAATTTCGTATGGCGTTGTGAACCAGACCTGTGCTATGTTAACAGAATATTCGGACTGTATTATTTTCAATATATTAAACTACCTAGTTTGCCCGTTTATTTATTTTTTATTTACGTATAAAAATTACAATACAAAAACATTTATTAGAAGAAGTGGCCATAGTCACTTATGGCTACTTCTTCTAATAAATGTAAGCTTATCTCTAAAAAAAAGAGATTTCTTCCAGCTTCCCTTGAAAGTGAGTAAGGTGAAATTATAGATAAATAGGTTTTTAAAAATCTCGCGCTCCTTTATTTTGCCGGATAAAAAGTAGCATAATATGTCTCTCGTCCTTACCTACTTATAAACGAAGGGTTCCGTATCAAAGAAACGCTGAAAAATACGTTTCTTGTAGGGTAGTTCTTATTCCTATAATTTTTTTTTATTATTTTTTGTTATAGCGGCAACAGAAATACACATTCTGTGAAAATTTCAATTGTCTACCTATTACGGATCACGGGATACGCCCGCTGACAGACAGACGGACGGATAGACGGACGGACGGACGGACACCTGAGGCTTAGTAATAAGGTCCCGTTGGTTACCCTTCGGGTACGGAACCCTAAAATGATTAAAGGACAAATCAACATAGAATTTAACAAATATTCATAATCAAATATTTACCCTTCTTTAATAAAATGAAATATAATAATGACATTATTTTTCTTTCAGTTTACAACGAAGTAATTTTATCGCTTTCAGTGAACAAACATCGTAGCAGTTGCTACGACAATACCATAAATTACTTCTTCTTATCTTATTTTAACTGCATTGCTGCAATTCGCAGTGCTAGCTTCAGACGTAACTCAAATAACGCTCCAGTGGATGTCGCAATTCGGTGTAAGCGTTCCTTTAAATTTTATCTTAGGAGTGTGGCACCATTATTATTATAAATTTTAATGCCTTTGCTTGATCTAGGCTAGCGTGAAACGTTAATGACACTACTCCTATGTTCTGTTACTATCTAATACCATAAATAAATCTAAATTTAAAAAAAAGAAAAGGTGTCTGATTGATCTATCAGCCAGTCACTTAATTTATTTAATTCAACGTCAACCTGCTATCGTCGTAATGTGATCGACTCCCTACGAAAGCGAGCTAATATAACTATTATTTTTCTCTGTTCTGTATTTTTGTTACTCTACTTAAACTAATTTGTATGTCTCAAAATCTGTTATTGATATTTTTGCTAGATGTCTTTTAGTCGTAAGTCTACTTTTTTATATTTTCATATTTGTGCATCGATATTGTGATCTGGTCAAATTAAAAAAACAATTTATTTCAATTCAAATAACGATTTTATTAATTTATCTAAGGCTTTATATTTACTATTCCACAATGTATCTACTAATTTATATTGTGTGGAGAGACGGAACCTTTTGGACGTTAGTTTGAATCGCACTTTTTGTTCTCATTGATTATCATGTCATTGCACAGTTTCATGAAACATAAAAGCCAGAAAATAAATATCAAAAACAAATATCCAAATGGTTTCCAGTTAAAAACAAGAATACTGCTCCAATAATTTAATTGATTTTAATTGATACATTTTGGTTAATTAAAATTTGTGCATCGAGGTACGCCACTGATGATGTTAACGGACACAATAATTTCGTGAATAAAAATTAATAAAATTCAATGGATATCCTATCTGTGAATTCGAAATAGCTTACCTCTACTGTTATTTACATAAGGATTTAATGTAAGGGGAGAGAACTAGTGCCTATATTATTCCGAGTTTTTGAACTTATCTTAGGCAGCAGTGTCTCAACCTGAGAAAAAATGGATCATTGTACTTAACTAATGACCTTGTTTCATTAAATTTCATTTCATTTCATTTTCCTCGCGTTTTTTAAAAGCTCTTATAGACTGAAGTATCACAAAGTTGCTACTAGTCACTACTACGCTACTACTACTAACTTTTATTTATTTCACAAGATGCTACTATAACTTAAAAAATAAAAACTTGAGAGGTGTCAAGGGACACCCGGATGGAACGAAGTTCAATGCGAAATAGAAATGAAAATATCTGGCTTGCTTTCTATAAGAGAGAGAGAGACAGACAGAGAAACATGCGACGCCGCACAGCTTACAAAAAGTGTCGTGACAACTTTTCGTAAGAATTTTTTCCGTCTAGCCACCTTTCACAACGCGCGATAAGGAACTTCGTTCCAATAAATAACTTAAATATGTATTACCTGAAGTCTTACTTTGTACACGATATTTCACTGTATTTTCACAAGGAATAACGTAGGGTCAGATGTCCAACAATGAAACAGTGGTACACAATAAAACACTGTGATATTTCTAAAATTCTGCGTTGCTATTTCGTGCATTATATTGCGTTAGGACACTCTCGTGAACCCCCCGCCCTAGCCCAATTTGCATCGACGCCGCGTGCGAGAAGATGTGTTTGCGGAGCACTTTTGGTTTTTTTCGACAAAAAGTAAGGTATTTTTAGCATTCTTTATAGATTTTTTACTAAAGCATGGTTGAAAATTTCATAAATTTCATGATTAATTAGCATTACACATATTTCGTAGATTAATGTGCAATAAATTATATCTTAAAGTGTTACAATTTAGTGGGTAAAAAATTGAGATTAGTAAAAAAAACCTTAGGTAGTTCACAATGAAACAGTTGCACAGTAACACAGTGAAACACTATTTCAATGTGTATCATTTTATTTTATTGTGTACCGTATAATTGTACATACATAATATCATGTACTTTCCGGGCAAATTAATAATTTTTGTGGCTACAAATTCACAAATTAATCTTATTAACATTAAATTTTTTATAATACCAGTAATAGTACTGGTAACCTGATTAAAGTTAATTAAAAATAAATCCTTTTGTGATTATTAACTCAAGCATTTTTTTTTATTCACCTACTCCATAAATTACACAAAAGTCGAGACAATACTATTAATGTTTCATTGTTGAATTTGTGGTGTTTCATTGTGTACCACCACTGTGGACACAATGAAACATTTCCCATTTTTTAGTTTATAATTTTTTGCCGATTGATTACATATTAATTAAAAAAATTGTAAATGAAATTCGATGCCGAACTAAATTACCTACACACCTGTAAAAAATTAGACTTCTATCTGTAAAAACAAAAGGTGCATGAGACTTTGAATTTTTTGTGTTTCATTGTTGAACATATGACCCTACTTAAATCCAATTCATGTTTGCCGTACAGAGGCGAAATGGAAGTAAGTTGGTTCGTTTGATGAACTCAGCACCTCCGGGGCATTCGGAAGCTAACATTAGATACATGTATCACATGTTCCAGGTTAATCGTCTTTAAGTGGATTCAACCACACTGTGGCGAATAAGGCTATATTTTGGTCTATATGAAATAGAGTATTTATAGTTCTTTGTTTACAAAAATAGTAGGAAAGTAGAAAAAACACGTAAAGAGAAAGAACTTGTTGAAAGAAATTAAAACATATATTTTAACCGTTACAATTTCCAGGAACATTTCCATATTATTTATTATAAGGTTTAGAAAATCGCACAATTGGGTATTTGAGTGTTGTCAAAATGCGGATATTCATTAATGACAATCGAAAATGTAAAATATTAAGTAAATAAGAATAACATTTGTAAAAACAGAAAATAAATTGGTCAAAAAACAAATAAGTTACGAGCTGTTTTAAGAGTGCGTTTCCGCATATCGGGTGACTTTCGGTACATATTGTGACTAAGTTAAACCAAATAAGATGGAAATAAAAATTGCTACACATAGATTGGTCCTTAATCTCCAAATCTTGGGAGTTGATTTTGTTCAAAATCTCAATTTTTAGTACTATGAAAATTATTTTCCGTCACCTCTTCACACAAAATTCACGATTTTGGGGTGACTTTAGGTACATTTCTTGTATATAATATACCCGTTTTATGTAATTAAAAAATACTATCTGTTAGCAGATATGTTCAACTCAAAATCTTGGAGAGAAAAATATCAAAAATATTACAAATAGTATAAAAAATAAAATATAGCATCGCGTGTACTTTTTTCACATATTTTCGTTTAAACCGAACCTTAAAATAGTGTGCAATAAGGCTTATTTTGATTTTACTCGGTCTCTGGTTTGATTTCATTTCAAAATTCGAAATTCAAATATCAATCAGTCGGCGTTTGACCGCCTTTCTGAGTGGAGGCTGCGCTGGTTGTAAGCAGATGCTGGTATCGAAAAACATCGCTGTACGAACACGAAATAGTTCATAGCAAACCAAATTGATACTTTATATATTTTGAAAAGAAAGGTAAGTAACTAAGTACTAGGTACCTGTGGTACCTTCAATATAATAGCATTATTTTATTATTTGATAGAATTTCGAAATTTCTTGCAAAGTTATATTCCCCGAATGTAGTACTGACCTGCATGTATACCTCGAAAACTTCTATTGGAACTCCTAGATCTTTAGAGTTAATTGTATCGAGTTTGGGCTCGTTTTGTAAGTTATGATGAGATCTTACCACTGGACTTGTTGGAGTGACCTGATGGTATACTTCGAAGACTACTACTGGATCTTCTAGACGGCTACAGCTAGTTATATCGAGTTTGGGCTCGTTTTGTAAGTAATGATGAGATCTTACCACTTGACTTGTTGGAGTGACCTGATGGTATACTTCGAAGACTACTACTGGATCTTCTAGACGGCTACAGCTAGTTATAGCGAGTTTGGGCTCGTTTTGTAAGTAATGATGAGATCTTACCACTGGACTTGTTGGAGTGACCTGATGGTATACTTCGAAGACTACTACTGGATCTTCTAGACGGCTACAGCTAGTTATATCGAGTTTGGGCTCGTTTTGTAAGTAATGATGAGATCTTACCACTGGAATTGTTGGAGCGACTTGGTGGTATACCTCGAAGACTTCTATTGGAACTCCTAGATCTTTACAGCTAGTTATATCGAGTTTGGGCTCGTTTTGTAAGTAATGATGAGATCTTACCACTGGACTTGTTGGAGTGACTTGGTGGTATACCTCGAAGACTTCTATTGGAACTCCTAGATCTTCAGAGTTAGTTGTATCGAGTTTGGGCTCGTTTTGAAAGTTACGATGAGATCTTACCACTGGACTTGTTGGAGTGACCTGATGGTATACTTCGAAGACTACTACTGGATCTTCTAGACGGCTACAGCTAGTTATAGCGAGTTTGGGCTCGTTTTGTAAGTAATGATGAGATCTTACCACTGGACTTGTTAGAGTGACCTGATGGTATACTTCGAAGACTACTACTGGATCTTCTAGACGGCTGCAGCTAGTTATATCGAGTTTGGGCTCGTTTTGTAAGTAATGATGAGATCTTACCACTGGACTTGTTGGAGTGACCTGATGCTATACCTCAAAGACTTCTATTGGAACTCCTAGATCTTCAGAGTTAGTTGTATCGAGTTTGGGCTCGTTTTGAAAGTTACGATGAGATCTTACCACTGGACTTGTTGGAGTGACCTGATGGTATACTTCGAAGACTACTACTGGATCTTCTAGACGGCTATAGCTAGTTATATCGAGTTTGGGCTCGTTTTGTAAGTAATGATGAGATCTTACCACTGGACTTGTTGGAGTGACTTGGTGGTATACCTCGAAGACTTCTATTGGAACTCCTAGATCTTCAGAGTTAGTTGTATCGAGTTTGGGCTCGTTTTGAAAGTTACGATGAGATCTTACCACTGGACTTGTTGGAGTGACCTGATGGTATACTTCGAAGACTACTACTGGATCTTCTAGACGGCTACAGCTAGTTATAGCGAGTTTGGGCTCGTTTTGTAAGTAATGATGAGATCTTACCACTGGACTTGTTGGAGTGACCTGATGGTATACTTCGAAGACTACTACTGGATCTTCTAGACGGCTACAGCTAGTTATAGCGAGTTTGGGCTCGTTTTGTAAGTAATGATGAGATCTTACCACTGGACTTGTTGGAGTGACCTGATGGTATACTGCGAAGACTACTACTGGATCTTCTAGACGGCTACAGCTAGTTATAGCGAGTTTGGGCTCGTTTTGTAACTAATGATGAGATCTTACCACTGGACTTGTTGGAGTGACCTGATGGTATACTTCGAAGACTACTACTGGATCTTCTAGACGGCTACAGCTAGTTATATCGAGTTTGGGCTCGTTTTGTAAGTAATGATGAGATCTTACCACTGGACTTGTTGGAGTGACCTGATGGTATACTTTGAAGACTTCTATTGGAACTCCTAGATCTTTACAGTTAGTTATATAGAGTTTGGGATCGATTTGTAAGTAATGATGAGGTCTTACCACTGGACTTGTTGGAGTGACTTGGTGGTATACCTCGAAGACTTCTATTGCAACTCCTAGATCTTTACAGCTAGTTGTATCGAGTTTGGGCTCGTTTTGTAAGTTATGATGAGATCTTACCACTGGACTTGTTGGAGTGACTTGGTGGTATACCTCGAAGACTTCTATTGGAACTCCTAGATCTTTACAACTAGTTATATCGAATTTGGGCTCGTTTTGTAAGTTATGATGAGATCTTACCACTGGACTTGTTGGAGTGACCTGATGGTATACTTAGAAGACTACTACTTGATCTTCTAGACGGCTACAGCTAGTTATATCGAGTTTGGGCTCGTTTTGTAAGTAATGATGAGATCTTACCACTGGACTTGTTGGAGTGACCTGATGGTATACTTCGAAGACTACTACTGGATCTTCTAGACGGCTACAGCTAGTTATATCGAGTTTGGGCTCGTTTTGTAAGTTATGATGAGATCTTACCACTGGACTTGTTGGAGTGACCTGATGGTATACTTTGAAGACTACTACTGGATCTTCCAGACGGCTACAGCTAGTTATATCGAGTTTGGGCTCGTTTTGTAAGTAATGATGAGATCTTACCACTGGACTTGTTGGAGTGACTTGGTGGTATACCTCGAAGACTTCTATTGGAACTCCTAGATCTTTACAGCTAGTTATATCGAGTTTGGGCTCGTTTTGTAAGTTATGATGAGATCTTACCACTGGACTTGTTGGAGTGACGTGATGGTATACTTCGAAGACTACTACTGGATCTTCTAGACGGCTACAGCTAGTTATATCGAGTTTGGGCTCGTTTTGTAAGTAATGATGAGATCTTACCACTAGACTTGTTGGAGTGACCTGATGGTATACTTCGAAGACTACTACTGGATCTTCTAGACGGCTACAGCTAGTTATATCGAGTTTGGGCTCGTTTTGTAAGTAATGATGAGATCTTACCACTGGACTTGTTGGAGTGACCTGATGGTATACTTCGAAGACTACTACTGGATCTTCTAGACGGCTACAGCTAGTTATATCGAATTTGGGCTCGTTTTGTAAGTAACGATGAGATCTTACCACTGGACTTGTTGGAGTGACTTGGTGGTATACCTCGAAGACTTCTATTGGAACTCCTAGATCTTTACAGCTAGTTATATCGAGTTTGGGCTCGTTTTGTAAGTTATGATGAGATCTTACCACTGGACTTGTTGGAGTGACCTGATGGTATACCTCGAAGACTTCTATTGGAACTCCTAGATCTTTAGAGTTAGTTGTATTGAGTTTGGGCTCGTTTTGTAAGTTATGAAGATTAGATCTTGGAGTTCCAATAGAAGTCTTCGAGATATACCATCAGGTCACTCCAACAAGTCCAGTGGTAAGATCTCATCATTACTTACAAAACGAGCCCAAACTCGATATAACTAGCTGTAGCCGTCTAGAAGATCCAGTAGTAGTCTTTGAAGTATACCATCAGGTCACTCCAAGAAGTCCAGTGGTAAGATCTCATCATAACTTACAAAACGAGCCCAAACTCGATATAACTAGCTGTAAAGATCTAGGAGTTCCAATAGAAGTCTTCGAGGTATACCACCAAGTCACTCCAACAAGTCCAGTGGTAAGATCTCATCATTACTTACAAAACGAGCCCAAACTCGATATAACTAGCTGTAAAGATCTAGGAGTTCCAATAGAAGTCTTCGAGGTATACCACCAAGTCACTCCAACAAGTCCAGTGGTAAGATCTCATCATTACTTACAAAACGAGCCCAAACTCGATATAACTAGCTGTAGCTGTCTAGAAGATCCAGTAGTATAGTCTTCGAAGTATACCATCAGGTCACTCCAACAAGTCCAGTGGTAAGATCTCATCATTACTTACAAAACGAGCCCAAACTCGATATAACTAGCTGTAGCTGTCTAGAAGATCCAGTAGTAGTCTTCGAAGTATACCATCAGGTCACTCCAACAAGTCCAGTGGTAAGATCTCATCATTACTTACAAAACGAGCCCAAACTCGATATAACTAGCTGTAGCCGTCTAGAAGATCCAGTAGTAGTCTTCGAAGTATACCATCAGGTCACTCCAACAAGTCCAGTGGTAAGATCTCATCCTAACTTACAAAACGAGCCCAAACTCGATATAACTAGCTGTAAAGATCTAGGAGTTCCAATAGAAGTCTTCGAGGTATACCACCAAGTCACTCCAACAAGTCCAGTGGTAAGATCTCATCATTACTTACAAAACGAGCCCAAACTCGATATAACTAGCTGTAGCTGTCTAGAAGATCCAGTAGTAGTCTTCGAAGTATACCATCAGGTCACTCCAATAAGGCCAGTGGTAAGATCTCATCATAACTTACAAAACGAGCCCAAACTCAATACAACTAACTCTAAAGATCTAGGAGTTCCAATAGAAGTTTTCGAGGTATACATGCAGGTCAGTACTACATTCGGGGAATGTAACTTTGCAAGAAATTTCGAAATTCTATCAAATAATAAAATAATGCTATTATATTGAAGGTACCATAGGTACCTAGTACTTAGTTTCTTCTTTTCAAAATATATTATCAATTTGGTTTGCTCAACTTAGACTTAGATTTAGAATTAAACTTAGACTTAGACTAAGTCTGAGTTCAAATCTAAGCCTTAGTCTAACACTAAGACTAAGTCTTAGACTAATACTAAGTCTAAGTCTATATCTTAGTCTTAGTGTTAGACTTAGACTTAGCTTAGACTTAGACTCAGACTTAAAGAGACTTAGTCTTAGTCTAAGTCTAAGACTAAGTCTAAGTCTTAGTCTTAGTGTTAGACTTAGGCTTAGACTTAAAGAGACTTAGTCTTAGTCTAATGCATTTCCCAGTGGCTTAAAAAAGTCTAAATCTAAGTCTAAGACTAAGACTAAATCTAAGTCTAACTTAGTGTACAGCAAGTCCGGACGAAAATAAAAAATAAAAAAATAAAACATAAACAATTTATATCCAAGTATCAAAACAAGTTAATTCACTCATTTTTAACGCAGCTCGCCCGCGCCTGTGTGTGCGTGTGAACGGTGCATGTGTAGAAGTGCGTTTTTATACCTACTCTTTGCGAAATCCCGTCCTTAATGAAACTGTATCCGTCTCTTTCAAAAATGAAATTTTGTATGGAGAGGGTATGAAGCTACTGAATCATGACGTCATGTTGCAATAGCGCTCTCTTTTTCTAAAAGGAAAATTAAAAGCTCTATATTTTCGAGACTAGTTAAGATATTAAAAACTTACACAATTCAGTATCTCTAATTTTCTTATTATATAAGGTTGGGGAAAAAGTTTCTTCGCATTTTTTAAGAAAATTCAAAACATTTTTTAGTACAGTTTATTTACATTTAACTAAAGTATGTAGGTACCATTTTGTTCGATAACTTTTTGCCATCTTGTAGGTAGGGACATGATCCCATTGCTATAGAAATTTTGGGACTTCTGATCAAAATACCGCGACAAGTGGTTTTGGCAGTCCTCTCGTGATGTTAACCTGACACTGCCTAAAGAATGCTGAAGAGACCGAAACAGGTGGAAATCTGAAGGTGCAAGGTCAGGACTATACGGCGGATGCATTAATACCTCCCAGCCTAACTCTCTTAATTTTTGCTGAGTGGCTAAAGATGTGTGAGGCTAGACCTCACACATCTTTAGCCACTCATTATCATGATGAAAAACCACACCCCTTCTGTTGATTAATTCCGGCCGCTTTCTCTCAACTTCTTGCTTCAATCTCATCAATTGTTCGCAGTAGAGTTCAGAATCGATGGTTCTGCCTGGTGGTAACAGCTCATAATGAATAATGCCCTTACAATCCCACCACACACACAGCATCACCTTGTTGCGAGTTAACCCGGGTTTCGCCACAGTCTGTGAAGCCTGACCGGCCTTGGACCACGACCTTTTTCGCACGTTCTTGTCGTACGTGATCCACTTTTCATCACCAGTTACCAGCTTCTTCAAAAATGGTTCGGTTTCATTACGTCCTAATGAAGAATCACAAATGAGTACACGGTTCATTAGGTTTCTTTCAGTGAGCTCGTGAGGTACCCAAATATCGAGCTTTTTTGTGTACCCAGTTTTTTTCAAATGTGCTAAAACTGTTTTGTGGTCAATTCCCAGTTCTTCAGCTACGTCGCAACTACTGATATGCCGATCTTGCTCCACTTTTTCAAAAATGGCATCCATTTTATCCGTAATAGGGCGACCGGAGCGACGTGCATCTTTGACATCAAAATTTCCGGATTGAAAACGCTTAAACCAAATTTGTGCTACTCTCACAGACACTACACTAGGTCCATAAACATCGCAAATTTTTTTCGCGGCTTGCGTTGCATTTTTACCTTATTTGTACTAAAATTTTAAAATGTATCGAATTTCTTCATTAGATTCACTAATCTTGACAGTACGAAAAACAAATGAAAATCACACATTTTCCTAATTTGAATTAAGAATTATGTTCTTTAAAATTTAAACTTTCAATGATACCAAAACCAGCCAGATACAAATAGTATAGCCAAAGAGATTTTATTACAAGTTCATACATACTATAATGCGAAAAGACTTTTTCCCCAACCTATTAGAATGTGAAAAATAAATACATTAATAACTTACCTAAAGATTTTTTCGACCTTATCAAAGTAACGTAATCTCTGAAATTTTAATGTTCACAAAATTAAACTGGAAAATAAATTTTCCTTTCTTACCTTCTTTGTAAATCCTCTGGGATTTAAAAACAGCGTTTTCTTAGTATTTTTTTACCGTTTGCTCTGTTTACGTGAAATATTCTGTACTTATTAATAATTTTGTCATTTTAATTTCATTGTTAATTATGTATTCAACAATTTTAGAAAAATGGCAAGATAATGTACTGAGCTCGTACTGTACTGGGCCTAAAGCAGTATTTATTTCAATTTTGTTTTGAGATGTTATAATCATGACAACCTTAAAGTAATTCTTTTAAATGCTTAAAGCGTTGGTAAGCCACAAGGCCCTGAAGTGCGTTTTTCATGAACGTCTTAACGAAAAACGAAATTTCATAAATAAAATATAGATATTATGTTGGGAGCACAGTGTTGTTTTGATTGAATATACCCAAAAACTAGCACTATGTAAAAAAATCGTCATTTCATGCTCTATGAAAATAAATTAGTTGAAAATTACGTTAAGAAACCAGAGATATGGCCCGGGGTACGGTGCGTCTGAAGCGAAAAGTTTTATACTAGGCATATTTTCAAAAACAAATTTTGAACTATTTTTTGGGATAAAAGAGAAACGAAAACAATATCCAGGATGTAAAAATCAGTTAGTTAAGATTGAAACTGTTGACAAAAAAAAATCCACTCCATCTCGTTCCCAGAGAGATTTTGTGACGTAGGTAAATCAAAAGGTAAACCAAGAATCAAGTTAATTAATTCCAAGCATGAATAGTTTACACGTGTAACTGTCATCAAAACAATGCTTCGGCCTCTCAACCCTATAGTTTCACGTCAAAGCTATTTAATTGTTTCACGGAAACGTTTCAAAATAGAAGCTTGGTCCCCGGTATTTCCCCACGGAGTTGAATGAAAAGCTGGAACAGTAACGCGGGAGAAAACTTATTCCCAACGTATCTTGCACATACGTAGTGCTCCATTTTTAACAGCCCGTTTCCTATATGCCTTTTTCCTTTAATCTATATATATAAAATTCCAAGTCCTGACTGACTGACTGACTGACTGACTGACTGACTGACTGACTGACTGACTGACTGACTGACTGACTGACTGACTGACTGACTGACTGACTGACTGACTGACTGAGATATCAACGCACAGCCTAAACTACTGAAGTTAGAAACTTGAAATTTTTACAGTTGGTTCCTTTTATGACGTAGGCGCACACTAAGAAAGGATTATTGGAAATTCCACCCCTAAGGGTTTTAAATAGGGGATGGAAGTTTATATGAAACTCCGTCATTTTTCAAGCTCCATCAAAGTTGGTATTTGAGCTTTCAGTTAAAAATAAAAAAGTACGTGTGTCACAGTTTTTGAAAATTCCACCCCAAAATCTAATTCCACGCGGACGAAGTCGCGGGGGCAAAAGCTAGTTTTATTATGCTATTCACTCTTATGAAGATGCCTATTCACTCTTAATTTAAACCCAAGTAACTTGAGATAGACTCGAGTTATAGTTATCTGGAAAAACGGGAAAAATGTTCTTTTACAAGTTAAAAATTTTGCAAAGTGGCCTGGTGGGAAACGAACCTGAGACCACCTATTCATGAAACCAGAACACCCACTTCGTACAATCGTACAATTCATTCAGAGTTTAAATTACCTCATTTACTGAAGAATTAGAGCCAGGTTCGCCTTTTTATTCCTGTTAACTAAGGTACTACAGTAAAACTGCTGTTAAACATGGTGACGGGGAATTGCTTTAATTAGAATTAAGCGGACGCTGGTGACACCGTGAATAATAAAAGTTCTTCTAGGAATAACTGAATCCTAGTTAGCTTAACTGCTTTAATCTTTTGTTGAGCGCTGAGAAAACAAAAGACGACATCGCTTGTTTATTTAAACAACGAGTGTGAAACCCTAATTGGGAGGATTGAATCATTTGAATTAATGTCATTGATGTAGTTTTTAACGGAGATAAATAATTATTTTTCGCAGCGTAATTCGTTAATTTTTTAGCAGTCATTAGGAACGCTTTATTGAAGTACGTAGTGTAGATGTGTGCAGTACTAGATGTTATGGTATTATAAATGTGTGAGTGAGTTTGTGTGTTGTTTTTTCTTTAATGACGCAGCAATGGTGTAACCTTACTCTATGCAAACGAAGTCGCGGGCAAAAGCTAGAATTCTTCATAAATTACGTACTACGTGGTGGTTGCACGTTCTTTTGATATAATATATTTACTTAGCAATAGAAAACAACTAAGTCATGTTATCCCCAATCCTACACGTTTGCTCTTTTGTATAAATCACGCTTAACATTAATAAATGTTAACTAATGTTAATAAATAAACTTGTAGCAATAGGTATACATATTATACATTACAATGAAAGGGTAAAAAGTATAAGTAACGCTATTACAAATACAAAAAACTTCAGCTATCGGTAGAAATATAAACATTCTAGAATCTCTAATAAGTCTTTGTTGAAAAAGACATAATTCGAGGTTAGGAACTGTAATTGAATGTTTACTTGGAATATATTACGGTAAATCTGGATAAAATAAGGGCAAACAGAGGATTATGATAATTAGATTTAAATGGACACTGGGAAAACAGTCAACAGAAAAATCGTATTTACGGGAAGTTTAAATTCCATCTACGTCCACTTCTTTGAGCTTCTGTTTGAAGAAAATATAATTTACTCAAACAAATTGACTGTACAATCAAATTAACAAGTATAATACAGTAATTCTAGAGTGAATCTGGGTGGCTGTGGGATTACGTAAATTGAAATTAAAGGGGCACTGGCACTGCTGTCAACTGAAATAATAGTATTTCCGAACTCGTTACAAAAATTTTGCTTTTTTTAATTCCTCCCACTCGCTCTTCCATCTGTACCTACTAGCTACTATAGTAAAATTTTAACTCAAACTCTCTCAAAAACCACGGAATATTTAGCGTTATGACCATCTACTAACGCGAACTAAGTTTGATGGTTAAAATTGTTATTTTCTAATTAGAAAGCACATAGTGATCCCTAGAAAACGGGGTCAAAGGATGGACGCTGCATTGATTAACGATCGAAAATGAAAGCAAAAGTGTACGTCTATTTTTAACTTAACGATTTTGTTTAGCTAGCGAAAACTTGAAGTTTGTTAAAAAGCTTATGAAAATCTATGTCGAAGTTAGTGTTTAACCACTCTAAAACCTCTCCACAAGTATGAAATGTGAATGCAAGAAAACGCCCGGAGTCCAAGAAGCTCTTAATGCTCGCTTAGAACGAACCTGATTGAATTTCAAATGAACCGATTTCTGCTTAGAAAACACAGTATGCTGATCTTCTCATCAGCAACACAAGGTTGAAACTAAAGTTACAATGCAAATCGGTACTGTGCTGATCAGGTTGTTTTGCTTCTTGTTTGTGCCAAAGTTTAAACAAAATTCGATCAAAAAGCTTTTCAAGGACCAAAAGCGGCGGGTTAACATTGTAATGGCAATAATTTTCTAGAGACTTTCGAATATAATATACCTATGGGTATTGGGTATATTATATTCATACTTCATTACCTTTGAGGCATAAACTCAATGTAAACATGAGATATTATCACATACAAAACTCAACTTTTGCGGCTGAAAGCCAATATTATTAGCATCCTCAATAGCGCAGCGTTAAGGGCTGTGGACTGAAAAGCGATTTTCCAGCATAAAAAACCCATCATCTCCTTCCCACATTTTGTCGAAATCAGTTCAGCGGTATAGACGTGAAAACGTAACAAACAGACAGATAGAGTCACTTTAGCATTTACAATATTAGTTTGATTATTTAAAAAAAAAGTCAGATTGCCAGTTGAAGAATATTTCGTAAAAGCTATCATCTCATAACTCAAGCCATAATCAAATCCCATATTCATTTATTTCAAAAGTTGGAAAAACGAAGGAGCATAAAGTTTATTTAAATATTTTTATTGAATCGTAACTCACAAACAAAACTTACACAATAAGCTAACGTTCAAAGTATGTAATATATATTTCAAATTTAAATCTTAAATCGCTAGTTTTATGGTTATCTCAGCTATTGAATCTCCTCACAAATAATACAAAGTTTGGGAGTCATCGACGTCTAATGTCACTGCACTTTGTCCCCATTCAATTTTTCCTGTATCTAGTGTAAGCTCATTCGAATCTTTGTAGGTATTAAGGAGGAAGCTTTATTATCTCGGACACACCTTGAAGCTATTCAATCCAAATCGTGATCCACGTTCAAAATTACAGATCTACAGACCTAGAAGAAATGGAGCTGCTTGATTCTAGCCTGTGATAGTACAGTCGTTATGAGATATGAGCTTCATGAAACGATCCAGATTGAGAAGCTCCCAAAGATAAGCGCTTGAGTAAAGTCATTCCTGACGCAAAGAATTAATGATATTGGGCTACACTGCGTTTGCCTAGAAAATGCCTACTCACTTTTTCCTTAAAATAAATAAATATATGTTTATTAATTCGTTCGTTCGTTTATTTTTTCGTTCATTCATTTATGTTGCAACTGCTAAGTTATATACACGAGTACGCGTCACGGAACACAGATTCCAACAGTGGTTCTTCCTCTAAGGGCCTCTCAAAAATATTTCGGCTCCATCAGCGCAAACTATACGTCGAGTTCATTGATATATATGACAAAAGTTATTATTATATCTTGAATATCGCAAGTCGATAGTCACTGTCGTTTTTAGATGTCCTTCCATTAGTATCGTCTAATGGACTGGGTAATTCGACGACAAGCAAACAATACACCTACCTACGCATAGATTAAATTACTTCTTTGTTTCAGTGAGCCGGGTCTGAAAGATAATACTGAAGTTTAATAGGTAATGCAAATACTACATGTATTTGTGTTATCTTTTATCTTTTTAAAATTAGGATAAGGAACTGTTGTGATTCGTTAGCAAGTAATCTTCCTAAAATAAAAATTAAAAAAAAAATCGAACATATAAAATAGAAAATCGTATTTAATTTTTTTTTACTTTACTTGCGAATGACACATTCGTTAAGATTCGTTTAGATCTACATTGAAAAAAAAAATAACTTGGCAAAGTACATTTTTGGCTCGGATAGCGTAAGCATATTATTTCTTTTTAAGGAAAACTCATTTAAAAGTTTGCAAATATCAACTTGACGGTTAATATACAACTACATTTTCTATAATTGCTTATTTATTAATAACATAGAGCTAGATTTAAATAAATACAAGCAATAAGCATACAACAACAAAATTTTATTTTTACAACTTATTCATTTGCGAAAATATCCAGAAGTCAACAAATAAAAAAAAAAATATCGTAGAAAGCCTCATACTCGTAGTACTAATGTTAAATTTCCCTAAATGGAATAATTCCAATTCATACAGTAGTGTGTAATGTTAAAGTTAAACAATGCAACATTTCATATTCGGCAGTTTTCTTTGTTGTACTGTTGGGTTTCATGTGAATAGTGGATGCTAGCGTAACAGGCGAGATAAAGTTTTTTAATATGGGACTACTATCAGCATGAGTTTTGCCAGTTTCGTTCTAAATGGTTTAAAATACTACCAGAGGACTTTCACAATTCCGGATTGCGAAATATTTGAAATTAGGTAAGTACTTGAATAAAAAATTGCTTAGGTACTTCTAAGCATTAAAATTGGGTTATTTATTAGGCAATTTATTTTATACTTAGTAAGAATTAATAAAAAAGATAATAATATAGACCACTGAGTTTACCCAAAAACAGACCATTGAGTTAATTCATGTTCTTTACCCGTGCAGATATATGTGCTTATTAACTAAAGCTGTATCTGCAAGCTGAAACAAGAGATTAATATCTTAGAATATTAAATAAATGGCTAAATTGCACCTTAGCAAAACTAGAGTATAATGGAATGCTTTTACGCTAAGAGCTTGCGCTTGATTTAAGTGCGCTGTCATGGTGACAATGACGCCGCTTGAATCCGAGCACATTATGCAATATTAAATATTATCTCTCTAGTCTAGACTATAGCGTGTAGATTTTAACAAGTTATAAATTCTAGATTAAGCTAGACCACTTAGCTCAATAATTAATCTATGATTAACACTGGTTCTGTCACTTTTTTTGGACATACGTCTTGATTGACGCTATTAAAATAGATGACATGAATTAAGCAGATACGAGTACCTCTAAAACTAAAAATTGCTAATAATATTACAAATGGCGCACCGACTATAATTAGGCTATGATTCCATAAACAAATTATTATAGACTTCTTTAGTTTATGATTTTATAGATTGATTATCAAGGTCGGTGCGCCATTTGTAATAATATTAGTTCCAGAGATGCTCGTATTTAAAATGTGGCGTTTCAAATGGATTCATAATTAAGCCAATCCAGTGTTAATTAAAGAGATCAGTGAGCAAGACTATTACATCTATTATGCCTATATCTCCCTCTCTCTCCTTCTCTCTCTTTCATTAGCTCAATCACTACTAGATACGAGTCTCCTGCGTATGAGGAGGGTTTGGGCCTTGGTCCGCCTCGCTGGCCAAGTGTGGATATGTGGCAGACTTCACACCCTTAGAGAAAATTATAATTATGGAACTATGCACGTTAATTCGGATAATCAGGATTCCGGAGAGATGTGGGTTCGTGGGTGTTTTATTGTATTTTAAAAATGTAATAAGTTGTTATAACGCTGTTTATACTTTTTATTTGTACCTTGTTTTAAGTTGATCTTTATTCGTCTATTTTAGAGAGAGGCGCTTATATTAAGGTAGCTAAACTAGTTTATATTTTTAGGTTGCGAGCTTTTTACTCGTAACTGCAAAGTTTTTTAATAATATGGCTATAGTTTGTTTATATTATCTTAACTTGCATTGTTAATAAAACTTCTAAGTGCAAAGCTTATTAACTCAAACAGTTTTTTGTCTATTACAAGTTGAAAATACTGCTGACTGCATGCTCACCTTTTTCTTATAAGTAATCTAGTGATAATTATATCAGTCTAAAACTTGTCTGAGATGGAAGCGAACAAACTTAGAATTGATATTAATATAATTGAATTCGGATGAGGCAACGTAGCGGAATACCACGCTGAAACCTCCCACAAGAAGCAAATAGATTTATCATCTTAATAACTAGGTCTCAAATTAATTGATGTTCGTATATCCTCTACATTGAAAAAGAAACGAAACTCTTGTAGACCCTAATCTAGGTATACCTACTTGGTGATGTGTGGCCAGTGTGTGGCAAAATGTATAACATAAACGTTTATTTCTTTCTTAAAAAAATAGACAGAATGCTCAACATCTGAAACTCAGATTTTAAAACTCATGAAACAGCAACAGGAATCAACATCAAGCCCTAAAACCCTAAAAACTTTAACCTAAATTTCAATTTCAACCAAGAGCAAAATCAAATACCTATTGTAGTTACATTTCAAAGTCAACGCTGAAAGATGTTATGGTTGATACTCGTAACTACACCCTCTGAATATTTAAAACAATGGAATACGATTATACATGGAACTAGGACCGAGTGATTGCTCAAAGATGGTTTTAAATTGATTTAAATCCTTTCTTCACTGATGAATGCAAATTGTACTGAAGTAATTACTTGAGAATCTGGGATAGACATTAAAATAAGTGTAAAACTGTAGAGCAACTGTAAAGCAAAGAAGCGGTAAGTTAATAACTTAGTTGATAGTTGATATTTTATTCTGGCTTATTTTATTTAAGTGAATTCATATAATTTCATACAATTGTAGATCAAACTCGTTTATTTATTATTGCCATGAAAAATGTATTAAGTAATTTTTCTGAATAAATGAATAAATTGTTTTTAACTTCAAATATTTCGACTGATTTTCATGGTTTTTGGTTTGTTCTAGGTATTTGTTTCCGTCCCGAATAGCAGAATAACTTTTAAAATATCGGAAAAATTCACGAAAAAACAAAATTATGAAAAAATTTCATTTTCTCATACATTTTTTATTCAACGGGTTTTTTGATGGCAAGGAAAGTTACTCCGGAAAAATATTAACCTAAGTCACGCAGACGGAGTCGCGGGCAAAAGCTAGTCTTTAATAAAGCTCAATAGCCCAACGATGAAAGGTATGGGTTGAATGTAAATGGTACAATCTCCCCCTTTTGTTAGTCAAGTTAAACATGGCTAATATTTTTATTTTCAAAAAGGGATCTGCTGGAGTGGTGACCTCACACCGGAAAGCTTAGAATTGGCAGACCCACCGCTATGTGGACCGACGACTTTAGAAGAGTGGCAAAACACAAGACCGAGATCTATGAAAGGCAGAAAACGTTTATCGGTTCATGAAGGAGAAACGGAATTTCATAAAAAAATTCTTTTAATTTGAAAATACTGCTTCAAAATAAAATTGGTACGGATTTTCTAAACACCTTCATTGTCTTTAAAAGCTAACCTAATATCATAATGAACCTCGTACGAAACATTTGGCTGTGTGTGTATGTGGTTTTATGAATTTCAGCACGTAATTGTGATGGCGCTTCGGTTTGGCGTCGCGGCAACACTATTTACATATAGTCGCACTAATTTATGCAAATACACGACATCTGTGATGTTCTGTATTTATTCCCGCGACTTCGTGGATTTAAATTGAGTGAAGATCCCGTCGGAACTCCTTGGCATTCTGGAATAAAAATATCTTCTACTTTTAGGATGCAATATAAGACGAAATTGATTAAGCTACTAAAAGCTAAAAGCTGGCGAAAGCGTGATTACAGATTTTCGTATAAACCTAATTAAAAACATGGCGTAACTTTGACACCAATTTGTGATTTGAACCCACCAAAGTTTTTATTTATTTAGAAGAATGGTTAAGGACTGCGTTTTTAGTGCGTTATGCGTTAGGACCTTGAAGGATATAACCAACGTTAGGACAGATGTTTTTGTACATATATATTTCTTTTTAACAACAAATGCAATTTTTAGGTGCTTTTACTATACAAAGAAACGCTACTTTTAATTTGACTTTCCGATATTATATTTTATTTCTCTTTTAATTAAGAGCTGTTGAAAGATTCCAATTTATTCGCGTTCTTATTCAATTACGGAGCGTTCAAAAAGGTTGAATTTTTAATTCCTTTTCATATACGAGAAGCTGTGTATAAAATTAAGAATGAATAAAACAAAAATTATCATAAGATTATTTCAGTGCCAACAACTTAGATAACAAATATCATAGCCGTTTCAATTAGGTATAGGTAAAATTACCGATTACTCAACGGTGATTACAAATTAAGTTATAGTTAAAAATATATTATTAGCTCTAGCACACGACTTGGACCGCGTGAAGTTAGATACCTACGTTTATATCACGAAGTTACGAGCGCTTTACTTGTGGTTACGACGTGTACATGTACATTGCATCGGTGTGCATGCCTGACAGGAGACTAGGTGATCAGGCGCAAGCAAGCTCTCGCTCACACTTATACAGATATGACACACACACAACCATGAGCCACGTGCCGTAGTGAATTGCAAGAACTATACGCCATCCTATGACCATTTGTGTTGATTCTAGTAATTTTAATTTGGTATATTTCCTTGTCGGTTTATCCTTCAATCACGCCGCAACAGACCTACGGATCAACGCGATTCTTTGCATAATTATATATATAGGCGAGGATCTAAAAAGTAACAGAGGCTGCTTTTTGTGCCGAAACAAAAAAAAAACAAAAGCTGGAATTTTTAAATCTATAACTTCACGCAGACGAAGTAGTGGGTAAAAGCTAGTGTTACATATTATAATACATTTGAAGTAATCAAGCCTGAGTATTCTCTTAACATAGCACAGGTTCGTAACAGCAATACGAAATTTTCATTAACTGAAATATTCGTGAAGCGAAATGTTTCTGCAATTCACATTTGACTCATTTCTTTGTTTTCACTCTGCTAGATATCGCAATTCCAACGAAAAATGGATGATGATTTTTTTATAATATAATTTAAAATAAAATAAATTATTTGTACGTTGCAAACAATATCTCGCAGATCTTTTTAGTCATTTTATTATTCAGTTCTGTACAGCCTTTCATCCCTGAGAATTTAATCTACATTAGTAGAAGAACTCGGATTTATGTTCCGTTGGGCCAATTTCCTAAATTATCAACGGAGATTTTAGATTTTATTAAAGACCTTGGCTCCGGCTACTTTTTTATACCTCTACAGTCTACAGTATAACTTACAGTCAAACTAATTTTAATCTAAATATATAAAAGGCAAAGGTGACTGATTGACTGACTGACTGACTGACTGACTGACTGACTGACTGACTGACTGATCTATCAACGCACAGCCCTAACCACTAGACAGATCGGGCTGAAATTTGGCATCCAGACAGCTATTATGACGTAGGCATCCGCTAAGAAAGGATTTTTGAAAATTCAACCCCTAAGGGGGTAAAATAGGGGTTTAAAAAATCGAATTTAACGTGAGCGAAGCCGCGAGCAAAAGCTAGTTAACAATAAAATTCGTAGGAGTTCAAAATATAAGCGTCTAAAAATAGAAAATCTAGAGATCTTATAGGCAAGTGGTATGACAGTTATTCTTATTTTATTTTGATTTTTAAAACTGGTTTTGGCAAATAACGTTTTCCCAATACCAACCATGCAGATATCGCCGAAGCCAAGCCGTTAATATGCTGTCGCTTTTGCAATTCCGGACATGTGCTTCTGGTATTCATAAAGCGAACGCTATTGCATGCCTCGCGCCGACCCTCATTAAGATATTAAGTTACGAGTAGCTTTGAAAGAGCTCGCTCAGAATCACGACAGTTTGCTGCAGTTAACAGGCTGAATACTAAATGAAAAGCCGAGTGTGAATTCAACGAGGCACAGTTACAAAAAAAGTGAGGTAATTATGAGCGCGGCGTTAATCGTCATCACACAGAATTGCCTAGTAAGTGTGTTGCCATAAGTAAGAGTTGAGAATTTTAGGTTCAACAAGGATGAAGTTTGAAAACTGTTCTTACAATTCACGAGGGCGCGTGAGTTTTACTTCTGGTTACGTCGTATACATGCACATTGCATTTCATTGTAAGTATCCGTGCCTGTCAGGAACCTAGGTGGAAGCGGTCAGGCGCGAGCAAGCTCTTGCTGCCAATTATATAGATACGACACACACACAGCCATGAGCCACGCGCCCTTGTGAATTGCAAGACTATAACCCGACAACGGAAAATTGGGTGTTACATCTATCATATTGTTTTTGTTTGTATAAAATGTGCCTGTGTCACCCAGACCATTATAACAAATCGATTGACACCTCATTGATCAAAATCAACTGAGTTGTTTATTCGCTACGGTGGAACTTTCGTAAATAATCACATTTTTATTAAATAGGGTCCAGTCCATTCATAACTATAATGTACATGAAAGTAAAGGGGAATAGAATCAATATAATATGTAATATAAAATATGTATCTACCGTTATCTTTTTAAACAAAAACAGTATTTAATATTTAATTCACTTTGAAACCTACATAATTATTTTAGACATTGCGTTTCTTGTTGCAAACATTAAAGGGTTGTTTCTCAATCATGCCTATTAACCAAATTGATCCTTTTGTTTTCAACGCAGCGTCCGTTGAAGACAAAAGTTCGTTGCCGTGCGTTGCGGCACCAACAACAGCCTTGAGACATCATTGGTCTAAAATATACCTACAATGAAAAATGTGTTCTTTTTTACCCCGGGGAAAAATGAGACATTAATATAAGCTTTAGAACTTAATACATAAAAAGAAACCACTTTAATTAATCTCAGACTTTTCACGACCTAGAAACTATGTGTTTGGGATTTATATATTTTTTAAAGTACTTATCGACGTTTCACAAGTGCAATAATTGAGGCTTAAAGTAAGCACTTCGAGTGGCGCGATCGACCTTAATAATATAGGTTCTCTCGTGAATATTTAAATTCATGCTCCAAATAATTTGTAAAGCGTTTTTGATGGTTGTTTGACCTGGTTATGATATCGGGTACTCGAACGATAGTACAGCGTATCTCTTTGAGAACGCAGTAAACCAATTAAGCGATTTATTCCAGCGTTTATTCTGTGTCCACGACCCATAAATCTTACAATATCTGTCTGATACCTCGCCACAGAAAATTGACCCGAGCTACTTTTTTTTTTCATAAAAACGATAACAAAAAGAAGTAGAGGCGTCAAATGGAAAAAAAATACATTTTTGGGTACAAAGAGCAATTTCTATCCCAAAAGTAATGAGAGTTGCTTCGTAAAAAATAATACTTCGATTTGCTAGGAAAATAATTATGATCTAATAGGGAACGGACTTTACTTTTTATCCCAAGAATCAAAGTGTTCTTACGGGATTTTTAAAATCCTAAATAATATATGCGTGGACGAAGTAACGGGTAGGTACCAAATCCTGTATAAAATAAATAATCAAACTTTCCATCTGCATTTCAATGAAAATGCAAGTAGTCACAA
Organism: Hipparchia sbordonii; assembly: GCA_038048805.1. Classification (NCBI taxonomy): domain Eukaryota; kingdom Metazoa; phylum Arthropoda; class Insecta; order Lepidoptera; family Nymphalidae; genus Hipparchia; species Hipparchia sbordonii. Next base: position 7,240,588 of record CM076102.1, read on the forward strand.
AGGAATCTTTTTTTGTCGTAGAATATAATGTCTTTGAATTAAAATACAAAACCGATTTAAGGGGAGAAATATTACAAAAATCAATTAACAAGAAGCTGAAACAGAGATCAATTAATATAAAGGTAGAAATCCCAATAATCGCTAGGATTATGTCATAAAATTAACAAGATCCAAATAGATTGAAAGTAGATTATACTAGAATTAATTTTATGGATCTGTTTAACAAGTGAGCGAAACAGTCGCCCAGATTATGGAAATGATTTGGAAATAATCTTTAGAAAGTACCGGAGAATTATTAATTCATCGCTAACCTCCCCTTTTAACGGCTATTTTATAGAATAGAATAGAATAGAATAGAAATGTTTTTTATTCAAATAAACTTTTACAAATGCTTTTGAATCGTCGATGAATCTACCACTAGTTCGGAATGCCCTTCCTGCCGAGAAGAGCCAGCAACAAACTCGGCGGTTGCTCAAAAAAAATTTTTTTTTTTACAATAGGTAACAAAACTATGCTATGTATACAGTGTTTCCACAATGAAGTTTCAAAAATACATATACCTACACACAATCTAATACATAGAACTTTATTAATACTTTACGGCAATTAATATAATACTCATGATTAAACAATGAAATTGTACCAAATTAAATAAAAATAAAAAGAACAAATAAACTTAGTTTGTAATCAGTGGAATAAATCTACCTAATTATTTAGTTGCTATTTAGATTTAATATTTTACTCGTATTTGTTATGGAATTAAGCACAGACCTTCCTGTGGTCTTTATCGGCAACTTTTCTTTGATTAAAAAAAATGTGTATATTTTGTGCGTATATCCTTCGTACATCCTTTTATGCTACCTACCTCGTTATCGCCTATCGATAAATTTATTTTGATATTGGCTCTTTGTCGGGCCGGCACGTATTGCAAAAATTTATTTCATTGCGAGGGAGTGAGTTGCGAACCCATCTGTTCATTCACTTGATGTGCTTATCGTAAATATACGTTGTGGTCGTAAATTGGATCACGGTTCGAGTCCATTCACACTCTTTGTAAATATAAATTAATAAGATCAACATAAATAAGATTAAAAGTGGTGGTACTTTTCTGTTTTCTTACTGGAAATAGTAGGACAACATGCAACAGAAATAACAGCAACTCTCAGCAACTTACTACAAAGAAGCGTGCTCGACTCGCTATCTTTGCTAAGTAATCTCGCTAGGGTCTCACCTATTTCGGTAAATCTGAGACGCTTCCTACCACAACTTTCTCAAATTTTATATTCTTTGCAATATGAACACCTTACTAATATTATAAATGTGAAAGTATGTTTGTTTATTGGTTTGTTCTTCAATCACGCAGCAACGGAGCCACGGTATAACTGAGTATCTGGAGAGTCGTATAGGCTACCCGCCGGATATTAAAAACTAAATCCACGGAGACGAAGTCGCGGGCATCAGCTGGTAATATTATAAATCCTTGAATTAAGTTTAGTTTTTGTAAAGATATTAGGCATCCTCTCCGCTTCAAATTAGTGTAAAGCTTGTGTTTGGTATGAGTACTGCAATAGCAATAGTACTGCGGGTGGGAATCGAATTTCCTTTCGATTTTCAGTCCGCGCGTGCTGTTGCGCTCTAAATTAACGTAAAATAAAATACCTAGTACAAAATTACAATAGCAATACTCTTCGCAATTCTTTTTCTTAGCAATACTCAGTGTAGTATAATAATATATTTTACTATGTGGGTATTTGAATTATAAATGTCAAATAAACAGTCTTGAGCTTTGAGTTAGCAAGCAGTGTTTCACTACACTCAGGATAGATACAAAGTGCGAATGTAACGCATTCTGTGTATTGATAATTTGGCTTTCGCAAAATAACTGAAAAATGAAAATTGAATCTTATTATCCTATCCTATTTCATATTATCCTATTATTTCCTATTATTAATACTATAAATGCGGAAGTTTGTATGTTTGTTATTCAATCACACCGCAACGACTGAACCGATTTGCCTGAAATTAGGCCCAGAGATCGATTATAATCGGGAATAACACAAATAGGCTACTTTTTATCCCGGAAAATTAAAGAGTTTCAGTGGGGACAGAAAAATCCAATCCACGCGAACGAAGTCGCGGGTATCAGCTAGTTTATCATAATTATCATATTAAAACGTTATCACGATTAGTAAGTACAGGAATCATCAGGATTACTTGACGAGAGAGAAACCGCGAGTTAAGGCTAGTTTGAATTTTAAAATAAATGTAAAGCCTTGTTTTTCTTACCGCCAAAAAAACCTCAATCTACTCGAACAAAGTCGCGGGCATCATATAGTATTTTCTATTTTGAATGTTTTGCGTACTTGTATACATTGTGCGCACAAACGAGCGAGGGAAGGATGGTGACAGATGCACAGCAGTACCTCAGACTGAAAAATGTACGGACGTATAGGTGCAAGTCACAATTCCTTGAACAACCGCGGCATGTTACTCGTACCATTCAATTAAGCTACAGACACTATTATGACTGAATTCCCATTAAAAAAAATGAAAAAACAATACGCGTCGAATTGAGAACCTCCCTTTATTTTAGGTCAGTTAAAAAAGCATTCTTGCCAGCATGTTTTTAACTAGCAAGCTTTATACACATCTGCTTGTAAATAGCATGTGTTCGTGCTAGTAATGAGTAAATTGTTTTTCTCAAACATACTTAGAAATGTGAGCATTTTGACAACCTTCTTCAAGATAAATCGAAATTGCTGTACTCGGCCGGCAATTACCATTTTGGACCGGGTTAGCGGCCAAATAGTGAGTTTACTACGTTTACTACGAAATATTTGTCGTCTTATTTAAAATTGGCATGCCAACCATGGCAACCAAGGAGGTAACTTATCAAAGGTTTTATTTAAGTTTCGAACTAGCTTGAAAATCTTGTTGCAAATAGAAAGCTTTAATTTCCGCGCATTATTTGAGAAAAATAATATACAAGCCTTGGCCACAACTAGGCATTGTTGGACTAACGTATGTGTGCATCGGCTTCGCCTCGGCCCGCATTTACACGTTCGTCCATCAATGCCTCTTTTGCTGGCCGCGGCAGTAATGTACTATTTCAGTAGTAGAAGAAAATTAAAAGCTAAATAAGTTCATTGACGTTTAGCAAATTAACGAAAAGTCTACTGCCGTTTAGCCCAGTCAGGTCAACTACTCGGCTAGTTGAAGAGGCATTGAATATGCATGCGAGCTGCGTTGCGTAGAGACCGACTTGAGATCAACAATTAAGCTGAACATGTGAATTTGAAACAACCAGCGTATTTGACTGATATTTAAAATATAGTTTTAAATATTATAAACGCATTGCTATCTTTTTTTAATGTCTTAACTAGTCTCGGAAATATAGAGCTTTAAAGTTTCCTCTTAGACAAAGAGAGTGTTGGGGACTTGGATAAGATGTCACAAGCAAGTAGCTCCATACTATTTCCTTAGAAAATTTCGCTTTAAAAAGAGACAGATAGACTCGCAATAAGACAGCTTATATTTAACTTATATTTTGATCGATTTATTTTGTTTTTAAAATTAACGTTATTCTTACATATTACATTTTCATTTATAAAATGAATATCAACATTTTGACAACAGTCAAATACACTATTTATAACGTTTCAATTCACAAAACTTTGTCAAATTAAATACATACATAATTTAAACGAACGAAAGTTAACTTTTCAATTGATAAGTTGTGTGGGTTGACTCTTTATTGCATAATATGTGCGTCCGTTTATACGCTTTTGAGTAGTGCTAACACACCTAATACTGTTAACGAGGTTCCATAAAACTCGAGGTACTCAAAGTTAGTACCAGTTTAGATATTCCACAGTGGCAGTAAAGGGACATACGAGCTATAATATTCTTTGCATCGTAGAGTTCATACGCGACAACACAGGTTTCAAGATAATGCGACATAAAAATGCCATACGAATTTTACGCCCCTCTTTAGCTACGTTTAGCAACAATAACAGAGTTTCTTTTAAGTTTTTCTTTAATATTTTAAGCAGGTGATGGTTATCCATTATTGTAAACAAAAAATTCTTCAAGCAAAAAAGAGTAAGTTTTTTTAAACCTTTTTTATAATGTATTTTGGCCTTTGGCCCCATTAGTATGTCTTTGATATTAAAACCCTCCATGCCTACCTGCAAAATCCTGAAAAAATAATAAACTAGATGTTAACTACACGAATATTTACGTACCTACCTATAATAATAATTAATACTGCCTTTTGCCCTCTGGTTTACTTCTTCTTTTTTCGGCTTCAGTTATTGATAAAAATTAGGTAAGTAAGCAACCTTGCAAATAATAGAATACTAGTTATAGAGCTGTCGTCTGTAAACTCGTGGAGTATAACAAGGTTTCGTAACCTCCAGCGACAAAGCTCTTATATTATTAGGCCTCCCGGCGTTCCAGGCATTCTAGGCGCAGTTCAAGCGTACGCTACCAGCTTAACCGTCTTCCGCCTCCATTATACTGAAATGGGGTTTAAATTTATTCCTTATTGATGCTGTCTATACGAAAGACTTGGCGCAAACCATCCATTTTGTTGTAAGTAATGAAATAGAGCGTCCTAGGCACCAGGCCCATTTTATATTTTATTTTTGATACTAGCTCATTTGTAACAGAGACCCAACTCAGAAATCTAATATATAAGCGAAACTCATAAAAACTTACTTCCGAATTGGTTAATTAGTAGGTAGGTACTGAAGCGCAAAATAATCATTCCACTTCAATAAATATTGCCTTTACTAAGGATAATAGGTATGCAATACTAAGGATAGCATATCAAATGGTTAGGACAAGGATTTCACCACCAGAAAATCTCTATTTATCGTTTGAACAAGTTAAAAGTTCTTTAACTTTTACCAGGTACTCAGCCTTAACCGTGTAGATACGAATACTTACTTATGCAACCCATTTTGCTTGTTTGGTAAGCAAGTTTAATCTTAACGTGTCTTAAATGCAACGGACACTAAGAACATTTATCGCAAACCATAATATAATTAAAATTGTGTATTTCATTAAATTTATATCGGAGTGATACCTATCGCATAATCCGAGTATATGCAATTTTCTATGAGTTTTATCGAAGAAATCATATTGAATGCATTAGTTAATAAAAAAATGCTCAGTTACTAGTTAGTTCGATCCGAAAAATGTCATGACCAAACTTTATCATGTAGCTAAATATTTTTAGAAAACTTCGCTGGTTGGATGGGGTTAGCCAGGATGCAAAGCGACTTGGCGTGAGGAACTGGAAGGCGAAGGCAAGCGACAGGGATGGATGGAGGAAACTTCTGGAGCAGGCCCGGGCCCACAAGGGGCTGTAGCGCCGCTGATGATGATGATGATGAAATATTTTTAGATCGGTAATAATTAATAGGAGTTTGCTTGGCTGCTATATCATTAGGTACCTCTTATAAATGCGTGATTTTCTTGGAAGAGATTTTAGTCAACATTTATATATCTTTTAAATAATTTCTTAATAACAACATCCTCTAAAAACACCTGGTACAGAAAACAGTAGGTGTCAAGAATATTTTTTCTTGCACGCCACCACTGTTCGTTATAATCGACTGAATAACTTTATGGTAAAATTTTCTTTGACCTAATATTTTTTCGGTATATAATCTGTTTGATATTCTGATCCAGTTTTTACACGGAGTAAAAGCACTCATATCTCCGCAAGGCGTCAAGGATGAATCATGTATTATGCAAATACGTGGGGTAGATGCCAGTATTCTACACACTTCAATGTGAAGATTAATTTCATGGAATTAAATATTATATTTTATGTATTTAATGAAACAGGATTCCAAATTAGTTACAAGTGTTATTTTTATATTCTTATATATATCCACGTGCGTTCCATAGATCATGAATTTTCTAGATCGCCTGCAGCGAGGATACCTCGACATTCCACTTCCTTTCAAAAGCAAGATAGACCGAAAGTGACAACGAGAAAACCGAAGAGACAATTGGTCCTGTTTCAGTTATATGTACCTACTAGCTTTATCCCGCGGCTTCGCTCACGTTAAGTTCGATTCTTCCAACCCCTATTTTATCCCCTTAGGGGCTGAATTTTCAAAAATCCTTTCTTAGCGGATGCATACATCATAATAGCTATCTGTATGCCAAATTTCAGCCCGATCCATCCAGCGGTTTGAGCTGTGCGTTGATAGATCAGTCAGTCAGTCATCTTCAGTGGCATGCATTACGAAGAGGCATAAAAGCAGTGCCTACCTTTAACAAAAACAAAATAAAGCACTTAATTAAAGACACTAAAATTAAAGACTTGAAATAGGCTAATTCAAATATTTACTTATTTAGCGCTCGGCATAAACAATTGGCTATCTACGCCATCTATCGCTACAGACGAGCAACTGTATAGGTATGCAATATTCGTGCAATCGAAAAAGCAGCAGCTTCGAATGCCTATAAACTCACACAACCTTGCTCACACAGATAGTATATTATACAACTCAAACAAGTAAATTGTTTAGATGTGTTGTGATTACATGGAAGATTTTGTCCAATAACGTGAATGATGATGTGAATTTTAAGGCACAGCTTATTGCTTGTGATTGGTCAATCGCAAAGGGTAATTAATAAGGGTCATAATCGCGCGTGTTCGAAGGTGAAAACAAACGAACTTTTTATTTTCTGTAATCCAAATAAGTAGCTAATCTATTATAATTATAAACTAATTATTAATTAAATTTATTTATTCAGATTCTTTCCGTAAATTTAAAGACGGTTTTAGAAAATATTAACATCGAAAAGACGTAATGTTTTCGTAGGCGAATAAAAATAGATAAGCCAAATGGAGTCTAATTTAAAAAAATAAAACATTTTAATAGCCCTGAGCCCTAATTTTTAATACATTAAAAAAGAGAATTTTTTATTTAAATAGTAACTCACAAAGAAAATGAAAGGTTTTGCTAACTTAAAATTTAAAAGTTATTTTTGACTCCAGTTTTTAGATTATCTTTTCTAATTCTACGCAACAAGGGCCAAGGCCAGGGCCATTTTGTTTTCTTATAATTGTTTACTTTCGTATGAGTGCATAGTGTTTTTGTTTATTTTGTAATTTGTGTAAAATTTTGCGGGCATAAGTAAATAAAAACTTATAGGATTTGTGACTTTCTTGAAAATGGAACTTATTTTATCATAGAAAAAAGTGAGAAAGTACTTAACACGAGTATTTAACGTTAATAATTATTGATTCTTTTTACCGGCTTTAATGGTTGTGTACACACAAATAGTTTGTTTTGTTTTCCTTGCATCTTATTTTGTAATTAGCCGTACGGTATGGAATGATAGGATATTCTGAACAGGTATGTGCCTTTATTTTAACTAGCTTCTGCCCGCGACTTCGTCTGTGTGAGGGGGGTTTTTAAAACGCCTGCGCTAACCCTCTACTTTACAGGGAACCCAGCTCACATCTTGGACCTATGTAGATATGTGACTTGACTTAAATTTTCATTTTACCTATAATGACGTACCTATACATATACGTGTGTGTAATACATGCCTACCCTAAGCCCAAACCCTGTGCACGCCACTGGTCATCTTTGCCTTTTATATATTTAGATTACGCGATCTTTATTTTGTATAGATCTGTCTAGGTTATGTAATCTTTTACTTTTAGAAATTAGATGACAGATTTAGGTACCATTGTTAGATTTAGATGCAATTTTAACAATGAAGAAAATCGTTCCATTCATTACACAGTGGGTAACTTTACCACCAGTTCCGAAAATTGAGTCTACCTGTATTCGATAGCAAAGTGTGGCAAAACATCTCTCTGTAAGTCTGTAACCTCTTCCACATTTTTCTACCATTTGTCTCTCTCCTTTGTCTGTATGTTCCAGTTTGTATATTCCCCGCAGGTTTTATCTTCCACAAATTACGGCTAACGCTTTTCGGGTTGCCTTTTGGTATTTTCTCATTTCAAGTACCTTTGTTTTTAGTTTATAGAGTTAATTTGAGTTTTGTATATAGGTAGTAAAATTGTCATGACATGAGTGTGACTTGTGTGACTAAATACAGGGTAAACTTTTTTATAATTAGAACCCCTAAAATATTATTAAACGCTCATTACTTTGTATAAAGTTTGTATTTAAACCTAACAATTTAAATTTCATACAAGACTTTAAACTGTTATATTATAAACCAACTAACCTTAGTTTTCTAAAGGCATCAATTCCCAAATTTTTGCTTCATAACACAACATCAGATTTACGACCTTTTAAATAAATTACCGGATGATGCCCGCGACTTAGTCCGCGTGGATACCTTTTTATTTCCGGGATAAAATGTAGCCTATGTGTGTTTATTCTAAATTTCAGCCAAATCGGTTCATTCGTTGTGGCGTGAAGGCATGATTTATTCCAAATAATAAGTTTAGTCTACTTTTAGGAAGATAAACATAATTATTCAGAGGTTACAAATCATAAAGCAAATAGGTACCTAAGTTGCAATTTATAGCAAAGCAAATTGTGTAAAGCAATTTGTTAAATGCAGCATGTAAATTCGCTTATTTAAATTGGATGATGTTTGTTACAATGGATCGCATAATTTCTACCACTTTGTTAAATAGCTGGACTATTTCATTCATTAAAAAAATAGCTGTTTACGAGTACCAACACCGTTTTTTAAATGAAAAAGTCTTTTTTACGCTCAGGCACTTTTTTTCACTGGTTCTTTGTGTAAATGAAGTGGCTTGAGCCGACTCTATTTATCAAAAACATTAATTTGTTGAAAGGTTTAGTTTTAAAATAAGTGTTAATAATTTTAATGGCCTTTTTAAATATTTATTCTTTCATTTCACGAGGGCTCGTGGCTCATGGTGGTGTGCGTGTGTCGTATCTGTATAGTGTAAGCGAGAGCTTGCTCGCGCCTGACCGCTCCTACCTAGGCTCTTGACAGGCACGCACACTTACGCAATGTGCATGTACATGACGTAACCACAAGTAAAGCGCCCGTAACTTTGTGAGATAAACGTACCTACTTATAATTAATTATTCACTACAAACAATCATTAAGTAATGAAGACGTTTTGACAGATTGCTAACACCAAAACCGTGAATCGGAAATAATCTAGTTGGCAGTGATGGCGATATAAAGTGTTAGCAAATTTTAAAATGTCACAAGTTATTATGTAATATAGCTTAATTTACCTTTTATACACTGGCATTAAATAATAAAATATTAACAAAATAGAGAAAAGTAGCAAACGAGTAAGCTTCAAGATGAAGTGTTAAGCGACAAGTTCTTTAACAGCTTATCTCTTAATACCTAGTTACTTGCAAACCACTAAAGTTGGTATTTTTGAACGCTAAAGAATAGCCAGGCTTTTGTGCTATTAAAACTTTAACCATCGAAACCTGACTAGCCTTAATTAAACTACTTCATTTTAAAGTTGGTTTCTCAGTCAAAATATGCGCCCCTTTTATTACATAAACGTTCTACGCACACTTTTGTTTAACACAAACATCACCATATTGTTCAAATATGTACATAATATTATTTTACTTTAGCTTTTTGCACGAGTTTGTCCGCATTTTTGTTTTGTATTTTTAATATTAATAGTATTAATAAAGATTTTAATAATTTTTTAAATATATATTGTTAAAAATTCCGAGAATGGTTGAGTCTGATTTCGGCCCGACATTTTTTGCAAATTCTTACTGCGAAATTTAGTCTATTATTAAGAATACAACGTCTTTTAGCGTGTGTTAAGTGGTACAGTCAAAATATTTTATCGTATTTAGACTAGTGTGTACAATAGTACACACTAGTAGTAGTAGTAATAGTTCATAATAATGAATGTACAAAAAATGAGAAAAACAACAAACTAACTACTAGTGGCTAATACTGCTAAAATCTTTCAGGGCGCGAAACCCGAAAATAACGTTGGTTCCGCAATTCTTTATTTAAAAAATCTATTCAGCAAAAAGCTGCTTAAATAAAGCTAACAACTCAAAAAAAGTATATGAAGAGAGTCTTTCAATCGGATGAAATGATCGGCGTATTTACAACGCCATAAAATCACATTGCCGAATCGTTTTGATTTGGTTGGTAAAAAATTTATTGCGAATATTTATTATGTACAGCGAATAGGTACTTCAAATGCTGCTCCCGAACTTGCAATCACGCACGTTTCGATTTATGAATCCCAGAATAGATACACGAAGAACCGATGTTTATTGGGGTAGCAAGATACTAAATTGTTCCGAAAAAAAAATCGAAAAAATATAATGGATCGCTAGCCCGACCTCGACGAGGTTACGTCGTTTTATTACAGAGTTATACCATACCACCAAACATCTCCATCATCAGACACTGAATAGGTATCATTTTGTCAAACAAGCTATAATTAAAAATATTAAAAAATACGACTGCCCAGCCAAAAAACGAACTAAAAAGTTAAATACTACAGTCATCTTATTCACATTTTTAAATGGTATTTTTTTATGAATCACTGGATATTGAACTATAGTGTTATATATTTTTGGAATCTACTCATCATTTTCTAGATGATGATTGTATACTTAATCTTATTTTCGAATTATTTTTTTCAACTTTAGTCTTTAATGCGGGACCATGACCCCATCAATTTTTTTTTAATTTTAGTAGCTTATGTCACTCAGAATAAGCTAAGGATTCTAACGATACCTCATTTATCAAAATCGGTTCAGGCGTATAGAAGTTATGGTGGAATATAGGAACTCACATACATACATACATGAACCCTAAAAACAATATACTCCTTTTTTCAGGCAGTCGTATAACAAGCTCAACCTCGAAGGAGTTACGTCGTTTTATTATAGAGTTTCCATGCCATCTTCCGGCTCCATCATCAGATCAGTTCCCTGTCACAATAATATAACATTGACATCCTATTTACATTAACATACATTTTCAAGACTTGACCTAAACAAGCAAGCTAAATAAAAGTTTGTAAAAATCATTAGTCGTCACGAATATTTTACATAGTGTAGATACTCAGCCTACGACGTAGCTCACGTCGTAGACTGAATGTCTACAGTCTACACTAACATAATATAATTGGAAGAAACACTCCGCCAACCTTAGTTACCGTCTCTTGACGCTATATGCTAACGACCGACTTAAAAATGTACCTCATAGTTAGATACCTAGCCTAGTACCTACTAACTTGACATGATGAAGCGCTTGCTTTTTTTAAAACAATCTTCAAATCATCTCGTTCCATTCATTTTAATTAATGTGTATAGTTCGAACTGCAGATTTTGACTTCTAGGAGTCTATTACACCATCTCCAAGTAAACTTTAGCCGAGGAATAAAGGTGACAATTGGCAATGAATGAATTTTGACAATTATTGTATTGGCAACATTGACAATCTTTCAAAACGTCAAAAGTCGCCAAAGTTACTTAGCGATGGTGTAATAGGCCCCTAATATCATAACCAAAAAGCTACGAAATCCCGTATTACTGTGTAAAACAAAAGACATGCCGACCCTTATCTGCAGATAAGCGATTCCAATTCCAATTTTCCAAATTTCTAATCAAAGCCCAGTACCCTCAGCGAGTGATTAAAGATCTGTCTCAACGTGTTCAAGATAAAGCCTAACATTAAAGCCGTCTTTTGCATTGATAAAACTCTTTTCCATCGCACCCACTCAACTAGGCTATTGATTTTATCCTCTCAAACCCCGTCCTGATTTATATCGCTCTTACTTTTCATGTTGAATGTCACAAAGTGACGATAAACTGGATAATAGGAATAAAATGGCTCCTAAACTTATGTTGCAAAACGCGAGCATAAATATTTTTTTATTAGGTGCTATCAAATTAATGTGTATCACATTGTTATACTAACAAATATACGAGTATTAGTACTAGAATAATTTAAATCAACGTATATCACAATCACTGAGAAGCTTGGATACCCAGCCTTTCTATCGGTAGTGCAGTTACTAAAACATATTTTTATATCAATGAAAATTTGAGAAAATAGTAAAACATAAAAGAAATATTCTAACGCTTCGCAAAAATAATTCATTGGAAAGGCAAAATGGTTTCCATTTGCATTCTCGTAAATAAATTACCTTCATTGAAAAATTTTGAAATTAGACTTTCGATTCAGTGAAAAATCCACGTTATCTAATTGTGTAAGTACATAATTGAAGTCTTGCGCATTAATATACATAATTATTTTTAAAAACGATATAGAATAATATGATTTTTTGCTCACTTCGCAGGCAATGAGCTATATTTTTTTCCAATACACAACAGTGGTTAAACTATCCTTCATGTTTACTAAAAATTTGTACCTATGAAGCCTCTGAAATACTACTAACTTTTATTTGTAGCCAATGACATTACTTTGTTAGCCAGAGTCTACTAACTTTTTGCTCGAAATATTTTTAAAAACATACATGAAACAGGTTAATAAATCGAACTCCCTCTTCCTGAACTGGTAATATTTGCTGCAAATATTTTTTCAGGATTTCAGTTCTAACTATTCAGAACAAATAGACCCAAGAGAGATGTTTCCGTTCCCAATCGCCAACGAGATGGGAAATCAATTCGATGGGAAAACGATAGTGACTGGGAAAATTAGGGCAGAGATGTAAAAACAGATTACAATATCAATATCACGCCCTGAAATAGGGTCAGACAGATTTATTATCCGCGAAGCCCCTTTTATTTTGTAGAGTTTTGTATTTTCTTCTATTATTTGAAAATGGGCTGTTTCTTTGATTGATTGAAATTGATAAATCTTTTAAGTATTTAGTTGGTTAAAGCTTTTAATAAAAATTTAATAAATAGAAATTCCTATTAGGTATAATAATTTATAAATTCGAAAGTGTGTTTGTTTTTAGTTTGTCCTTCAATCAAGCAACAGCTACAATTCGACTTAATTTTTTGAATGGCTATCCATTAGTATAACCTTATAGTTAAAGACTTGAAAATTGATATTTACCATTTTAACCTGGAAAAATAAAGGTTACCAGCGTGATTTTTAAAAACCTAATTCCTTGCGAATGGAGTCTTTGATAAAAGTTAATTTAAAGAAATACGTAATAAATAATATTATATAGTCAAACCAAGCTCTATCAATTCCAGTAAGCTTGGGCTCCTTTTGTACTCGTATGCATACAAAACATTGTCTTTAAATATTTCTATTCAAAAGCTTTATATCGCAGAAACACCCAAAGTAAAAATCTTTTATTCTGCCAGAACCAATATGTACATATGAAATTATAAAGGTGCTTTACGTTGCCCTCGACGAATATTTCTGTATTAAACACATACACACAACTGCCTTCTAAGGCGCTGCACAAACGTGGATACTTTTTACTGTCGACACGGGGCAACGGGGGCACAATCAAAGGGAGCCTGTGTTCTGTGTCCGGTGACGGCGACCGGACACAGTTACTATTTACAGTCATCTGTTGCTATTTCTGCTGCAGTTAGGTGCTCGTTTTCCGTCAGTTGTTGTTCTCAGAGTGTACTCACAACACGGTGTGGGTGTCAGTTGCTTGCTTTACACCGAACACTTTTGGTTTGGAAGAAATTGGATACAAAAAGTGTTACACAGTTGTTGATTTTTTTTTAAAGAAAGAGAAGAATATTAGCCAAGCTAAACTTGACTTATATTCTCCTCTTCCCTCCAAATAAGCGAAAAGCTTGTGCTGGAAGTGGTTACGACAATAGTGCAATGGGTATGGTTCCAATCTGCGACCTTTCAGTTTTTAGTCCGTACCTACCTTTAACCGTTGAGCTATTGAGGCTTAATAATTTTATATGGATTGGATGAAAATAAAATATTGAATGGTGGTTTGTATCCAACACAAGACACAAAAGTGTCCACGTTTGCGCAGCGCCCTTAGGGCGTATCGTGAATATGTAAATATCATACAAATTGATCTGCTGAACGTCGGTTAACAGCCTCGCTGGAAGCAATGTCGTAGTTAGCTGTAAGTAGTGTGTATTATTCTATACATTTTCCTCGAAGGAAATGCTACAGGGAAATGTTGTTGATTTTTTTGGTTATGTTACGTAAATACGTTTGAATTTACGAGTTTTATCCTAGAAAGTGAGATAATCGAAAAACACAGCAGACAAATGAGAAAGACACATTTGTTCTTTAAATTGAAAAAATGGACATATTCGTAGAAGGTTTCGTAGGTTTTGGCCTGAGAAAACTTCAGGATACAGTAGGTATTATTTCAATGTAAAAAAATGAAAAATGTACTTATTGTTGTAATCCTTACTTAATATTATAAATGCAAAAGTGTTTTTGTTCGTTGGTTTGTTAGTTTGTCCCTTAATTACGCAGTAGTAGGTCATCGAAACGACGTGATTTTTAATACGGATAATGGGTATATTTGAGGACTTGGAGACTGACATAGATTATTCTTCATCCCGTAAAAATAGAGGGATCCTGTGGGATTTTTGAAAAACTAAGACAAAGAGGATGAAATCGCTGGCAAAAGCTAGTTTATAAATAGATGATAAGAAGGTTATACCACGATAAATGTTTTAGTTGGAACTCTCGGTATTTCGATCCATTTGCATTTAATCTTGGAACGTGCCCGTATACATTAAGATTATGTCGTTAAACCACGAAGTAGATCTTAAATCTTTAACCTAATTATGGCAAATAGCATCACCGAGTCGTGGGCTCATTCGTTTTGCACGGAACCTACGCAACGAGCGAAAGATTTATGACGCCACAGAGTCCTTTGTTCGCTCGGGGGAGGGGACCGAACTCCCGACCTTGACAAGCTGGCGCCGACCGTTCGTGTTTGATGCGCGATAGAATCTGGACACAGGATAAAGTAGGCTTTATACACATCTTTGTATCGACAGGTTGATTAAATTATTATTAAACCTACTTAAAAAGTTACATAAACATAATCTCATTAGTTAAAGACCATTATTGTTTTTTTTTTTTTTCAAAAAAAGTGAAATCGAGTTTCTTACTCCAGAGATGTTTGGTAATTGTAAAGTCCGAATTATAACAGCTAACATAGGTACATACAACAACAGGTTTCCCTGCCTCTTTTTGGTGTCAATAATACTAGACATCGTACTTTTTTGTTTCCGGAGCATTGTTCGAAGTTTGTTTCTCTCCTTCAAATGTTCTCGTTATAAAGCCAAGAGTGACTTGAAACAGCATTGCAATGGCAAAAGTTGATTATTTTCAGATTTTAATTAGGTCTGGCTTCGCTCAGTCAGAGCAAAACTTCTTAATAAGTGTTCATATTTGCATATTTGGTGGTTTGGTAATTTTAGTCCTGATGGTTGTTGGTGATTGTGATTGCATGGGTATACTTTGGAGTTTGGATATAGGCTACTTTTTATTTCGGAAAATCAAAGGATCCTCGCGGATAGTCTACGCAGACGTAGTTGCAGGCAATAGTTTTTTTTTATTCGACGACAAGATCTCACCTGATTGTAAGTTATGATGCAGCCTAATCCTAATGACTTGATGGAGTTACATCGATTTATTACGGAGTTCTATATGAGTTAGTACTCAAACTACATCAGTAGTAGTTAGTACATCATCAGATCAGCTTCATGTCATATAATATTGCATTGTCATCTGATTTACATATACACATCACACTCACATTGATTTACATATACACATCAGCTCAATCGGAAACCGGGAAGTGGTAAATTCAGCTTGCAAGATTTGACCCAAACAAATATACAATATATATATTTCTAGTTAAATAAAAGCTTTTAAATATAGTCACATATTTTCCCCTGCTTAAGGTCACATGTACCAGTAAGTATATACATAGGTACTCGTGGTTTAAGTAAGGGCTTTAGTAGAAGAAGCCCACAACAAACTCAGCCGAGTATGTGTCCTTAAGATAAGACCTTACTTTAAGGGTTTAACCAACCCAAGCTTTTTTGATGACCCAGATCCCAAAATACCTACGACAATAGTAATACAAATATAGCAATAAAGTATACAGACTTTGGTCAGTATACGTAGATTACAAACCGCATCAAGTAGGTACATATCCAATGCTACTAATAATACTAAAAGCCACTGCAGCGCTGTGCTGGATTCCTCTACGCTTCGGTAGATCAATCGTACTAATATGCGTACATAAAATATATCATCATGATCGTAGGACAACGATAGATCTGCATTTTATCAACTTTACAATACATCCATTTGAAGTAATTTCAGAAGTTTTGTTGTCATAAATGGACAAAAAAAATGTCTCTGGTCTGGTATGGTCTGCTCTGGAAGGAGACTCTGCCGTGACTAGTCAAGGCGGGTTCAATTAACAGTGCATTGTTACTAACTATCGGATGAGATGGCAGTCAAGGGCTAACATGTCATGAAAAAAAAAAATTGCTACTTACCTGTTTTACTATTACTACTGCGGCGGTATTATACTCCCTCATCTTGAAGGACCTCGTTGTTATTCAAACTAATGCCAGAGTTATTCGGATCAACCTTTTGAACTTTTAGCCTTTTGACCTGTGCAATCTGTCAAAGTTTAACACAAATTGGTAGAACAAGGTTAATACTTTTGCAATCTCATGGTGGTAAGTTCAATAAGATGTAGAAAATATGCAAACTGCATTTATGTATTATATAAGTTGCACATAAATGCAATATATAGCATATATCAAACCGGACCGATTGACCTGGCAAGCGGAAAGACATTTTATAGATTAACAGCTCGATCTCTAAAAAATTGTGAAAAAAGATGAGTTGTAGGAAGGCCTTCTTAAAAGACATACTCTGACAGGAAAAAACGTACTCGTGAATGGGCATTTTGATGCCTTTGGTGTTCTTGGAGGACCTCCGATCAAGCCCTTTGCTGACGGCGCAAGACCAAGGACTGAGGAAGTCCAGCATTGTCTTTCAGCGAAAAGGTCATTCTATTAGGCATTGCATCCAAGAGATTTTGTCCAGCAGAGGATATCTATTGGTAGTAAAATAAGAAGAAGCAAATTCTTAAAATTAACTTTCTTGAATCATGGAGTACTTCTTCCGAGCGACCTTGGAATTTACGAGGACATTTCGGAGAATTTCATGTTGGATAAAGGGACTTTATTTTTGATGTAATCATTAGAATGAAGTAGGACCGAGACAGATTCGGTCTGCATTGATCGTAGTTGTCGCGTTGTCAATCAATCCTTGTTAACCTTCGCCGTTCACAATGAAAGTGATGAATTAGCCAATTTTGATGCGTAATTGATTGCCGGCTGGCCCTTGTCATTGAGTATCTTTTATCCAGTCTGGTTTTAAAATAAAATCACTATGACATTATTGAAATATTTACGGTCCTTTCATAGAAAATTCAACAGGAATTGATATGAAATAATTAATGTCAGTACTAATTGCTACTCTCAGAGTTACATTAGGATCTCTTTAATACATATTTTTACTTTAAAATTCAGTTAAATGCTTTGTATAGGTGCATATAAATGAGAGTTCATTAAGAGTTTCATTAATAACATTAAGTAGTCAATGTCTCAATTGAATATTAAGTATTTAATAAATGAAGGCAATATTCATGCCAGCAACCGTAATTTAATACCTGCAACTGGGTATATTTTGCGAGACAGTCAATATAACTGACATACCTCAAATGAATCCCCAAGAAAGCAGCGTAGGTAGTGGATCTGAGCTTAAAGTCATCTCATAAAGACGATACAAGCATCCTTATGGTATAATGTTGTTAATGTGGTTGAACGAATAAAATTCATTTATCTTTCATTTATTAAATGAATGAATGAATGAATATACTTTTATTGTACACCACACATAATATAAGAATATACACAATGAGCTTAATAAATAGCATACAGTATTCATTTATAGCAATTTATTCATTTATCAAAAGACCCGCAAAGGTCCTCTAAAACTACCTATACAAGTAATATGCATCTGTAATACACAGATGTTACACTATGCAACATTTCCTCTGCGAATAATGTAGCATCTGTATGAACGTTCAAAACTAAAAACAATCATACTGGGGATTTGCGAATAAAGAACAATACATCTTCGTACTACGTCTACGATGCCAACTTCTCGCTTTGTTTACAGAATAATAACGGAAGACCGAAACCACGTATTCATTCCGAAACTCATCGAAAACATCGCCAGAATGATGTATACTTTAAAAACATCTCTTCGTGTCTTGAAGCTATTCCTTTGTTGTTCGCTATTACGATTTTTTTTTTGTGAAATAATATTGTAAGTTGATGTCCGCGACTTCTTCCGCGTTGATTCCGTTGAAACTAAACTAAAAAAAATACTTATAATTAAAAAAATATATATTTATACAGATTTATCTGATTTGGGTGAGAATTATAGCAAAAAAAGCTTATTTTTTCTTGTATCGTAAATCATTTCGCATAATGATGACTCTTATACTTTTATAAAATACTTGCTAATGCAGGTAATGTATCTTTTAGAATAAGAGAAAACTCACAAATCTTACAAGTTATTATTATACACACTTGCGACGTCACGTTTATTCTCACAGGGGTTGAATTTGTGAGTAAACTTTTAGTGAAATACTACGTGACACAGAAATTTATAAAGTTCTGATATGAAAAGGGCCGCTCGCATTCCTAATCGAGATCGACTTTCATAAATCAATTAGAGTGATAAAGTTGGTCTCGCTTTCATTGCTTAAAAAATCGGTCAATGTGTTACGACAAGAATAACCCTACTAATATTATAATTGTGAAAGTTTGGATATGTGGATGGATGGATATATGTATAGATGTTTGTTGCTCAATCACGCCGCAATGACTAAACCTATTCGGCTGAAAGACATAGAGATAGATTGTATTCTGGAATAACATATAGGCTACTTTTTATCTTAGAAAATACGAGAGTTCCCGTGAGAATTTAAAAACCTCAATCCACGCGAACGAAGTTAACTAGTATTAAATAAGTTAGTGTATGCTATCTACGTAATTTAGGTATAGATTACGCTATTCGAATCAAATCCGGTATTTTACAAATCACGTTCAGATATGTATCTAAACTTTTCCTACGTAATCTGTACCTTAGCATAGTACATTAAACCGGAACAGCCTACTTTAGATATCGTATCTATAGGTAGCTACGTAAAAAACAAATCTAGAACCTTAAACAGAATCTGACAGATTTTTACACTGGAAAGATGAATGTGCCCAGAATGGCCAAATTTATATTATGTTGAAAAAGGTGACCAGCCCTCCGGTCATCAATTGACTTTCAAAAAAGGATCTGGCACCCTCGGCCCCTTGACCTAGGGTTTTAACACCAATAGGGAAAAGTAATATGAAACTGTTCTCTATGTTTTTTTTACGCCGCCTGGCCCTTTCTGCTATAATACCCTCACCACCTGGGTGCCTGTAGTACCTACTTGGACCATCCGTTGCTCCAGATCTTTTTTCTACGTACTACTAAATTGTGGAATCCTTCTCTTCGACGATGCTCCCACTTAATTACAATGTGGAGTTATTCAAGGGACAGACCAATAAATTCCTGAAAAGCTGGCAACACGTTGGTGGTGCCTCTGGTACTACAAGTGTTCATAGGGGGCGGTAATCACTTAACATCATGTGACCCGCCTGCTCGTTTGCACGCTATCCATATTTGAAAAAAAAATAGTCGGCTACTGGCAGACAGGGTCACCACCACCTCGAAATAAAATAAAGAAGTTGAATCTGAATTAATATTATAACACAACTAGAAGATTCCCGCGACTTCGTCCGCGTGGATTTAGTTTTTAACATCCCGCGGGAACTCTTTAATTTTCCGGGTTAAAAAGTAGCCTATGTCACTCTTCAGGTCCCCAACTATAGCCATGTGAAAAATTACGTCGATCCGTAGCTCAGTTGCAGCGTGTTGAAGAACAAACCAACAAACAAACACACTTTCGCACTTATAATATTAGTATAGATACTAAGGTATCTAAAGTAAGGATTTGCGGTCGAAAGGCGATGCTAGTAATAGTGGATGCAATAACTTTATCTTCGGTTACAAAAGGGAATATTTTCCGCTTATTTTCCGATATTTTCCGGCATAAATTTTCCAACATAGTAGTTTCAGGGAAATCTTTCAATCTTTCACCTCACGATCAAAACAAAATACTACTAGGTATAGTTTTTTGCCTATTTGATACCCACACGCTGTGAAAAATCGAAAAGTACTAAAGGAACACACCCTTTAGTACTTTCCGATGTATTTTTTATGTCACATTTTAGGGTACCGTAGTAAAACAACAAAGAACCCTTGAAGTTTTGCCAATTCTCCATCTGTCTGTGCAGAGACGGTTGATACTAAAGAGCTGTAATTTAGCTGTACTTATAACTCGTGATGTGATTTCTGGCACGATGGTGGGTAGAAACCGATTAGAAGTACCTATAGGTTGAATGTACACTCCCATACCCCTTCCAAGTTAGCCCACTGTCATCTTAGACTGCATCGTCATTTACCATCAGTTAAGATCGCAGTCATAGACTATCTTGTCATCGAATACCAAAAATAACTATTACACCTACTTAAATTCTGACTGATATTATGAATGTGAAAGTCTGTTTATTTGTTCTTCAGTCACATAGCTACGGAGGAAGAGATAAACGTGATTTTTGCATGGGTATAGTTGAGGAGTATTACTAAAGAGAATAAATTATTACTGTTACTGAATGAATTATTATTAGAAATGTATTGTAATAATTTAATATTAAGTCTGATGTATGCTCAGATTGCACGCCAGAAATTAGCAAACTGTTAGAGTCATTCGTAAACATTAACATCTTATGTTACACAGTTTATGCAATGAATAAGTGAATAAATAAATGAAGTTTATTTTAATGTATGATTTTCTTTAGTTTAATTGTTTTAATTTAGAATTTAGTTTTGTATTATTCTATTCTAGTTTTAATTTAGAATTTAGTTATGTATTATTGTAGAATAAAATGAAGTCTTCAACGATACCTATGTGTCATGTTATTTAACTTTAACGAGTATACCGGAAAATAGAGGTTTCTCAAGGATTTTTCAAAAACCTAACTCCGCCTGGAGGAAGTTGCTGGTAAAAGCTTGTTCATTATAAGTTACCAGGGATAGGTATTAACTGTACCTACAGTATTCTATGAATACTGACTCATAAAGTTTTATTAGTCTCAGTAGATACGCTATCCGAAAATTAAATTATTATTATTACGCATCGCTTTATCCGCCGACAGTCCGTGTAGAAAAGGAAAATAAGATTATATTATTTGAGGGTGAAATTAGACAGTTAGTTTAACAGTTAATTATAGGTATTAGTATGGTTAAATTTTCCAAGTCTCATCGATGAACTGCCTTAAAATAAAATAAATGAAACTTTCCTTATAGATTTATAAATACATATCAAAAATTAAAAAAAAATCAAAAAAATATATCTTGGCTGACATGTGGTTCAATTTGGCCGTAGTGTAAACATACTCAGGGCGTGATTCCCGGAGAGATGTGGGTTCGAATTCCGCCAGCCTCGGAATTTTTGATATGTATTAAAAATTAGGATATTTCCTTTAAGTGTAGGTTAACTCTTCAATAAAAAATAAAACTTTATTACCACACTTGACGATGTCCGCATCAGACCAGACCACGAAAAATTGAGAAACTGTAAATTCCCAAATTGCCCTCTGCCAGGAATCGAACCTGAGATCTTTCACTAATACCACCTACCGCTCAAAACTGCGCCATTTTTGTTGCGCAAAATTCGTCGTAACTTTTATATTTTTGCTCTTTTACGTCGCTACGGGCACTTCATTAGAACTTCAATAGCAAATATTACGTTTGGAGACTCGTATCGCTAGAAACGAGTAATCAACATTTTGAAATCCCATGACGCACGACCCGCCATACTACCGACTATATTAACCATGATGTCGTTTTTCCGGAATCCAGGCCAGAGCGTGATACGACTTTAAATTTTAAATCTTCAATAGTGTTATATATCTATATAGTTCTTTCATTTCACGAGGCCTTTATTAGTCACAACATTTACAAAAGCATGAAGAGGGGACGCTTTTTGTTTTACTTCTTTCGTTGAATCTCTCTAGTATTGGATAGAAGATTTGAAACAGATTTGATTTTTGTATATTTAGTATTTTTAGTTCTTGCCATTCACGAGGGTACGCGGCTCATGGTTGTGTGTGTGTCGTATCTGTATAAGTGTGAGCTAGGCTTCTAACAGGTGCATACCTGAACACTTACGCAATGTGCATGTAGGTACACGACGTAACCACAAGTAAAGCGCCCGTAACTTCGTGAGATAAACGCACTATACCTGTGTATAATAATTTGCAAAAATATTTACCTATTTTTATCTTTTGAATATATAAAAGGTACTGACTAACTGATCTACCAACGCACAGCTCAAACCACTGCACGTATTGGGCTGTTAGGTAAACAGATAGCGTAGGCATCCGTTAAGAAAAGATGTTTGCAAATTCAACCCCGACGTTAGTAAAATACGGCTTTGAATGTATGAAAATCGAAACTAACGTAAGCGAAGCCGCGGGCGAAAGCTAGTTAAAATATTATACTTATTTAATGACTTCTACATAATATGTATTATATAGACGAATCGACATTTACATCGAATATCATATAATACAATTTTATTATTGTACGGGTACAACTGTTATCAATCATTTTATTACTGTAAACCATAACGGATCTACAATATATTATTATTATCTTTATAATAAAATATAATAAATTTCAGCCTGTCTGTCCAGCGCGGAAATGCAACCTTCTTGGCACCATTCTTTTTTTTTTTTTTTTTGATGACAAGATAGCCCTTGACTGCGATCTCACCTGATGGTAAGTGACGATGCAGTCTAAGATGGTAGCGGGCTAACTTGGAAGGGGTATAGCAGTGTAAATTCGACCCATACCCCTAATCGGTTTCTACTCGCCATCGTGCCGGAACGCTAAACCGCTTGGCGGCACGTCTTTGACGGTAGGGTGGTAACTAGCCACGGCCAAAGCCTCCCACCAGACCAGACCAGAGACAATTTGGAAATTATAAAAATCCTAAATTGTCCCCGCCGGGAATCGAACCCGAAACCTCCCAGTTATAAGACCACAGCGTTCACCACTGCGCCAGGGAGGTCGTCAAAGCGTTCTACGCGTGCATGATTTGTATAGTAATAAGATTAGTTTAGCTATAAGTTTTATCGTAACATTTTAATTAAAAAAAGTTAGAAAATAAATAAATAAAATTAAATACGCATAATTATTGTTTTAGGGAGAATAACCCCTATTCAAATCGCTTTGTCTACAAATTAATATCCCCGAAATGTGGATACCAGACGCAAACAAAAAGTAACACATTATCAGTTTACATTACAATTTTTAGCGCATACAAAAACCTTCCGGTGATCCTATAAAGTACAAAGGAACGGATACAAAAACTAAATCTGCCGGTAAGCGGACGGAAAGTATCCGGCCAATTTCGCAACATGCCACTTTTATAAGAAAATGTATCGCATTTTTTTTATCACAACAGGCTATTTGCTTGTCCATTTATGGCAGGACCGGGATAGATTGCATACATAGACTGGCGGCACAGTACGGATTGCTTATATTTTGCTATATCAGTCTTCATTATGATCAGTGACAATAAGTTTGCTGCCAGGCTATTCTGATACGAACCTATAAATAATTACACATTAGGATGCCATTCTTTTATGAACTATTTAGGCTTATATTCCTGTTCCTACTGTTTCTCAGATCATTAAATCTGTGTAATTATATGTAGTATTGGGCAGCCTCAACAGCCCAACGGTTAAAGGTGCGGACTGGAAATTGAAAGGTCCCAGGTTCGAGCTCCACTCGTTGAACTATTGTCGTATCCACTCCTAGCACAAGCTTTTCGCTTATTTGGAGGGGAGGGGAGATGAAGCTACAGCTTGTATTTCTAAGCTCTATGTGTTTGTTAAAATTTAATAATAAATCTATTTTTCTTTGGTATGTTTACACGGAGCATCGACTTTGTTCATTTCACTGAAAAATTTCATTTTACGCACGACGAAATAAATTCTTACATCAATTTAATTTGAATATAAAAATCTGTTTTCTCATAACTCATGTTAAAATCATCGGCTTCGCTAGCATAACCTGCTTTCTGTTGTTTGAATAATTATTCGAATAAAGCGTCAATTAAAATAAAGTACTGCGCGGTCGGGTCGTATCTTCCAATTCTCTTTGCGTCCGATTTTGTGGGTCAACCCCTGGGATATCAAAATAGAGGGGAAACCAACAATGCCAATTCAAACCGTTGCCCTCGTTTTACAATAATATCTCAAATTGGTTATATAAATAGAAATAAATATTTTTCTGGCTGACAGTCGCTGGGGTCCTAAGGTGCTGGAGTGGCGACCCCACAGTTTTATTTCACAAACACACGCATACAGGTGAGTTAAACGGAGGTGTTCTCTCTTCTCTTTATTAACGGAGATATTATGTAAATGTCAAAAAGTAATAGAACTGCTGAGATACTTGCTGGCTTAAATGTGTCTATTTCCCAAACCGGTGGTAAAGTTCCCTTCATAAGACTTGATATTAATTCGATTTTGATGTATAATTCAATAATAATTATCTACTTAAAGATCAAATAAATTACAAGCAACATACCTACTAACTCTTTGGCCGTTCACAACGAAATGTTTCAACTATAGGACTTTTCTGCGTAGAATACACACACACAGTCCTCTGTGGCTACGAAACACGACATAACCGAATTGTGGCTTACAATCGATTAGCACTGTACAATGTACAATGTACATACTATCTTACATTAGGGAACTATTAGCGTGGTCGGAGATTATACACGCACGAATTACCTGTTTGGGTGAACGAACGTAAATTACTTCGATACCTACATAAAAAGATAGGTCGATACCTTTGGAAATTACACTACACTTGTATATTTATTATAGGTTATCTCCAAACGGATAACTAAAAAAATTGTTCCTTTGTGTAAGCTTCGTTTCCTCTGAGTAATTTTGTAAAGGTACAATTTTCAGAATAGTTTTATAGATTCTTATTCTGAGTTTATTTTTTTCTATAAGGTATACCTATACGACGTTATCGTCATTAACTGATATAGGACGGTGCCTAGGAGTGACCATAGCTGGACTTAAGTCTCTTGTGGGATTTGAACACTACGGGCCATCGAACTATAACTAAAGAGAAGCGTAAGGTTGGCGCAATGATAGGCCGATATTGTAAGCGGGCGATCTATCAACTGAACTTTGAGCCTCAAGATCGAAGATCGCCATTCTAGCACCTTGGAACCCCAAAATAACGACCCATACTTGCCCCTTTACCTTTGCAATTCCTGTAGTTGGGTTCTCCTCAGAAATGAAATAATTTAGTATATTTCTTGCAGAGGACGCGTGAGCTTTACTTGTGGTTACGTCGAGTACATGCACATTGCGTAAGTGTGTGTGCCTGTCCGGAGCCTAGGCGAGAGCAGTCAGGCGTGAGCAAGCTCTCGCTGCCACTTTTATAGTTTGACACAAACACAACCATGAGCCGCGTACCCTCGTGAATGGCAAGAACTAAAAATACTAAAAATACAAAAATCAAATCTGTTTCAAATCTTCTATCCAATACTAGAGAGATTCAACGAAAGAAGTAAAACAAAAAGCGTCCCCTCTTCATGCTTTTGTAAATGTTTTGACTAATAAAATGACTACGGGGCGCCAAAATTTATCTATCCCTTTTCAAGCAGTTTGTCATACTTTAGAAGAATAACATGATTATACAGCGCACAATTTTTCTTATCCTAAAAGTTGTTTATATTTTCCGAACGCAATAATCAGTTATATCTATCCCTCTGGTACGCTTATTTCCTGATACATTTTTACATATTCTATTAATTCGCCTAAATTATGCCTTGGCTTAATACAATTAAAATTATGTTGCAATTATTTTCTTTAAAATAGCGATTACTTATAATAAGTGTAATAAATACGATAAAAAGTAGCCTATGTCACTCTCCCGGTCCTCAACTATATACCCATGCAAAAATCACGTCAATTCGTTGCTGTGTAACAGCGTGATTAAAGGACAAATCAACAAACCAATAAACCAATAAACCAACAACACACACACTTTCACATTTATAATGTTAGTAAGGATATGGCTGTTTACACTCCATAATGAAATAGTTTGCGCACTATAGGGGATGTTTATTTTTCTATTAAGCGCCAATAAATACACGTTCATTTTATCTACGAGTAGTTACACTCGCGTGTGAGCAATTTCCAAAGCCGGATTAAATGTGAATAAGCTTCTATGCTGTCCTTTGTTATTTTAGCATGGCTTTGTTATTTAGCATTAGCTTTGTTATTAAATAATTGAATTGTGGCCTTCATTAATTACATAAGCTTTTCAAAACACCTTGTGGTTTTTTTATTAAAAGCATTGATCAATACTGTAATAGACTTGTAATCAACGTACAGATAAGCTATTGGTCGTTATTTGAAAATTAGTTCTCACTTACGATTGGGAAGTTATTTATGGTAACAAATCTAGTCTCTCAGTTTAATAATAATAATATCTAAGTTTATAAAAATATCGTTTAGAAACTTTAGAAATCATCAGGAGTACCTGCCCACCTACTAGTGGGCCGTAATGGATTCTTTCTTTCTTTTTTTTTTGTATTTGCTATCAAATACAAATAATGACAATCATTCATATAAACATGATGCCCGGTCAGGGCGTTGCAAGTCAATATTCATTGCTTATTATTAATCTTAATTATAATTTAACAATGACATTGTTATAATAATTGAAATTACATTGTTATAGATAGAGTCACAGACATCTGAATATTGATCAGACTATTAGGTAAGGTGCGTTCAGGGTCGCGAAACTTGATTACGGCAAATTATGTGTCGTAAATAGTCAAGTTTCAGCAATTAGGTAAAACGAAAGCATTAGGTATTCTGTACAGTAGCTTAAGGTTGTATATTCTCGGGAACTTTGACCACCCTATCGGCTTAACAGGGCTGATTTAACGATCCGATACAACGTAAATTAATAGGGTCAAGTATAATATTGATCACGGTGTGCTCTCTATACCCCGATAAAGATTAACCGGCTTTAGAAGGAGGGAAGTTTTGACGGACCTAAGGCTTTAGACAGCATTGTTAAAATAAAACAGTATACTTTAAATATACGTTTATACTACTACTGGGGCTACTGGGGGCTACTGACCCCTTTTAACACATAGGCAAATGCAAAGATATTTATATGTATAAAAAGAGGGCAAATAACTATTTTCGAGTAATTGGACATTTTATGTTTTTTTTTAAGTGTCTGAAATATTTTTTATTATTATTCTCTGCTTACTAACACTTACCTACAGTACCTACATAATAATAAATCATAAAATGACAATTATTATCTTCAATACTTTTTAAATCACAGCTACTTTCTTTATTTCATCATCATTTCTAGTCTTTATTTCAGGACTAAAATGGTCGATTTATCAAAAGAAACACTAAAGTACCTACTTTATCGGCAGAAGATTTAAAAGACATGTGCATTGTGCAACTTCTCAGCTATGTTCATCGAGATACAATAACATAACAGAAGTTAGAAATTGGTTGAACAAACTTCTATAGACAGACAGTATAGGTCTTTTTAGAGTCTTATTATTGTTAGTTGTCTATTTACAACCAGAGTAAAGTTATTACATTTGCTTCAGGGCTATGTTTCGGCTGTGTGACAAACTTTTTGTCTTCTTATGTAGGTATTTACCAATAATATCGTTTTCATGGAATATCGACACGCTTGTGTACTTTTGCCAGATTTATTTCAACCCATATTATATGCCAACTACTTATAGTACTCTGTAGTACTGATTTGTACTATAATAAGTATAGGATTAAAATTACAATATCGTAGCATATCTATTTGAAGAATTGAAGTTAAAGTTATTTCCTTGACAATATTTCCCAACAAACCATCGCCGGATAGACATCCGACCCGCAATTGGAATATTGGCTTCGGTAGTTCCATATATCATACCAACTCGTTGGGCAGTTTAAGAGATTCGTGATTTGATTTTATGCCAATATAAATAATATAAATGGTATCTGAGTTTATTTTTCACTGTACGTGTTGCCTATATTTTTTTTTAACAAATATCACTATAAAGCTTGATGGTCTTTTTTCACACAGGATTTTTTTATTCTCTCCGTAAGTGAATTTAATCCTATATCTCCCTAGTGGGGCAAAGTGCATTATACGTTTCACTGATTGTGATGCTAATTGCTAAGTAAATGAAAAAACAATTAAACGTAAAAGTTAAACAAAAAAAAAAATTAACAAAAATCTTATGCTATCATATTACTCTGGCTTCAAATTAACTGACAATGGTCAGTTCTAGCAGCTTGGCTTTCATCAGATTGATAGAAGCTTTAAGCATTCTCATATTGATGTTTAAAAAAAATCACACTTATAAAAGGTACTGGTGGCTTAGAACCCTATAACTTATCTAAGAATCTGCTGATTATGCCAGTGTAATGCAATAAAGTGCTTCAAAATTAGCCCAGTAATTTTCAAGAAAATGATGGATTAGTAAAAATTAAAAACACGATTGCAGAGCCCTTATTGCCAGTAGGCCACGATTATAGTGAAGGAACATATCGTCGGCGTCAGTGCAGGACCTTCTAAATGCAAAAAAGTATTTTGTACAGTAGACGATAAAAACTTTCTTAAAAGCGATGCGAACAATTTAATACAACTTTTTTCACATTATTCGTTTATTTATTTTATAGCCATGTTATAAATAAGGATTTGAGTTGCAAAAGCAAATTAAAGAATTCAATAATTCACTTACATGGAAATGCAGTAACTAAATTGATAGAATTTATGTAGATACAAGGTAATGTGTTACTCATACAAATAAAACAATATTTTTTTAAGTAATTTTATTATTAATGAAAGAATATGAACACAATTAAATTCAATCTAATTTAACTAACTTTTTTAATTACGATGGGTTAGAGACTCGTAATATGGCCAACAATCCCTGGGGATCACATTTTTAATCTCTTGTAAATCTTTAAACTTCCTCTCAGTAACTGACAAAGGAGCAGAATGTAATTTTGGAAATTCAGCGTGAGCAAGGTCTATATTTTTTGGTCTTTGTGGTAACAGACGGTATTCTTTATCGAATTGCAGTTTGTAAGATATGCCCTAACTGGTGTATTTTATAGCTTTGAGTTGAACAACCACAGGATCTCCAACACTTCGACCAGGGCGTATCGATGTATGCTTTAACAGGGATTTGTATCCATAATCACGAAAAAGAAATCAAAAGTTGGTACGAAAACCTCATACGGATTTCGTTTTCTTGCTTCCTGAGAAATAGGGTGATAATCACTGGGCAAATAGATGTCACGATTTTTTAACGCACTTTCAATAGTACTATGGACGGAGTCGCACTCCATTTGAGTGTGTCCTTTGGTAAGGTACTTTTGAATTATTTTAATATCATATTTTTCGGCAAGACTTAATAGTGCATTGGACATTATTACATTTCGGTTCTGGGCTGTACAACCATCAGAGTATATTATAATAGGGCGATTATCACCCTTTCTCAGAAAATTGGATTCCAAGTAGTTAATGAACCAAAAAAGTAGCAAAAGTTGATGCTGAGCCGTCACTAACAGTTTCATCGAACCAGTTACATGTTGCATCACTTGTGGCAAGATTGTAGATTGTAAAATTGTGGTTACATAGCTATCCTATGCCCTATCTATATTTACTCTTTGCTGCAGTTACAAGGTGCTGCACTAATATTTTTGAATTGTCATTTAGAAGGTACTAGATTGTACTGCTTTACCGACCAAGCATGCTTACAACCTAGTTTATCGTTTCATCATTAGATGGCGGGATACTTAATTTAATCATTTTGACGAAAAAAATGTTTTCACCAAAACATGTAGTTAAAAGGTCCTGCACTGATGCCGACGATATCCTGAGAACCTACCTTTAGTAGAAATATACGTATACATGTAATACAAAAATTTCATGAAAATGAGTCCAGTAAATGGATAATTGTTTACCGTTTACCTTCTCCGTTCCTTCATTTGTATAACAGGAAATTTTACACCAACATTTCGTGAACAAGTTAGCTTATTTCCGAACGCTAATGCAAACAACCAAACTAAATCTTGGGATTTGATTTATGGACGAACTTCCAACCATCGTCATTTCGTTCTAATAAGATCAATTTTCGGTTCCTACGCACACATTGAAGCGTTTAGCTATAGGCTTTAGTATATATTAGCAATTAATTACGGGGAAACTCGATACGATATAATTTTCCTTTATAGCTTTTGATAGTGAGATTTAATCATCGGCCATGCTACGTTAATCAAAGTGAGTAAGCAAAGGACTAACTGTTGATTGATAAGTTTCATATTAAATACGGTACCTGGGTAAGTGTTAATAATATGTATTAACAGTTATTATGTTTTAAAGGCATTTGTAGAGCCCTTAAAGGCTCTTATTTCTTGGAAATGTTTTTGTAAATTTTATTCATCTATCTAAATATATAAAAGGCAAAGGTGACTGACTAACTAATCTATCAAGGCCTGAACTCTTAACCACTGGACAGATCAGGCTGAAAAACATACAGATAGCTATTATGACGTAGGTATCTGCTAATAAAGAATTTTTGAAAATTAAACCCCTAAGGGGTTATAATAGGGGTGTGAAAAATCGAACTTAATGTGAGCGAAGGCGCGGGCAAAAGCTAGTTTATTCATAAGTCCCAGCTTGGTCCCAACAAACAACTACATACTCAGCTGATTTATAATTCAGTACGCCAAAAAGCAAAGTTTGCAGAGATAATTTAGACAGAAAATTCGAACGAGAATGAATTTAAAATTGGAGACCCTGTGTTGAAATGTTATGCTTAAGCTTAAGTGTCCTGTCACAGGTATAAGGTATTTTAAAGCTCAAAACACATTGTGGTAAAGTTAAAGCGACGCGTCTTTTCTGAAATGTTCCACAGTAGATTGAACTTAAACTACAGTATGAAATGAACTAAGCGTGAAGAAAATTTACCGTGACAAGGGCGTCGTCGCAAACACTCGTGCTCTATGTATTCGCGTTAATTTGGCTGTTGAACCAGTGATTAGCAGGAGTAGTATAAAGTGTGATGATTTAGGCTCCTTATGTCCAAATATATTATTAAGATAGAACGGAAAAGTGGTCGGGGTTTGCGTGCCAAAAATCTAAAAATCTATACTTCAAATAAATAAAATTGAAGTGTTTGTTTGTAATGTTAAAATTACAGCTTTTTACTAAATATTCTATTTCTTATAGTCACACCGAATCAATTTTTTACTCTTTTACTTCTTATAATTCAACACTGAGCATCTATTAAAAATCCCTATTATTCCGGGATGGTGGTTTACAGTTTTTTTTTTATATTTTTAAGTTAATATAATTTATAGTACCTATTCCAAAATAAAGTTTTGATACTATATATACTTGTTGATACTGTGTCAAAGTATATATAAATAAAACATATTTTATAAATTTTGAAATAGGTCAACTGAATCATATTCCCCGTTCTGAACCCTTTTCTCCAATGGACTACAAAAACATAACCGCCCATAGTTCCGCGCTGTTTATTCTTCGTTGGGTCATAAAGCATTAACATGATGAAAATAAGTGCCCATTTTCATCAAAATTATTTTAACTAAAGCATTTAGGAATAAACTTGCTATTTGTTTTACGTCTCCTTCCGTTCGCGAGGACAAAAAGAGATGTATAAAAATAAATCTTTGTCCTCAATAGATTTGTTGTACGAGTCTTGGACACTTTGAATTTGTCATTGTCTTCGAGACATGGACCTCAATCTTTAACACTCTGTCTGTATTTTACGTAGGTGTTCTCAACAGTAGATAAGTAATAAGTATAATATAGACTAACTAGCTTTTGCCCCCGCGACTTTGTCCGCGTGGAATTAGATTTTGGGGTGGAATTTTCAAAAACTGTGACACACGTACTTCTTTATTTTAACTGAAAGCTCAAATACCAACTTTGATGGAAACAGCTTGAAAAATGACGGAGTTTCATATAAACTTCCATCCCCTATTTAAACCCCTTAGGGGTGGAATTTCCAATAATCCTTTCTTAGTGTGCGCCTACGTCATAAAAGGAACCAACTGTAAAAATTTCAAGTTTCTAACTTCAGTAGTTTAGGCTGTGCGTTGATATCTCAGTCAGTCAGTCAATCAGTCAGTCAGTCAGGACTTTGAATTTTATATATATAGATGTAGTAATTGCAAAAATTTCTGCAGTAGATTATGCCCAACATTGGACGTCTATCGATAGACGACGAATCTAATTGTATAAGCAATTTCGAAAAGGGCACATCTCGTATTATTAGATAATACCATTTTGTTTCATAAAAGCGATCGAAATAAATATACTCGCACCTATTATTTACATAAAATACATAAGGCTGTATCAATATTTCCACCAGCATCAAAAATACAACAAAAATTTCGAAAAATTCACAGCTCTCTTTTTATGGAATCATTTAGAAGAAGAAACGGCACTGCCAAAATATTCGTCGTCAATCGATAGACGTCCAATGTTGAGCATAATCTAATGCAGAAATTTTCATACACCAACGTCTTGGGCTGCCCGTATATCCATTATTCATGGAATTAATTAGTTTATTCGATAAAATTGTTGGTTTTAGAAAAGCTTAAGAAAATAAAGTACCATCTCACTATCGCAAAATACCCGTGCAAAGCTTTTAAATTAATAAATTACTTTCAGAACTAAGCTTGCCACAATTTTGCTGCTCTTGTTAAGTAATATTACAGAATTTCTTGTTTCTGAAGAGAAACCGAATCTAACCACTTATAAATTACTAGTTAATGCCCGCGGGAACTCTCTTATTTTCCGAGATAAAAAGTAGCCTATCTGTTATTCCAGACTACTCGTATAATCTATGTAAATCTGTGCCAATATTCAGCCAAATCAAAACAATATACAAAATATAATCTCCGTCTTTTTGGAGTCAATTAAAAAGGCAGCTAAAACTGAACAAAACTGATACCAAATATTTTGGTAAAAAAATAGCAAATTGCTCTGCCAAAGGAACGTTGAATCACGTTAAAAGTAAACTTGGACGGAGATATAAGATATCAAGTGACGTCCATTATCGCCTGTCTTTGAGAAGGGTCTAGACAAGGCTGACATGGCACATATTCATAACACACGTGTCTGTTATACTAAAGTATTAAATATCTCACTTATACTAGCTTATGCGAAGCTCTGAGATGTATTCTCATCCAATATCCCTCAGGCCTGAAGACTTCGGACAGTGCGTGTTGCCAGTGCTAACTAATGGATCCAAAACATTATCGCTAACTATGGACATAATAAGAAGGCTGAGGGTTACACAGTGGGCGGCGAAAAGAGCTAAGTATGTTCGGAGTATCCCTGCGAGATCAAGTCAGAAATGAGGAGACTATACAAGAATCAAGGTTATCCTCATAACTTAACGAGCCTCGAAACTGAAGTGGCAATGGGCATATGAAATGGGGCACATTTCTAAAAGCTGATGGTCGATGTACCCAAGGTGCTGGAGTGACAAAGGAATATGCAGTATTTGTTTTAGAAAACCCTTACTACTACCCATTTTCAGATTAAACTCAAAATAAAATCGTCGTGTGAACTAATTTTCCTCTTTACCGAACAATAATGGGATGCATTTGAGTCTAATTGATGTGCAACCGCTATTGATTGAACTCGAACTAGGTTTGAGCCAATAAACAATGCTTGGATCAAATGCTTGACAGAAATGAGTTACAATTTTGATTTAGAAATCATTGTAACTTTACGTTTTCAGAGTGATACAAATACATATTAGCTAGTACGTCGTGACACACTTGGAACTTGTATATGTTTTATCAACGCGTAATCATATTTTAATCATCCATCTTTTATTTAAATTTTTTTTGTAATTACTCGACTGAATCAAAAAAGAATTTATGCGCGGGATAGATTCAAAATTGCAAAATGCAAAACATTGTCTGGAACTTTGAGAATTAATGGTTATTTAAATAATTTCAACAAGAAATCTTCTTTAATATCCGTGCAAAATACAAAAAGAAACCAGACGAAAGAAAATTATGGTTGAGTGCATCTGAAATTGATCCATCAAATATGGTTTAACTCCGAGAACGTCTCAAATGTCTGGACTTGAAATTTCTTTAGCAAATTTAGAGGTTTTATTTAAATCCTTTGGATTTGTGAAATAATTGAACTTCCACTCAAATATAACGTCGTAGTCTCCAGGGCACTATGAGTCAGAAACATGAACAATATTTTCATTTTTATTGATATTGGATTACGATTTATTTGACTCTTTTTCTTTTTTACATCTAGTTTTGTGATATATGTCTAATGTTTTAAGCCCTAGTCATACCGAAGGCGCGATGGCATTTCTGTGGCAATTCAAGCGCTGCATCATAAGTCCTGTGAACTAAAGATAGTGCCCAATACATTTGTCAAAATGGTTCATGTTGAAATATTAAATACACTTCTGTTAGCATATTATATATAACAATATTATGTTGGCGCAATATAATATTGTTGATGTTGCTTCATCTTGACATCACCTGTTTCTAGCTTAATAGGATCATAGTATACTAGTTCCTTTGAGTATTAAAAGACTAGCTCCTATAGGGGCTGCAAAACAATTAATAACTCATACTATTTCGAAACCCTGGTACTAACCACTACCGTCATACATCGTTATATGCGCTATAAGAAAACAAAAATCAGTTGAGTTGTTTAACAAAAAAATGTGGTACCAACAATCTTTAATCATCATCACATCAAATGATAGCCGTCTTTCACTCTGATTGATTTTGAGCTTTTTAATGACGCTTTATAATATTATAATTTATGTAATTAGTGACTATTCACTTTCTCTGAGCCATGATTTATTATATTATTATTACTGATGATAAGCACAGGTCGAAGACTTCAGTCGTCAGCCACAGAGGGATTTTAGACGAAAGCACATTTCAAAGCTTCCCGAACGCTGCCCAACCGAGTTGGATGCTGTTGTTCCGAAATTCGTTGTCGTTTTCCAATTCAAAGCTTAATAGTTAGGTACTTTGTAATAAATCGCTTAAGAAATATGATATTATAGGTATTGCTTTTCGCTGCAGAAACGTGTGTTATTATTTTTCGATGCGCGAGTCGGGTCGGCGTTTAACAACAATTTATAAAAAGCTATCGGATAAGAAAAAAGGACAGCGTCCTCAGACGGATCTCGAAGCGGAAAAATTACGTTTGGGCTTCAACCTACTTGTCTTTGTAAGTCGAGCCGCTCGAACCCCCACTTGACCTGAATGTGAATAATATAACTCGCTATCTATAATAGCTGTTTTATTCACAGACGCCTTATTTTAGCCGTTAATATAACACTCAAGCTTAGATATACAAAATCTAAAACAAAATTAAGAAATTTTCTTTACTTTCTTTCTTTCTATTTTACTGACCGATGCCCGCGACTTCGTCCGTGTGGTTTTAAGTCACTCTCCAGGTCCTCAACTATACCCATCCAAAAAATTATGTCAATCTTCATAGCTCTGTTATGCCGTGGATAGGAATCCAAAATATAAATTATATCATATTATTTACGAGAAGAGTAGTAATACTTTCACCCTGCATAGCAAAGGTTTTGTTCTGAAAATCGATAGGTCTTGGATATCATCTTGAGATAAGAATATCTTTAAGAAAAATCTCAGGCCCAAGTACCTACAGCTCTATCAATACCTAGTCTATCAACGATATTATAATATTTATAAGTGGAAGCCGTCACGGCTTCTTTCGGATATAACTTTATTTTACCGTTGAGCTTTAGACGCTTAATTAATTGACTAAGCAATTCCCATTATCAGCACAACAAAAGCTGACACGCCATTCATTTATAAGAAAGTTTTTGGCTGTTTTGTACAGAATAGTAACAACAAAGTATAGTCCCAAGTTGGGGAGCGACGCAAATTACATTTAAGTTTAAGGTATCTTTGTAGTTTGAACCTCTATTTACTTAGGTAAAATTATTTAGATAATGCTACCATTTCCATCATCAACAAGTAAAATGATAATCTTTTTTAATAGGTACACAGACCTAATATAATATGTTTAGTTGACTTCTCAATACTGAATAACTTCACAGCGACGCGACGAGATCAAACATTAGATAAGTATGTAAAACATTATGTTCTTCTTGTCTACTTACAAATTCATTGAATATTCCTTCATTCGCACTTGAAATTTGGCCCACCCTAAAATCTGTACGTTACGTGAAACTGAAAAGTACACTTGAAAAATGAACAAGCCGATTGGCATTTTTCCTTTGTAAAACGTGTTTTTCAATCATGCATTCACTAATTACGATCATTTTCTTTCCGAGAATTTCAGGTTTCGGTTTTGTTTTGTTGGGTATTTTCGTTCCCTTTGCTTAATTTTAACCCCCGATGCAAAAACGACAGGGTGTTGTATGTATATGTATGGATGCGTGCGTGCATGCGTGCATGCGTGCCTGCTTGCGTGCGTGCGTGTAAATGTGTTAAGATGAATTAGTCGGGTGTGTTCTTTGCTATGTTTGATGAAAATCGATCCAAGAAGGCCGCCACCACAAAGTGGCGAATTTTTGTTTTTAATTTCACATAATATCGGGGGTGTTTTAAATGTCAATTTACACTTGTGAATGTGTACTGTTATTTAAATTCAGGCCTATGAATACATTTGAAATATATGAAAATGACTGAATGACAAATCAACTTACAGCTTGATACTCGTACAATCGATTTCTTCGTAGACCCCCAATAAGAAAGGAAATTTCCACCCTAGTAAATCAGGGGCGATTCGGCAAGTTTCCAGATATAGCAATTATTATATTTCAAGATAAGTTATATTTGATTGAATAAGTTACGTTTAATTTTTTTGACCATACTATTTTTTATCTTTAATAACTACTACAATATATATATGACGGATTTTTGACTTGATTCGTGGTTTAATGACCAACGAATTTAATGCAATCCATACAATTGGATCGAAATATCGATTCCAACTAAAATAATTACCGTGGTACGTACTCGCATTATTTTATTACGACGGACGAATAACAACTATGACGGATTTTTTTCTAAACAACTTGTAAAAAGGTCTGTCCAAAATTAAAAGTATTATTTTGTCAATGATAACTTCGTAATTTTATATTTCAAATTCCCACCATGTCCTTAACTTTATTGGGCGCTATAAAACGTACACCATTTCGTCAATCCCCAAAATTCATTCCCAAATTGTTTCCGCAATCAATTGTGATAGGTTGTTTTAAAAGCTTAGTCGAAGCTCGGTTTTATATCTCTATTTCAGTTTCGGTCCTATAAATTATTCCTGCAGAAGTTTGAAACTGAAGTAGGTATTATAACTAGAACAATATTTTTTGATCAATAAATATACTTACTTTAAATATTGGATAGAATCAGGCGTTACTTTGCGGAAGTTCATGATTAGCAAGAAAAGGTTAGAATTATTTTGCTATAATCCGCCACCGCCGCCGCTGTTGGCGGATTATAGCAAAGTAATTATAACCTTTTCTTGCTAAATATACTTTAGCTCTATATCCGCATCACTTTAGAAAAATAACGAACATAATTATGTTTACCCGATTACAGACAAGCCAAAAGGAAGGCTTTTGTATGTATGTGTGTATGTATGTGTGTATGTATGTGTGTATTTAGTATGTTGTTAATTTGATGAATGTGGTGTTAATCTATCCGTTAATATGGTCTGGATGGTATAGGCTAGAACGCTTACTATCGTTACTAATAGGTACCCTCCATTACCATATCCTTAATATCCTTACTAATATCCTTACTTCCTTATACTATTTCGGTAATATTATAAATGCGAAAGAGTGTTTGTTAGCTGGTTTTTTGGTTTGCTCTTCAATTATGCTCCAATAGAGCTACAGATAGACGTGAGTTTAGCATGGATCTATATCCATGCTACAACTAGACCTGGAAAGTGACTTATTTATATGTTGTAACACACACACACACTTGTAAAATATACTCGCATATATAATTATTGTATAATTTGAAAGGGTTATCCAAATTACTTTTAATATTAATTACTGTAGCTTTGGCCCGTAATTTCATCCGCGTGGAGGAACCCTTTGTAGACCCGGAGTAAAAGAAAGTATAATATAGGTATTATAGCTATATCATAGATTATGTACCTATAATATAATATACTTTTTACTTATAATATATAGATTATACTTATTTTCCTTTTCTATAGGTAAAAAAGAGTCTACTTTTATATTATGTGGTTTTGTGTCTGCATCCACCTCTGTCTACATTTGTACTTAATAAGCCTATCGCTTGAATACAAGCCCTCATAAGCTTCACAAATTGCCGGCTAAATAAATCAGAAATGGTATAATTTATTATCGTCGTAATCCCCTTTGATAGCTAGGTATGTACTTGGGATAAATGTCTATTACAATATTATGAGAATTTCCTTTAGAAAATTACGTAAGATATCATCAGGTTTAAGTATAATAATGATTTCATCTCATTTATCAATTTGTTCTTCGTGCAAGCAAATACCAGTTAACCTTGTACAATTTATACTTGATCTAGATTTCTAACAACTTAAACAAAACTGAAAGTAATACTTCGGTATTAAACCTCTTGAAATAAATCAATCAAATTAAACTTTTTTTATTGCGAGATACGTCAAAGTAAAATAAACCATAAGCGTATTGGTTTTAAGTCACAAATTCAGTACAAGCGGTTGTAATTTGGAGCGTAACCGTATATGTATATCTTATACTAACCCTACATGATACTTTTTATGAAATCGAAAAATTCTCCACCAAACTACCATTTACAACAAACTTTCCAGGACGGACAAAGAACGACAAAGCATTTGTATCCGGACGCGGGAAATGAAGCT
The DNA here is from genome assembly GCA_038048805.1 of Hipparchia sbordonii. Classification (NCBI taxonomy): domain Eukaryota; kingdom Metazoa; phylum Arthropoda; class Insecta; order Lepidoptera; family Nymphalidae; genus Hipparchia; species Hipparchia sbordonii. Next base: position 7,279,708 of record CM076102.1, read on the forward strand.
GAGAAATTTAGCTGTAATGTCTTTTTTCTCCTGAATCTTGCCTGTACGTACCTTTATAACTTAAGCCACCCAAATAAAACTCTTGACCCCGATCAAACTCTTTAATGGTTTTTCTATTAAATGACTGCTTTTTGCTCGTCGAATTTTATTTCTGCAAGCATTGAGATGAACATGAAACAGTGAATCTGTATAGTGGCAAGCGATTTTTATCTTTTTTTTGGGTTCCGTGCAGCGAAGACGGAAACACTGTCTCTACTTATTTTTTTTATTTCCCTTCGATATGTTTCAGATAAGTTCAAGTAATGCCAATCATTTTGATTGGTTAGAACATAACCAGGATTGCGCAGATCGCAAAACGTAGCCTAACCGCGCATAGTTCCTACCATGCACAAGTTTGAAGTCGATTATTTATTATTGACCGAGGATCTCGCAGCGTAGTTCAGAGCAATCAAGATAATTTGTCTTAAGTTACTGATACTTCATCTCCAAAACAATAACAGGAACCGCTACATGACGAAATTTATTTCAATTTACAGATTGTGTTATATATTACATACATCGAAATATGGGCAAACAATAGTTATTGCAATAGTTAATTATTCTACACTAGAGTTAAGGTGTATTTGAGAAGAATAAAATAATATTTTTGAGTTATTTGCTGCTCACCACCCCTGTAGGATTTACTGTGTTTTACTTTTTCTTTCTTTAAATGCTATTTATATTAATAACAAAAAGTCTTAGAACAAAATGTTATAATACTCACAGTTCGTACATCTACGGGACCCATTATGAAAGATACTGTACCTTGGTTTATATTCTGTACAGTGTTACTGAAACGTTTTATTTCATTTTTATTCTTTACTTTATTTCCGTTTCCCGGCAAAGGCCGTTGAAAATAAATATTTTCTGAAAACTTGGCTCATTGTTATGAACTCGAGAACTTTTTTAATTCTTACCTTCTTAACATTTCGTAACTAAGGATGAGCTAAGCATCAACAATGTCTAACATTTTTTGGTTTATCTTTATTCTCCTTATCACCAACCGATCTCTGTAACGTAGTGGTTGATTTGGTTAGCCTTCTAGATGGAATGGAACAAACATGATAATAGTAATAATTTATAAAATAAGTGATAGTTGAAACTAAGTTGCGATGGCTATTCCGATTCATTAGTTCACCAAAACGTTTTAGTAACACATGCACAGTTTGACATATCATCCTTACTAATCCTTAACCTTACTTATATTATAAATGCGAAAGTGTTTGTTGGTTTGTTGCTTTGTACTTCAATCACGCCGCAACGAAGCAACGGATCGACGTGATTTTTTGCATGGATATACATAGTTGAGTACCGGGAAAGTGACATAGGCTATTTTTATCCTGGAAAATCAAAGAGTTCTCGCGGAATTTTTATAAACAAAATCCACGCGAGTGAAGCCGCGGCAATCAACTAGTATATTAATGAGTATGCGCTATTTTGGGAGGTCCAATTATGCAATTATTATAATTATTATATAAGTGTGTATCTGTTCAATTACATGAAGTTCCTCTTATTATCCCCATGACATCATTATTTGAAGGAAACCAAAACTTAAACACACGGGCTTATTTTCAAAATGACTACATTTTATTTCGAAAATAAATGGAATTCTTTTGTAAAAAATAAAAACATTAGATATAAGAGACAACATAACCGTTGTACTAATTTTGGGGAAATTAAGCTCGGAAATAGCTTGCCTTCCGAAGATATAGGCTACTTTTTCCCTGGAAATCAAAGAGTTCCCACGCAAGTTTTCCAAAACCTAAATACCCGCGTCGAGGTTGCGGGCACCAAAGTAAAGGGTGTAATTGTATCAGCAACCAATCCGCGATTGGAGTTTTAAAGTCTACTTCCGACGTCCTCAATTTACGGTTTAACTGCACTCAGTCGGTTTCGTGGGAATTACGGTCAGCTGTATTCGCGCTGATGTTAGCTGCAACCGAAGAACTTTTGTTAAGGCGCTCATTCACCGGGATCATTCTGTTGTAATTTAACATGGAACAGATCAGATTCGAGCATTTCATTAGTGAGTGAGGAGAACAGTGCGCAACCTCTAAGGGTGCTCCCTCACCGGGAGCATTCGCGTGTAATGTAACGTTACAGATTTGAGCATTACATCAGTGAAGGAGGAGAACCGAGCATTACAATGCGCACCTTGTAATGATACAAAACGGGCATACATCAGTGAAGGAGGAGAACCGAGCATTACAATGCCTTGTAATGATACAATGTGTATTATCTTGATACAACTTGTAACATCAATGCGCTTCACAGCTTCAGCGGGCGGGCGGGGGGCTTCACTGCCCCTAGCCCCCCGCCCGCCCGCTCAGTAGCCTACGTGACAGTGAAGTGAACGCACGTTGTCATAAAGTGTTTCTGACGCTTCGGAGATTTTTTTGGCGTCACGGACAGTTCTAAATTTAAGTAATGGCTTGGGACAAAGAGAAGACTCTATTATTCATAGAAAAATATAGGGAAATCAGGGAATTATGGGACCCTAAGCATCCTCAACACTTTAATAAAATAATAAAACAAGACGGTTGGGTGAAATTATCGGATCAATTTGGAATAACCGTAGAAGAATGTCAAAAGAAAATCACAAGCCTTTTAGCATCTCTTAGAAGAGAAAAGAGCAAAATGAAAAAAAGTGCTTCAGGAACCGGAAAAGGTGGGTAACATATTTTATTTATGTACCTACATCTACTTTAGTCATGACAATAACTGTGACAAGCAAGGGGTGAGTGTGAGTGGCGGAGAGGTCACATTCCACACGACTCGTGGGTACCTAGGGCACGTTTTGTTTGTTGATGATACCTTCACTATAGGCCATTTGTTTAGAAAAAATGTAAACAAACTTGATTAGAAATGATCTTGATCAATGTGTGAACAAGTGGACTATAGGTGCCTTCACCATACTATATTTTGTCAGAATATTTTTCAATTCAGTACATATTACATAATCTATATTTCAGGTGCAGAAGAAGTATATACTAGTACCTGGTTCGCATATGCAGCTTTATCATTTATACTGGACAGATATGAACCACGGAAGACAACAGATTCAGTTAGTATATTATGTATATTACATTTAATAACTGTTTACACAAGTTTTAAATATTTTTTAACCTATCAAGGCTAAATAAAGCAGGACATTAATAAACATTAAGCATATTCGTTTTGCCATGGTACTGCTCCTTCTTGCGAACAATAATTACTAATTTCTTCACGTATCTCTTGAGGAACTATTTGTGCTGCTTCTTGTTGTTCATCCAAATCCATTAAACCAGTATTTTCTTCGGTATCAGCCCTCCAAGATCCTGGTGTGATTACTCCTAAATTGTCCCTGTCGAAAGATCCCGGAGGTGTGTACAAATCCCTACTTTGCCGATTTCTTCGTAAGAAGTTATGTAGGTGTGCTATGGCATTAACTACTAAAGTAGCATTTTCTGGTTGCAATAACATGGGTTTCCGCAACACTCTGAAAACTGCTGACATAATGCCAAACACATTTTCGACTACTCTCCGTGCTCTACAAAGTCTGTAATTATAAATTCTCTCCTTTGTTCCTTTACGATGATGTCCTGAATACACTTTCATTATATTTTCTGATAATGCGAAAGCTTCATCCCCAATAAAATAATAAGGAATTTCTTTGTTCCGCATCGGCAATGCTCTTGGCTGTGGTAGATTCAAAGATTTATTCTGCATTTTAGTATACAAATTACAATTATTAAATACTCCTCCATCAGAGATTCTCCCTTGACAGCCACAGTTTATATACAGTAAAAGCTCTTTATTCGCGGGGGATACGTTCCGTAAATATGCCGCGAATACAGAAACCGTGAATATGGAATGGTAATTTGTATGGGATTATAGGGGATACGTTCCTAGGTGACAAAATAAAAAACAGATATATAAAAAAAAACAATTTAATTTAAGTTTTTGACCATATTTGATTAATTATTATTTTCAGGTTTAGGCAATGGTTTTAAGAATTTTGTAATTTTTTCTTGCTTGACGCTTTTTATTAAAAGCTCCTTCAATTCAGACCGATATTCAGCAGTGGCATTAGCAATTTGCCTCTTAAAAATAAGGCTTTGTTCTATAGACAGATCAGTTTTCATTAAAAAATCACAATGCTCATATGCCATTCACTTCTGATTGACCTTCACTGAGATTTTTCAAATATTAGTGCATTTGACGACGCGTTTACAAAGGATATTGGGCTTGATACCTATTGGAATCCTTTTTATGTGTGTACCGATGTACCGATTAGATCCGCGAATAGAGAAATCTAGCCGCGAATATAGGAATTGGGTCGCATTTTTTTAATCCGCGAATAGTGAAAACGCGAATAAAGGAAGCGCGAATAAGGAGCTTTTACTGTATATTAAATTGTAATTTGAATCCACAGCCGCAAATAGAACTATACTAAAAAAACCTTTAAAATTATAGTAATCGCTTCCACTTCTGTATGGGGCTTGCAGGACTACATGTTTGCCATCTATAGCGCCGACACAATGAGGGAAATTCCACTGGTTATTGAAGTTTTCAGCCAAATTTAGCCAACCATCTGGTATGCTAGGTAACTGAAAAAAAAAACCTTGTTTTAGATTCCTTGTGAACCTGGGACACAAGACTTGCAGGAGACTCGCGACAAGCCACCTGAAAATCCTGATGCACCACAACGGAAAAAAGCGAAGGTGGATGGAAGTGATGATATAATGCACTCGACTTTCCAAATTTTGCAAGACTTTACTTCTGCTAAATCGGATGAATGCACTACTTTTGGGAAATTTATTACTGAAAAACTCAAGACGTACTCTCATAATACTAGGGCCTGTGTACAGCACCACATTTCCAATATCTTGTTTAGTGCCGATCGCGGTGAATATGAGTACATGTACCAGCAACATGGATATTGGACTCCTAATTCTCAACTTTCGCGTAATGAATCAAACCATGCTGGACCATCAGGCCTCCAAAGTACACCCTCACCAGCAGCAGTTCCATCCACTGCAGACGCCCAACTTTCTTCGCCTGAAGCCAGCATTAATAGCCAAGAAAGTGAGGGGTTTATGCGTGAATTTGGAGATCTGATTGATTAATAAACTAGATTAATAAACTCACCAGTATATTTTCTTTTAAACATCCAATTATAGCTTCACTCACTTCTTTGATAATACAACTTATAATCTGATTGGACATTCTAAAAGTAACCTGCAAACTTGAATAAGAATCACCAGATGCATAAAATCGTAATGTAACAGCTAATCTTTCTTGCACTGTTATTGCTTGTCTATAATTAGTATCTTCTTTTTTAACATATGGTCCAATGAGATTTATTAAGTGTTCAAAATCCGAAGAAGAGATTCTTAAAAACATTTTAAGTTTACTTATGGGTCGGTTGATTCTTTCTAAAATATCCAAACCGCCTGTATTTTGCCGGTTTTGATATAATTCATGACACCAATATCGTTTCTTCTGTGTTTTTTTTTTTACGTAAATAACAATGTCGAATTAATATTGCCGCACTCAGCACAACGACCGCTTCGTCTGACATCTTGCTATGAAATGCTGAAAATGCTCAAAGTCGAATCAATATTACATTACACGCAAATACTCGTCAGTCAGGGAGGTAGAATTGTAATGTAATGCTCAAAGACGAATCTATATATTACATAACACGCGAATGCTCGTCAGTCAGGGAGGTATTAATGTAATGTAATGCTCAAAGACGAATCTATAATGTTACAGTACACGTGAATGCTCCCGGTGAGGGAGCACCCTAAGATACAATCGGCGCACTGTAATTCTCTCAGTTCTTCTCTCTCACTGATGTAATGTTACAAACTGTATTATTAAAGGTGGCGCACTGAAATGCTCAGTTCTTCTCTCTCACTAATGTAATGTTACAAATTGTATCATTAAAGGTGGCGCACTGCAATGCTCAGTTCTTCTCTCTCACTGATGTAATGTTACAAACTGTATCATTAAAGGTGGCACACTGTGATGCTCAGTTCTTCTCTGTCACTAATGTAATGTTACAAATTGTATCATTAAAGGTGGCGCACTATAATGTTCAGTTCTTCTCTCTTACGATGTAATGTTACAAATTGTATCATTAAAGGTGGTGCACTGTAATGGTCAGTTCTATTCACTCACTGATGTGACGCTCGAATCTGAACTGTTACATTAGAGGCTGATGCGCCTTGTGAAGGGCTGCCTCTATACAATTAGTATCATCAATGCCAACCACTTGTATTGTCAATGTAACACGTTCAACACATAGTTTAATTTGAACAGTGACAGTTCACAATTGAGCAATTACAACGGCTGCGAGCAGCTCTTCTATGAGTGTGTACTAGTGTCAGTATTGTAACGTACTGTTCAAGATCTAGATATCTTGCACTATTAGGTACATTATGAGCGATTGCTTCTGGTGAGTAACCGCCTTTAGAGTAATGTGACATAGGGGCGATTTGACAATTAATTCATAAGTTCGTAGTTGTTTGTTACATAAAGTTACTTACTACTTATGGTAGTAAGGAATGCTAAAATGGTTTGTTATGTACGTTGTAGCGAATTTTTTTTAAAGAATATTAGCCAAGCTGAACTTGACTTATATTCTCCTCTCCCCTCCAAATAAGCAAAAAACTTGTGCTAGGAGTGGGTACGATAATAGTGCAACGGGTGGCGATCTTTTCCATGTCAACCTGCGATCTTTCAGTTTTCAGTTTGTACCTTTAACCGTTGAGCTATTGAGGCTTAAACAAATTATGGTACGTCCAGGTTCTTTTGTTAAAAGATTACTAAAATCGCGACCCCGCAACGGGAGGCGTAAGGTTGGTAGACCGCCCACTAGGTGGATCAACAGCTCAGGCAAGTCACTGGCAGCCGCTGGATGCAGGCACAGGATCGTGTTTTGTGGTGATTATTTCAAGAGACCAATGTCCATCAGCAGACATCTATGTAGGTTGAGATGATGAATATATAAAATTAAAAAGTAAAATGTAAATAATTTAAGCCTCAATAGACCTACGGTTAAAGGTGCGGACTGAAAACTAAAAGGTTGCAGGTAAAACCCCCCGTTTCTATTGTAATACCCACTCCTAGTACAAATTTATGCTTATTTGGAGGGGATAGGAGGATATTAGTCAACCTCAGCTTGGCTAATATTCTTTAAAAAAAATTAAACCTGTCCTTTCGCACCGAAAAAAGGTAAACTAAGCCGAAAGCTCGAATAATATAGTCTGCCAGATTCTCACGTAACTGGAGACACGAGGCACGTTGTTCTGAGTACAACGATGCAGGCTATGAAACACACGTAAGCACTTAACTAACAGGCTAAATTAGCTGAGTCTATTGATTAATACTCTGATACTATATACTGTGCAGTCTTCCGTATGCAATTGAGTTCATCGGACTGTCGGAATACGGCTCTGTTTGTTTATGACCGTAATAAAGCAACAACTGAAATCATTATTCAAACACATGTTCAGTAGCCCAGTTTTACTAAAAGGTAAACTATCACCTAATCAGCTGGTGCCCACGACTTCATCCGCATGGATTTGGTTTTTAAAAATCACCCGGGAACTCTTTGATTTTCCGGGATCAAAAATATGTCACTCTCCAGGTCCTTCACTCTAGCCGTGCACAAAATCATATCGGTGTGATTGAAACCAATATTTTATGCGAGTTGAATATTCCACTCGAATGAAGTGGGCAAATACTAGGTAGGAATAAAGAGTAGGAGTGTGGAGTGTACACTCCGCAGTTTTTCACATCTCTCAAAATTATCTGAATTAATTACTCATCATCATCATTAATCTCAGAAATGTTACCTACATTATTATTTTCTTACTCACAATATTCTCCATCCAAATAACATAAATTTTAATTAAAAATGCGGAACATTGTTTTTCGTAGAAATTATTTAATTGTAACTATCTACACCATGATGTCTATCTAACTTTACAGATTTAGGTTTAAGATGAAAATACTTATGACACTACCTACCAGTGAAAAATTTCCTATCGAAAAGTAATAAAATAATTTTGTATTTTTCATCGGTAAGATGTGTGTATATTTTTCTATAATTATTATTATTAACTACGCTGAACATAATATGATATGACTGTATAGCACAACGGTTAAAAGGTGCGGACTGAAAACTGAAAGGTCGCAAGTTCGATCCTCACCCGTTGCATTATTGTCGAGCAAGCTTGCCGCTTATTTAAAGAGACATTAGAATAAAAGGAAAGTTCAGCTTGGCTAATATTGCTTTAAAAAAAATATGCCCCGTTTTATTCCAAGAAAGCTTAAAGCTTGTCTTAAAAGTCAACACGATAATGATACATCAAGTGGGGCTTGTACCGGGATTAAAGCTTAATTTTTTTCTTTATTGCATTATTTCCTTATACAAAAGATCGAGTAATTTTATTTTGCATAATTTTTACAGCTCCGATCCTAACATCAAAGCATTAGAGAGCATGAAAACGGGCTTAAATGATAATCACCATTAGTGGGGTGCTGGAGATCCCTTTAATTCTCTGTCGGATGCCAGAGCCTGACTAAATTATTACCCAGGGAACAATTTCAAAAATTGCGGGTAGTTCAGAGAGCTGTACAGTGTGTTTTTTTTTTATGCACCTTTGCATTATTTTTCCCGTTAATTGTAAGTACCTAATAAGTACTGTAAGCCCACTTATCATTTGAGGTCAATTATAGGTCTTTATTTTTGTTTGATTACTATTTTTTTTTTCGATTTGTGAGTTTGATATTAAGGCAATTTGGGGATTTATAATTTCTAAATTGTCTCAAGTCTGGTTTGGTTGGCAGTTTTGGCCGTAGCTACCACTCTACAGTCTAAGACGTACCGCCATCGATTTAGCGTTCCGGTACGATGGCGTGTAGAAACAGATTAGGGGTATGGGTTGAATGTACACTGCCATACCCCTTCCAAGTTAGCCCGCTACCATCTTGCATCGTCACTTACCATCAACTGAGATCGCAGTCAAGGACTATCTTGTCATCCAATAAAAAATAAGTACCTAAGCGTAACAATTTGATGTACAACAACCAAATTTGTGGCAACTGGCGTCTCATAACCGTGAACTACTGAAGCCTAGCGTGTACTACCTGTGATGTCGGTGACAGCTAAATTCCCGGAGTAGTGGACCATGAGATTAAAGCAATTTCGTGCGAAATCTGACCGGCCGGCGCCGGCCGGGAACAAAGTTCGCATCAAAGTACAAGGTACTAAAGTTTATTTGATATCCATAATCCTGCCACTACAGCTTCAATTACGCGCTTTCTCCATGTTTTCAAACAATTTTTTTATTTGGTAGATTCTCAACTTATTATGACCCACAATTTGGCCTACATTAAATAAATAATTTTGAAATATGATTTTTTTTATTCGGTGAAAGTTGAACCATGTCTGCGATCTCAACTTAAAGGTATACGTCTCTAACTGGTTTCTTCACGGCATTTAGCTGGATCGCTAAATCTCTTTTGCGGCACATCTTTATGAGAAGAGATGTAGAATAAATTATACATCGATGGAGTAGAGTGATAAATAATCGCGACAATTTAGTAATAAACAAATATTATAGACCTTTTTTTTCCTGTGGGGAAATCCTCATAGATACCACCGTGCCCGGGGAAGGCACGGAGGTTATGCCGGACTTCTACCGACTAAAACCCCACGGTGTTCCTCTCGTCGCCTGATGACTGGGCTACGGGACCAGACTCGTTCCGCGGCCCAGAAATATTATAGACCTGCCCCAACTGCCCCACTTGAGGGTTTCCTGTAATGGTTTATAGTTCTTTCATTTCACGAGGGCTCGTGGCTCATGGTTGTGTGTGTGTCGTATCTGTATGAGTGAGAGATTGCTTGCGCCTGACCGCTCCCACCTAGGCTTCTGACAGGCGCGCACACTTACGCAATGTGCATGTACACGACGTGATCACAAGTAAAACGCCCGTAACTTTGTGAGATAAACGTACTATACACTAAAACTAGTCTAGACCCACATTGATTTTCTTTGACAAAAAATAAAGTTAAATTCCCGTCCCAGATCCACCCTACTCGCCCCGATTGCCGTATACCTCTTGCTTTAATTTATTATCGAAGCCATACCGCTCACCGGCAAAACGAGGGAATGAGATCAGACAAACCCCCTGTATATAACGTATAATTTATTACAGAACTATTGTAATTTTACTCTCTCACTCAATAAAGTTCATACGACTATATTTGTATCAAGAAATTACAATGCCATGAAGTCATGCAATAAAAAATATAAAATAAAAATACCAATTCCTTTCGCTACTTAATTCTCTTTTCACAGTATTGTAGATTTATTTCGGGAGTACATACGTCGTTGAAATTATTGGGCCAATATAAAATTTTACCACTAAAAAACATATCTGTTGACCCCGTAGATCGAACTTTTTTTCAAGTTGACCCCATTAATGAACTAGGTCAGTCTTTCAGCGTAAATGTGAGGTTTCAAATTTTTTAACTTTTTAATTGTTGTTAAAAACAACGGTGACCCGGAAATTGGTTGTACCATCCGCTATAATGATTTAGTTCATTTGATTGACACTTCATTTATCAAAATCGGCTCAGTAGTGTAGGCGCTACGGTGGAACATTAGTGAATACAAATATACTTACAAAAATACATGACTGCTAAGATCATAACCTTTACAAATGTATTTATTTATTGTGATATTATTTTATATAGTTATTATATTTATTTCATGTAGAACACAACAAATAAAAAAATTAATTTAATTTAAATAACAACTATTTATAAACAATTAATATATCTAAAAAAAAAACACTAAGTACCTAACGGCCGGTTTCTGAATTAAGCATTCAACAAAAACTTAACTAAGTTTTGCTCAAATATTTGATTATAACTTAAGTTTTTTGTGTTTCACACCATAAAATTAGAATTTCTCAAACGGTAATCAGATAAGTATTTCACTGAGTATACTCAAATATTGTCTTTACGTTTCGTTACAAGTACAAAAACCGGTATTTACCGAATAAGTACCGATAGCAATATTTATTTCTGATTTTGTTAAATTTTATTATGAAAAATAATTTAAAAAGTACATTTTGTTCAATTTTATTTAATGAATTATGAATTTTAAATATTTTATACTTTTATCTCGCAAAACTCGTTTATAAGTTTTTGATGTTAAATTACCGTGATAAAGAATGGAACGTACATGACAATGACGGTAAACGGTTCAAATAGCGTACATCAAAGAAACGTCGGTTTTTTACAAATCTTATTTTCTATTTATCTCACAATTATGGAAAAAGAGAAGAAAAAAAGATCCCCAAATTTCACCAACGAGGAGAAAGAAACGCTTCTCGCACTCGTTGCAAAGTAAGTACCTAATCTTTTTCACATTTTCTTTACGTTTGCTTGTAGCTCATAACTCGTAGGTCAGTTTTTCTCCTATTGGTTACTATTAAGTAATAGTTAGTATGCACCGATATATATGTAGTACCTACTAGATTTATGGTTACGAACACTTACCACGTTCAAATGAGTTTCACTGAATTCCGAACACTAGTGTGGCATGGCATTTGCTAGCGGCCTGGCGGGCGCTAGTTATGAGATAAAACTTTATACGTACCTACCTAATTTTGAATTGAAAAGCCAACAATATCTCTATTCAAGTAAGTAACAAAAAAGTATAGTTATTATAGTGAATAATTAGATAACGACATCGTAATTCGTAACATTCGTCGAGTATTATATTCGTCTAGTCACAAGACTAACTAGTCTATTTATTAAAGTGATATTAAAATATGTTCTCTTCACAGATTTCAAGACGTGATTGAATGCAAAAGGACAGGAGGATTGCATTTGCAAAGAAAGAAGGAAGCGTGGATGGCTATAACGAAACAATTTAATAGCATAAGTACCACAGGGCCCAGAGACTGTGAAATGCTAAAACATTTTTACAATAATGTTAAGCATCGTGCACGAAAAGTTTCTGCCAATGAAAATGTGAATTTACGAAGAATTATTATTAAGAATCATCATACATTATTATTCTTAACTATTGTTACACATAACTGTTTTTTTTTTTCCAGAAACAAAGATATCTAGAAGAACTTTCTGTAAATTCAGAAATAGTCTCTAGAGATGATAAAAGTGTAAGTTGATACCTATGTAAGTATATAACCTCAAGATCATAGTTATTAAAAATGAAATTTATTATTTCAGGACCAAAGTGACGAAAAGCTGCTGGGTGAATCTTCAGATATCGCCAAAACTGACCATGATGTGATAACTACTAACTTTACTATAATATTATAATATACTAACAGAAAGATTGTAATATACCTAATAGCTGATGCCCGCGACTTCATCCGCGTGGATTGAGGTTTTTTTGTACTCGCGGGAACTTTAATTTTCTAGGATAAAATGTGCTTATGTGTTAAGTCGGGCTATGTTATTATATATATTAGTAGGAAGTAAGATTCTGTATATTATTCTAGAATCATACTTATTTTAATAAAATCTTTTCAGATAATTATTTTAGATGAAAGTTCAATTAAAGATTTAAAAAGGATTTGGACTGATGACAAGGTATCTATTTATTTTTTAAAATGTACTCACCATTAGATATTATTGCAATGATATTTAATAGCCTGATTGTTGATCATGCTAATAAATCAACATGTAGATTATAAATATTTTTGTATATTTCAGAAAAATATAAAGAAAACTGGGGGTGGATCCTACAATCCAATACTAACAGATGCTGATCACCAAGTTTTAGCAATTTTAGATGACCAAATACATCCTGATGAGAATCCATTTGATGAAGCAGCTGAATATTTTAGTAAGTATTTATAGTCTACTGTTTTGCATGTAATCTGACTTGAAAACCATGTAAAAGTTGTATCTATATCTATATTGTTTGATGAAAGATAGAAAAGTGCCATGTACTACATAAGTACTTCTAGGATTCTGTACCCCAAAACAGATCCTTATTAAGTAGTCTCAAATGTGATCTATCTGTCTGCCAATTTCAATTTTCAATTCTATGCATGTATTTTGTAATTTAACATTTTCTTTACAGAAGACTCAATTCAAGAATTAACGGAACCTCCAGTGCACGAGTGTTCACCTAAAAATATAATGCCAAAAAGAAAATTGTTAAATAATCAGCGTTGCAGCATGAAGACAAAAAAAAATCCAAAGAATAATGTAGGCAATGGATACATGAAAAAATCTGCAGAGATGCTAAAAAAATTTATTTTAAGAAAAAAATAGAATTAACATTCTATCAAAAAAAAAATGAAATGTTAAAATTTAGAAATGAGAAACAAAGACATGAGATGGAGATGCAAATTTTAAAAAAAAAGTTAGAAAAGGCGCAGAGAGAATTGTTGTAAACTAGATGATGGCCGCGACTTTGTCCGCGTGGATTAAGGTTTTTTAATTCCCACGGGAACTCCTTAATTTTCCGGGAAAAGCCTATATCCTCCCCCGGAATTAAATTACCTCTGTGTCAAATTTGATCATAATCGGTGGAAGAGATGGGGCATTAAAACGAAGCAGACAAACAGATAGACAGATACACTTTCGCATTATAGTATGGACTAGTATGGATGTTTTTTTTATTGTTTCTTAATATAAGTAATAATTTAATTTAGGATAGTTCATATTTTAATTCGTGATTCTATTAAAATATTATAAAGACAATGGTTTAATTTTAATGACCCTGTAAAAGAATAAAGTTTTAAATTAAACAACATATAATTATAAAAAACAAAACTTTTATTTACATCCACAAAGAGTTCCTTATTTCTAACAAAATATGATTACAGGGATTTTTTCTTTCATTTATTTTTACACACATCTTGTATGGACTTCTTGTATGGCCTCCGTCTTGCGCCGCCTGAATTTCAGCGGCTCCCTGCAACTCGTTTAATGTTGTTGGTCCACCTGGTGGGGGGTCTGCCAACACTGCGCTTCCCGGTGCAGAGTCGACACTATATATTCCTACACTGACAGGGACTTATCATTATACATTTGTAAAATGACTTTGCACTATTGCTGATCTTACCGCAAAATTTTGAGCTTGTTCAGCTTGGTGTTGGCTTGGTATAACATCATTTTGCTGAAAAATAGCAAGTTCATCTTCTTGAACTATATTGTCATCAAGATCTAAGGCCATGTTATGTAAAACTGTACAAGCTACAATAACCTTGTATGCCTTGCCTAATTTAATCTGCATTCCAGAATGAAGACAGGGAAAACGCCTCTTAAGAACTCCAAAGCATCTTTCAATTGTATTTCTAGTAGTAATATGTGCTCTGTTATATGCTTCTTGTGCTGAAGTAGTGGGATTTAAAAATGGCGTCATGAGGTACCTTAGGCATGGGTATCCACTGTCTCCTAAAATAATATAAGACCCAAATCTTCCATTTTCAAACTCAGCAGCAAGCGGAGAGTCATTTCAAATTGTTGTATCATGGACAGAACCTGGCCAACGGGCAATAATACTTCTTATCTTCAAATTAGCATCACATATAGCTTGAGTGTTTACAGAAAAGTACCCTTTTCTATTTCTGTATAATTCTGCCCTGTTCCCACCAGGAGAATCAATTTTAATGTGAGTGCAGTCTACTGCACCAATGACTCTAGGAAATCCTGCTATATCAAAAAATCCTGCAGCCACTGTTGGTCGCTCTAGAGCAGAAGGCATTTGCACATATTGCGGCCTTAGCATTGCAATAGCACTGGAGATTCTCCCAATCACCCGACATACTGTTGCCTTGCTTACATTCGCAGTGTCTCCTACTACGGCCTGGAAGCTGCCCGTTGCGTAATATCGCAATGCTATTAATAGTTGTAACATTGGTGAAATGCAGTCCCGCCTTTGAATTCTAGCTGGTAATTTGGTCTTTATTTTATTGAAGATGAATCTAACAGATTCTTTAGAAAAGCGAAATCTGTCCTTGAATTGTTCTTCGCTGAGAATTTCAAAAAAATTTGGCCGATTTCTTACAACTTGTCGCCTGTGGGGTTGCCTTTGTTGTACCTCAGGGTCCTCCAAAGATGACAACGAAGAATCTTCACTAGACATTGTGCAAAAGCTGGATTTTTCACAAAGAGTCTGTTTAATTCCGATAAAATCCAATAAATTGAAAACTTGAGTATAGTTTTAAGTAGCCGAAATCCATTACTTAAAAATCACGTACTCAATTTTGAGAAAAGAGAGCTTTGAGCACTGTCAAATGCGTTGTGAAATGCAAATTTGCTGAAATTTGCTGTTAAGCATGAACTTAAGTTTCGAAATGTCAAAATTTGAGAATTCTCAAGATCTAATTCTCAAACTGTACTCAATATCAATTCAGAAACAAAAATTAGCTTGAGTAGTACTTAAGTATAGTTTGAGACCGACTCAGCATGAAATTCTCAATTCAGAAACCGGCCGTAACTGTTATTATATTATTATGTGTAGGTGTTTGCATATTATATTTGCACAATCTCTCTAGTATCTGTATAGCTACAAATACAACAGTTAGGTTGTGCAAGCAAATACATTATTGTTTTTACATTATTGGTTGCCTGGAAGGAAGGCGCAAAATATACTTACTTTATTAAGCTCATTGTTTTGTTATTTGTTATAATGTGTGTGGCGTACAATTAAAGTATATTTATTCATGCATTCATTCACCCTTGCTTTTGTCTTAAGTAGTCGGGTAAAAATGAGATCGAAGAGACAGTTTAAGTGGGTAATTGACTACCCCATTCTGTGTTGAATTTGGCTTTTCACGGATTTGGAAGCAATTGTAAGCGACGCTTGATGTTTCGCAGGCAGAATTTCAAAGACGGACGGGTCCGGAGGCAATATTATTGGCTTTGCGCCCTTTTGTCATCTGCCTATATTAAAAAAGGTTGGCCTTTTCATTTTATGATACATGTTTTAATGTAATTCGCAATTCTGACATAGTCAATTAGGTTCAAACTCAAGGTTCAACGCACACCAGTGGATCGATTTTTTTTGTGATATGAATATCTCAATAAACCTTAGCAATAATTTTACGAAAATATTTTGACGTACAAGTCAAAATATTAAACAGTTTAAAAGTCCTCACCATCCCTTTATGTCGACCAACAAAAAAAATAAAAAAAATATATATTTGTGTGTTTGGCGACAACATTCTCTTGCTTGCACCATTCTATCGTAAACAACAAAAAATATTGTCTTTGGTGGTAAATTTTTTCGTAGACATATTTTAGTACCGACGCATCCCCATTTTTTAAATAGCTGTTCGTATCAAAGAAACATGACAACCACTCTATTTTCAAATGGCATAACTTGATTTTCTGAAATAAAATACCGATGATAGCCCTATCGATACTTTAATGACGTCATGTGAGGGAACATCATAATAATATAACAGTCGTAAAAACCGCTTATAGCTTTAATAAAATATATCATAAAAAAGTTTGATCGAAATCAAACTATCGTTATGAAAATAAAATTATATTTAACTAACTGACGCCCGCAACTTCGTTCGCGTAGAGTTAGTTTCACGGGAACTCTTTGATTTTCCGGAATAAAAAGTTAGCGATACTCATACAAAAAATCACGAAAAGTTGCGGCATGATTGAAGGACAAACTAACAAACAAATACACTTTGCATTTATAATATTAGTTAGGATTATAATTTGATTTACCTACCGTAGAATAAAATATGAAATTGGAAAATGGTTGAAAAGCAAGTAACTCATAGGTAACAAAAATGTCCTCACGACCATGTTCCGCAACGTGGCCTATCTGCGTAGAAAATAGCCATCTGCGCGGGAGATATTAAAGTGTGTAAATGAGAGCGCTAAATCAGGATTACTTACTATTTCTTCACTCGTATAGTCCGCTAAGACGGAAAGGCACGACCGAAAAGAGATCAGACGCAGAGCCAAAAAATTTACGTGCTCGCCGAAGCACGGGTGCTAATTAAGTAATAATACCTACATATTTCCATAGAATATTTTGAAATAAACTATGTCTATCCTTTGAATAATACTCAAAATATGTTACCTTTTCACGCCTACCGACATTATTCGATTTCGACGGGCAAGGATAGCAAGCTATCCTTACTCACTCCTTACTTACTTATCTGCACTCTGAGCAAAAACATACGATATCTCCCTCCTTCCCTCGTTATTTTTAAAAACCGAAATCAGCTCGTTCAACATAATGCCTCAGTTAAATGCTTTTAACCCTGTTGTATTGTTTGTGAAGCCTCGCAACCAATTGTGAATTTGCTTTGTTCTAAAAGGCTTCAAACAGGAGCTCTAGGTGTTCCAAACGAAGCGAAATATGTTTTTAATAAACAACCATTTTGCTTACCTGTTTTTCACAAAGTATAAAATCCATAAGAAACAGAAAATGAGTGGTAATTGTCGACTTAATTGGAATGAATTCATATTTAAAGTATTAAGGCTATTTGATTTGTTGCGTACAAACGGATTAAATCGAGTTCGGGACGATGTGTACCCATACATAGGTAAAATTCCGATTAAAATTTTCGAAATATATTTAATGTACAGAAAGTTTTATTATTATTAAATTCAAATTCAAATTCAAAATATATTTATTTCATGTAGGCTACCTTGTAGCACTTATGACACGTCATAAATCTACCATCGGTTCGGAATGCAGATTCTGTTGCGAAGAACCGGCAAGAAACTCAGCAGTTGCTCTTTTCAAAAAATAAAATAAACTAATTTTACAATAAGTAACAAAACTAAGCTAAGTATACAGTGCTTCCACAGTGAAGCTTCAAAAATGCAATACATATAATCTAACACATGTCAACATGAGAAGACAAAGCAGACCCATTCCCGTTGGTGGCACCCGTTCACGAACACGGCGCATGATCCAGCCATTGCTTCGCTCAACCATATTTCAGGGAACGTAACAACCCGCACCACACGACACCACCACAGTATAGATAATTATCTAATTTTAGACTCAGAATGCGGGCCTCTTTTTTGGGGGCTCTGTGTTTGTAATTCCAGGCGCCTCTAACTCGGAGTTGTAGGCGTTTTAAGCAATAAATATCACTCGCTCTAACGGTAAAAGAAAACATCATGCGGACACCTGCGGTTTTACTCCCATAATATTCTCAAAGGTATATGAAGTCTCCCAAACTGCACTTAGACTGCGTGGTGGATTATGGCCATTTTAATTCCGAGAGGAAACTCATGCCTATATAGTAGGCTGACGATAACGATATTAGGTTTTAACTTTTGTTAGCTATACTGACATAACTACGATAATTACACCTGGATGGTATCTATGATCAACCAATAAACATTTTGGTTATTAATATAGTAAGAAGTGGTAAGTACGTAGGTACCCTATTGCCAAATATAGCGACACACATAATTTGAATTATGACAGTCTGCGGCAGCAATTTGGGTTACCATTACCGACAAGTTTAATGCCACTTTAATATAATTAGGTACTTTCCTTTAACCTCGTCGCTGTTTTACGTTTCCGATAATTTGTTGTGGTCGTTGCAATGTAATTTACCTACCTATTTACTTATTCCCTTTGTGAATACCACAATATTTTGACTGTCAACGACCAATGTAAATCAATGGTAAACTAAAAGTTTCTGTCTGTTCACTCTACTTGTTTTATTAAGTTTTATGGCTAAAGCGTCGGGTCGATTTCGATAAAATTTAGCACTAAGGTAAGCTACGTTTATCCATGGCAAAATGGTAATTTTTAACTTCGTATCCCACGAGAGAGCCGATCTAAACTTTCGAATTCTTTAGTACTTAGGTATCTCTACTAGGAACGTGTGTGTATTGTAAAAAATAATTAAAGCACGTTTATTTAACAAGTCGAATTTTTGCTGCAAACAATTTTACTAAGCGCTGAAAATACTTCTTAAAACTTTTTGTGTGAGAGTAAACTCAGCTAGAGAAAAATATTTTAATTCCGCGCAGCAAAAACACGTAGCTTTGTCGTAGATTAAATAAATATTAGGCGCTTTAGTTCTACAAACATTTTTTTATTGCGAACCTCCTATATGAAAGTGAGCAAACCTGGATGGGATACACTTTTAATTAAACCCAGTTCCTGTAATAGTTTTCTAAACGCAATTGTGTCACAAATCCGGAATAGTGTCTCTGGCTCAGAGTGGTAATTAACTATAAGTTTTTTATTGTAGTTAGCTACCACCTACAACAACCAGACCACACCAAACCAGACCAGACTAACCTAACCAGAACAACTGGACCAGAAGATCAAACAGAGAGCATCAAATGTTTTAATCAATGTGACATCCATAACACAACTAATTGGTTGCCACTCACACACTATTTGGCAAGAACGTGAATGAATATATCCTCAGTGTAACTGATACCTTAATACTATATATATAATCTACTACTACTACTATAATTGCGATAGTAGCAATATTTTTTTCTTCTTTATCCGCAGGTGGCGAGTTTGTGCGTTAGAGATCTGCCTATTAATTTGCCGGTAGGCATCCGCATCTGCTAACGACTGAAGTCTAATCTCTTGTCTCTCTTCCATCAGTTTGAGAGTATGGTCAGAGAACTTTTTGGTTCTTGTCCTGCGATGGCTCTTGGAGAATTTACCTATTCCCAACCCTGGCAGCGGTCGTGATAATGACGGAGCAGGGGGTGCTAAAGAAAATTATGAATATGAATTTGTCCTGCCGAGAATCGACTCCAGGACGCTTTTGTGGCATAAGACCATTGCACTAGAGAGATCATTAATATTCCCACTCCAAGATCGTGTTTTGTCTAGTGTTAAATGGAAGCAATTGTTACCATACTCAGAAGAAAAGGCCGAGTGACATGAATAAATTGGGGCAATAAGCCCACAAGAAAATATATGGGACCGAAACAACGTAAAAGACATGCGTTCTTTGCTCTCTTTACGGTTACATGTCCTATACAATCAACCCTTTTTGATCCATGTGTCCATAGCGTACACTTTTTTTATAAAAATTCGACTGGGCCTAAGCAACTGAAAAGAGATAAGAATGAATATTTATTTTATAAAGTTCGATCCTGTGGAAGGTACACTAATTTTTTTTTTATAATTTATTGGAAAAGAAATAAGAATGAATATCTCATTTTATAGAGTTCGATCCCTACTAGCCTTTCTATACTCAAAGCTACTAGCATATAAATGAGTATTTTTGTTAAAATTGGGATTTTATTTAAATTCATAATATAAAATTGTGGGTTGTTTGGAGGTTCAAGGTTCATCTTAGGAATATTGCTAGCATAGTTAGTATCTTTAAATTTAAATAAACAATAATGTGTAGCACATGTAGTATATATAGGTAATTCATTCTTTAATTCATATCAAATTAGGTAATTTAATGAATGTTCACTAAATGTAGAGCTTTGTGTAAGTTTGAACACACAAAATGTGACGTGAAGAAGACGCGAAAATGAATACACAAGAAAGAGAACATCATACTGAAAGCGCGACTACACGTGCATGATTTATATTAGAGCGTGTAATCGCGTTAAACCCGTTGCCTTATGTTCTATTGTATATAATTACACAAGCAAAACGAAAAATCCTTCATAGGCTTACGTAATTGAGTTAAGATTGGTAGTAAGATTAGGCATATTTCATTATTTGCATTTCAAAGAGTTTCCTCCATTTTCCCATGTCATCCATTTCAATTATACGCATAAGTAATTCTATAGCCCAATGAATGCCTTATGCAAACTCCAGACCGTTTGCGATTAAATTTGTAGACTTGCTCCACATCAAAGCTCAAGTTTGCGTCGCGTTGATAAGGAGGCACTAATTGGATCATGTCAAACTAACTTATAAGTTTCATGCATGTCATTACTTGGGAAAATTTGCGTTGCGAAGTGTTAAATCGTTGGGACGTAGGGCGTTTTTCCACTTGCCACCGCACGGCACGATAAATTGCGGTGACGACTCTGACGCCGTATTACGTGTGTTCGGAGGAAATACGGGAATTTATAATTATCTACTGGATTGTCTCTGGTCTGGTCTGGTGGGGGGCTTTTGCCGTTAAAGACGTGACGCCAAGCGATTTAGCATTACGGTGCGATGGCGTGTAGAAACAGATTAGGGATATGGGTTGAATGTACACTGCCATACCCCTTCCAAGTTAGCCCGTCACCATCTTAGACTGCATTGTTACTTACCATCAGGTGAGATCACAGTCAAGGACTATCTTGTCATCGAATAAAAAATAAAAAAATAAAAAAATAAAATCTATTGACAGTTTGCTCATTCAACGACACTACAAAACGATGTATATTTTGCAGACGCTTTTTGACTATGTCGTCTATGCGGCTACATTGTTACAAGTTTTTGCGGTGACGATACAGGGGCTGTAGAAACAAGGACATACTACACGTCTCACGACATCTATACCATAGATTATACTGCTTAGTGTTTGCAGAATCGTCACTCGTGGGTAAACGTACAAACGTCACGTCGTGTGCAGTGTGTCGTGTGTTGTGTAACGTGACCACTAATCGTGTCGTGCGGTGGCTCGCGCAAAAACTCCGTTTTGATATCAGCGCAGTCGATTACGCAACCGTCGCACGATGCATTTTACAACATAACTGTTAGTTGTTTCTAAACATAAAATGGTTTTTGTAACGACAAAAAACCTTAGAGTATGATGCTATAAATAGGTCTGGTTTACGGTGTGGGTACAAACCAAAATTGTGCGCATTTTTCAGGACAAACTATTTCTAGCTTCTCTCTGGGGATAAATATAATATTATTTATTGTGTGAGTTGTACTTTATTAATTTTATATTGTTACGTACAATATCCGTCGACATTTCAGTTTTTTTTATTGACTGCGATCTCACCTGGTGGTAAGTGACGATGCAGTCTAAGATGGTAGCGGACTAACTCGGAAGGGGTATAGCAATGTAAAATAAACCCATACCCCTTGTTAACCTCATACTAATTTGTGGGGTTAAATTACTAACGATTCACGTCTTATGTCTTCATTTTCGTAAATAAAAATCCTTTGACAATCTTACCTGAGTGTAACGCATCCAATGAATCCGACACGGACAGAGTCGCACCTAACAAAAGTCACAAACAACAATAACAAGTCCAAGTCCATTCAAACGGCACGCACTGTTAGTCAAAGTTTATATGGAGTCGGCGCGGGAGTAGCAGTAGGCGGGCGGGCAAGCGAGTTCAGTTGCCGCGCGCCACCCGAGAAATGGCTCGGGCGGGCTGGCGGGACGACCACGGTGGGCGGGGGTTGTATCGAACGCATGCGTTTTTCATCCATGCCCGGTCTGGCTGACGTCACTTGGGATCCGACGGGGGCAAGTCAGACCTCGGCCTCGATACCCTCATACCGCACGTTCCGACCTCAGAGAACGGGGAGCGTCTATTTTGTACGAGCACATATCGCGTTAGATACGAGTATGTTACCTATACATATATTTTTTACTATTAGAATTTATTTATCGATGATAGGTGTGCGGATGACTGCAATCCGGTATTTGTAGCTTTAGGTATACGCCTACTAGTAACTAAAGCTACGAAAATAATTATCTAGGTATTTTCAAATTGTCTTTAGGCTCAACAAATAATTAATACATTTATCAACTCATCTTACTGATACATATTACAAATTTTTGGATGTTTGTTAAGTTCTTTCATGCCACAACGTATTTTATTTGATTTCTAGCTTATATCCAGAATTAACAGTATTTTTTCCCGGGACTTGAAGCGTTTGCGCGGAAATCAATAAAACCTTAATCCACTATCTTCCAAAAGAAACCAGAATCTACAGTTAAAAAAATATGTTAAATGAGTACTTACTAAGCAGACTGCGTTATACAAATTCTTACAAGAGATATATGTCCAGAAGTGGACTTCTATCACTTGACGTCACGATGGCGAGGTAGCAATAAAAAGAAGAAAAAATGACAGAAGATGGAAGGCACGGTAGATATGAGATCACATAGATGATAGACCCTTCACTAAAATTGCCTACTAAACAAGGTACGGTACACACTATTACGGAGCGTTAAAATTTAATAAAAGTTACAATTTTTGTAATAAATGTGTTTTAAAAGTGTCCCCTAGACGAAAGAATGAGTATCTCTCTTAAGCACTTAAGTCTGTAGTTATTTACATGGTCGTTACTTTTGCATTGTCCCCATCTAGAATATATTAATGGAACATCCTCAGACACACACAGAACACAGCTCAGGTGCTGGTGACAATAAGGTAAGTACCAGATTTCTATATTGACTCATCTCAAACGGAAATATATAGATCGGCGGGGAAAAAACTAAATGTTAAGGTATGGATGAATAAGTACATTGTGACAGCAAGTAAAGTAAAATTATAAAACGTTCCTTTTTTTTAACAGAAATATTTCAATTGAAAACCCTATTATTCAAAACTGCCTGGATTATTAATTAATACTAGCCAAAAATTAATAAATCAGCATAATATTAGATAAGTATTCAAAAGTGATTTTGACGATATTCGTGACACCTGAGGTTTCCTAAAAACATTAACGCAATCGACTTGACGACAAAGACTTTCAAAAATTTTTGCCATCAGCTCCCTAACCACAATGGCGGCAGCAACTTTACGAAACAACGCTGAACTTCCTCACTAGGCTCATATAGACCCCCGCTCCGGGGCAGTGCGGAACATAGTCACATTAACTATTTAGAAACATAGGTTTTGTCTGAAAAGTCCTCCCATAACGACGCCACATTATTATAGCTAGCTTAAGCTTCAACACTGAGCTTTAGATAACTCTTTGTGAAGGCAGAAGATAGCTACTTAATAATAAACTCGCGAGCAAAGAATCCGGGTCGGACACGGTAATTTTTATAGCATAGTTTACACGGAGCCAACACTGGCTGCCAATAAGACTGGCAGCCAGTGCTGGCTTGGTATTGGCCTTGTGTAGACAGTTTTTCAAGCCAAGCCAGCGCTGGCTGCCAACGCTGGCGAGAATAGAGCGACCGTCTATTTTTCTAGCCAGTGACCTCCGCCCGCATACCCTTCGACCCCCGCGCCAGCGTTGCGGACACGTGTAGACGAGTCTCGCCAGTCACTGGCGAACGTCCGTACGGTGTGTGTTCTTTGTTGTTTTATTTGGAATTTCCAGATGCTAAGAACGATAACGTTACTTCTAATTTTATTTTTGTTGGTAATGCATCTCTCATCAGTGTCTTGGCGCTGAATCGAGCTCTGTATAAGCGAAAACAACTCATCAAAGTTTTCAGCAGCAACCCGCAACGCCAACCTGTACTCAGAAGGATCTTCTAATCTTAGTTGTTTCAGCAACAAGGCAGAAGCTTCAGTTACAGGTCTATCGCTTAACCATTTTCTTATCTAAAGTCGTTTCGCTCCCTTTTTTTTGTAATATATCAATCAACTCTTCTCTTAATAGTGCAGAGATATTCCTTAAACATTTCTTTTTCAACAGCCTTTGCCGCGTATTCATTATTTTTTCCAAACGTGTGCACACCAGAAGAAAAAATCCGTGAATGATTGGCCGCATCTAAACAACAAGGGCCAGGCCAACGCTGGCTTGTCTGCAGACTGGCGCCAGCATTACTGGCTTCGTGTAAACTCTACTTTATTTCAATAACCGACCCAGTCGACAATTCTGTACTCGAGAATTCACATTATGTTCCACAAAAGATACTCGTTTAAAAATAAAATTGCGATGCGGATGAAACATTTCTTTGTTAATTGGATGACAAAAACATATTCAAAAACAAAGCAACGTTAATTAATTAAAAAAAGGCTTTTATTAAAGGGCTTTTATTCAAAAATTGTTTCACGTGTCCGTTTCCCTGGCGCTTCCACCATTTGAGCATTTAAAACTAATATTACCCAACCACCTAAAGCGCCGGGATAGGTGATATGAATTAATTAATGAAATATAAACTTTTTCTTATTATACGACTGCCTGAAAAAAGGAGTATATTGTTTTCAGGGTTCATGTATGTATGTATGTGAGTTCCTATATTCCACCATAACTTCTATACACCTAAACCGATTTTGATGAACGAGCTATCGTTAGAATCCTTACCTTATTCCGGGTGACATAGGCTAGTAAAATTTAAAAAAAAATTGATGGGCTGACCATCGTCCCGCATTAAAGACTAAAGTTGAAAAAAAAAATCGGAAATAAGATTAAGTATATAATCATCATCTAGAAAATTATGAGTAGATTCCAAAAATATATAACATTATAGTTTAGTATAAGGTCAGGGGGAGTAAGTGAAACATACTTTTCTGTTTTTTCTACAAAATGACCTCTAAGTCAATAAAAAAAATGTCAATTTAAATAACGATCAATGCA
This sequence comes from Hipparchia sbordonii, assembly GCA_038048805.1. Classification (NCBI taxonomy): domain Eukaryota; kingdom Metazoa; phylum Arthropoda; class Insecta; order Lepidoptera; family Nymphalidae; genus Hipparchia; species Hipparchia sbordonii. The sequence goes on from CM076102.1 coordinate 7,305,162, forward strand.
AAGTACTCTTCCTTAAATGGGCTTTCTATGACATGATCTTTAGGTCCTCTATTAGTGCAAATAATGATAAAATTACTAAGTAAAAGTAGAGCATGGTTTCGTTTCACTTACCCTCAAAATGGGGTAAGTGAAACAATGATCAGTACGCTGCTAATATAAGGTCTACAGAACTATTTCAAGGACTAAAATGACATCTTTAATTGCTTCAATGGAATATGAGTCTCAGTGCATGGCTATGTGGTCTAGTTTCTTAAATAAAAGGAAAAAACTGAAAATGGGGTAAGAGAAACATAGTGAAGCAGTCAGGGGTAGTAAACCAAAACAAAAATTGGTACGTTATAAATTTTTATTAATTAGCTAACACCATGTTTACAATATTTTTACGTCTTCTTCTATTCCTGCTTTCTTAGTGGATGCCTACGTCATAATAGCTATCTGTAGGCAAAATTTCAACCCGATCCGTACAGTAGTTTGAGCTGTGCGTTGATAGATCAGTCAGCCAGTGTCAGTCACCTTTTCCTTATATATATTTAATAGATTAACTTTTTTATAACTAGCAGCTCCCTCAAATTTTATCAAAATAATTATGGGAATAAAATTAAATATACTAAGTCTTACTGTCAATAAAAACATAAATTTATTCTATACAACGAATATAATATTATGTACAGATGATTCTATATGTGTGATAAGTTTCATCAAAATCTGTCCAGTTGTTTTTGAATGGCGCTCGAACAAACAGAATGACTGGTGTGTCAGACACAAGACGGCCTATAATCAAATATTAGTTTTTTTAAATAAGATATATTTTAAAAAAGGTTGGTAATCTCTGACATCGGGTAAGTGAAACATATGTTTCTCTTACCCCATTCATCTCTGTTTCACTTTCCCACTCAAAACTTTTAGTGACTAGAATCTTTACCATGTCTTAAATTAATAATCTGAACGTTTTAGACAAAAAATACAATTGGAACATTAAATCTATACCTTATTCAAGGTACTTACGGCAAAAAACTTTTGAAAACTCTATAAAATCACTTTAAAACAAGCAATAAATATAACCGCGTCTAACTCGTGTTTTGAGTTTCGAAAAATGTCAAATTTCTTTCCTAAATATTACCTTGTAGAATTATCGCAGCAACATCTATGTTAAAAAATTGATACCATTTCGTCAATATTCTTTTATCGACTGAGAGCAAATATCGATAAACTGCATAGTTTGTTAGATATGGCTTTGTGTTTCTCTTACCCCACCGTTTCTCTTACTCCCCCTGACCTTACAATGATTCACAAAAAAATATCATTTAAAAATGTGAATAACATTCCAAAGGTAATGACTGTAGTATTTAACTTTTTTAGTTCGTTTTTCGGCTGGGCAGCCGTATTTTTTAATATTTTTAATTTTAGCTTTTTAGTAGGTACATTGTAAGTACACCATAAAAATAAAACATTAATAAGTCAACGAAATAGAGTAAAATATGCGGCCGTATCCCAAAGAATAAATGCTCTACGCTAAAGAGATTTCTCCCAGGCAGCAGAACTAAAAATTCAAATATCGCAGTCTCATTTGTATTGTCAAACCGACAAACAAAGCCGAAAAACCACTACATCCCAGATCAGCATAATGATGTATGTCTACTACAAACAAAAGCACCTAAGAAAAGGGCATACAGCTCAGTTTTGCATGTTTTGCAGCTTGGACCTAGTTTGATGGCGCCACGGATTAGAAACAACATTACTATAACTATTCTTAAATTAACAATATGAAATAATGAATAATAATGATTGTTTTGTATTAACCTTGTCTAAAGCTTATTTCAACAAACAAGATAAACAACACCGAACAAAATTTCACCCTCACCACCTGGGTGCCTGGAGCACTTCGACCATCCGATGTTGCAGGTCTTTTTTTCCACGCACTTTGAAACTGTGGAACCAGCTTCCTGCGACGGTGTTTCCACTGAATTACAACATGGGGTTATTCAAGGGGCGGACCAACAAATTCCTGAAAGGCCGGCAACGCACTGGTGGTGCCTCTGGTGCTACAAGTGTTCATGGGCGGCGGTAATCACTTAACATCAGGTGACCCGCCTGCTCGTTTGCTCGCTAAAAATATTAAAAAAAAAAAAAAAAAAAAAAAAAAAAGATAAAGTAAAGCATCATAATATAGCTAGAGAAAAGAGAGAAATAACTTTGTATAAATTGAACTGGTTATGAAAATCAGAGGTTTTTAGTATCTACCTATTACCTACCTACTCTTTTCGGCTTTCTCCAAAATATATCGTTGTTCCTTTAGAATTTTAGATGTTCCAAGTTAGGTATTTGAATATTTCATTCGGTCATACTAATGTTACCATCGTGTTACCATCAATCACGAAGACGCATAGAGCTGTTAGGTATTCAGTTTACGGTATTATTATATTTTCTATTAGCTATGGAAAACAATAGAGAAGTTGCTGACTAAGAACTGGCATTTCGTCATGCAAAATTCAGGTTTGACAGTTGTAGTTAGCAAGAAGCACCCCAACGATTGCCACTATATAGATAGATAGAGAATGGCTCCGTCACAAGCGATTTATCGTCATCCACTGAATGAACTGCGAGGTCATTCCGAAAAGAATCATTATAAAATGACAAATCACTTTTCAGATGATGACAAATCACTGTTTAGATAAAAAAAAAAAAAACAAATAAATAAACTTCTCGAGCTAACAACCTTCTCTTTATTCGACGACTAAGGAAATGTCCTTCTTTAGTCTGAAGTCATTTAGAAAGCCGTCAGTTTAAAATGAACTTCCATCTCGAAAGCGCCGAGCACCTTATCAAAGTGACAGCAACTGTAAAACAATGCGAAACTTGCACATTCAGCTCATTTGAACCCTCTCCCCTTCACTCTACCAAGCACAAGCACGTTAACTATTTAGAGACAGGATTTATAGCTCACTATTTCAATAGTCACGAATAACTGAACGCACATTTGCAATAAAGAGTCAACCCACACAACTTATTAATTGAAAAGTTAACTTTATTTCTTTACATTATGTTTGTATTTAATTTGAGAAGGGTTTGTGGGTTGAAACGTTATTGCATATATGCATCCAACTACAATTCTTTTTTTTTTCGATGTGTGACAATAAAAAAGTATTTCGGATTTTTAGGGTTCTGTACTCAAAGATTGCTAACGAGACACTATTACTGTAAGCCTCCGCTTTCCGTCTGTCTGCCAGTGGGCTGTATCTCATGAACCATAATAGATAGATATTTGAAATTTTCACAGAATATGAAATGTACGTCTTTTGAGGCTATGACAACAAATGCGGGTCCGACTAGCACTTGACCGGTTTTTTTCAACCAACTTTAGCATTATCTAAAAATGATTCTTTCATCATCATTCATCTGCATCAATGTAACAATCACTTTGAGTATTAATACTCGAAGAACGATCGCAATCATGTGTGATTATTATCTAAATATTTAAAAGGAAAAGGTGAATGACTGACTGATTGACTAACTGACTGACTGATCTGTCAACGCACAGCTCAAACCACTGGACGGATCAGTCTGAAATTTAACATAGTACAGATTATAGCTATTATGACTTAGGCATCCTCTAAGAAAGAATTTTGGAAAATTCAGCCCCTAAAGAAATGAAATAGGGGTTTGAAAAATCGAAGTTAACGTAAACGAAGCACCGGGGTCAGGGACAAAACTAGTTGTCTCAATAAAATGCTTATCTTTGGTCACTATAATTACTTATTACTTTATGATGTCTATGCCAGCCATTGAACTAAAGAACGTTAAAATCACGTTAAAACGTAAGAAGTACATGTAAGAAAGTTTTATCTACGTTTTCTGGAAGTTACAATATAATAAGATTATTATAGAGTCGTTACTGCCATGTAGGTGGTAAGATATTATTATAGTAAAAACTCCGTCACAAAGTTTCTTTAAAGCCAAGTCATTATCAAAATAACAGTAGGTACCTACACAAGTTTATGATTATTACTACCCAATGGCTATTAGCCTTTGAGTATTAAGTTGGTTTAATACGTACTTAAAACTATTAACACTCTTCAAAGTTATAAACTGCGTTCATTGACACTCAAACTGCACTTTTTGGCATAATAAAAATATTCGGCTCTTAAAAATCTGAACTCTTGTGAATTTTCAAAGGTTTTTTTCATGAGTTCAGGAAGGTTAAATGAGCTGTAGAAAAGACATATTTTACTGAAAAGAGCTATAATTACGATATCGTTGTAAAATATATCTTGAAGTACCTGATTATATTTTTAGACGATCTACAAGTACCTAGAGGTACGTAGGTGTTGCTTACGCTACTGTTTTTCATATTTAAAATTCAAAAAAATTCAAAATTATTTACTTCATGTAGGCTAACCTTCTCTTATGACAAGTTATGACTCTGCCACCGGTTGGGAAAGCAGATTCTGCTGAGAAGAGCCGGCAAGAAACTCAGCGGTTGCTCTTTTAAAAAACAAAACATTACGATATTATTATGCATTACAGATTATAATATATTGTGGTCAGCTGAATGCCAAGCCAATTTCTCCCATGTGACTTCAAAGCCGAAATAAATCGCTATCGAGGTTCGCGATATAGATAATTTAGTGTATTTAATGTAATTAATATCTAATATAAATCAAGATGCTAGAAATGTAATACGAAATGTTTATAATACGGGTATTGATTGGCCAGGGCGAATTTGGAAAATTAGTCAGTTTTATCAGTATACATTTTCTATGAAATTAATGAGTTTTCCCGGCATTGCATGGTATTCCTAATTGGCACTAGGAAATGTTAAAAAGTCGTACGTACGTACCTACTAGTTGTAATCGTTCAGAGCTTAATTTCATTTTTGGTTAACGAGAATTAAGTGATTAATGCGATCCATTATCATATTGGCCAATGGTTTAATGGTGATTTATTTGTTTCGACACTACATATTTTTGCACTGCGGTTTAATTAATTATTTTTACTACTTCATTATGATTAAAGAGTATTAAATTTAAGTACCTATTTAAAACACTGAACTGTTTTTTTATAAATAAAAATCAAATCAGATGTAAAAATACCATTTTACTAATAAGTAGATAACTACTTAATTATACAGTACCTAACTTAAAAAAATACAATTTTAAGTTTTATTACGTACCTCATGTATTGCCTACTTTTTAATTAATTATTAAGCTTAAAAAAGTTAGGTAATACATGAGGTGCCTTCTGGCGCCTTATTTATAATAAGGAGAATTATACCACTTTCCTCGTATAATCTAAGCCGGTAATACTTTATACAAACGAAAATTACATTAAATTCAACTCAAAGTCAAATGAAAAGCACATTTTCATATTATAGCGAACATTAAATATTACTCTACTATTTACGTAACGTGCTCTGTTGAAGATTGTTGCTCACAAATCTGAAACCTCGTGAAATTTTTGACGACCTCCCTGGCGCAGTGGTGAACGCTGTGGTCTTGTAACTGGGAGGTCTCGGGTTTGATTCCCGGCGGGGGTAATTTAGTAATTTATTATTTCTAAATTGTCTCTTGTCTGGTTTGTTGGGAGGCTTTGGCCGTGGCTAGTTACCACCCTACCGTCAAAAACGTGCCGCCAAGCGATTTAGCGTTCCGGCACGATGGCGTGTAGTAACCGATTAGGGGTACGGGTTGAATTTACACTGCTATACCCCGTCCAAGTTAGCCCGCTACCATTTTATACTGCATCGTCACTTACCATCAGGTGAGATCGAAGTCAAGGGCTATCTTGTCATAGAATAAAAAATAAAAAATAAATTAGTATTTGACTTAGTACTTACCCAATCACTATCAATAATAACGCGAAGGTATTATTTTTCACTGCAATTTTGATGAGACTGATGAGCTATATCAGAAAGAAATGTAGCAAAATATTTAACCCAACACAAAATTTATTTATAAGTCTGCAAATAGAAATGCAGTGAAGCGAGTGTAAGTGATCGATCGTCCATCGAAGTTTGATGAAAGAATTTCATATTAAATTCTTTCGAAAAAAATTTTTGAACACACTTAGGTACACTCTAGTCGATACAAATACCTAATGGTTGTAATAATATAAGTTACTAGCGGACGCCCGCGACTTCGTCCGCGTCAATTTCTATTATTATGATCGCGATTAAGAAGTTTTTAAAAGATTTTAAATATGGATAATTTTCCCCGTTTTTGCGACATTTTTCACCGATGCTTCGCTTTTTGTTTGACTGATGTAATGACGTGGAAACTGATGCATTTTATCTCGCGTGCCGAAACTAATACAAAAGAAACGCGAGTTTCGGAACGCGACATTAAACTCCTCCAACTATGTATTCTGTGCTCCAACGCACACACGCACATTGTTTTGATAGATATGATCTTTGACGTTAGGAACACACCTACATTGCTTAGACAACAGTGAGTGCTTGTAATTTAATATGAACTTTATACCATAGCAATAAAGCTCAAATTGACTACGTTTTAGTTTCAAATCATTTGTATGGGAAAAAGAAAAGGGCTATTTTTAGGGTTTTTCAAGCAATAATTCTAATTTTTCTCGCCGTAAAAACCATCCTTGAACTTCAACGAACATTTTAAAAAAAGATTTGGCCAAATTGGTCCAGGCGTTGTTGAGTTATGCGCTTACCAACACATTTTGCGATTCATTTTTATATTATAGATTACGACCTTAAGTAAAAAGATTTTTCTATTTTTTTTTTTTTACTGAGGACCAATCACAAAGTTCTTGAATGGTGACCTAAGGGTCACCATTCAACGGGAAATGCTGCGTTAGAAGACCTTTCACTAGATGGACGGGTGACATTATACGTGTCACAGCGGATGGATACAGGCGGCTCGAAACCTGTAATGTGGGAGGTGGTATAAGTCTTTTGGATGTCTATCAGTTTATAAAGAAGAAGAACAAAGAAGTTTGTTGTTCTTTGTATATCATGTACTTCGTCTAAGTAACGCCACAAATATATAAGTAAGCAGCTCAGCAATGGACTTCTGTCGATTGAAACAACGACGAATATCAAATGAACAAAAACCGGGAGCCTTGAAACTATTAATTGAACGTCCCTTTTTTACTGGAAAAAGGTCGAAATTTTAACGAAAACGCAAATTAATGTAATAAATCATGTCGCTATCAGATGATAAACTAAATTTCCTCCGGCGGCAGATAAGTAATGTTATAACTTTTAACAACTTTTTAGTTTGCCCCTCACTCGCTCGACATGCTGTACAGCTACTACTACTACTCATATTATGTGTAAAAAGAACTAAAGAATCATTCGTCCTAGGCGGTCGTTAGAAACGTATTAAATACTGTATAACTAAAGGTATCAGTTTGCAATAAAGTAATTTCAGTATACCTCTACCAGTAAACGGGGTAGGTATTAGTACTCTTAGGTAGCTGAGGTATTAGGTAGGTATGTAAAGTTCGTTAGACTCACTTGATAGTCTTGATAGAACAACATCAATCCCGTAACCGAAGAACTCATTGAAATATCGGTACGGAGTTGAAGCGGAACGTAACGTCCATTCCTACTTAGTAGACACAATCATACCTACATCTATGTTGCATCTATAGTCTATACTTTGAGTATTCGCTTTCCTCCTTATGGTAAATTTTTCTAATTTTCTTAGTTTTTAAGTCCTAGAAATGTAAAATTAGTGATCGAGGTTTTTTTATGCCCTAGAGACGGTGTAGACGGGAATTTTGAATTTCGAATATTCTTCTTTATTAATCGATAGAAGTCCTGGACAAAGGTCTCTTGTATGGACTTCCACAAGCCTCGATCGAATCTTAATCCATCCCCATAGGCATCGTCTAGTTTATAATATAATATTAATAGGAAATAATAATAGCATAACGTAAATCGCAGATATTTTATTTTTGCGCGACTTCAACTTTGGTCAATTGGTCAAAGCTTGGCGCGAACTTGGCGCTAAATCTTTGTTTAATCACCAAATACTATGGAAGAGTACGTAAAAGTGGTCACTTTCAGAAATTGCGGGAGGGAAGATGACAGCGAATGAATTGGTTTATACATCGATGGAAGATGAGTAATAAATCAAAATGTTTTTTTTTTTTGTTTTTGTATTCCGTCGTCTTGCCACATAATATATTTTCTGACAGTGTCAGACTGATTTAGAACAGCGACACCTCTTTAGCGTTGGTAAAACAAACTTATGTCTTTGTTCGTATCAGCTGTAGAAAAGCAAAGTGAAAGCTTTGAACTAAACAGTTTCGTGGCGACTGTGTAGATGGCGTGAGTATGTTAAACATAAATAAGCAAGTTAATCAACAATTTTTTTTATTTTTTATTCTCTTTTAAAGAGCTGAGTCACTGGAAATCAACAATATTCTAAGGAAATAATATCATAGATAAGGCAATATTACTGTTGCAAGTTTCAACCATGTTCAGTGGCGGATTTCCCCATGTACCTACCGCCAGTACGCTATTCAAATGCCGCCTGGTACCATGCCAACCAAAAACCAAATGCGACTTCGGAAATTGTAGAAAAAATTATCCAAGTGGTGAAACATTACCTCACCAAAACCACCTAAAGCACTTAATACCATATTTTACATAATGAATCTTTTTGGTTTCTGTAAGACAAAAAATTTACCGGCCTTAAAATCTGCCACCCTATGCTCGAGCATACCTACTCAGCCTGCTGGTAAATCGGCCATTGACCATGTTAATACTACTTTATAATGTAGAAAAACGCCTACTTATTGAGACTATTTAATGAGCCCAAACACGCTATATCTGCTGTAAGTTGCTGTTGAGGAGTTTGATACACACAGAATGCTGGATGCTACAACATCAAGTCAAGGTGCCTTGGAAATCAACCGAAGTAACAGTACACGCAAATCAATAGCACCAGTGAAAGGTGTGTAAAACCATTCAATCAAGTAGGAAATTAGCTGATGATCTTCAAAAGCTTAAGCAGATCTAAACGAATTATAGCTAAGATCCACCTCAATCACATCACCTAACAAACAGAGAAAACCGCAACAAAATCGGTCCATTCATTAGGGAGCTACGAGGGAACAGACGGACACACAGATACACAGATTCATAGATACACAGATTTCATAGATACATGTCAAACTTATAACACTCCTCTTTTTTCGTCGGGGGTTAACAAATTCTATATCTCATACGATTTACAAATCTCTTTGAATTGGGTAAGAACAATGTTTAATTTAACATCGAACTGTTTTTCACCAAACATTATAATTAAACCAGTAGCCCCATTCTATAACTCGTTGAGGTGAGATGGCAATTGGCCCGTGGGAAAACGGTGACATGAAAGTATAATAATTATTATTAATTTATTTTATACCAGCTTTTTCCCGCCACTAAGCGTTCAATTATATCAATGAAGTATTTCCTGAACTGTACGACGTACGTTAGACTGGCTATAAGCGATTTAAGAATGCAATACGATTCACAAAATTTTGGCGCTACTTGCTAAGAGCGTGAGAATGAACGTAGGTACTGTGCTTGGAAATAATATAGATTGAGATAAACTGTCATTAGTTTTTTCGGATGCGAAAAAAAAATCAGTACCGGGTACGGTCGTAGGTGGTGAGAGATGTAGGTGCGGATTTGAAGTGTCAAATCCGCACAAGAATCAGCTGTCGTTTTCTAAGGAATATCCTGTCCAACCTTTGAGTGTCCAACCTTTGAGTGTCCAACTTTTGAGTGTCCAACCTACTGTTTGTAGATACGTATTAAGATATAGAAGTCAACTAAAGCAATTAATGGCACTTGCCTTGTGTGTGTGTGTGTGAACGGTCAAGGGAGTTTTCCTGAGACTTCTCTATCTCTTTCGTTTTCTCAGAGGTATGTGAACTATGAAGTCTGCCAAGTTGGATTGGGCCAGCTTGGTGACCTGTGTTCAATAATGATGAAGGGTCTCTGATGATGATGATGATGATGATAGAGAACCTAAGAACAGAAACCGGTCCAAACTATCTGCCTACCTATAAACTTCGCATTTACTTAAACGACCTTAAACTTACAGTTGGTAGGTATAGGTATATCTTCAGAGTTGAGTGGATACTTAATATTTAATAATATATCAGATCAAACAATTTATTAAGCTGGTAAGCGGAGAATGGATAACTTGAGAGCCGACAAAATATTATGTATCAAGGTCGTGAGTTTCAAGTTTCTTTTAATTTTTTTATAGCTTTGACACTTATTTTTTGTTTTATAAACGCGACAAGACTAATTTCCAATCGACTTTACAATATTAATTAATATTCAACAATGCGTGGGTATTTAGCGGTTATTAGCATCGCAGATATCGCGGGTTTGATTCCAGTTCAGGTTATTTTAAAAACAAATAGTTTCTATTACGTTGTTTACAATTCTGGTGAAGGTATTTATCTTCATTTGTATCAGTTGCAATGAATACCTCCTTAATGCAAGATAAGCGCTGTGTCATAAAAGAAAACCCTAATCTAAAAGAAAATTTATTTTATTTATTTATTTATTTAATCTCACCTGAATCGCGCCTCGAAAGTGATGACCTTACACCAGGTATATCTACTTTCAATCATTTAATGCAACTATTAACGTAAATAAATATTTATAACATTTACTTCAGTTACGAAAATTTTTCCTAAGTTCATTTATCGTATGAATATTTTGAATCTGAATGTGAGAATGAAGGAATAGAGAGTGTATGTACTGTGTTTGCTTACACCAGTGATTCCCAAAGTGGTCCAGGTGGACCCCCAAGGATTCACGGAAGACTCGACGGGGGTCTATGTTAGCGTAGAAAAAAATAGGGGTTCACAAGTTGTAAGTGGTGGTCCACGAAAAATCTGGTTTCTATAGTAAAAAACAGTAGGTAATATAAGTTTGGTTGGAAATGGATCAGATAGCCTGTTTATTTATAGCATTCATTTCCTTTTTTAAAATCTCCCTGAATTATAAATTTAAACTTGCATGTTCAATTTTCCATCGTTAGGATATTTTCACATTTTTGACGAGTTTTGAAATATGATATAAATGTAGCATCAGTGGGGGTCCATCAAGACCAATAAAATTTTGAAAGTGGTCTACGAGAAAGACAGTTTGGGAACCTCTGGCTTACACACTTGTACAGTCGTGAGTAGTCTCTATTGGAATCAGTCGCCGAGTCCGAAATTCGACCAGGAGAATATTATTTTGCAACTTGGAAGAATTTACATTGAAGTAAGTAGTTAAGTAAGTAAAAGCCAGTTAGCTCGAAGGTAAATAATTTACCTAGTTTAAGCATATTAGGTGGTGTTAACCTTGTTTATTATTATTATTATAGGTGTCGCAAGCTGGGTGAAGAAATAAACATTATACTATTGTTATTAAAAGTTGAAACTGGGTGTTTGAATCAGGTTTCTGAGACAAGTTAAAAAAGATCAATTAATACAAGAAAATATTTTGAAATACTGCAAAATTGTTGGAAAGAAAAGTGGACCGTTCCATTTTTCTTTCCAACAATTTTAAAGGTTCTACTTTTCTTCTAATCTAGTAAGATTTATTTATCATTAAAAAATGTAGGTTCTTATTAGTGAGGTGTGGCGTGCTAAAAAATATTGTGACTGGATGGATAACTCTGGAGTCTGGACGTTCGAGCAGGGTATTTCAGTGATTTTTTTATTTAAAATAAAGTTTTAAATCACAACGTCATTTTTCTTTTTAAAATATCTTAACTAGTCTCGGAAGTATAGAGCTTTTAAGTATCCTGTTAGAAAGAGCTCTGGCGTGTGACGTCAAAATTCAGTAGCTCCATGCACTCTTCATAGACAATTTAGAAAGTGACCTTATCACTAATGTGATAAGGTTACTTTACACTGTTTATTTACTTATATATTTTGTTCTGGTTTTTTCATGCAATAAAGTTGTATATAAATAAAATAAATAAATAAATAATTTCATTGCAAAAATGAGCCGAAATAATAAAAAAGTAAATATCTACACTTTGCAATATAGTGCAAACCTTGGAAGTTACTCTCATAAAAAGCATTTCCTTTCACAAGGTAGAAATATAGCCACAAATGACTCCTCAGTAAAACTAGCGATAACCGAACGAACATCTTTGTGCACGGAATCCTCGGTGCGTGAACCTAACTTGCACTTGCGATTTTTTTTGTTACTTCGTACATATTTATGATTTCTTGCAAAGGAAGTATTGCACCAAGCGCCTAAAATTTCAATGAACCGTGACAAATTCAAACACCTACTTACTATCAGGCATGAATAATATTACTTAAATCATATTTTGGTCAAACATATTGTGGAAGCATAGCATGATAGCCACGTCACGAATTTCGCTACCTGATTTTTCTGTTTGTCACAACGCGTCGTGTACGTTTTCATAAAAGCCACAACATAAACGCGATGTGGATGTTTTACAGTGACCACAACGCGTTAGCAGCTGTTTTTCCGCTCAATGAGTGTTTTCAGTTCCTGAGCTTAACAGATATAACAAAAAGTCGGTTAAAAATCAGTTATGAATGCATGCATGAAAGATTATTTATCATCTGAAAATGGCTTGACCGATTTGGCTGTTTTTTTAAGTGATCGTAATTGTCAGAACAAGGTTTGCATGAAAATTTTTGGAAAATCCACCGGAAAAATCGGAAAATTGAATGGTATTTTCGTATATATTTCGAAATATGTACCATTCGTCAGTGGCAAAACTCTTAGTTGGTTTTACTGTTCTTGTTCTCTTTCGCGAACATAGAGCTAAGTAGAGACGCGTGCGCAGTGAGCACTGAGCCGGCCCAAGAACGAGGTCTCAAGCGAGCAGCCTAGAGCAACGAGTATCGCAAGTAAAAGTAACTTTTAACAATACCTTGGCGGCGCCTGCGCAAGGCATACGTCAGTTTCGCCAACTCCCACCGCGCGGTAGTACGTATTTCTCGGACGTTTTCTTTACGGACGGCGGAAACGTCGCCAGTGGCGTTTTCTTATATTGTTTTCAAAACGTGACCTTCATACACTTTCCCTATGGATTAGTTCAAACTTATCAGTGAATAAATACCATTTAGGTGATTATTATCTCTATTGTTCAGAGGCATAATAACATTAATGAAAAATTGAATAAAGTACAGTTCAAACACCGGATAATTTTGGATTTTTCGCTCCGTTGGACGTAAGTTATTTTAAAAATATTTCTATTTCCTAATTTTACGTAAGTTGCCTTGACTATAGTATTTATTATTTAAATGTGCTATGTGTTGAACTATTTTTATGACTTTTTGCACTATGCTATACGCAATAGGTTGTAGAGGGGCTGGGTTCATTGCAATGTTTATCATTCGCTTCTGTTTGCGCTAAGCGGATTACGAATGAGATGTCGAAAGTTAGTAATTTCCCGTCAGCAAGTGGTCAGCGGGCTAGTCGGTAAGCGAGTTGTTATAATCCAACTCGCAATCGGATCATTAAAACAGGTTTCATTTATTATAGACACGTGTTGCCTTGTCTTGGACAGAAACCCGTATATTACTGAACTACAGTAGGTATATAAACCTGATTTACACTATAATAAGTAAGTACTTAGTAGGTACACCCGCGACCTGAAACTGCATGTTGCGGAAACTGCTGTTAACTAGTTACAACTTACCTAATTGTTTCATATCATGTAAGCACTTTTGGCTTTTACTTAGGTACGTAGATACCTACCTACTGAAGTAAAATAAGAAAATTAATATAAATATCGTTAAAAGCTTACTTATCCCGCGACTTCGCCGCAAGGAGTTAGGTTTTTTAATTATTAGGTTTTTTAATTTTAAGGTCATTATACTATGTACCTACTTATCTATGCAAAAATCAACTTAATCCAATGGTCCGTTGCTAAGAGATTGGAAGACATATTATGATGTTAATGATTTTAAGGATAGTTTACATCAACTACGAGTACATGAACTCTTCACTTTGCAATATAGAACATACCTATATGTAGGCAGTAGAGTAGACTTAGAATACATAGATACTAGCCTGTTATAGAAAACAACAACAAAACTGTGCTTTTCCCGAAGTAGGTACCTGCCTACACGTTTACAATCATAAAACATAGGTAGGTACCTACTTCAATGGGAAAATACCTTCAAAATAGATAACAATAATTTGGCATCTGTCCAAAATTAACATCCACATTTAAACTAGATAGAATTTTATTCTATGAGCTTTCATAGGTATATTAAATTAAGTACATATAGAAAATATTGAAAGCAATTATAGCTATAATTATGTTTATCATAATATATATATATATTATATTATGATAAACATAGGATAAACACCGGACTCCGGAGACTATTTTACTCACGATGTTCCTCCTTATACGTGACAATTTGCTTTCCCCTATCTGTTTTGCAATGCAGAGAACGGTTGACCAGTATATTGCCGATACAACAACGGAATAAACAAACCCACGTTTATATTAAAAGCTTGCATTCCAATAGCAAGTATCATTCCAAAGAATAGAAAACTGTCTAAGAACATACGCGTACCTATGTGCAGTCAATTGCTCGCCTGAAAAAATGTAATGACACCGTAATTACAACCTTCCCGTTATTAATATAATTAATGCACGCACAGATATCGCGACAATGAGGAAATTGCGCTTTTTGCTCTTTGTTCGCTCGGCAATTGATATATATTATCTTTTTTCTCCTCTACAAGCAATTGATTGGCCAAGATAATTAATTATTCAGAGCAATTCCTTTAACTCTGTAATTTTTGTGTTTGTTTGTTGGTTTGTTAGTTTATTGGTTTGTCCTATAATCACGCCACAACGAAGCAATGAATCTACGTAATTTTTGCATGTGATTAGTTGAGGGCCTGGAGCCTGAGTCTATTTCACTCAAATAGACTACTTTTTATCCTGGAAAATTAAAGAATTCCCGCGGGATTTTTAAAATTGAATCCACGCTTACGAAATCGCGGGAATCAGCCAGTGGTTCATGAATAATTAATTAATGTTTGTTCAGAAAATATGAGTTTCTTAATATATCTAATTAATATCAAAGTCTCGCCCACCAGGTTTTAACTAATAGGACAACTTTTCGATTTTTATTGTTAACGGCTCTTAAAATAATATCAAAACTTGTTCCGCTTAGCAAATTTTACTTTCAATTAGATATTGTTGGCGAACGATAACATGTTTAATATCTATTTAATTATTATTCCTATCTAGCCGGTAGTAATTTCGCCTAGTAATAGCGATATTTAAAATTCTTTCGACCAGAAGCAGGTATTAAGTAATCTGTTCTAGAAAGCCGTCCGACAAAATAATACTATTTGGGAAAATGCTCGAAAGGCTTCTACCAAGAAATTATTATTTAGTAACAGAACTATTTTAGTAATTGATGAATACCTAGGCATCGCAATAACCACGAGTAAACAGGATAATAAATAATTATTAAAGGATTATAATATGATAATAATAATTATTAGAATTAGGTTCATTTTACTTTGACGCTAATGTCATCGAATACGAATACGATCAATTGCATTAAATCTTATACTAACCCTTCTAGTCGCTAAACACATCTTCGGTACGACCTGCTTCAGTACAAGCGCATCCAGTTATACATCCATGAGTTATACGAATCCATTCTGTTCATAAACCTAAAGTACCTATACAGGTATATCTAGGTATTTATGTAGATTCACATATCATTTTCTCATCTCGTAGGTAGTAGGTATAATATATAAATATAATAAGTGAATACCGCTTGATTGTAGCTAATTTCATTATACTCACCATATCGAATTTTATGACATTAAAATTTTATTAGACTTTTTTAGTCATATTGTGCTGATGGGAATACATTCAATACCTTCCTTTATATAAAATACTCAAATTGCTTCTACTCACATTATTTGTTGGATATGTAAATTGCTTTAAATACGTAGTTAGCAATTTATATCTTAGCGAGGTCTGAGTAATTTGCATTTAGCACTCTAGCCACGTCTGGCAGCTTATTTGATTTTACAATAGTTACATTCCTGTTTTTTGCAGAGACAACTGCAAGTTTGAATCTCCATACAAATGTAGTTTCGCTTCAATTTACTGGGCAAATTGATATCCTAAAATATCAGCTTCGATGACGACAGATGTTTAGCAATTTTATATGAGGCATAAAACTGGTGTACCTACCCAATAAAAAAATTGTCGATGTTATGTAAATGGGCAATAGTATTAAAAATAAACGTAGGTAGACACATACATAGTTACCTAAGGCCAACGGGTCGAATTGATAACCTAAAATATCAGCTTTGGTATGATTACGAAAAAAATGGCATCTCTTAGTATATTCATCGTGGAATGAAAGGAAAAGTTTCTGTCAGTATCATTTTTTCGATACAAACTCCATCCATTAGATATGTATTAAGACCTAAATTAAGCTCATAAAAATTTTAAATATTAAGTAACGAATTTTTGTGTAAAGTAGCTTGCCTCAGATTAAAAACTTTTTCTCGCTGTAGACTGACGATACCGCGATAACATTATATTCTGGGGCAACATTTCAAAGTGAAAATGCCGACGCATAATATTATACTTAATCAAAGCCATAATTGCGTAAAAAAAATCTATATTATAGTGATTATTTATTATACTGATACATTTTTACGGCATGATATTATCGTTCTCTAGCCTCGTAACCTTTCCTATTCCTAGTTACATAATTTTTTTAATGAGAAATTCAAATGCGTCGAAAAGAATAATCATCAAGGAATAAGGATTCTTTATATATTTCTCTATAAGTTAATATTAATTTATAAAAGCTAAAGATATAGATTATTTTGATTATTATCAGACGCTAAAAGGTCATTTTTTCTCTTGAATTAATTTGCAAGTACCCAAATTGATTGATTAATTTTAAAGATATCTTAATAGGCGATTAGTATCATAATATTATGAAACTAGTATCAAAGTTAATGATGTAAACAGGCGACCATCTTTCCTAATATTCTCGTAAAATAAATTTGATGTAAATAATTTTATCAAATAAAACTATAAATAACATAAATAATAATATTACCTAATATGGTACCCAATTATTCATGATCATCGTCTATCGCTTTATTTTATGACAAGATCGAAAAGCTAAGGTCAAAAATACTTCTTAAGGCATGTAACTTAATTATTATAGTCTCTATTGCAAGCTTCTTAATTTAATTTTTGTCTAATTTAATCTAGGTAACAACTTGTAGTAGGTAAGTATATATTTTGTAATATGTTTAAGTGCGACCTATTTATAAATGCATGATATGGTTTGCTACTATAAGTGAAATTACTATTGTTTTGTATTGTCCACAATCTATGTTTATAAGTCTAATCTATACTATTATAATAAAGAGAGAGCGCGAATTTTGTGAGTTTGTATGTATGTCCGGAGCAAACTTTGGAACCACCGCACCTATTACAATAATTCTTTTACCATTTCAAAGGTACATTATTCCAGATGGTTATAGGCTATAATTATGTTAATAAATGTATTATGGCTAGATATTATGTGCAAATTTGTTAAAGAAGTCGGACATTTTTTTGACTCTTAAACGTTTTCAAGGCGTGCGCTGGGTCATATACTGTTATTGGATGAAAATGATGTATGGGTGAATTGTTCCTCTTAAAGACTTCTAAAAAAAAGTTCGCGATAGCATATGTCTATATTCTAAGAATAACTTACAGTAACCATTTTTATCTTTCAAATTTTGATTAAAAATAATGAATTATTTTAGAAGCTTCTTTAACCGATGTGATGTCAATCTATATCTAAATAAATATGTTTATTATCGTAAGTATTTAATTTAGAACATATTTGCCCTTTACACTGTACAATTTAAATAAATATATTAGGAGTTATCGGAAAATTAATATTTCCGCGCGACAAAATAATAAAATGGTGCCGGCTGGCGCGGCGGGGCACGGTGGCGGGTATCGGTGCGGGATATTCGTGTGGTTCCTGTGGTGATCTTATTGACAACCGTCTCCAATAAGAAGCTCACAAGAACAAATGTTTAATTTTCAACCCGGACGAAGTCGGCGCGGGCTTCTAGTAATAAATAATTTGCTACATATTATTTTGTTGGTGGTCCAAATAAAAATAAATAAATAAATATTATAGATTTAAGCAATATACCTACTTATAGAAACATTAAAACTGTTTCCGCACTTGGCATAATATGTAATATTGTTATTATACTCTCATTTACGTATATTTATAGCATTTTGGCAACGGCAACTGTGTGTTAATAAACAAACGTGCTATTCTTAGCAACACCCACTGCAGATGTCTAACAACTTAATATCTCAATTAATTTGAAATCGTTTTATTATTTAATAGCTGATTGATGCCTGCGAATTCATCCACGTGATTTTTTTTAATTCGATGACTAGATCTTGATATCACCTGATGGTATGTGACGATTCAGTCTAAGACGGTGACGGGCTTAAATGGGGGACAATCACACAACAAAACCTCTTTCTGTAAAAGGGGACACACTGTTAAAAAAAAACTTAAATGGGGGTATGGCAGTTTTAAACACATAGGTCTAATCGATTGGTCTAATCGGTTTCTACATCGTACCGTTAAATCGCTTGGCGGCCGCAGCTCCTCTTTGATGGTAAGTTGGTTATTAGCCACAGCCTTGTAAGAAAACTGCGGTCACCACTCCGCCTAGAGGTCGTAAAAAGAGATTAATTAAGATTTTGAAAAATATCACAATACTAGCGGACCGCTTCGGCTTCGCCCGTGGTACATAATATAGCCTATAGCACTCAGGGATCACGTACATATCTAATGGTGAAAGAATTTTTGCAATCGGTCCAGTAGTTCCTGAGATTAGCGTGTTCAAACAAACAAACTCCTCAGCTTTATAATATTAGTATAGATTCTCGTCAACAGGGTGGAAGCCGTGCTACATATACTTAATCAAAATAGGCTCAGCAATTAAGAGAAAAGATAGACAATACAAGTTGACGCCCGCGACTTCGTTCGCGTGGATTAAGATTTTTAATTCCCATGGGAACTCTCTTATTGTCCGTGATAAAAAGTGGCCTATCTATTAATCCTGGTTATGAGCTATCTCCATTCTAAACAGCCAAATCGGTGCATACACACACATACAAACTTTCGCCTTTATGATATTAGTGTGATACCTACTCTTCAAAGACTGATAAATTCCTGGTATGCTATAAAACGAGGAAAACTGCAATTTTCGAACAGTTCAAACGTAGGTAAAATTCAGAAGTGCAATACGTATTTCCCAGCCAATTAGATAATGAGACGTTTCGACAGGTGTTTAACATTCGACCGGCCTCTGGCAGACGGTACTCAACGGGTTTGACACATTCCGACCTTCACATTTGTAATCACCGTATCAAACGCATATACGAGAATGGTACAGGCGGTGTGGCCCACGGAATGGCACCGAAATTATATTTTATTACTAGTTGAAGCCCGCGGCTTCGCTTGCGTTGATTTCGTTTTTAAAAATCCCGCGGGATCTCTTTGATTTTCCAGAATAAAAAGTTGCCTTTGTCACTCTCCCGGTCCTTAACTATACCCATGCAAAAAGTCACGTCGATCCGTTGCTTTGTTGCGGTCTGATTGGAGGATAAACCAAACAAACACACACCAATATAATAAAAGCGAGTTTGTGTGTGTCTGTGGTTGTGTGTGTGTGTGTGTGTGTGTATGTGTTTATTTCTCCTTCATGCCACAACCGATTTGGCTGTTTGTAATGGAGGTAGATCATATCCAGGATTAAAACATAAACTATATTTTATCTAGGAAAATTAAAGAGTTCCTGCAGTAATCAAAAAACCTTTATCCACGTGGATGAAGTTGCGGGCCTCCTCTAGTCGTTCCATAATAATAATATAAAAAAATATTTTGAAAAAACCGACTTCAAACGCCACTTAAAAGTATAAAATAATTTTAGTTTGTACACGTATGTTGAAGTCGGGCCAGCGTCGCGCATCGGTTTCATCGTTTCTATTTAGGCCCGTCCGTCTCACGGGCTAATTCAACAAGTATACCGGCCTAATAGTATTTACGATTTAATAATTTTAGTTACTTATATTGAAGTCGGACGGGCTTAAAATATAGAAACGATGATACCATTGCGCAACGCTGGCCCGACTTCAACATACGTGTACAAACTAAAATTATTTTATACTTTTAAGTGGCGTTTGAAGTCGGTTTTTTTTAAATATTTTTTTATATTATTATTTTAAGCTTTTTAGTGTAGCTTCATGGGACCAATTCACTAGACCATTTGTTTTGCTCCTTAAAAAAAGTATTGAAATATATTATTCCAAATAGAAATTTAGCATATGTATGTATGCTATGAAGTTTGCATGGTTAAAATCCTACACACACTCTGATCACGAGCGATTTGCTCTTATTCAATGAGGAGTTCCATCCTATATCTCCGAAGATATTCATCAGATCTTCACCAAACTTAAATGGAACCAACCTGACGATATGCCCTTTTAAATAAAAAAAAATTATTGAAATCGGTTCAGATTTGACAGAGTTATAGAGTAACATCGTCAAAAATTCGGTTAAAAAAAATTATATTGAAATGCCGAATAGAAAAGCATTATGTATGTATGCTATGAAGAATGCATGGTTAAAATCCTACACATACTCTGATCACGAGCGATTTGCTCTTATTTATTGAGGAGTTCCGTCCTCCATCTCCGAAGATATTCATCAGATCTTCACCAAACTTAAATGGGACCAACCTGACGATATGTCCTTTCAAATAAAAAAAAAATTATTAAAATCGGTTCAGATTTGACGGAGTTATGGAGTAACATCGCCAAAAAATAAAAATAAAAAAAAAAATAAAAATAAAAAAATAAAAATAATAAAAAAAAAAAACATACGCGTCGAATTGAGAACCTCCTCTTTTTTTTGAAGTCGGTTAAAAACGAAGCTTGATTTTAAATATAACATTTGAAAAGATCAGGGGCACTTACCAAAAGCAGTATTAGGTATTTCAATATAGCTTTGAGATGTCATACAATGACAACCTTATTTTAATATTAATTACTTTAAGGTTTTAAACACAATATTGAAATACTACTTTAAGCGTTGGCGGTAGGCCGCTTGAATAAGCGCAGGGGTCCACTTTTTGATGCGAAGCTGTACAATATACTGCCAGTAAAAAAACTGAGTTTTAAAAACTGCCTTAGAAAGTGAACTTTGGACTACTGTTTTCCGAAATTTTCCGAATTTCCCGAATGAAATAAAATGTGGAATTTCTCATTAGTTAAAATGCTGCTATTACATAATACTTTTAACTTACTTTTCCCTGTCGGTTTAACTTACATTAGCGCACAAAATATCAATTATGCATCTTTAAAATACATACTTATAGAGTCCATACTTGTACATAATAATAGTAAGAGATTGAGGTCAAGCGCAGATCTGACATCGATTAAAAAACTTAGTTTCGATCATGATATATAAGATTAATACATCTTAAACATCATAATCATTAAAAGATTAAGCTTTACATACCTAATTGTCATAAGACTCAAGGTGTACTAGATTGCGAGTAAAAAATTTGCTTTTATTTCAAAACAATGTGTATCGATTCCTAAACAATGCATTGTGCAACAATAATTTCCCGGAACGGTATGTCTATTATCGTAGTGTTACATCTGAAAGTTTCTATTTGTTCTAAACAACAGCGCACTTTACTGCGGTCCGCCAAAATTGTAACCAAAGGCACGTTTTATGTAATCCAAATTCGTGTTGGTGATGCGTACTATACAGTACCTATTGCATATAGTAGTCCCAGAGACGGCTGTCAAATTAATACGTAAGTAAGCAGTGTTCGGCGCTGGCAGTGCAATTTGGGAGGATTGACCTCAGACATTATCATAGTGTGGATACGGACTGCGAGATAACAAGGTTGCGGGAATATGATTCCGCATTTATTTTTAAATACATACATTATATACCTATTTGCAGATTTCTATTTAAAACAAGGGATGATATTCCTGAAAATTTAGCTCATCGTTACCAAAAAAAAGTCTTGAAATGATCGAAAGTATTTATTTTGTTAATATACCTAACTTAAACCTAAATCTTTAACTACTAAAATCATTATTTATTCTGATAATATTGGAATCCATGAAGTAACAAAATATATTTTCTTTAATAATATTTCGCATTCAAAATTATTTCCTCTCCGTCTCTTAGACTAAAACAGTTAGTGCATCGAGATTCGAGCAAAATCTGCGGTTACAGAATACAGAAGCAATGACATAGAACTAATAGCCTTGTAACAATATACTCGTATAGTGTTATAATTCACTCAAATCAAATCGCTTCAAGCGGGACATTATAAAATCTTGTAAATTAATAATATTTTCAGTAATTAAAAGTAGTTTTCAGTAATTGTATCTCGAACTGTGACTCTTCATTTTAGGTTTAATTTGGAAAATAGACCATTCAAGTTCTGAATATAATATAGCTCGTTATATTATGTATTTTAATTATTATTAGTAGCAGATTCAATTAGCGGAAAAAAGATGTTAGATGAAATAAGCTTCGAAAGACCTCGCGTGTTTTGCTTCCTCTTTCTCCACTTCAACTGAAATGGTTTTAAATAACGCCCAGAATATGCTTAGAGCGTCTTCAGAAAAATGCTAAACAATATCCTAATAATATTATAAACACGAAAGTTTGTAAGTATGGATGGATGGATGGATGGACGGATGAATTTTTGTTACCCAATCACGTCGCAACGACTGAACCGATTTGGGTGTTTGGCACAGAGATAGATTATAATCTGGAATAACACATAGGCTACTTTTTATCCCGGAAAATAAGCGAGATCCCGCGGGAGTCAAAAAACCTCAATCCACACGAACGAAGTCGCGGGAAGCAACTAGTAAAACATAAGTACAGAGACACGACACTATATTGATAATATGTATTAAAGTTTTGATAGTACACACAACTGTATCCGCATAGCCTGGGTATTATTCAAATTCGAACACCCCTTAGCACCATTTCTGATCATCACGCCGTTTGCAACGCTGAAAATGCACATGAGACGTCACCAGCTTTAGATAGTATCGGGTGAAACGAGGAAATGCCTTAGCTCTAACGTGAGATACGTTTACAAGTCTTTATGCTATGCTGCTCTTTGTGTAAAAATGCTACATCACTTATATTTTATAGTGCTCAAAATAGCCCTTTTAGCACGTTATTCTAGTTGATAAAAAGATTCGATCGTGAGTCCACCTCTAGGTTACCTATTCAAAGAATTTTTCCTAAAGGCATCATCTATATATATAAAATTCAAAGTCCTGACTGACTGATTGACTGACTGAGATATCAACGCACAGCCTAAACTACTGAAGTTAGGAACTTGAAATTTTTACAGTTGGTTCCTTTTATGACGTAGGCGCACACTAAGAAAGAATTATTGGAAATTCCACCCCTAAGGGGTTTAAATAGGGGATGGAAGTTTATATGAAACTCCGTCATTTTTCAAGCTGTTTCCATCAAAGTTGGTATTAGAGCTTTCAGTTAAAAATAAAGAAGTACGTGTGTCACAGTTTTTGAAAATTCCACCCCAAAATCTAATTCCACGCGGACGAAGTCGCGGGGGCAAAAGCTAGTTCAACATAAAATTTTTAGATATCTGTGTTATCTGGACTGAGTATACCTATAATCACTGGTAATCTGTCATTCAAGTTACGTTAAGTACTGTATTATACAATTTTAGTAGGTCATTTACAGAGAGCAGATCAGCCGACATAAGTGCTTCAAAATTGTGTCAAAAAGTTGGTTATATATTCAAAGGTCAAAAACTATGCCACACACACACACATCCACAATTTAAGATAGTAAAATGGCGCATATTTATTAACAATGAAAGAAAACATCGTGAGGGAACCTGCACGCCTGAGTTCTCTAAAATGTTCTTAAAAGTGTGTGAAGTTTCCAAATGTTCACAATTTGCATTGGGCCAGAGTAGAGGACTATGACCTTTCCCTGAGAGGAGACCAGCGCTCAGTAGTGAGCCGTAGATGGTTTGCTGATGATAATGGTCTTGATGTTTATTATAGCTCAAAGTGCATGTACGTGTTCTTATACGTTTTATAGAAACATGACTATGGCAACTATTCGACGGCAACATGACCGCCATTTTTAATACAAGACTTATGTCTTATGTCATTTGTACTTCTGTATTACTTAATGGTTTTTGACCAAGCAAAGTGAAGGTCAAGGAATCCACTTGAGTGAACTTACGCTTGTTTGTCTGTGAGTCTATTACAATAATTCCTGAATTGATAAACTCTGAGTGCGGCAATTAGTTCGGGGCCAACAACGTCGGATTCGGCGTTAACCCGTTGACATTCGCGATGCGCTCTTCGTAGTTGACGCAAGCTGTGGAGCGACTAGCGAGGCGGTGTAGCGAGGTAGTGAGGCAATATCGCATGTTACGTGACCACAGATCACTGCTTCGTGGTGCGGTCTATACTCCATATTAATTTATGTTTACTTTATGATAGTTGTTCGTGTTTATTGAGGCCATGAGAAACCAAAACTATTAATAAATTATGTAATTCAATGATACGTGTAAAAAATCGATTTTTGATAAGTAAACGATAATTTACCCTTATCATACAATATATTATACAATAGAATAGAATATTGTTTTATTCAAATAAACTTTTACAAAGTGCTTTCGAATCGTCAAATGAATCTACCTATACCACTGGTTCGGAATGTCGTTACAACCGGGAAGAACCAGCAAGAAACTCGGTTGCTCTTCCTATATATATAAAATTCAAAGTCCTGACTGACTGACTGAGATATCAACACTCAGCCTAAACAACTGAAGTTAGAAACTTGAAATTTTTACAGTTGGTTCCTTTTATAACGTAGACGCACATTAAGAAAGGATTATTGGAAATTCCACCCCTAAGGGGTTTAAATAGGGGATGGAAGTTTATATGAAACTCCGTCATTTTTCAAGCTGTTTCCATCAAAGTTGGTATTAGAGCTTTCAGTTAAAAATAAAGAAGTACGTGTGTCACAGTTTTTGAAAATTCCACCTCAAAATCTAATTCCACGCGAACGAAGTCGCGGGGGCAAAAGCTAGTTTATAAATAAGTAACTAATGGATTTAAAGAATTTTAAAGAATTCTATGGTTGTTTTCAACACAAGGTCTATTAGGATGTCTGTACAATATTATTTTAAACCTTATAAAAATAGCATAGGGCGAACTTAAATCATAGTTAGACCTTGTAACAGTTTGACTATTATTGTCGTATGAGCTTTAAGCTCAGCAAGAGAAAGACTAAGTTATTTTGTTTATACTATAACATATTGATATAATTATCACGTACCATATTAGTATAAAAGTAACGTACTATTTAGATTCATTGATGCCAAAACTGCGGTAATATATTACTTCAAAAACAGTCACGAAATGCCTGCTTCAATAAGCTTTTAATTCGTAAGTGCATTGCGAACTATATCGTGATCAGCGTACGAGGAATGAACCGAGAGCTGGCGAGAAATTTTGAGTACGTGCTTATGAACTAGATTCAAATGCGACAGGTTTGGAGAAAAAACTTTTGATATTTAATATTTTTTTAAATAAGTCCAATATGTAAAAACAAATTATAAATAATATATATATATAATAAATATCCAAAAACAAATTTTATCACGCTCGGACTGAGCGTGATAAAATTTGTTTTTGTAAAAGTTCCAAAAGAAGTACTGTATTTCTGTAAATATAGTACACATTGCTGTATTTGGGGATCAGTCGTTTACCTACTTACATTCTTTATTTACAAACCTACTTAGGTATATGGCAAAACATGTTTGGTTCACAAAATATACTAGTAACAATACTCAAGTAAAGCTGAACAATCATCCTCTACAACATTACAATTTTTATCAAGCACCTCCCAAAAATCTCCTTGCAGATCTTGAAGTTAGGAATAGGTACCTGCGCTATATTACGATTTGTGCACTGTGTGCTATTAATAACTTACGATAAATAATCGCAGCGACTCTCACGCGACACCAGATGCATGGGTCGTCGAACCCAACTCTGTGGGTTTATTCCAGTTTGGTACTTAGTAAAACTACAAAAGAAAATCTTTAAGTTAGTACTCAAAGTGTTGGCCAAATGAGATTTCCTTCCCTAAATAATCAAAACGTTAGAAATAGGGTTGCAACCTTGCAACTTACAACAAATAATAACTGTTTGTATGCCAAAGAGCTCGATCCGCCCAGTGGTTTGAGCTATGCGTTGCTAGATCAATCAGCAGGCAGTCAGTCAGTCACCTTTTCCTTTTATGTATTTAAGATTTAGCCTAATACCTATCAAATTGAAACCGAAAATAATTTCAAAGAGGTTATTTTTGCATTATACAATAGATAGGTCTTCGATATGTGTTCAAACGTAGCTATATACCAGCACTAACATACTCATAGCTATTTATTTTATTTTTATTTATTCCGTAGGTCTCTGTGTTGTAACAAAGAACCGGCCCGTTGTTGCATTTGCTAGTAATGCATAAATATTACCCGCTCGTTTCAAGTTTTTGCAAAGCAAGTTTTTCCCTCCAACATGTTTTATTAACTTTAGCAATGTTAGGTAATAAAGCCACCCACGCACTATGTAGAATGTAAAATTCAAATATTGGGTAATGATTATTGACTTACCTTCGAGTTAGACAATTGATTCATTCCTACAATTTCTTAATAACTGTGTCTACTTCAAAAGGCTAAGACATATTTGTACTACTAGTATCTACTAGATACAAAGGTATTTTAGTGCCATTACTGTTAGTTTACATCTTGTTGACATACCCCAGTAGCATACTATTGCAGCGTCATGTTGCTAGAATTAATATAAACAGCGGTAACAGTCGGTAGCTGAATCTATAAGCTATCTCACCAATCTCACACTTAAATTAGTATAGTTCTTGCAATTCACGAAGGCTCGTGAGCTTTACTTGTGGTTACGTCGTGTACATGCACATTGCGTAAGTGTGCGTGCCTGTCAGGAGCATAGGTGGGAGCGATCAGTCGCGAGCAAGCTCTCTCTCACACTTATATAGATACGACACGCACCCAACCATGAGCCACGCACCCTCGTGACTTGAAAGAACTATACGACTGGAATCATCTAGACGTCTAGTCCAAAGTTTAGGTATAGTATTTGCAACTCAATCTGCACTGGTAGCATGGGCAGGAGATAAAAGTTTTATCCCTCGATTTTATCCACTGACAGGGGGTAAAATTATCTTTTCCCTATGCTAAAGCATGGCGACAGAGGAGAAGGCGATGTATATTTCTATAAGTATATCCACTGAGTGTTATTTCCACCGCTGTGCCCATGCTCGACGGGTGGATAAAGCTAAGTGAGGGGATAAACGTTTTATCCTTTTCCCGGGGATAAAATTTCTCCCGCCCATGCTACCAGGGCTGGTGCTAGCAAACCAGTACCATGACTAACACAGCCTAAACTGGTAGACCAAGAGTTCATGTTCAACACTGGGAAGAACGCAGTTTCTAGACCTTGAACCTTGAACTAACCTACTATACCGAATTTTTGTCGTGAGTTTAAGTTTACTTGGCGATGATGAAATCATTAAGTTAACATTCCTAAAGTAAGGAATGCTAACTTCATGGCTGAAATTGCCTCTAAGATCAATCTATAGATGTAGGTATAAACCACTCACTGACTTATCACGAAATATTTTAGTAAAAGTTGCTGAAACCAAACATTTTTTTGCAATTACGGAAGTAACATTATTTTTTTTCGCCGTATAGCAATCGTATTATGTCATTGAAGGCAATCCCTTAAAATTGAAAACATTTGTTTTCAATGCATCACAACGGCTTCAATGGATCACGTAACAAAATAACGAATAAATTGTTTATGATGAAAACTGTTCCACGCCGTCGCATGCAATGCCGTGGTACTATTTAAAACGAATTTACGTTACAAAACTGTTGACTATTGCCAAAACCGCATTTAAAATGAACAGGAAAAACAATTTAACGTTTTCGTGGACTATTTTCAGCTCTTTCTGTTTCCGGTCTAAAACATAGTGTAGAATAGGTACCACCTACTTTAAATGGATTTTTATGTTTTTTTATTGACACGATGTTCTTGTCAATTTGTGGTATCTCTCTCCAGCACCTTAGCGCGCCCTACACAAACAAAATTTGATTCTTCTTTTATTCTTCAATAGTCATTGAAATTTTTACACCCACTCTAGGATAATATATTTTGTATCTGTTATTTGTTGTTTATATGGTACAACAACATATACTCTTGTTAACCAATCATCGAAAATAATGTCTTTGTTTATCTATTCCAGTAATTTGCAAAATTAATTTGAATGAAGCTATTCTATTTCCATTCCATTTCACTCTATCCCAGACAACCAATACGGACATTGGTTATGTGCTAACGCAGTCTCAGCATAAATCAGATGTATATTTTAGCTCTAATTCACGTTGGTACCTACACTACACGAAACAATGTAGACGAAATCCGCGCCTTCCTGATAGTAAACTGTGATAATGATTGATGTAGAAAGTACAGTCGAACAAGTTTGAGTCCGAATCGAGATCGTGACCGGCAAGATGTCGATAACTTATCACCTGGACACATGCACAATCGTCCGCCTTCGCAATACCCACGCCACATGCACCA
Organism: Hipparchia sbordonii; assembly: GCA_038048805.1. Lineage (NCBI taxonomy): Eukaryota > Metazoa > Arthropoda > Insecta > Lepidoptera > Nymphalidae > Hipparchia > Hipparchia sbordonii. The sequence continues at coordinate 7,333,934 of CM076102.1, forward strand.
ATCAAACCATTGTGATATCGAAAGCCATTGTAAAGCGGTTCTCAAACGAGCAATAAAAATTGCAACTAGCCGATTCTCGCTGACAACTGTAACGTAGCAATTCGCATATACTTATCTTCTCTAAGTAAATGATTTATGTCTTGATTTCACGCAACAAAATGCGTAAATCACCTGCAGTTTCTTAAAATAAGATGACAATTTTTTTCAGCAATATCTTTATACTTTATAATACTTTATATCTTTATACTTTACTATATAATAATTACGGCCGGGCAAATGCGCATAAATATGCGCGAAAAAAAAAATGTATTGACAGTCGTTCAGCGTTAGACTTTGTTCACACCAAATGGATAGTCAGTCGCCGATTGAGTGAGCCGACTCACTATGAGCCTCAATATAAACGTGAAGTCAAACTTTATTTTTCGTCCCCATTCGTTCACATTTTGCTGACAATACTCTTATAAGTATAACGTACAATGCGCCACTGGTGTAAACATAAGAGTCTACTTGTGGACCTACGATCAACCACGCAGCCAATGCGTCCGCGGTGCGTAGTAGCGTAGTACGATATAATCGGCGGCAGCGGTCGATGTGAACGAAAAGTTAAATATATATAAAAAAGCAGTAAATTGCGTAATGTATGCTCACAGTCGGCGGTCGGTGGAACACAGCCTTATAAGCATACAATATTATGTCAAATCCAGCCAGCAGTTGACGATCATACAATTGCATCTAGAAATTGCTTGAACACACTAGCCCGTTTATGAATGCCTGTATGAGATATTGGAAGTTGTACAAGGCTCGTGTTATGATTTGCGTAGCACCGTGATATGACACCTGATAGAGCCATCAATTTTAAAGATTACAGATTACAATGACAACTCACTGAATTATTTTTTGTATGTGCTACAAATATTTAATTATTTATTAACCAGCTGATGCCCGCGACTTCATCCGCGTGGATTAAGGTTTTTTAATTTCCGCGAGTATTTCGCGGGAACTATTTTCGGATAAAATGAAGTATGTGTGTTAATTCTGGTTATAAGCTATCTTCATATCAAACAGACAATCCATCTATCCATCCATCCATCCATCCATCCATCCATCCATCCATCCATCCATCCATCCATCCATCCAGCCATCCATCCATCCATCCATCCATCCATCCATCCATCCATCCATCCATCCATCCATCCATCCATCCATCCATCCATCCATCCATCCATCCATCCATCCATCCATCCATACATCTAAACTTTCGCATTTTTAATATGAGTAGGATGCAGAGAACTACTATGCGCATTGTGGATGCATTAGAGCGGATATCATGTCATAACTGCCAGCCCGCTTGTTGCACCTTTGACCTTGCACGTACCACTTTCAAAACACCGCATTCCGAGTAACGCGGCATATTCACGATCTACCATAACGCTATTGTTCCTCGCTACAAACTACACAAACTTACAAGTTGCTATTATCAGATGGCTGGTTAGCTTAATTATGACTAGTTGATGTCCGCGACTTCACATTTATATTAGTGGGATAGTAATCTCTTGCTTGTAGACAAAGACGCTATCCTAATGCTGTGTTCAAACTGAATGGAAGTCTCTATACTACATTGGCTTTGTAGACTCGGTGGCATGTAGAGTTGAAATACTTCTTTGCTAGTTTTCTAATAAGAGTAGGTAGTGTTTTAGTAAAAATTATTCGTGCGACTTAAAACTCGTAATTTAAATTGCAGACACCTCAACTGACTGGATACAAACGTGTTGAGCCAGTTGCATTCGTTTTTTATTTATTTCTATTAAATAATGGAATATAATAAGTCGACCAACAAAATTTATTTTTTGGCATCAAAACCTAGCTTCTAATTTAATAACTCAGCAACGGGAAAATGACGAAGCTTCTAATATACTAACTGGGCTTCTTCACAATGGCCACAAAATATTCCAAAGAAAGCATCAAATAAAGAGCCACTATTTTTATTATTGTCCATTGCCACTGCACGATTTGGTGCGAGTGAGATGGATACGACTGGCCATTTGCACGATTTCGTTGGTGCGAGTGAGACGGATGCGACTGGCAATTTGCACGATCTCGTTGGTTATGGCTATTTGCACCAATCAGAGAGCGCCATTCAAAACATGCATTTGTTTTTTTTGTTGTTCTGTTGTTTATTGCAATTATTTTTGTATAATTTTTTCTTTAAACTAAAGTTAGGTTAGGTTAGGGTTATACATGAATAATCAGATGCCCGGCCGAAGGCCGGGCACTTAGGTTCTGTTGAGATCGTAAACCTACCTAAAACTAAAAAAAAAGTTGAAAAAAAATTTGATTTTTTTTTTTCAAAAATGTTATAATGAGTCAAGTTTTATCTTGAGTTAAATTTAAAAACAATCATTTTTTTAATTTCATTTTATCAAAAAAAAACGTTTTTTTATTTAGTTAGAAACATTTTTTTATTTCATTTTTCTCACAAAAAAAATTTAAAAATGTGGTTGAAGATTTGGTGTATTATTTGATGCTAATATTTAAGTATTTTAGGAGTTCACGGTTTGAAGCTAAGTTATAAATATAGATGCTAAAATTATATTTTTTAGAGGCTCACTAGTTGAAGCTGACTTAGTAATTTAGAAGCCAATAATGGTATTAAATAGAAGCTCGTTTAATTACATGCCTTAAATAATACTAAAAATAAAAGATTTCCGAAAATTCTGTCTTGATAAAATTTAAATAGACTAATCTGCAATAAATTATTTTGTTCGTGTAATTAATTGATTCTTCGAATCGTCTTTTTTGTCATTAATATCTATATTAAATTAAAATATTAGCGATTTCTAAACAAATATTATGAATATGGATGTTCATTTTTCGCGAAATCACTGTGCGTCTGCGTAAAATATTTGATCACTTACTTTAAGTACTAAAGAGTTTATATTGTGTCTTTGCATTACTGTACAAACACGCAACCTATAATAGTCTCGACACGTTAACAATAATAATTGTTCCTTGAAAAAAAAGCGATATCGCGTGTATGAGTAGTGTGCCTCGATCACGCATTGAAACGTAGTTCTCTCTGCTAATACTGATCACACATTCCGGACGAGCCGCACCCACCGCAAGATATGTTGTCCAAACGCAGCATAAATTTATACAGCACTAGCTGTTGCCTGCGACTTCGTCCGCATCAATTTCTGTTATTATGATCGTGATTAAGAAGTTTTTAAAAGAATATATTTTAAATATGGATAATTTTCCCCGTTTTTGCAACATTTTTCACTGATGCTTCGTTCCTATTGGTCGTCGCGTGATGTTATATTACCTAAAGCCTTCCTCGATAAATGGACTATCCAACACAAAAATAATTTTTAAATTCGAACCAGTAGTTCCTGAGATTAGCGCGTTCAAACAAACAAACTCTTCAGCTTTATAATATTAGTATAGATTAATGTGTATGACTTGTTGTGGTGAATGCGGTTAGTGCAGCAAAGTCAAGCCATCTCAATAATGTGACATTTTCAACCAAATACTTGAGTATAATTTTATTACGAGCCACACTCGCTGTAAAAGATGTTATCAAAACGCATTTATACAGTGTTAATGGCCCGTATCACTCGTTGCAATTTTTTAGTGCTGGAACATGTCTGTTATTTGTTTTATTTTTTCATTGCACATTAAAATAATAATGTACAAGGGCGAACTTTATACCTAAAGGTACTTATTCTCTTCCCCTTAACTTTTATTAATGTGGACAGAGTTAAAAAATAGTGATTAGGTAGAGACTAAGTAAACAAAAACGGACACAAGGGATAAGTGAATTATAGATTTATGCCAAATTTTGCAAAGTATGATAAAATACTTGTAATATAAATAGGATTATTTAGTTGCGTTTAGTGCGGTTGATGCGGCAAAGGCGGCGTTAGCCGGGTAGCCGTAATGTTCGATCATCTTATTAATATGCCAAATCATAGTGACATAAACACTTTTATCTTTTGCCATCTCCATAATATTATGACCTTCTTGACGAAGTTATTAAATTTCACTATCGTCGGGTTTGATTTATAAGTTATTGAATTAATTTGATTAATAGACGAATAATTCTATTACGATATTTTCTATAGAATTTCGTAGCACGCTGAACTTTAAATAAATTTACATTAAGATATTTTTTGTTAAAAATCCATACTATATACTATTATAAATGCAAAACTAACTCGGTCTGTATGTCCGTCGACCGATTTTGACGTTTGGCATGAATTTATAATTTACATAGTAGACACGACACAGACATACGATAAGTACTTCCTATTTTTGATTTCGGAAAATCAGAGTTCGAAAGGGATTTTATAAGGGAATAAATAAATAAATAAAATAAATAAAATAATTCCTACATCAACGCATGTTAATTAGTGGCTGGCATTAATTATAAAATGTGTCGTTCTTATAAATGAAAGATAACCAAATATGTTAATTATAATTATGTAAAACGTAATCAGTAATAATATCAGCGTATAATTCAAAGCATTCCACCTACCTCGGGCCATTGTGTTCAAAACCAATTTATCACAGTGACCGTGAAATAAATATTATAAGTTCATTTATGATAACAACGACTATTTATTGTATGCCTACGATCAACACAGTACATGATCAACACATCAGTATGATAGTATCAGTATAAGCCAACGGTTAAAGGTGCGGACTGAAAAATGAAAGGTCGCAGGTTCGATTCCCACCCGTTGCACTACTGTCGTACCCACTCCTAGCACAAGCTTTCCGCTTATTTGGAGGGGATAGGAGGATATTAGTCAACTTCAGCTTGGCTAATATTCGTTTTAAAACAAGTATAAATTTCAATCAAGTCAAATGACTTTATGCATTTACTGTTTATCAAAAAAAACTAAAAAGAACCTAGTTGTTGCTAAATTAAGTTAAGTTTTAGTTAAATAAAGATTCTCTATTTTTTATTTACTTATGATAATTTAGTTGTTATTCAGGTTTTAAAACTATGCATGTAATTAAATTTTTATTATTACTATTCTATAATGATTAAGCATACAAAAACAACAATTCTAAAAACTGAAAAAAATATTGATCAAGAAATCTTACCTATCTGGAAACAATTAGTTTACATTTTTTTTCAAATAAGTCTATCTATAGTATGTCGTACGCACTCCTAGCACAACCTAGCTAAACCCCATGGTTTGAACCTGCAACCTTTCAGTTTTCAGTTTCACCTTTAACCGTTGGGCTATTGAGGCTTAGTTTTCATTGCCAATCAGGTAAATACGTCTTATCACGCTATACATAATATACAAAGAAATTACAATGACTTGATTTTAAATAAACCACGATGTTACAGACTACTGGTTTTCATAGAAGTATCGTGACAGTGGACTTCCGTCAGGTGCCACAAAAACGTAAAACGTCAAGTGTGTCTCGGTCTTTAATTTATAAGTGTCGTGTGGCAAAAAATACAATTACGTCAATACATATAAAATTAATTCATTGTTAATATTTAATAATAATGCATTACAAATAAATAGTTAATGTTAATCTATACTAATATATAAAGCTGAAGAGTTTGTTTGTTTGAACGCGCTAATCTCAGGAACTACTGAATTCGAATTGAAAAATTATTTTTGTGTTGGATACGTTGGATAGTCCATTTATCGAGGAAGGTTTTAAGCTATATAACATCACGCTGCGACCAATAGGAGCGAAGCATCAGTGAGAAATTTTGCAAAAACGAGGAAAATTAAAAATAAAATTAGAAATATTTAAAATATACTCTTTTAAAAACTTCTAAATCGCGGTCATAATAACAGAAATTGATGCGGACGATGTCGCGCGCAACAGCTAGTATTTAATAATAATGCATTACAAATAAATAGTTAATTTGACTATGTACAGTCGGGTTTTTAACCGACTTCAAAAAAAAGAGGAGGTTCTCAATTCGACGCGTATGTTTTTTTTTTTTTTGGCGATGTTACTCCATAACTCCGTCAAATCTGAACCGATTTTAATAATTTTTTTTTTATTTGAAAGGGCATATCGTCAGGTTGGTCCCATTTAAGTTTGGTGAAGATCTGATGAATATCTTCGGAGATGGAGGACGGAACTCCTCAATAAATAAGAGCAAATCGCTCGTGATCAGAGTGTGTGTAGGATTTTAACCATGCATTCTTCATAGCATACATACATAATGCTTTTCTATTCGGCATTTCAATATAATTTTTTTTAACCGAATTTTTGACGATGTTACTCTATAACTCTGTCAAATCTGAACCGATTTCATTTTTTATTTATTTAAAAGGGCATATCGTCAGGTTGGTTCTATTTAAGTTTGGTGAAGATCTGATGAATATCTTCGGAGATGTAGGATGGAACTCCTCATTGAATAAGAGCAAATCGCTCGTGATCAGAGTGTGTGTAGGATTTTAACCATGCAAACTTCATAGCATACATACATATGCTAAATTTCTATTTGGAATAATATATTTCAATACTTACTTTTTTTAAGGAGCAAAACAAATGGTCTAGTGAATTGGTCCCATGAAGCTACACTAAAAAGCTTAAAATAATAATATAAAAAAATATTTTAAAAAAACCGACTTCAAACGCCACTTAAAAGTATAAAATAATTTTAGTTTGTACACGTATGTTGAAGTCGGGCCAGCGTTGCGCAATGGTATCATCGTTTCTATATTTTAAGCCCGTCCGACTTCAATATACGTGTACAAACTAAAATTATTAAATCGTAAATACTATTAGGCCGGTATACTTGTTGAATTAGCCCGTGAGACGGACGGGCCTAAATAGAAACGATCAAACCGATGCGCGACGCTGGCCCGACTTCAACATACGTGTACAAACTAAAATTATTTTATACTTTTAAGTGGCGTTTGAAGTCGGTTTTTTTAAAATATTTTTTTATATTATTATTGATTTATTAAATTTATTATTTTATTTATCAGAGCTAAGCTATGAAATGTAGAGAACCTAATCGTATGTTTTAAACACATTCACCGCTTTATATTAACTATCTTTATTACCGGTAGATGCCTTAGTGCATTACTATAACTTCATGTGCTAGACGGTATGTCCACGATTTGAAAACTTAAAAATTAAAATCATCGACGTCTTAAAATGTAGTTTTAATAAAACTACTATCATTCGCGTCGCTATAATTTTATTGCATAAATTTTTTACTTCAATGTTTTCTCACTCGTCGATCTAAAAGTAAATGAATGAAAGCGAGAACAGGCATTGACATTTGATTTCTCTTGTTCAATAAAAAAATTAATTCGGTTACCTAGTTAAATGCTTTTAAATTACTGTAAGTTAAGTTACTCAATAAGTTTTTCATTTTAACTATTCACTAGGTACTAAAAGAAACTTAAAATATTAGCTGACAATAATCGTAGAAAAAACGTCAATGCCGTTCGCCATATTACAGTTTACTCGTAATTTAATTTACAGCTTTTTAACCGCACTCGTTTCAAAATTATAGTTATAACTGTATAAAATTATTAAAAGCCATAAATAGATAATAAAAATAACACAAAACCGCATTATGAAGAGCTGAATTACGAAGTTAATTATTTGAGAAACAAGACCGCCATAATATTCTTTTAAGGACAAAATTAGAAGGTGGGCAGCCATAGGTACCGTATATTTGAGCGATATAAGTTGGTCAATGATTTTTAATGTAATATAGATCCTATTCTATATGGTAAGAAGTTATTGTATAAAATAGTACTTAGGACCGATTTCACCAACATAATTAATAGTTTTTTACTTTATCTATTATAAACAAACAATCAAATCTTCTCTTTTTAATATTCTAGCTATTCAAATCAGCTGTCATCGATACAAAAAAAACAAAAAACCTTCAGGTATCTAAGTCCGAGATACTTTTCATTGATTTCATTCAACTATCAATAAAATTACCTAATCTGTATTATTTAACCATTCTGATTATCTCTGGCGTAAATGTACAGAAGCACGTAACTTAATAAGAACTTCCGGACTGGTTCATTTGGAGGTCGTCAGTATCATCGTATTGTGTAAAGTACTTAAAAGCACATACATAACTCCGAAAATTCAGAGGTCCGAAATATAACCCTCTCGCGACCCTCCTATAAGAAACCATAGTCCTAACCACTAAGCGATCGTAACTAAATCGTATCATATACTATGCTACAAAAAATTTATTTTATGGCCACTGTATGCCACATGCCTAGAGGGTAAAGGCTGGCGACTTTACATTGTTGCAAAAGGTTGCAAACCGGAACTTTGCGGCAGTAGATGTGCGGTGCGATGTTGTAGTTATTACCACACTAGAAGCCCGCGCCGACTTCGTCCGGGTTGAAAATTAAATATTTGTTCTTGTGAGCTTCTTATAGGAGACGATTGTCAAGAAGACCACCACAGGAACCACACGAATATCCCGCACCGATACCCGCCACCGTGCCCCGCCGCGCCATCCGGCACCATTTTATTATTTTGAAATATTAATTTTCCGATAACTCCTAAGATATTTATTTAAATTGTATAGTGTAAAGGGCAAATATGTTCTAAATTAAATACTTACGATAATAAACATATTTATTTAGATATAGATTGATATCACATCGGTTAATGAAGCTTCGAAAATAATTCATTATTTTTAATCAAAATTTGAAAGATAGAAATGGTTACTGTAAGTTATCCTTAGAATATAGACATATGCTATCGCGGACTTTTTTTTAGAACTCTTTAAGAGGAACAATTCACCCATACATCATTTTCATCCAACAACAGTATATGACCCAGCGCACGCCTTGAAAACGTTTAAGAATCAAAAAAATTTCCGACTTCTTTAACAAATTTGCACATAATATCTAGCCATAATACATTTATTAACATAATTATAGCCTATAACCATCTGGAATAATGTACCTTTGAAATGGTAAAAGAATTATTGTAATAGGTGCGGTGGTTCCAAAGTTTGCTCCGGACATACATACAAACTCACAAAATTCGCGCTCTCTCTTTATTGAACGAGCGAAGCGAAGTTCTCTGAGTCAACTAGGGCGCTTGCCTACTAGACAGAGAAGTGTGTTCGTCTAAATGTCTGTCAGAGCCCTATAACTTCTGAATTACTGAACGTAATTACTTCAAATTTAAATATAATATGTAAACTGATGGCCTTCAGCCGAACATTGTATAAAAAAATATAAAAAGCTTTATTTCAGGGGGGCTCTCATAGAAGCGTATTTGAAGTAAAATCTTGTTTGTTGCTTTACATAGACTTGCGATATATCTTTTTAAAGACGACTTTGAACAGAGTACAAAAATATATTTTTTTTAATTTTTCCCTAAAAAATGACCAAATGGGGGGGTTTCAAAGTGGAGATTTTAATTTGAGCCATATGTCAAGAATTACTGAATATTAGAACGTGAAACTTGGTTGAAAATTCAGTTATTTCCTGTACTTGAACAACAAATACTAAAATTAGATAAATGTTATAAAGAAACGAAATTATTTAATTTTAATGCGCCATCTATTAGCATTATTGTGAAGCTAATAGCTTCACTATAATGCTTCACTATAGATGGCGCTGTGTCAGTAAAACAGTTTTATGTCAACTATTATTTTTTTTATTGCGTCTAATGTTAAAAGTTAATTATTACAATATATAATTAAAACTTTTGGGAATTATGGGATATCGCGAGGTCTCAGTTCGGGGCGAACCACTAGTTATAATAGTATAGATAAAATATTCTGTACCGTACACTACACTTGTCACCGTGCCTCGTTGGTCTGGTAGTTAGCATATTCGACTGTGTATGATAAGACTTCAGATTCAATCCCCAGGTTGAGCCAAGAATTTCTGCCAAGAATTTCTCAGTATTAACCCGAAGTTAGGAAGTTGTTTTGTATCCCCATACCTCGAAGAGTAAATAGCGGCACAGTGCTACCATTAATTGAACGAGCGAAGCGAGTTCTCTGAGTCAACTAGGGCGCTTGCCTACTAGACAGGGAAGTGTGTCCGTATAAATGTCTGTCAGAGCCCTATAACTTCTGAATTACTGAATATTAGAACGTGAAACTTGGTTGAAAATTCAGTTATATCCTGTACTTGAACAACAAATACTAAAATTAGATAAATGTTATAAAGAAACGAAATTATTTAATTTTAATGCGCCATCTATTAGCAATATTGTGAAGCTAATAGCTTCAATAGATGGCGCTGTGTCAGTAAAACAGTTTTATGTCAACTATTATTTTTTTTATTGCGTGTAATGTTAAAAGTTAATTACTACAATATATAATTAAAACTTTTGGGAATTATGGGATATCGCGAGGTCTCAGTTCGGGAAGAACCACTAGTTATTTACCATTAAGTAGCTTTTACCCGCGGCTTCGCTTCCATCATCTATTAAAAATAACCCTCAATAGCCCAACGATTAAAGGTGCGGACTGAAAACTGAAAGGTCGCCGGTTCGAACCCCACCCGTTGCACTATTGTCGTACCCACTCCTAGCACAAGCTTTTCGCTTATTTGGAGGGGAGAGGAGACTATTAGTCAACTTTAGCTTGGCGAATATTCTTAAAAAAAAAAAAGTAATCCGAAGCGGTGATTACAAAATTACGAACTTTGATTTTTTCGATTTTTCAAGCCGTTTTCGAGTTTTAGCCAAACTAACGAACAGCAATTGGATTTTATATAAATACATACATAATTATAGAAAATTAGTTGATTAGTTTAACTGTTTAAATAGGAACCTTAGCGTTGCATGTCAGTGTAATTATCGAACAACAAGCAATTAGCCTATCATGTTGGTTTCAGCTTTCCCAACACCATGGCTGACATTATGGTTTGAAAATGTTAAACGTCAGTTAAGAACCACATGTAACATATTAATAAATTATGTGTAAATAGATCTAAGAAAGTTATTTTAGTGGTTATCATTATAAACACTTATATTATAGGTTATTTTTTATTATTTATTTATTTATAGAACTTTTTTACATGAAAAAAAAAATATATAAATAAATAAACAGTGTAACACAAAAGATGACCTTATCACTAATAGTGATCTCTTCCAGGCAACCTGTACGAGAGAACTTAATGTAAGAGACGGGGATCGCAATAAATCCTGCAATACTTGTAACGGAAAAACGAATAGAATACTTACTACTTTGAGTATAAAAAAGACTTACTATGAATTGGGTATTTGACTGCTTTTAAAAACAAAATAAATCATTAACCAAACAAATTAGTTGTATACTGTCTTATTATGACTGTTTAACAGCTGACAACTTCTAAAACGAAAATGTAATAGAAGTCTCTTTCTAAAACGATTTTTTAGGGCTACGCTACTCGCTTGTGACGTCATAATTTAATAGCGCTATATTTGTCTAACATAAAGCGTAAAAGTAAAGCTTTTCAAGACTTATTAAGTTATTAAAAAACGAAAAATGGTATATAAAAAATTTAGTCAACTGCCCAATTTGCTGTATTTTTTTAACCGACTTCCAAAAGGAGGAGGTTATCAATTCGGCCGGTATATATTTTTTTTTTCTATGTATGCCCACCGATTACTCCGGGGTTTCTGGACCGATTCACGCGATTTTTTTTTAATCAACAGAGGAAGCTCGCGAAATGGTCCCATAAAAATTTTTACCTTCAACTCTTCAAGCCTGATGCTGCAGAGGTACTTTCCCCCTAAGTTATGGGGTTTTAGGAACTGTCATTTACGAATTGGTATGCTTGGCCTAAGCATATACTAGATCTTAGAGCTTCAGGTCCTACTCCTCAATCCTGATGCTGCAGGGTACTGCCCACCTAAACTATGAGGCTTTAGGAACTTTCGCTTGCGAATTGATATTATTAGTATTAAGCATAGTCTACATCGTGGAGCTCAAGGTCCTAGCTCTTCAATCCTGATGCTGCAGGGTACTGCCTACCTAAACTGTGAGGATTTAGGAACTTTCGCTTGCAAATTGATATTGTTAGTATTAAGCATAGGCTACATCGTGGAGCTCAAGGTCCTAGCTCTTCAATACTGATGCTGCAGGGGTACTGCCTACCTAATCTGTGAGGATTTAGGAACTGTCGCTTACGAATTGATATTATTGGTATCAAGCATATACTACATATAAAATTCAAGGTTCTAGCTCCTCAATCCTGATGCTGCAGGGTTGGAGGGATTACGAACTGTCGCTTCCGAATTGATATTGTTGGTACCAACCATGGACTACATCACCTCCTGGTCCTAGCTCTTTAGAAATTGTATGTTGTTAATAAGTCCTGTAGGTACCAAGTATAGACTACTTTAGTACCGTAGTGTTGGAGGGAGGGGAGAAAGAGAGCAGGAACAAGCTACACTAAAAAGCTTAAAATAAAAATTCTTTTCAAAAAACCGACTTCAAACGCCCCTACAAAGTATAAAAATAATTTTATTTTGTACACGTTTGTTGAAGTCGGGCGGGCTTAACTAGAAACGATGAAATCGATGCGCGACGCTTACCTTATGGTGACATTATAAGAGTCACGCTTATTGAAATCGGGTGAGCATCGCGTATCGGTTTCATCGTTTCTATTTAAGCCGCCCGACTTCAACAAACGTGTACAAAATAAAATTATTTTTATACTTTGTAGTGGCGTTTGAAGTCGGTTTTTTGAAAAGAATTTTTATTAAAAGTGAAATTAACTATAAACTTTTTTTAGTCCGATACTGAATCTGATCCTCCTAAATTTAAGGGAATACCTTTAAAAAAGTACGAGTGAAGCGATGCCTACTTTACTTTATTTATTTTTATTTTTAACTTTCATTCGATAAAACTATGAATTTAAATAAAATTCGTATTATAAGCCACTTAAAAAAAAATTTAATATTCAGTTGACATAAAAACATAATTTTCTTCTCCTCAAAATGTAACTCTATCACTATGGAATAGAGATCTTTCGCAGATAATTTTACGAGCATAGTAACATTATATATTATGACTATTAGCATTAGCATTATGTTTTATGGCCTGTTATACAGAATTAAAACAAGTTTTTTTAATATGCTTTAATATGATGTAACGATTAAGTCGTGGCTGTATGTAGCGTTATGAGATGAAGATGATGTATGAATTAGTTTTTTTTTTTGACACCGTTAAATGAAAAGTAAGTAGTAACTTAAATGCCGTTTTAAATATCTATCAGAAATCAATAGTTTAGTTTTTAGAGGACGCCCTACTGTTCACAACGTATACCTCCAATATTTTTGAAAGACTTTTCCAGCGATATCCCACACAGTGGGATAGACGAGTTAAAAAAATATCATTCCCCCTTTATGTGTAGGGGACGAACGGACTTTTCGAAATTTTATGTTTTACTACGGAAACTTAAAAAGGGATGATATTTTTTTTTCAATAGTTTTCCGTCCATACTAATTGACAGATTTTTAGAAGTTATACTAGTGTCTCTATCTAATTTCTGACTTGTTACAGTGTCTGCTTGAGAAAACATTTCTTTTCGCATCTGGGCCACGGCAGCCACCAATCAAATCGTCTGATATTTCAAAAAACTTTATTTATGAGGCCGTATAACATTTAACGGAATCCGGTGCTACTGGTCGTGTTTTCGCAAGTTTATTCCCGCCTTGACAAAGTCTGTAGAGCTATGAATCTTACAGAATATGCAAATCTTAATTAAATCGAAATAGGATAGGAACGAAAACCTGAAACTTATTAATTAAAGATTAGATATTAAATAATTCATAGTGCTATAACTGTTAGATTTTAAACTTTACTTTAAAATATTAAATAACCTAAGGGTTTCTGTCCACGCAAGTGGCACGAAGCAAAGATATGCTTAGTAGATCAAAAAAGTTTACGCTATAATTTTATCACGACGACATGAGTCGATAACATCATTACTCCGCGGCCCTTTCATCGCCGCATAGTCTTAGTAAGAACACTGGCACTCTATGGATATGATTTTTTGATTTTAAACTATTGTTAACGTAACATTATCATGTTTATTTGCTACTGAAGATGAGTCAACATTTTAAACTAGATACATACCACATACATACATTTTTATCACAAACTAGCGGACCCGACAGACGTTGTCCTGTCTTAAGTTTTTTTACATCCTGTTTGACGAAATTGGCAGCACGCATTCTGTCAATGTTATGTCAAACGCCATAAGGTTATATATCAAAAAAGTTTGAATTGTAAAAGCGGTTACATTAGAAATAATTTAATATGGTGGTTAATATTTCTTAAATTTTCTAATTTTCCGCGCAATTTTCTTAATTTTTTCTTTCATAAGAACCTTCTCCTAACAATAACAAATACAATAAAAAAAGATTTGGCCAAATTGGTCCAGGCGTTGTTGAGTTATGCGCTTACAAACACATTTTGCGATTCATTTTTATATTATAGATAAAAAGAATTGCTTGAATACTTCGAACACTTGACCATAACACGCATATGTTATGTCGTGTTATCGTCATTATATCGAATTTGAATCAAGGAAACTCTATGATCTTCAAAACTCTATGGTTTGGCCAGGTCACACCTCGTCTCGCTTACGTATAGACGTTAGGTAACCGAAGATGAGACGCCAACGCCAGACGCGCCGCCGCGCAAATGCCATCGCCTTTCCCACGACAACCATTGTGCGCGGAGTGTGTCTAGTTCAACTGGGTATTCATTTCATTGTTTATGGCAATGCGTAATCTTTTTCCTCGTCAATATGATATGTCCACTGCTGGAAATATCTCTTGTTGAAAGTTGTCTTGCGCTGTCTGGATCAAGCTTCCTGCAACCTGTCTGATGTCATCGCTCTAACACTGTCTGTCACAACTTTGTTGTCTGCCTACAATGCGTTACGACTTACTGTGCGAGGTCGCCATCCTGTACCTCAGGACCCCAATGTCTACCTATATTAATAGTTTAGATTATATTGCCTTTAATGAGTCCAAAATTGCTGTAAATTGTAACTGTATAAAAGCTCT
Source organism: Hipparchia sbordonii (assembly GCA_038048805.1). Classification (NCBI taxonomy): domain Eukaryota; kingdom Metazoa; phylum Arthropoda; class Insecta; order Lepidoptera; family Nymphalidae; genus Hipparchia; species Hipparchia sbordonii. Next base: position 7,348,940 of record CM076102.1, read on the forward strand.
ATCTCATTAGGATCGCATGGCAGTGACGCCGGCAGTGAAGCCTGTCAAAACATGTCAAATTGTATTACAACGTAATTAACCCTACCTCACTTGGCGATGGCTTGGCGACGCCGCCAGCCCGAACGGCCCACTGTGCTTGTTTTGGCGGCTGCTATAGCATCCTAATGAGATATGGCTCTAATAGTTACGTTTCTTCAGATGTTGTTATTCGTTGGTTAATGGGCTATTTAACTATCTCCAAGTAAACTTTAAGCGACGAATGAAGTTTTTGTAAGTAAGAAGACTTACGTCTTGACAGATTCATGCAAAAACTGTCAGAACGTCAAATTTATTCGTTGGTTAAACGACTCTGCATTGATAAAGTTGGTATGCATATATCTATTACTTATTTACAGGCACTATAAATATTTCTACTATAAAGTCTATATATATATAGACTTACTAATATTTTATTACTTATAGATTTTATTTATTTATTTGTATAGATTTCGGTATGTCATTTACGCGTGTCTAATGCGATCGTTTAAAATATTAATAATTCGCCAGAACACGAACTGAATGCAAGGCAGTTGAATAGAATGTCGCCTTACGGATACAGCTCTGGGATTTTTTTTTTTGTATTATTAAGACCAGGTTTTTCTAGATCCACTTACTCGACACATTTATAAATGCCGGACGTGCATACAGTGAACGGATAACAAAAAACCAATCCACGTATGACGTGTGATTTTAATTTTAATTAGAAAATTATACCTTAGTAATTAGTTATAAGTAGGGTTGCCAGATTTTTTTTTCAGCCTATAAGGGACAAGTGGTTAAATAGATAAAAAATACGGGATATCAGTTTTTTACCCGGGACAAATAAAAAACAAAATTATTTATGTAGTCATTTTTTTTTTAAATATTTTTCCGAGGGTCGAGTCAATTTAAACATATTTATATTCGTTTTAACATATCTGCAATAATCAATACAATTATAATCGTAATTATAAACGGTCATCAACTCGCTTTTTTACGAATGTTGCGTGTGTAAATACTTGGATCAATTTTATAATGAAAAACGAAGTACAGTTCAAATACGGGACAGCTTGTCCCGCCGGGACATTTTAAATTATGTCTAAAATACGGGATGTCCCGGGAAATACGGGACATCTGGCAACGCTAGTTATAAGGTATTATCGAGCATGACAGGACTTCTACAGCTGAGGAAAATATTATGGGCATTCAGATAAATAAACTATCTATGTTAATTGATGATATGTTAAGGGATTCACTTATAAATGAATCCCTTAACATATTATTTTGTACTCATTTCATTGATACTTTCAAATACTTTGGGTTTTCTTGATATTCTTGATTGGTGGCCTCCCAGATCTTTCGGCTAAGATTTGTTGTGAAGTGTAATTAACATATTCATTCTTCACTTCACAACACTTCACTTGTTTCTTCGTCGAACTGAAACCAAAATTAAGATATTTACACATTATACGAAGATTAAAGTTCCTTAACACCTATTCATTATAGTGGAAATAAAAGAATACTTAATAAATTATCTTAGTCGTTGGTAATACAATTATGAGATTTATAACGTATTGTTAACTCGCTGCGTGTAACGCGGAACATCAGCAAGTTTTTGAACACAACAGAGCCCCAATCATTTTCCTCAAGGTTCAGGCTAAAATAATATTCAATCATCGAATCATAGTTTCAAAATTACTGCGATTCGCTCCACTAATGGGGATAATTGATAATTGTGTTTTATAACTGTATATGCACCCAGTTGGAGTAGGTTTTATTGATCATAATCGTCGTAATATGAGAAACCTTGACGTAACAAGGTAATTGAAAAAATTATATAAAAATCAATTTTGCAAAACTTTATGGGTACATGGCTAAACAGATTAAAAACTTACATGATACGCACACTACACAGTTTATAGTTATCCTAAAAAAATGCTTTGCTATGCTATAGTCACATAGTAAGGTTAGTGTGCTATTTACTATATATATATATGCTATTTACTTATCCTACAGCCATACTAAAGTCCTCCCAACCGAATCCGGCCACGGCGGCCAATCTCCACAGAGATTAGCCATCTGCGCGCGAGATATTATAGTGCACAAGTATGCGCGCAAACACAGGTGCACTGTCTGTTCCCTCACTCTCATAGTCCGATGGGACGGAAAATCCCGACACGACCAGAGGCAGTCAAAAAGATATAAGGCATACTATATTAACAACGAATATGTAGGTCTACATAGGTATATTCAAACTTCATGCATTTGTAAACGTAAAAAAAGAAGTATGTGCGTTCTCGAATACCATTATCATAATATCGTGAAATGTTATTTGTTTGTTAAATAGAAACAACACATTAACATTAACATCTAGCTGACAATGGCTCACAAGTAGGTGTTGTAAATTTTCTAACCCACATTTCACGAGGTTTGGTTTCCGCGATTTTGTATTTCTTGTATTTCACTTTAATTTATGTACCACCAAGATTAATTCATGAATCATGGTTCATCGGTGAAAAAATAGCAATTATCAATCAACTACTTAATTATCAATCAACTACTTAAGTCTATAGCAGATCTACGAAAAATATAACGAAATCGCTGAAGAGAATAAAACAAGTGCCTATTCTAAAGCAAAGATCTAAGAATATATCACACGCGTTCTCTAATATTCCCACGCGATTTCGGCAATCCTACTAACTGGTGTCACTTGCACTTCCGCCACGTCAGTGTAGCTAAGGGAGGCCACATACGATCAAGTTTGCCGTCAAATTTGCATGATGCTTAGGGATTCGAAAACAGGAACGATACCTGAATAGGATCGATACCTAGGAATACTCCTGAAAGCTGTAGCCTGAAAGCATAGAGAGAGATAACGCTATACATCAGAAAGAGAGTCCGCCAAATACGTGTCTATAATTTGGTCTAAACTCTGTTGGTTACAATGCCTCCGGTCTAACACCACCCAATCTAGGTTACAGGCGTGCACTGCGCGACCCCGCGGCCGCCTTGGGACAGTTTTTGCGTCGCGGACTACTTATCAAAAACCGGCCAAGAGCGAGACTTATCCGCACATGAAGGGTTCCGTACCAATTTACAAGATTTAACACCAGCTATTAACATTGCACTGAGCAGTTTATTTTATGGGATCCTCGTTAATTTTATTTTTTATTGTGAAATTATCAACACAGTTTGATAATTTCACGCTGCGCATGGTACGCTGATAAACAGACGAACTTACAGTGGAGACTTAGTAGTATTGTCCCGTTGGCGCCCGTTGGGTACGGAACCCTAAAAATTGAGACACGCTTTCAATAATTATACACTTGATTTAATTATTGGGTGTCAGTTTTGCTTATTTTAGATCTCTGTCAGATACGATTATGTAAATAGCGATAAGATCTATCTTAAAAAGCGTAACAATAGAATTCAATTAATATAATACAGGTCACTTCTTAACCAAAGTTTAATGGAATTATCAATTAAGCCAATAAATTCAAAAATCTATTAAATATCTACAGCAACATAGGTAAAAATCTACTGCATAAATTACTAGCTGATGCCCACGATTTCGTTCGCGTGGATTTAGTTTTTAAAATACTACGGAAACTCTTTTATTTTCCGGAATATATCACTCTCCAGGTTGTCAACTATATCCAAGTGAAAATTCACGTCGATCCGTAGCTCTGTTGCAGCGTAATTGAAGGACAAACCAATAAAGACATTTTCGCATTTATAGTATCAGTAAGGATTACAAATTCTAACACTTCCGATCTAAGACGATTAGTCTTAAACCAAAGTTTTAATGAGGATTTCTATACAGCCTTTACTTATCTCAAACATTACATTCAATACAGTAACTTCAAAATCTACTGTAAGTATCCTTATCCTTAGTAATATTATTAAAAAAAAAAAAAAAGTGTGTTTGTTTGTTGGTTTAGCCAATTTCGCGGCAACAAAGCAACGGATCGACCTGATTTTTTGCATGGATATAGTTGAGGACCGGGAGAGTTACACAGACTACTTTTTATCCCGGAAAAATAAATCCACGCGAGCGGAGCCGCGGGCATAAACTAGTAAATAATAATTAAACAACAAGTATAAAAATAAGTAGGTAGGTACTACTTTCGATCTAAGCTAACCAATTTAAAAGCACGCATTCCAATTGAATGTTACGATCATTTAACCTTGTGTAATGTGTTAGGTACTGCTCGTTCGACATTTCACATTGTCTGAGAGCACATGATTTTGTCAATAAAACGAATATCTTGGCAATTATATCATCTCGCATACCTTTAAAGAGGCGCAGTCGATATTAAACCAAACCGGTTGGATGACATTTGACATAACAACTCCAACATTCACCGAATCGTTCATTAATTACCTAACTTAGAACATTTATAAATAAATTGTCCACCTCGTTAATAAGTCATAGCCATAAAAATATATCGAGATTAAACAGAGTGGACTCCTAGAGTATATACCTAAAGATAACATTATAGTATCTCATAATAGTTTTATTCCTATTTATATTTATTCGTAACTACCAAATAGGTACATACTCGTAAGTTAAAAGGTGATTTCAGTTAATCAAAAATAATTAATTTTACGCCTATTTGAACACATCCTTTAGTCAAACATCTTAGCGACCTATTACGTATATTTTGACCTTTCGTTAAAGATTTTGTCGAAATAATAATATAAGGACGCTTCATAGAACACTATTATTCTTAAAAAGTTGACTGCCTGTAATTAAATTGCAATTTTATTACAGTGCCTTGCCAATTAGCAAATCTTTTTATGCAAAGCTGGATATGTGATTGATGCAGTTTTTTGAATAATTTTACAATTCTATATGCATTCATTGACTTCTATAAAACTAAAAGGTCGCTAAGCTCTGGGTACGATTTTTTGTTAAAGTAAAATTAAATGGCGATTGCACATTCCAGCCGAGTGCAGCCGCACGAGGCAAATTTTTCTTACTTCATTAGAGAATCCAGAAAAAGATGTGGATTATATTTATCTTTTGTTTTATTTTATCCTTTAACTAAAAACATCACGACGTTTAAATATTCATAGGAATGGGACTATTAAGTTTGGACGAGTATGTTATAAATGTGTAAGTTTGGATGTTTGTTACTCAATCACGTCGCAACGACTGAACCGATTTAGCTGGGCACAGAGATAGTTTGTAGTCTGGAATACCACATAGGCTACTTTTTAATCCGGGAAATAAGAGAGTTCCCGCGGGATTAAAACGAAAGTAAATCGCGGGCATCATCTAGTTTTGTATAAGTTAAACTTAAAATTTTTGTATAAGTACATAGGTTACATTTAATTGTTTAACTTTTTTTCAGATCATGAGGCGGATGTGCCATAGCTAATGCATGAGTGACATGAGGCACAAAACTGCCAGCACCATGCGGCGTACATCACAGGCTACCGACTAGCTCACACTTGCGCTGCACGTTCTCTACACTGAGGTGAGCAACCCCTATTATGTAAACCTACAGTTAATTTAAAAAAAAATCAGCTAAGTGCGAGTCGAGACGGAAATCCGACACGACCGGAGAGAGATCAGACGCAGGACCGACAGCTTTACGTGCTCTTCGAGGTACGGGGGTGACTCACCGCCAATTTCCTAACTCCGGGCTAGTACTAAGAATTTTTTGACAGAAAAACCCAATCCATTTTATGGCCCGATCCGGGAATCGAACCCGGGACCTCGTCATCCGCAGTCGAACTTGCTAACCACTAAACCAACGAGGCAGTTATATTTAGTTATTTGCGGAAATAGTCTGGGCCTACGCCCTCAATATGTTCATGTAAAATCTAAGCGTCGATGTGGCCACATAGTTTGCGCTGAATCGAATACCTATTCGGGTCATCGTGCCAAGTTGTGCCGGTCCATAAAATGAATATTACTACAGAAACGAGGTGAATCTCATTGTAACTGACTTAACACGTCACTCAATAAGTCTTTGGTCTGACCTATAGATGGCAACACTTTTGACAAAACCATATGATTGCAGAGTAGTAGGATCCTTCAGATGACACGTGTCAAAATTTGGCGTCGTTCTGACAATTAGTTCAAAAGTTAGAGCGGATTAAGTAACCCAACCTACTCTAAGTAAGTTACGTTGTTTTTCCTTGCAGGTGTCGGTATACAATGCTATAGCTGAATTTTTTAAGCATATTCGATATAAAAGGTTCATTTCAAAATTATGGTAGCAATTTGATTTATTGAATTTTTTATTATATTATAATAATATACCTCCTAGACAGACTTACGAGTATTTTTGCAATTTAAAATAATATTACTTATCCATGTGATTGTGTTCGAAAAATAATTTAAGTTTAAATGTTGAACTATTTTAATCCTGCAATGTCAATGCAAATTAATTTTCGATAATCCATGTGCTTTCTCTACAATACAAGGTCTATTCTTGTAAAGTTCACTGTATTTTACTTTGAAGCGGCGTTGCGTGATAAATTCACGAACAAAGACTTTACTTACATCAATTAAAAAGGTCGTGCTTATTCGATATCTATACTCTAAGCTGGAATACTTTTCGCGAATATCTCCATATATTATGTCTGTACCTACTATCATAATAACAAAAGACCTCTACTGTAAAGTAATGCTGGGCTGTTTAAAGATTATCTAGCCAAGATTTAGTTTTAACATTTATTATGTAGGAACATTTCCACACATAGGTGTTCTCTGAAGGTTCTTGAAAACGAAATTGGCAGAAAGCATCACAAAACTTAGTTTAAGTAGCCGTAAAAGTTAGGGGAAATTTATTGAAAACGGGTATTAGGTTGAAAACGGGTAGTCTCACACGAAATAGTACTGTGTTCAGCTTCGTAGCTCTTGTAGTTTTATTTTAATAAGTCTGTTGTATGCTGAGATCTATAGAGCGTACTCTGACTTAGCTTAGGCTCAAGATAGAGATAAGGAGACACAAATATGCTCTGACATAGATCTGTCAAGTTTTAACACTGTCTTGAGTCTGTCTGTTTTCAGCCTTAGTGTCCACTAAGCTGTTTGTAGAAAAAATATTCAGAGTTTGAGTCCCCGTGCATACTTATTTGTGTGTGACATAAGACGGCCATGGTCATCGGCGGAGTTTCAGCAATTCTTAGGCATTATTTTAGGATGTAACATGTCCATTTGTTGCTGAGACGTTAAGTGGACTGTTGCAAGTACACGTTTCCCTACAATCACACTAATAACTGTGGCTATGAACAAAACCAGCGCCCCCATTCAGCCGAGAGAAACTAACACGGTTCTGTGCCAAGGCCGAAGAATAAATTGATATTACATCGGGCGAGAGTTCGCGGACCGACTCGCGCTTGCGAACTCACCGTTTGTCACGTTTTTATGCGACTGCAACGCTCGCCAATTATAAACTCTTCTGTCACAAGACGACTCATTAAGCGTGGTGCAACAGGCACCGCGATGAAGCTCCGCTTTAGGTGTACCTATTGTATACTCACGGATTTTGTAGTCACGTTACACTAATATTATAAAGGCGAAAGTTTGTATGTGTGTGCGTTTGTTGTGTGTGTATCTCTTTCATGCAAAAGCTACTAGACGGATTTGGTTGAAATTTGAAATGAAGATAGCTTATACCTGGGATTAATAGATACATAGACTACATTTTATCACAGAAAATTAAAGAGTTCCCGAGGGAACTTTACTTTGATTTAATTTTAAAATACTGTTCTTTAATATTCAAAGGCACTTTGTAAAAGTTTATTTGGATAAAAAAATTATTAAATTCTATTCTAATAATAATTGCACCAGATATACCAAATCTATACCTTAGTAATTAAGTTTTTTGTGTAATTATTTTATCAAACATTATTGGAATCAGGAAACAAACCACTCTACCATTTCCTTGTCAACTTTAACATCGAAACTAGTATGAATTTAACCGTTTCGGAGACAATTACAAACGTTTAACTGGATAGGTACCTATTGCAAATCGACAGGTCAACGAGCCGGCGCAATGCTAAAATTAGCCGAGGCCACTAATGCCTGTAGATAAGAGCGTAATCATCGGAAATATGACTGGGCGCCATGCGCATTCGATTAAGGTCGTCGCTCACTTATCAACCCAGCCCCCAACCAGCACCCCCTCTTCAATCGGCGTCTACTTGTCCACGGGTGGCTTTCGTGGTAGTTAGCGCCCGACGCCCAGTTGTCAATGGGTGCCGACATTGATATATACGTACTAGTTACCTATTACATATACCTATTACCTATTTATATTTATCGATGGGTACCGAAGTATCGTCCTTTATAGTTCATGCCACGAGTCGAACTCCCAGATATTTGCATGTCATTGGTAGATGCGCCATATTTTTTTTTATAAAAACAACTTTGTGATAGAACATTATTTTTTATTTTTTACAAGTTTTTCATTGACGGAAAAGGGCTTCTATTACGTTCTCTCACTTCTAAGCTCACAATATAAGATATTATTTTACTAACACGCACAGCCAACCATTACAAAATCTATGAACATACTGAGAAGAATCTGACATATAATAATGCGCATTAACCGATGAGCGCACAAGGGAAATTTCTTTTGGGAGCTCGTTTCGTGAAATGTCAATAGTCGAATGTGTCAAACTTCATAGTTGATGAGTGCACATCCATATATAAAAGTCCATGTAAGTTTAATCGCACGAGGAGAGGCAGTGCTGGTCGGGTGCCAGATTGATAAGTGAACGACGACCTTTAGAGTGTAGACGTCCGTCTGATCGCAGTCTTGAGGGGGTAACAGAGCGATGAGATGGTCGGCGTGAGCATCTCTGCAGAGTCCGAGATTGTATCAGGCTGCGATTTATACAGGATGTTAGGAACATGTTAACGAAAATTTAAACCCAGTATTCAGTAAATGATTTTGAGTAGGTACCTCAGCGTTGGAATTTTTCATCGATGTTTTCATGACTTTTACAATGTTCTTTTATGAATTACTACATGGAATCGTCATTATAATATATCTCAAGTTTATTTTAATATGCCCTGACATATAATATATCTGTCTTATTTTAACTCTTTACACTGAGTTTGAGCAAAGTAGATAAGAGTGATCTATACGTAATATGTATACCTTTCTCCAGTTGAATTCAATAAAGTGTGCGTTCAAATCTGTCTTGTAACTGCCTCTAAACGAGACACAAATATTTTCTGATATAAATCTGTCTCGGTTTAAGTCAGTCTTGAATCTTCATATAGGGACAGCACTCTCTTTTGATTTCAGCCTAAGTATTAGTAATGTTTCATAGAAACGCGGTCAATTTTACGCGCGTCGCTCTGTCACCGACCTTATCATGTAAGAGCAATGCCACACGGCGCTGTGCGGCACCGCAACGAAGTGATATTCAAACAAATTAGCAGGTGCCGCAAATTATTAGGTGCTGCAGTTATTTGTCAAAATCACAACGGACATTGCGCAATACATGAACATTATATTATTCACCATGTTAAGTAGGATATATTTAATATTTTCAGGACATTTACTATCTGTGCTACTCTATGTTCACTCTGTGTTGTCAACCATTATAAAAATTAAACAATGTGATTAAATTGCATTGAGTATAAAAAATTCTTCTTTTGATGTTTCTGTTAACTGATCTTTAACTATGTACTAAGATACAAACTTCAAACTTATTTTAGCTTATTTTTCCCTTAAGCGATTTATGGAAAAATTTTGACCTTGTAGTTTACACGCTTCATTATTCTATTTTATAGAGCAATTGTTGTATTTATTGTAATTTATAAAATTCAATACTCTTAAATGAGATTTGTTGGTAATAATCTTTAATTATCTATCTAGATATACAAAATATATATCTGTCAAAATCACAACACCACGATGCCGCAACGCACGTTATGGCAACGCTCTTAGAGTGCCGGCCGTCACGCAATGTATCTGTTTATGGCTTTATAAAATCGTCCGACTGCGTGCATTGAATAATTTATCATCCTTGCACTGGGAATATCTGTATTAGGGGCCGTTTACCTTAACATTTACCTTCCTTTAGGTATATATTTGTAACATTCTGGGAGGAGCCCTATTTTAGTCATTATAATATATTATCTTAATAGAAAATCGGATAGCGTATTATATTAACTATCGGATAATTACATTTTATACGGTCATTGACCATAAAAATAACTTCCGATAGACGCTAACATAGCTATTATTAGCATACCTAGGTAAATATTGGCATACTTACTTATACTATCTATGGGAATTTAAGTGTGGATACAAATACGTACCTTACCTATCCTCTAAATCCAATAAAAGAATTTACAAAAAAAAAACATCCCCGCTTCGCTTGCGTTTGTAGGTAGGTATTTTAACCAACTTCAAAAAAAGGTTAGCAATTCAATACATAAGTAGGCATGTAATAAATATTATTTGGATCGTAAAATATATATTCAAGGCTTCCAAACAAATATACAAAATTTTAGATTTTAGATATGTATGTTTGTCCACACATTTCTAGGAAACTTTAAATTGGATTGTGATCATTATTTTTTTATTTGCTTACATTACTTCAACTTAAGGCACAGTAAAGATTTCATCAAAATTAGTTCAGTAGTTCTCAAGATAATACGTACACTTTCCCTTTTCTTTATTTCGGTTTAATTTTTCTTAAATAAATTATAGCTTGTTTGTTAGAAGTATCTATTTTACAAAAAAATATCAAGATTGTCACGCGAAATTAAAATCTACGTAACTTTTAAATTGTGTCTTTTATGGGTGGCCTTACCGCGTAAACTCTAATAGCCTAATATAATAATATAGCGTAATCACGTGTACAAATCTAATCCGGAAATCTTTAACATTTTGTACAGTTGACCCCGCGCGTGTCACGTCGGTATTGTTGCGAGAACCACTCTCTGCGACTCTTTCATATCTCTTTGCTATCAGAACCTCGTTAAGAGTGCCTTTGTTGTACACAATATGAAGCACATTTTATCCTTGGATTACTTCATTGTATGAAATTGTTATTTGTTGTACAGGTACAACTTTACATGCCAATCATTATGCTTGCGACTTTATAAATCGCATTTTTCATTGTACGACTGCCACTTAGGGCCGATTTTACCAAACGTAATAAGCCTTATCCGGGCTTAAGATATTTTGGCAGATTTTCACACTCACCTTGTTCAACTGACATGCACAGTCGACCACGCATTAGTTGTTAGTGGCATGAGCATTGGCGTCGTAAGAACGCTATCGGGCGCTATCTACGGATAAAACTTTTTAAAGCACCTAATTTTGAATTGAAAAGCCAACAATACCGATGTTCCAGTAAGTACCAAAAAAGTATAAGATTTAGTGAATAATTAGATACCGACATCGTAGCGTGATGTACAAGTTTTGCATTCTATATATTCGTGTCTATGTACCTAAGTCGACAAAAACTATCAGAACGTCCAATTTATTCCTTCGTTAAACGTCACTCAACATCGCGCGTCGGTGAAATCGGCACTTAGAAAGTATAATATAACACAGCAAGTGTGAAAAGTTAAATCTTTTTATACTACACCTGCTCGGAAAGTACGTTCTGATTTGTGTCAAATCGCAAAAGAGCGAGAAAGAAAATACGTCATTACGTGGAAACAAATCTGCGGGCTGTCAAAATGTATGAAATTTCATTACTTACCTGCTTCAGCGGGCTGAAAACTGTATGAAAATCCATTACTAACGTGCTGTTTTTTTTTTTTAATTTTTGGTCAAGTCAGTTCAGTAATAACTTGAAAAACAATGAAATCTATTTCGACCTTTTTCGACAAATAGACTTATTATTTTCAAAGTAGTAGGTAAATAAATAACGTACTAAAAATATAAAAATAGTAATAGTAACTAATTAATAATCTATTTAATAATCTATTTAAGTAAATATAATAATTTCATTTCTTTGTTTAGGTCTACTTATCTATGGTCTAAGGGTTATTTACACATTCAAATTGTTGTTAAAAAAACAAATTGTTGCTGGCCGCTTGCATTTTCTTTAGCGAGTACATTATTTGAAAAATTAAAAAAAAAAAATCGCGCGATTCGCTTTCTTTTGTTTTATCTAAATTTTCAATTTATAAAATTACTTAAAACGCAAAATGTCTAGTAGCGACAGTGAAGATATTTTGATGACGCCGCCAGAATCAAAAACTATTAATTTGCCGAACAAAAATATCACCCTAAGTTTTAATAATTGTATGAATTTCAATATAAATTTCAATTAAATAATGTGTCTATTATTTTCCTCGTAGGTGTAGTATAAAGCACTATGTATCACTCGGGAGAAAGTGCGATTCCTAACTCGGGTGTATCGCGGCCCTCGGCTTCGCCTCGTGCCTCAAATGACACCCTCGTATGTAATCGGCCACTTTCAGCCCTTGTAGAACAATGTACTATTAATACTCCTAATATACGTAATAAGCACTCCCATTCTACATTAAGATACTAAAACTGTTAATTAACGATAGTAAACGGTCTTACCCCAAAAGATTTAAACAAGCGTTAGATACGAATTTTTATATAGGTATCTGAATTCGTAATATGTATTATAATTTAACTAATTTCCAATACCAAAAGTGACGAATGTTATCCTTACTTATAAATGCGAAAGTGTGTATGTTTGTTGGTTTGTTGGTTTCGCCTTCAATAACGCTGCAACAGAGCTACGGATCAACGTGATTTTTTGCATGGATATAGTTGAGGACCTGGAGAGTGACATAGGATCATCGATTTACATCGATGCATAGGATACTTTTTATCCAATCAAGAAAATCAAAGAGTTCAGAGAGAAAACGATAATGCTTAAGTATCTTCTCAGTTAACATCTTTACCAAACAATAAGCCATAGGTATAGAACATACACGCGAATATAATATGTGCTACTTACTTAAGTAGACCCTTAATCATAACACCTATACGCTGTGGATTAATTTTATCCATGCAAGAACATAAAGCCGCGTATGCACATACTAACTTAATTGTGTTGCCTGATGCCCAACATGTTGCTTGCGTACCTACCTCCAACGAACATAAAACACTGTGTTGATCCAATTTGTACGTTCTGTAGGTATAGACAGTGTAGAATTTATAAATATAAACGTAATTAACGAAATGATTCGTACAGAATTTTCCATAGTCTAGGATCCCATTTTTAAACACAAGTTCGTGAATAATTTCGAATAAAAAGAAACTTTTGGCTACCTAACTATCGAGTACTTCTATAGTGTGGCTACTGAGACTGATGCAGAGATCTATAGACGTGCTCTGACTTAGCTCGGACTCAAGGTAAGATTTAAAACGAGGCACAAAATGTTTCGACATAAATCTGTCTCATTTTATCTCTGTCTTGAGTCTGAGCAGATTGAGAGTGCGGTCTATAGATTTCAGCCTGAGAGACATGGAAATTGTGCGCGAACTCGAATCAAAGAGTGTCTATGTTCTCTTTGCTATTTTGCGAACAAAAGTATGAACCTTTTCTTGTTCGATATTCGTGTTCGCACGTGCGTACGCGGCTTAATCGTTTGAACCTACCGCTTGTACTAGAACAGGCAGTGTATTCATATGACCATGCAAAATGCTAATTTCGCTGCCTTATTGCAAGCGGTTGCGATAAAAGCAATCGTCATCAATCACTGGTCACTGTAACGCATGCCTACTAATGGCGTGGTAATGATGATATTCAAATACATTCATAATCATATTGCACTGCGGCGCCTCTGTAGTCTGTCAATAGTCAATATAGTCTGTATAATCAATAGCCCGAGAGCCCGTGGGAAATATTCAGGGGATGCTTGATTATATCTGAATTTGTGTAGGTAAGTAGGTCTTCTGATATCTGAATTTGGAAAACGAGACGTGCCAACTATAGTTGAATTGGGTCGCACGATGTGTCGTCCGACAAGACGTGGGCTATGGTATTTTAAACATAAATCTAATAATGCCTTTTTGTAGTAAGGCTCTACGCCGTAAGCCCCTACAGAACATATACCACCAACGCTTAAAGCATCATTATTTCAATTTAATTTGATATGTCATAGTACTGAGTATAGCCTGAACTACCAACGCTCCAAGCAGAATTATTTCAATTTTGTTTAGAGATGTCATTTAATGATAAATTAACATAAATATTTCTTTAAGGTTGTCATTATGTGACATCTCAAAACAAAATTGAAATAATACCTACTGCTTTAAGTGTTAGTATCTAGTATAGTATATCATTTTATTTACTAGCTTTTATCCGCGACTTAATCCATGTGAAGGTAGTTATATAAAAATCCCTCGAGAACCCTTTGTTTCCTTGGATAAAAAGTAGCTTATTCCATTCTGCAGCACCGTAACCATACCCACGCAAAAAATCACCTCGATCCGTTGCTCCGCTGTTGCGTGATTGAAGGACTAAATCAATATGACGGATGTTAAATTGTGTTATAGTTATTTTCCCTAGTCGGCTTTCAGCTTGTACACTTTTCTTCTTGTTACTTTTTATATGGGTGTAACCCATTTATTTATGTATAATCCAAAATATATAAATGTCGGAAATAAAACAACTACCCACCAAGGGTCCTATAAAAGCCCGTGCGCGGTGTTGCTCGGGGCCATTTCGTTGTCGTCTCTCAAAGCGTGTTGATTTTTGCATTTGATTTTGTTGGGAGTAATTTCTGTCATATTTTGTTTAAATATTCGCTGACGAGATTTGCAAGATAAATTTTATTTCTGTATCTACGAATGAACACGGAACAACAAAACATTAGAATAACATTTATGTACAGCATTGATAACATATACGAGTATAACCAAAACGCAACGCAATGTTTAGTAAGGTCTTAGTTCGCTTCATTCGTCGTCACTTGAAAGCATTAGCTAAAGGTCTACATAGATGCGAGAAACTGAAGAAATACGAAATGTCAAGGGCGGAACGTCGCGTCGTCAAGCGGTTCACATGCTTAGCTTTATAATTATTATCCTTGTAGAGAATTTCAATACCTAATATAAATTCTTAATTTCATTGATGATTGATGGACTTTCCAATATATAATAATTAAACTATTTATATTCGTTCGTTAGTCTGGTTAAAACTCAAAAATGGCTTCACTGGTTTGAATGATTTTTTAAGCTATTGCATAGCTTCTATCGCGAGCCAGCGTGGAGACCGAATCCAGAAATTCCGTAACGAAAATAACCCGACACGCGACTCTACGGTGAGCCGCTAGATGGCGTTGATAAAAAATGCTATGCAATAGCTTTACCACGGCAGTCCCCGAGTGCCACACGTCTTTTTTTTTCTTTGTTCGCTCTAATACAGGGGTGGTTCAAAAATAAAAATATTAAACCGCTACATATATCGTTACGTGTGTAGATGTACTAGCGAGCTAGCGAGTTGATTCAAATGTATCTCGAATGTCAATCCTAGTTAATTACACCCCGTGACATGCCTCGAGCCGACAGAACGTGATGCATGAGGCTTTGACATTCCTTCACACCACTTCCCATATCACTTCGTATCAGATGATGATCATGTCGATATAGAATTGATCATAAGTGACATATCGCAAGACATGTGGGTAGTACAAAAGAAAATCACCTCATATTTTGTCCCTGCAACCTATTATTGCTGGCATACAAGTTCTCGATTACCAACGCTTAAAACAGTAGGTATTATTTCAAAGTTTTGAAATATCATAATAATGACAACCTTTCAGTACTTTAAGTTTGACATTGTATGATATCTAATAACTGAAATAATATGTACTGCTTTAAGCGCAGGTAGTAAAGGCCCAGGTTTCCTCACAATGTTTTTACTCGCCGTGCAATTGTTATTTAATTACCTAATTTAAAAACGGACGCGTCGCTTTCTCGTTCATACTAAATGACAGTAGACGTAAACTTGAAAATTGTTAGTTGACTCTATTTATGGTAACTTATAAACTAGTTTTTAGTTAACCATGAACTAAATGAAAATTAGAAAATACCTGAAAAACTCTTAGTAAAACAATTGATCCATTTTAATTTAAAACGTAAACATAGTTTTTCCAACCATTCTGGGCGTTACGATGAAAGTAAAAGTTGCGTTACCTTGCATAAGTAGGCTGCAGTTGTCGGACTTAAAATGTAGATTTAGTGCATCTACTTAAACCTAACAATTTAAAAACAAAAAAAAATATTTTTTTCAAACCTAAACTTTAGTTTATCTTATGCATCGTAGTACCTCATGTCTGTATGTTTATTCTAAAATTTGAGTAGAAAAACTTCGCAGAATACGAGTCAATATTTAGACGTGTTGTTGGTATTATAAGAAAAATCACAACATAGACTTTGTTTTTTGAATATATTATTTCATTTCAATTACTTAGTCATCAATATAAAAATTAGTATTTTATTGCTGATTTCTTGTCCACATTAATTATAGTAGGTATAGGCGTGTGAATAATTCCGTATATTTCGAAATCACTCCCAGACAGCCAAAAAATTATAGTGCATTGTCCCAAAAAAGATGTACCACCTGAATACAAATTTTGATACAGTTTTACACAATAAAAGTGTTTCATGTAAATATAGTGAGGTAAAAGCGGGTTGAGTGTGTTCCGACGTTGCACAACTTTGCGCAGAATTCCGTCACGCGTCAGGCGCAAATACCTAGGATGCTATTCCATTGAAGACAACACTAGAGATGTCAGAATAAGTACAGCATCCAATCCTTAAATTGACCCAGCAAAAATTTACGTTTCAACTCAAGGTATTATGATTAATGAAATTTGAAATCGATTACGGGAATAAATTTCGTTTCTTTGCATTTGAACTCTGCCAAAATCATAACATAATCCAGTAACATAATTTGTTCTTGGAACTTCATTGCCTATCAATATCGCTATGACAGTGACCATAATTTTCTCATATTTCTCCCTTTTTTAATCTCTTCAGTTTTAATTTTAACTCCTTCTATAAAACACGTCGAGAATCCATATCCAACATCAACTTCAATTACATCACCCACAGTAGCATCCCTACTTTATACCTACTAAGGCTACTATGTCCTCAACGAAATGCAATACTGTCGGCGCCAACAGAATCAACTTAATCTGAATTGCAATCCAAGTAGGTCACAACCTTTAATAGTGTGCCCTTGTTTTGGTGAATACTTGAATTGGATGCTCTATTGACAAATCTTTGCGCAATCAAACATCAGACAAGCATCATTTTTTTCTCGTGTTTTCGCTTCTGATTAGTTCTAACTTCTTATTGATTTTCATATTGTCACTGGCATATTTATATCCACCATTTAAAGAAGATATATTATGCTGTCTCCAAGTACACTTTCCAAACGAATAAAGGTATTATATAGACATGTCTATTAAAAAATTTGTTAAAAAGTCAACTTTATTCGTTGGATAGGTAAACACTACTTGTCGACTGTGAAACAGGCCGTTAAACCTACTCCACGTGGGTGAAGTCATAAAAAATAATATGATGTACCGACCTATTCAATTACATTATATTATATTCATACTCCTAAAATCTATATATATAAAATTCAAAGTCCTGACTGACTGACTGACTGAGATATCAACGCACAGCCTAAACTACTGATGTTAGAAACTTGAAATTTTTACAGTTGGTTCCTTTTATGACGTAGGCGTACACTAAGAAAGGATTATTGGAAATTCCACCCCTAAGGGGTTTAAATAGGGGATGGAAGTTTATATGAAACTCCGTCATTTTTCAAGCTGTTTCCATCAAAGTTGGTATTTGAGCTTTCAGTTAAAAATAAAAAAGTACGTGTGTCACAGTTTTTGAAAATTCCACCCCAAAATCTAATTCCACGCGGACGAAGTCGCGGGGGCAAAAGCTAGTATTATCTAATATGCGATGTGTTAAATCTGACACGCGTAACTCATCTTTAATTATTTTAAGATGACGATCTTGCGATGTGCGTTAATAAGGAGTTACGGCCTTGGTTAGAATAAGTCATAGAAACATTTCTGCCCTTGGCTTACAGCAGCAACGATTTGCAGCGATGCGTACAGACGCCCGTGCATACCACCCACTAAATTGTATATTTTATCACACACCTGATGAATCACTAAATATTCATTCAAATAATCAGACGTTGATGCATCTAATAAGGCATTGTTAATCATTCATAATAATATAATATCATCGTAACAGGTTGAAGTTTACAGTTAGTAGCAGGTTTATGTTAAACAGTAATTTTGATATTTAATTTAAATTTTCAGTTTTAACTGATTTTAAATAATAGATATTATTTATTACTGATTAGATACTGTTATATAATTACATTTAATTAAAATATTATTCTAGTTTTCTAATCTGGATGCAGTATGCCACGAATGTAGATATTATTTGTTTAGTGTTTTTGTATAGTAAACACAAAATGAGAGAAATACTTAGGTACACTTTTTTGTTTGCAAGTATTGAAAGCCAATTTAAGAATCCACCTATTCAATGTTCAACGTCGGTTCATTGACAATTATATTATAGTCTGATGATGGTATTAGCGATTCTATGAATGACGTAAAAATTGCCGGTTTGCGCTTTGTAAACGTAATTTCTCAAACATTGAGTACTTATCACTTTCTCCATTGTTTTAGCACAATATTAATAAATTTATTTCTATAAGCATAAGCGTAGCACTGAGAATTCCTCTTTTTTTTCTCTCCTCCTCTTTTCCTCTTTTTCTCTTTTTTTAAATGTAGGTAAGTACATACTTTTTTAATTCGCTTACAAGATAGTCCTTGACTGCGATCTCACCTAATGGTAAGTGACGATGCAGTCTAAGGTAGCGGGCTAACTTGGATGGGCTTTGGCAGTGTATATTCTACCCATACCCCCTTCTACACGCTATCGTGCCGGAACGCTAAATCGCTTGGTGGAACGTCTTTGACAGTAGGGTGGTAACAAGCCACGGCCAGAGCTTCCTACCAGACCAGACCAGACCAGAGACAATTTAGAAATTATAAATTCCCAAATTGTCCCCGCCGGTAATCGTATCCGAGACCTCCCAGTTATAAGACTACAGCGCTCACCACTGCGCCAGGGATGTCGTCAAAACACGCACATAAATATTTGAATTAGTTTTATCTGTTAGTAAATAACGTAATTGCAACACTTATCGGATACACAGAGTACCAAATAATCAAGTGACCGGAAAAGACCAGCGTTTAAGATACAGGCTCGGCCTAATTTAGGTATTGATATTCAAATATTAAAATGTACCTATAAATTATTTCTTACTAAATTTTAATCTGAATTAATCTAGAACACTCCTGTTACATTCACAGTGTGGGAGACACTAAGTTTCGAAGCTAACACGCACGAAGTTTAGTTTTAATTTAGATAAAAACTACATTTCAGATTGATATCAATTTGTTTCCTTTTGTAAAAAATAAAACAACATAAAATAAGAAGTGTCATTTCATTATATTTGCCAAATTCTGGATATCTAGGACAATTTATAGCAAAACTACGCTTGTATAAAAACTCGCGTTTACTCGAGTTTAAAAAAATATTATAACAGCTTTTGATACTTATAGGTTAGGTTTGATACAGGAAATATATTTTGGTCAACAGACATAACATATTATTAACATGATCTACCTAAAAATAAATGCGTTGTTTTTAAATATTCTATCGGCATTGATTTAAAATAATTTTAAATAAATAATATAACCGTTTTCTACCCCGAAGGGAGGAAAACGAGTATTTCAGGTCTTGCCTAGGCTTGACCTTCCGGAGATAACACTACTATCACTTTTCATGCGCATGTCTACTTCTACTGTTAGTGAGAGCGAGATAGCCTATACAGGGCCTAGTAGCGGGGCGGCTCCCCTCCCGCCCGCGTGTGCCGGCTAGGCGCGACGAGTGGCGCGAGCGCGTCTCCTCAGTACCACTCCGGAGCTGAGTAAAGTTTCTTGGTGGCGGCAAGGGACTTGCTCCAGGTCAAGCCTAGGCAAGACCTGAAATACTCGTTTTCCTCCCTTCGGGGTAGAAAACGGTTATATTTCAGTTCTGTGCCGTCGGCTTGACCTTCCGGAGACTTGTTTTGGTATCTGCCGGCACTAGTATAGCGTACTGTGACTATAGAAGAAATTAAAATACTCCAACCCAGAAAGAAAAAGGCAATTTTCACAGACGAATAAATTGTAGCATCTTGGTACTATCAATTAATGCCATTTAGCAATTATTATAAATCAGTCAATCTTAAAAATAATCAATAAATATAAAACATAAATTTTCTCACTAATAATCCCAAGAACTAAACAGTTACATCCAGATTATTCTTTCAATTATTATATTATCATTCCAACTTAAAAGATACTTTTAAATTAGATTGGTACAAAGGAATTTAATAAAGTATTATTGAAATGTAAAGAGGCGCGGACACAAATATTTGAAAAAATTAGCGCCTCGTCAATAACCTCTTATTAATAAATCATCTAAAATAAAATTATTTTCAATGTTATAGGATGCCACCGCTGACCTGATTGGTCTTGAAGCAACCTCTAAACACAAACTTAAAAATACCGGTCTTAGCCACCCAACAATCACCATTCTGGAGGTAGGCTTTACCTTTCCCCTAGTCGTAACAAATAAGTTCACTAACCCAGGAGATGCTTTCCTCCTTTCCGAAGACACGAGCAGTAACTGCCGTATCCATTTTACAATGTCAAACTCTGAATCTTGAGACTTATTTATTAACCACCCCGATCGTCTTTCCTTGGTCCGAACCATTTTAGAACCAAACGCTGGCCAAAACGTTATTGTCTCATTTTGTATAGCAATGCCGGTCGTCTACCCGTAATAATGTCAAGCCGTGTATTCTCCTTCCCGAAGCCAACAGCAATACAGGGCACAATATCTAGAAATCTGGTAAATACTCGATTCGTCTGGGGGATTATCCTTTAACCACGTGATCAAATCTTGAATATTTCACACACGAGGGTGCAATGAACATTTTTCGGACGACTTCAAGCTGATTGCTCTCAGGATAGATGTTACGATTGGATGGGTGCCTACGTTACGTTCAGCTTCCGGATTTGCAAGTGTGGCAATTACAGAGTTTCTAACCAAGATTGCACTGTATGCTACTTTTTTAAATTCTATATAAGAAATTTAAATATCTTGCAACTTGCTGAGGACTAGGATTATTTGAAACAACGCCTTCAGTTCTACACCACTTTGTCCAATCTTTCCACGCAGAACAATATGTCTTCCAAGTGGACGACCTCCAAGCCGATTTGAGCATTCCCATATCTTCACAAGGTAAGTGGCTAGATCCATCAAGTGAAGAGACAGGTTCAATACACTATAAGTGCAGCAGTGCCTTGGGTTTCAGAGCTGTTCGCCGAAAAGCTCGCGTCCATCTGGGAATCCCCACCAGGATAACTTTGAAGTGCTGGATAACTTTGGGAATCAATGGCGATGGTAGAATACCCAGGCTAGATCGTACTTCCACTTTCTGCTGAATTCATTGACGAAGCATAAGCATGAAAGCCACATCCGTCGCATCTATCGATACGTACTGGCGAACTACTTTGGACCAGGATGTCACAAACAGTTCCACTTGTGGAGTCCCCCAATGGCTGAAAACCTTCTGTGTGTGAGACTCTTGCTCAATTGCCAATCGATTGATGTTGCCTCTCTCGACGATCGGTCTGCTATCGTGACGTATGTTCCGGGTACATAATAGGGATTAGAATGGTGTTGATCTGATCGATCTTTCTCGCCAAAAGTCTTTAATCTTGTGCCTCCCTGGTTGCGTAAGTATAAAATTGCTGTACGACCGACTGCCTGAATCATTACAACTTTGTTCACAATTAAGACTTAACTACATGCAGTTCCTTCCGACCTACGTGCCACTTGGTCTGAACGGAAGATCACTTGCCTGAACAAAGGAACTGTTCGAGCTGTAGCCCTGAACCTGAAGCGTCGGTTGTCAAAAATATTCCTCTTGATTCCTCTAGATGTTCCAGCCACCAGACACATTCATTTATCGCCGGTTGAGGTAAAAGAAAGAATTTCTTTAGTCTGTCCTCCTCTAGAATTCGACCTGGTTTTTGAAGTTGCCTGCAGAAAAGGCGCCCAAGGGGAGCTACTTCTTTTACGAATTGTTGTTTCTTTATCAAGGACGTTTCTTCAATCTAGTTTCCTCAGCCAACAGTTAAAATCTTTTTGAGAAATGCTCGCAGTTCAGCAACTTCGTCCTTGGTAAGGGTTTTCAGATTCATTTGAGTATTGAAGAAAATCCCTAGGAATTCGATTTTTTTTTTTTTTTTTTTTTTTTTTTTTTTTTTTTTTTTTTTTTTTTTTTTTTTTTGTTGGACTGCTGATAGACTTGTCTCGATTTATTTTCCATCCCAGAGGAAATAACAGGTCTACTGCTGTCTCGACCTGTCTCTGACAAACTGACTTGTCTTGGTGGGCGAAAAGAAAATCGTCTAAGTAAACCAGAACTCTCATTCCTTCTGCCCGAAATAAATTTGCTATCCAATTTGTGATTCCTGAGAAGGCTAATGGGACGCTGGCTAGACCCATTCGGTAGGCAAGTCAATCGGTATAAAACACCGTTGTAACTGAGAGTCATGAACCTGTGATGGTTTGTTTTTATTATATATGTAGATAGCTTGAGACAGATCTACTTGCACATATAATCATCCTGCTGCAAGAACTGCGCTACCTTTGACTGTTTTATCAAGCGGAACTCCTTTGGTTTGAGGTAAAGACTTAATCGACTAAGGTTGACAATTTGGCGCATTTTCCCATTTGCTTTTTAGATTAAGAACAGTTTTGACAAACATCCCGTTTCCTGTCGCCGAGTTTCTTGCTGGCTCTTCTCGGCAGGAAAGGCATTCCGAACCAGTGGTAGATTCATTGACGATTCAAAAGTGCTTGTAAAAGTTTATTTGAATAAAAAATATTTCTATTCTATTCTATTCTGTGCTGTCTTCTCTCTAATATCTTCTTTTAACTTCTCTCTATTTCCTGGTCATTTCTTTCGAAATTGGATATGTAAATCTCTTTAAATTCTGCTCTATTATTCAAGTAAGAGGAAGTATCTTGACAAAGGGTATTCTGTAACCGATTATCTTTTTGGGAATTGGCTCTGGTACGCCGAGTCTTTTCCAACAGGACACCAACATAGCAAGTTGACCGCCCTTCAATTGTTTGTCGATTGTAGAAGGTCGATGCTTCCTAGGGCCTTATGGCTTGTCTTTATAATATCTGCCTTGTGCCACTGCCGTAGAGGTAGATGTTTGTGGTTTCTTCCAATTTAATTGATTTGCTTTCTGTTTCTGATCCGGCTTTGATTTCCAGAGCCTATTTTCGTTGTAAACAGAACAGGAACTTATTTGCAAGGGTCTTTTTGCGGAACGAAAGACTCGAAAGAAACCTGTTGTTTGCTAATATAGGCATGCAAGCAAGGCGTTTTTCGTCAAACAGGTGTGGTTCTGATGGCGGAATATGAGATATATATAGATTTGAGAGAGATTTTGCTGCTAAAAATCATTACCTGGCTTAAATGATCTCTTAGGTCAATGATTTCAGCCCTGCGAGCACAGGTGTAATGAAGATCGTCTGATACCTTCTTAAAAGCGGACGAGTCACTCGACAGTAACTCATTGACGTCATTGCTCGTTCTGCCCCAAAGCTGCTTCCATAGACCATAACAAATACTGTCATATCTGCATTAGTTATAAACTTATAACAGTGTGGCAAATGTGTTAAACTGCCTAGCTGGTCATTGACTTTGAGGGTGGCAAACACCGTAATTTCTTCTGATCCTCT
Organism: Hipparchia sbordonii; assembly: GCA_038048805.1. NCBI lineage: Eukaryota > Metazoa > Arthropoda > Insecta > Lepidoptera > Nymphalidae > Hipparchia > Hipparchia sbordonii. The sequence continues at coordinate 7,372,804 of CM076102.1, forward strand.
TAATAACGGATCTTACTCCCAGACGTTGACCCTAATTCTGACCGGCCATGCCTTGGCTCTTTAAAATTTTTAAATAAGAAGATCATCGTCTTTCACATTTGGGGCAAAACTTATTTCACTTGATATATTTGGTATGGGTTCATCATTCCAGTTAAAAGCTGGACCTTGTAGGCGCTTGATACCTCAACATCTGAAGCACCCCCCAAAATCATCTAACGGATCCTCGTTTTCTATATCTGACTCCGATTCATAGTCATCATGTGTCGAAAACATGTGTTCGTAGAAGAACTAGCCTCTGGTTGGTCTATTACTGTTTTGTTTTTTAGCGACTCTATTTTCTGGCACAGTTTTCCAAATCTACTTTTTCTTCTAACTTATCCAGTCTTCTCTTCTTAGCAGCTCTATCTTCCATCTGTAGCTCTTCTGCCTCTTCATCTTCGGGCGGTTGATGTAATTGACGGGAAAGTTTCGATCTCGTCAGAATTAGACGGCGCATCGGCTACAAGGCCGATAATAAAAAATTATTTGCTTAGGCTGCCGATCCTTAAATTCTATTTACGATAGATGGAGAGCTTATTATTAACGCTCAACATAAAGTCCACTCTAGTATAGAGACTTTCTTATAGGGTTTCTCCGGCACATATTCTGTGCCAGGCAGACAAATGCGGCATCCGAAAAGTGGCAGGTATCGATTGGATGCGAAAAGCTGAGCATAGGCAACGTTGGCGCTACTTAAAAGAGGCCTGTGTCCAACAGTGGATGCATGTGGACATGATGATGATGAAGATGAATGCGAATCGAATCTTGTTTCATATTTGAGGATCTGTATTTTCGCCAAAAAGTTCTTCCTTTGTTGGACTTAGAGTTTTCCAATTCGTACTAACTCTATTATTTTTTCGAACCAGAGGCCATCTTCCTCTGTCTCTCCTGACTCCTCCAGTAATTCTCCCATGGTAAGGAAAGTGGTCGGCTACACCATTTGCACCAACAAAATCCTTTATTATTATTAACATTTAAACAGCTGCCTTGCGGCAAACCTTAGGCGGCTGCGATTGGCGAGCTTTAGACGGCTGAGATTGACGAGCCTAAGACGGCTGCTTTTGGCAAGCCTTAGACGGCTAAGATTGACGAGCCTTAGATGGCTGCGATTGACAAGCCTTAGACGGCTGCGATTGGCGAGCCTTAGACGGCTGCGCTTAGCGAGCCTTAAGACGGCTGCGGCTGGCGAGCCTTAAGACGGCTGCGGCTGGCGAGCCTTAGAAGGCCGCGGCTGGCGAGCCTTAGACGGCCGCGGCTGGCGAGCCTTAGACGGCTGCGGCTGACGAGCCTTAGACGGCTGCGGCTGGCGAGCCTTAGAAGGCCGCGGCTGGCGAGCCTTAGACGGCCACGGCTGGCGAGCCTTAGAAGGCCGCGGCTGGCGAGCCTTAGACGGCCGCGGCTAGCGAGCCTTAGACGGCTGCGGCTAGCGAGCCTCAGACGGCCGCGACTGACGAGCTTTAGATGGCTGCGTTGAGCGAGCCACTAAGCCTGACGGTCAGTCTGGCAATATATGCCCACAGTTACGGTTGAAAAGCCGGCAACTGTACTATGTGCCGCTAGCGACCCATAGAGGTTGTGCAAACAACCCATAAAGTAAAGCTGTAATAAACTTTCTGTACATTAGGTTATTTACCTACATATACATTATCTAATTAAATAAATATCTATATTACAATAAAAGGCAATTATTTAACTTACAATTTACAGTACCACAAAGTTTAAAATATGAACCGTTTTATATTCTTTATACGATCCAACGATAACATCGTTTACAGGACCTTACTAATAAACAAATCGGTTCTAAACACGAATATTCTCACTCTCACCAACAATCTATATAATAAATATAAAAACTCACTGTATCGTCGTAACTCCGTGCGACACAATCCAGTGAACGTGACACATGCACACTAATCGGTAAATAATAGCGTACTGAGGAGACGCGCTCGCGCCACTCGTCGCGCCTAGCCGGCACACGCGGGCGGGAGGGGAGCCGCCCCGCTACTAGGCCCTGTATAGGCTATCTCGCTCTCACTAACAGTAGAAGTAGACATGCGCATGAAAAGTGATAGTAGTGTTATCTCCGGAAGGTCAAGCCGACGGCACAGAACTGAAATAGATAATTACTTACTTACTTACTTAAGAGTAACGTAGAGATGTTACATCATCATCATCATCATGTGCCTTCTTCAAGGTGAAGTTTGGCGGTCAGCATCCGAAAAGCTTCTCTTCGCAGGGCCTTCCTTCAGTGTAGGATAGCTAAGCCCAGTCCACTCCCTCACATCGTCCAACCACTTGCGTCTTTGGCGACCTGGTGGCGAGATGTTACAGCAACATGAAAAAAAAATAAACCGCAATGGTTTCTATATCACGCCTTACATTACCCATCTCCCACTGTTCGTGCTACTTGCAATTAGTTCGTGCCCCGCGGGCCTATTATGTTATGAAAGAGCTTCTGAGCGATCGCTAATAATATTATTTTTTAACCAACTCTACCTTTTTGACTTTTACTAAGTTATATAAATGTTAAAGTATTAATATCAGTAGGTTAGTCTTCATAATTCATTTATCTCTACACCGGCCCATTTCTCCTCACAGGCCTGTTCTCAATTGAGAAAATAACAATGATCAAGTACACTTGTATTATAATGTATTTTAAGTAACTTACTAATGATAATGGCATTAATCTTAAGGAATTTCTATTTGAAAATCTAATTAAGACTTACATCCCGAGAAATCGGATGTTTTTACCACACGTTTAAAACACTCATACAAAAAATAGGCATCTAAATAAATATATTTAAATTATATCTTGTAAGTATATAACTATTTTAGGTGCTCCTACAAAATACCATCTTATAAATTTTATTACATAAGTTCAGAATATAGTCGTGTCTCGAAGCCTAGTCATCAGAGCCTCTAAATGTCAAATTGCACTTCTAAAACAAGCTACATCCGTAATAATATAACTACATTCTTCTTAAAAGCGGGAATGGCCCCGGAACACGATGATTCAATCACAGGAAGTTATATACGTACGTACGTTAAAACTTTTATATTTAATCTCTAATAACATCTTAAAATGTTGATGCCATTTGGTTTCATATTATGTATACGCTCAGAAGCTATTTCAATTTAAAAGTGTACTTAGCATAAAAGCTTCATAGTCGCAGGCTCATATTTAAGTATTATGGAGGCCATACACGTTAGGGTTTGCATGATGGTTTTAGCCGTACATGCATAACTGACAAGTATAACCGAGTTTCATAGTAAACATACACATTAGGGTTTGCATGCAGTTTTGCCATAAACTCTCAGTTGGAGCTACGTGACGATCTGTGTAGGACAGTTACTAAGTACTGTGTACGGTATACCCAACTTAACAATGGACGACAACGATGTGATAGCTATACTTGGCTTAACACTTGTTCTACAGAACCGAAAAAGAAAAAGAGATCGTACTGAATGGTGTAAACGTTGGTTATTGAAAAGAAAGCAATTCTCTCACGTAAATTTAATAAACAAGGTTCCGACTTATAAAGGAGACGGTCCAAAATTGTATGGAGCGTGGGACAGGTTTTGTACCAGTAATAAAATAAAATAAAATAAAATATTAAAGCATTTTTGATCGATCAAATCCACGAACTCATCTTAATTTCAATGCAAAATATTATTTATTTTCTGCACGTAAGGCAACATAACATACGTATCATGGCGGGCGGATTCATGTTTCTGACGTTAGCTGTCAAAATATCAAGAGGTCATTGATCTGCATTTGAAGAAGATAATAAATACCTACCTGTTCTTTGTGAATTACATATTGGATACCTACCTATTATTTTATGATACGATCATCGCCAGAGAAAATCCACAAGAAACATAAAAAACGCATTCACGAGTTCACAACACCACAACAAAGCTCGGAATCAGTGATGTTGCGATAGTAATAGTCTATCGATAGTATCGTGACCTCGAAAATCAGTCATACAATCGATAGTTCTATCGATACTATTTGCACGTGACAATTAGTATCGATACTATCGATTCTATCGATTTAAAAAAAAGAGTAAATACTATTGGTCAATAGTATCAATAGTTATCTCAATAGTATCGATAGTAACGGTCGCAAGTCTGTCGATAGGTTCGATACTATCGATAGTATTACTGAAGTATCAATACTATCGATACTATTGACAGTTTTATGTCATCGATAGTTAGTAATATCGCTCAAGCTCAATAGTATCGATAGTATAGGTAACTAGTCTGTCGATAGGTTCGATACTATCGATAGGTTCGATACCATCGATAGGTTCGATACTATCGATAGTATCGATTGCATTACTCTCGATAGTATTATCACGACGTGCAAATAGTATCGATAGAACTATCGATTATATGACTGATTTTCGAGGTCAACTATCGATAGCGCAACTCTCGATAGTTCTGCAACAATACTCGGAATAAACAAAAAATATCACGTCACTTGTCAGATAACTTAGAAATGACATTTGACAGACTTGCGTCTAGGGTACCTACCTACTGCCTTCTCTGTGGTTGAAACGTAGCCATCTTGTGAACACTACCGAAAAACTTGAAATTACATTTTTATTTTTGCAATTTATTTATTATGATTGATTTTATTGTTTTATTGTTAGTGATCTCTTTGTATTTTTTGTTTTTTCGTGGTATATGGTACACGAGTAGTCCCAAAATGGACCGTCTCCTTTCTATGAATTCTTCTAATATGGCGTCCTTCTACCGTCACAGATAATAACAAACTGAGAACTGTGCAACGTGTATGGCCTCCATAATGGAGGCCATACACGTTAGGGTTTGCATGATGGTTTTAGCCGTACATGCATAACCGACAGGCAAACCCTAGCGTGTATGTGATAAAACTGTACAGTTATCGACGCATGTACATGCAACCAAGCAAATATCAAAATTGATATTTTTTGCCGCTCGGTTACGTTTGCGCGCGAGCATAACCGAGCGTGTGTGGCGTCCAGCGAGCTTGCCTGCACAGTTCTCAGTTTGTTATTATCTGTGACGGTAGAAGGACGCGCGCTTCGCTTTCCTCATAACAGTATCTTGTTTTTGTATAGACGGAGTGATCAATGATAACAGCTTCAAATAAAGTTTTTCATCCATTCGTAAATAGTTTTTTGTAATCTGTTGGTGTAAATCTCAATTCATTTATTAAATTTACGTGAGAGAATTGCTTTCTTTTCAATAACCAACGTTTACACCATTCAGTACGATCTCTTTTTCTTTTTCGGTTCTGTAGAACAAGTGTTAAGCCAAGTATAGCTATCACATCGTTGTCGTCCATTGTTAAGTTGGGTATACCGTACACAGTACTTAGTAACTGTCCTACACAGATCGTCACGTAGCTCCAACTGAGAGTTTATGGCAAAACTGCATGCAAACCCTAATGTGTATGTTTACTATGAAACTCGGTTATACTTGTCGGTTATGCATGTACGGCTAAAACCATCATGCAAACCCTGACGTGTATGGCCTCCATTAGCTTGAATACTATGCTCTCGTATATCGAATATTAAGTTCGTCCGCCTGGATTTAGGATCAAATTCAAATTCAAAATTGTTTATTTCCCGTAGTCCAATATGTGACTCTTATGACACCGCCACCACAAACAAATTGTTTCTCCATAAAAACTTTATTACCCCTTTTCACTTCTTTATGGGTGAAATTTGAAAAAAAATTTGCTCCTTCATGCACTTCTAGGGAAAAAAGAATATTTCCTTCATTTCAAATCTTTGGGGCTATGCGTTTTCTGTCAATTAGTAATTATTTCACGCTAATGTCTAATTAATGTTTATAAGTACAAATATGTAAAGGATAGCATGTTTGTCATATTTTACATAAATTACTAGCAATAACCCTTATTACGTTAATAAGCGAGTTAAGATAAAGCAATATTATGATGTTAAATATTAATAATTGACTTTATAAGTAAACGGGTTAATAATAGTGAATGGAGAGGAAATCCTGGATTATTTTCCATTAATGTTAGCGTAATGACTAGATAATGTTTGTTCCAATTACATTATATAAAGGTTGCACTGAGTCTCAGTAAGTTCTTGTTCTACGAATCTGCATCTGGCCCGATAGTAGATTATACATCTCTAATCGCAAGTACAACGCCGCACGCACAGTATAGTCAGTACGAGTTCATATCTCAACAACGCCACGCAGTCAATATACTATAATGTACTTTAGTAGGGTGGTAATTAGCCACGGCCAAGCCTCCCACCAGAAAAAACCAATATATTCTGATGTAAATCTTTCTCATTTTAACTCTCTCTTGAGGCTGAACAGAGTGAGAGTCTGATCTAGATAAATCTTTTCTTTATACGCAAGAACATACGCTGATCATTAAGAATTGTTCAAATACAAAGTAGTAACAATCGCCGCATTACATAATAGTTCCATGGATAAGAACGATTACAGAACAAAATCGCGAAGTTATAGAACCCCAAATTAAAAAAAAAAACAAACAGATTTTAAATAATAATTCGGAAGAACCATGTCGGAAGATACTTAATAATTTCAAAGGTAAATGAAAACGATTAGCTTACAAGCGGCCACGAAACAAAAGGTCATGGGAATATTGATGTGGCGGCGCAACTGTGAACATCACTCCGAAGAATGACAATATAACTTTTAATTACATTCATTGAATTTATGATGATGATTATATAATTAATAGTTGCGTAGAGGTCAATTCGCGATAATGCGTGATGTGCATTGCACGAACGATAGTTCTAATGAGGCAGGCTACAGTCAAATTTGATCAATTTGTACCTTGAGAATAAAGCTGAACAGATTTTCATGATTCAAATCATTCCAATCAAACTCAACTTCGAATAAAAATCCGCATTCAGATCGATCCATATTTTTAAAATACGGTCAAACTTTTAACCTATATTTTATTCTCATTAAGGAATCAAACTTCATTTTTGTGTTATTAAATCAAGTTTTTATTAAAATGTAAGACCTTGCTTGCAACTCTTGATGATTTCTTAATCTATATGATGATTTCAGCCGAAAAAAAGTTGGAATCTTCCTTTGCATAGGATTGTAATCACCAATATGTATTTTAAATTGCATCAAAGCTGTGTAGATTAAGAACTGCTTTTATTATTTTGCTTCTAAATTGCATCTATCTTAGCTTTTGTCAGTGAATCCTATAAACGTAGCATATAATTTTGAACGCATGTCAAAATTTAATAGCCACCCGTCTATTTGGCTCTATTTTCCTTGGTGTGTGAAGCTAAATTATGGCTTAGCTACCTAATACACGGTCATTATCTTGCATAATATAATTTTAATCCTTGCAGCTGTTGTAAGGCTTTTGAATAACTAAACGTCAGGGCTTGCTTAAGTAAAGAAACTGTTGCAACTGTTGTTGGTGCCTTTTAAACATTTAAATTGTTGCCGTTAGTATTACGAGTGCGGTATACCGTAAATTCAGTACGACAATAATATAAAAAGCCAAGAAGACAAAGAGAAAGTAGAATGGTCAAATCGTTGCCATTCTTTCTTCTATGCCTTTAAAACAGTACCGTACCTGAGTACCAGACTACGCCTATCTCAAGCCAGTGAATCTAGGAATTTGTTTGGAAGAAATGTTCCTTGAGTAAAGGAGATCCGGAGAAGAACCAACCAGCGTCAAACCTGATCTCAACTGAAGTGGTAGTGCAGGTGCATCACGCTGGAACAACGATATAAAAAGGATTTCGGGAAGTAGCTGATGCAGGAAACTGAAGAGGTGACATTCATTAGAGAGGGCATATGTGATGATGGTTAAGATCCTTGAAGACCCTAGAGCTGCAATAAGAAAGGTTTTTGTAATTCAATTCCTAAAGACTAATTAAAAAAAATTATATCCAAACAAAGACGCGGGCATCCGCTGGCACTTATATTATGATGTAAACAAGTGAATAATGTAAGTAATACCTCCAATTGCTAACTATCCATTAAAGCAAGTAGACGTACATATTTCAAAGAAACAAGTTTCAAACGATAGTATAAGTGAAGATGCTAAGGCCAGAATAGGAGAATTCTATGAGCATAAAAAACTAATCAGTTACGTATAAGTAATCTGACCGCATAACACGAGGTTACGTCCCTAATTCAATACATACGATGTTGCAGGCTAAATTCGAATTTCCGGCGCATCGTGGTTTGCCTAGCCAATATTTAGAAATACCTCGAGCTAAGCAATCCCAGAAACGATGAAAGTATCCGCGGAGTGCCTAAATTTTTAGTCCAAAGCCGAAACTCAATTCTCTTTATCACTCCGCAGATAGAGACGCATATCACATTCGTGCGGATTATCTAGGCCAATAGCGGTGTGCCGATATTTCAGCTTTGGCCTACAACACATCCATATCAAATTTTATTGGTAAACAATCTCTTCTCGTGAAATAAAATATTGACTGTTCAATTATTTATAAGTTAAAATACCTTTTAATTAATAATGTCGAAATAACTAACCTAGCTATCTCATATAACATTTAGAGAGCTAAGCCTACCACACTCGCGTATTTTAACGACGCGCGACATCGCAGTCACACGCTTGGCAGAAACTCTGTCACTATTGGTTAAAATCTGGCAAACTGTGTCTGACTTCTGCTTAACAATTAAGTGTTTTTTGTGATACGCGCACTTACAATACACAGACAGATCTGTTCTGTATTCACTATAAGTAATAATGTAAATTATATGGGCATGGGTACGATTTTTTAGAAGATTACTTAAATAAAACTTTAATCGTGACATTTATAAATTGAAGAAGCATTGAACAAGCAGTATTTGAATGTCGACTAGACACACCCGATTCGAGACGAGTACATTTGAAATAGATGATCTTCTGCTAATACTCATACCTACTTGCGTTACATAACTAAAGTACGCATGAGAACTTTTCTGACGAAATGACTAAATCGTAAATGCCAATAGGACTGCTATATTTAGGCTTGCAATATAGTAACAGCAATCTAGTATGAAGTAATAATAAATGCGGCAATTTTACATTAATATGAAATAGCACAGCACACTTATGACTTGTTAACGTAGCCATAGATTTTTTATTCATTGGGCGTACCTATTGCAGTAAGATGCAGTTTTTATATGAAATTAAAACTTATTCTCCACATTCATTTATTTATTTATCATTTTTATTCCACACTCGTACTACCAAATTGTGGAATCATCTCCCTTCGACAGTGTTCCCACTTAATTACAATATGGGGTTATTCAAGGGGCGAACCAATAAGTTCCTGAAAAGCCGGCAACGCATTGGTGGTGCCTCTGGTACTACAAGTGTTCATGGGCGGCGGTAATCACTTTACATCAGGTGACCCGCTCGTTTGCCCGCTATTCATATAAAAAAAACACTCTTACTGAGAAAGTTATACTAGTATTACTACCTTTTGTTAAACATACAATAAATGTTAAACATACGTTGCGAGTTGACGTCTTCTATACTAATTGAAATACCAACAAAGCGACGGATACAGCAATCATAGTAATTATTCCATTAAAGGCTCGTTCAAAGCTGCGTGAGTAAACAATAAAAATTTCTAAGAATGGCGCAGGAAACGTCGCGGAATTCAACGGAGGCGGCAAGCAGGCTCACTGGTCGCACATTTAATGTGAGGTCATACACGAACGTGCTATATGTCGTGTGCCATGGAGACGATCATGTAGCAGGGAATCGGTATATCGGTATATTCAATTTTCAGTAAGATAAAAACGCCAGAATGCGATCTAGATTTTAATTGTCCAGAGCGTCTTTAATACACCAAGAATCCGGTAAGTTTGAAATTCATTTCATTGAAATATTTCTCAAAAATATTTCTAATTTACAAATGCACGACTTACAATTCCGAAGGTAAGCAAGTATGATTAGAAGTGTTCACTCAGACATTTTATCTGACGAAACAATCGGAAAAGAATTTAAGTATCTTTAGAAACAATTTAAATACTTTATACTCTTAAAGATGTATTGCGTAAGTAAGAGACCTACCTTACCTATAGATTGGAATTGTGCATTAAGATATTTTTTATCTAATTGGGTTATCCGAAAAGAATTTATATCACTGACAGATTTTCTTGCAAAAAGTCATTAATTTAGTTCATTATTCAAAAGCTTTTGAAATAAATAATGTTGTAATAGGTAAAAAAATTACATCTCTGAACGGATACTTTACTTTATTAATAACAGCCAAATCAAGTCTTACGCCATCCTTGTAATATGACCTTCCGCCGCATTCCGCGCCGTGTCATCCAGGATGCAAACTATTTGACCTGAGGGGCATCAACCTCGGTGACAAACTCGGCTAGACAGACAATCAACTCTAATTATAACTTGTATCAAATTCGTTCACAGATAGAACACAATTTTCCTCATCTCTCTATACCTACTGAACTTAAAGTCGAGATCGTTTGACTCGTGAGTTAGTTAATTGTTTGTGCACATATGCAAATACCACTTGATTTAGAGAAAGTCTTTCATAGTTTCAAATCCAATCTAAAATACTTCTAGGCCTTTGATTAAGAACTATGCACATTTATAATATTAGTATGCATGGTGTCTTTATGCATGAATTGTTGCCTGGACAAGTAAATACCTACGAACACCCTACGTATTATATATACGTAAAACATATGAATGATTGTCATTATTTGTATATTATGATAGGAAATAACGAATAAATAATAAATAATATTTCCAGCTAACGCCTGTTGTGACCACCAAGCCCTTCCACCTAAGGCATTTTCGTTAATAGAGGGCAAAAATTGTGTATCCTGTTTATTTACGCACGCATGATGCGTAGAAAACATTTATGAATCACTGTCAATCACGATTCACGTCAACCCTAATATACGTAGGTATGTCTTCACATTGTCATGACATTCTACTTGAATCCTATTCACTACACCTTGAACGGTGAACGTTTCAACTTCTCCAAGGAAGTCAATCGAACTATGTAAGTTTTTATTTGCATTCTTCGCGTGCGGTACATAATATTGTAATTTTTTTATCCGCTTGCAAAGGTTAGCGGTTATAGTTACTTTAATTAACAGTGCATAGAATTTAAAACTTAAGAACATTAAATCAAAAAACTATGAAGCTATACTTTAGTATAATTAAATCCTTAAAATTACTACTATTTGAATTCTAATCATTGCACCTTGAACGGTGAACTTTTTTTCAACTTCTCCAAGGAAGTTAATCAAGTCGAACTATGTAAGTTTTTGTTCGCATTCTTCTCGTGCGGTTTTGCTTTTTTTTCTAATCAGCTTATAAAGGTTAATTATAGTTATTTTTAATTAACAGCGCATAAAATATGCAACTCGAACTTAAAATGGAAAAAGAGCAATTTATTTCTTTTTTTAATACCTATACAAAACTTATACTATTAAGTATTTAAATATAATATTTAACATATAAATGTATCTTAAAAAATTTGGCTATAATTTACCTCTTTCTCGCATGGTGATGAATATGAACCAGTGTGCGCGTGCCCGTAATATCAAGGAAAACTTCGTGAGAAAATCTGCATGCTTGAGAGTTCTCTATATCAAATCAAATCAAAATTTATTTATTTCATGTAGGCCAACTTGTAGCTCTTATGACACGTCATAAATCTACCACGCACCGGTTCGGAATGCAGATTCTGCTGAGAAGAGCCGGCAAGAAACTCAACAGTTGCTCTTTTCAAAAAATTTTTACAATGGTTAACAAAACTGTGCTAAGCACACAAAGTCCACAAAGAAGTTCCACAAAGAAGTTTCAAAAACATAATGTATATAATGTTCTCAAAGGTGTGTGAAGTCCCATAAACATAGTATTCCTTACTCTTACGCACTTACAGCGTGGTGGAATATGTCCTAAACCCTTCTCATTCATAAAAGAGCCCATGTGTCAAGTACACTGTACCTATAATAACGTATCGTGGGCGGTAATATAGGTACAGTAGTGGGCCGGTGATGGTTGAAATGAAATGATGGAGTTAAATGAGCTAAGTGTAGGCGAATTGATAAGAAAAAAATTGACTCGTGAATGGAGCTTGGAGTTATCATAGACGGTAGTTAGACGTTCCTTATATGGCGGCGATATCATTTGGCACGCGCACAGGTCAGCGTTATTAGCGTAATTGTGTTTCGCGTAGGCGATCCCCATTGTTCTGGGTATTACGTAAATAAGCTTAAAGATCTGCCAAAATGATTGTTATGCCACACCTATCTATAATTGGTTACCGTCTATTTTTATAATTCAGACATCATATCCAGTTTATATTAATCAGTCCCTCTACCTCTATTATTTATTCTATGATTAACACTGCACACTGGCTTTTACGATTGACAGCTTAAAATATGGATCTCAAATTGATATAGTTATATAGGTAGTTGATTTTGTATATAGTTAATTGTAATATTTTGTGTGTACCGATGGGGCTGACATAAAGGTCACCTTTAAAAGTCCCATATTAAATAATCAGAATAAAAAAAATAAAAAAAATATGGATATGGAAAAAATATATACCTACGAGTTTTTCATTTTAGATATACACAACTATATACATCCCAAATAGAAACAGCTGATGCATCGAATATCTTGATCAATTATTACATCATTTAGAATAATATTATGCCACTTATAGATCAAAATATCGATATATGACTAAATTTAGACTTAGCTTCTGTTTCTAAATTTAATTTATTTAAAAAATATGCTTTAAAAATCATTCATGAATTTATTACTAGGAAACTGGACACGATCTAAATGCGTCACTTTTTAACCGACTTCAAAAAAAAGAGGAGGTTCTCAATTCGACGCGTATGTTTTTTTTTTTTTTTTTTATTTTTTTTTATTATTTTTTGGCGATGTTACTCCATAACTCCGTCAAATCTGAACCGATTTTAATAAATTTTTTTTATTTGAAAGGACGTATCGTCAGGTTGGTCCCATTTAAATTTGGTGAAGATCTGATGAATATCTTCGGAGATGGAGGACGGAACTCCTCAATGAATAAGAGCAAATCGCTCGTGATTACAGTGTGTGTCAGATTTTAACCATGCATTCTTCATAGCATACAAACCGACGGTCCCTACGTACATAAAGACATGTCAAAAACCGAGGTTTACAGGAGAGCGTTATTTATGTTCAAACCGCTCTAGAAATAATTCTATGTACAATTATAATTATTATTTTTCTATAATGTTTTATTAGCTTTAGGAACTTTATAATGGTATTTCTACATATTTTCTTTTTTTATATTTTCTTGGAAAAACTGATAGATGACTGTTTCTACGCTGATATTAAAATAAAAGCATGTCAGACATGTCTATGATACCTTTTTATACGCAGGAAAGAAGAAAACAGTTAATAAAATGTAATTTAAATAAAATGATTTATTAAAACGTAGAATTATGTTATAGTTTTCAAACGGATATGTTAAACATTCTAAGATCGCCACCCATGGATAGAAAAAATACATCAATGAAGACATATCGCTTTATACGCGGTTTCATTTTTTCGGGGTAGGACTATATTTCTTGTAATGTAAATAAAGACATGTCCTTAAATAAAATAATCAGGATTGTGTTTTATTAATTAAACAAGGTTTATAATTGAAAATAATTTATTGTAAATGAAAATAAATTTAATTAAATTTCAAAATTCTGCTGACCGTCTCATTGAAATTAGTCCACATTATGCACTTTGCATCTTAAAATTCTGTCTTTTCGTCCCAAAATTTACGTATGTGTTCCGTTGCTGCTCCTTTTGGAATCACCCAGATCTTTTGACACAAGTAGATGACATAATCAAAATTAGCTTAGAATCAATTCTTAATATGCAGCTGAACGAGCAATCTTGGTCCCAAGCATCCCTACCCATCCGTTATGGTGGTTTAGGGATTCGCAAAATTTCCAGTGTCGCTTTACCAGCCTTCCTATCTTCTATCCATAGTTCAGCAAATCTCATGAGTAAAATTTAAAGGGCATCCCCTTCAAACTTTGAGATTGCTGGCTTGGAAGAAGCTAGAAACGCTTTCTTAATTGCATGCCCAGGTCAAAATTTTCCAGTTTCTCCAAATTCACAAAGGAGCTGGGACGACATAAACTGTAAATTGACGTATAATAATCTTTTGAGCCGCAGTACAAGTTCGGCGCGTGCTAGGCTTTTGGCCGTGGGTGCACATGAGGCCGGCTACTGGCTTCACGCGTACCCTTCGTCCAATACAGGAACATTTCTTGTGCTTGACTCACTCCGAATCGCAACCTGTCTACGCCTTGGGGTTCCGGTCTGCGCTCCGCATAAATGTCCCTGTGGCAGTGATGTCGACAAGCTAGGACTTCACGGACTGTCATGCCAAAAAAGTGCAGGCCGCTTCTCGAGACATGCTGCACTTAACGATATCATACGCCGGTCCCTTGCCACCGTCAACGTGCCAAGTCTACTTGAGCCGACTGGTATTGCAAGAGACGATGGCAAGAGACCGGACGGTATGAGTTTGATTCCATGGAAGATGGGTCGGGTGCTGGTATGGGATGCAACCTGTTCAGACACGCTGGCCCCTTTACATCTACATGGAACCAACAACAGAGTTGGTGCGGCTTGTGAAGCGGCTGAAAAAACGAAAGCATGCAAATACAGGGGTCTAGGCACCGAATATGATTTTGTCCCATTCGGTGTCGAGACCCTTGGTTCGTGGGGTCCTAGCGCTATAAGACTTTTTAAAGAAATATCAAAAAGGTTAGTCGACGTCACAGGTGCCCGAAGAGCTGGCAGCTACCTCGGACAACAAATTAGTCTCGCTATCCAAAGGGGGAACGCTGCCAGTATCTTCGGAACGTTGCCTAAAGGGACTCCTTTTAATAATTTATTTTAATTTATTATATTAATATATTAATATTCTAAACAATATCGTACTTGTAGTCTCATTGAAGCAGGAACTAAACATTAAAAATCACAGTTTTCTAAGATTAGAGAGTATTGTTGCAGGTCTTATGAATACTTATAACTAAAAAACACACCACTGAATCTATTTAAACTGTATCAAAACATTAATATGTCACCACGCGAACAAGCATCGACCCGTCTTATTGGGGAACTCCCGCCGTGAATGACGTTATGTCAGACAAGGCCGCGTCCGCACCGAGTGGTGCGCATTTTAAAACACCGTACAAAACGATACGTATAGATATCCGCATCTACGACACTTATTCGTTGTAAATATAATACTTGTTCTCATATACGATTTGTAAATGACGTTAAATACGTAATATTAAAAAAAGAAAAATATACAGGTATGTGCATATGGAAAATCTAAAGCCAATTGTGCAATAAAAAAAAAATGCCATTTTCGACATGTCTTTATGTACGTAGGGACCGTCGAAACATAATGCTTTTCTATTCGGCATTTCAATATAAATTTTTTTTAACCGAATTTTTGACGATGTTACTCTATAACTCTGTCAAATCTGAACCGATTTCAATAATTTTTTTTTATTTAAAAGGGCATATCGTCAGGTTGGTCCCATTTAAGTTTGGCGAAGACCTGATGAATATCTTCGGAGATATAGGATGGAACTCCTCATTGAATAAGAGCAAATCGCTCGTGATCAGAGTGTGTGTAGGATTTTAACCATGCAAACTTCATAGCATACATACATATGCTAAATTTCTATTTGGAATAATATATTTCAATACTTTTATTAAGGAGCAAAACAAATGGTCTAGTGAATTGGTCCCATGAAGCTACACTAAAAAGCTTAAAATAATAATATAAAAAAATATTTTTGAAAAACCGACTTCAAACGCCACTTAAAAGTATAAAATAATTTTAGTTTGTACACGTATGTTGAAGTCGGGCCAGCGTTGCGCAATGGTACCATCGTTTCTATATTTTAAGCCCGTCTGACTTCAATATACGTGTACAAAATTACTAAATCGTAAATACTATTAGGCCGGTATACTTGTTGAATTAGCCCGTGAGACGGACGGGCCTAAATAGAAACGATGAAACCGGTGCGCGACGCTGGCCCGACTTCAACATACGTGTACAAACTAAAATTATTTTATACTTTTAAGTGGCGTTTGAAGTCGGTTTTTCAAAAATATTTTTTTATATTATTATATGATTACTACTGTTTAATATTTTCGACTTATGTTTGTTGCCCATTTCACACTCAAGGTCCACAAACATACCCACGCCAAAATCACGTCGATTTGTAGCTTTGCGGCGTTATTGAAGGACAAACCAACAAACAAACACATTTCCATATTTTTAAAATGTTTGGGAAATTTTACGGATTTGTCGTCTTACGTGGTTAATTTTTGAACGCGAATTGTCGTAAGAGCCACTAGTTTAGGGCTGCCATAAATGCTGAAAGGATGACCGGGACCATCCATCCATATGCATACCTACTAATATTATAAATTCGAAAGTGTCAATCGGTCTGTTTGTTCGTTACGTTTTCACGGTTAAAAGGCCAAACTAGTGACGAGTTGGCCTACATGAAATAAATAATTTAGATTTTTTTTTCAAGCGTGATTCCCTATATGTAGTATAGGTATGTATATTACTTTCCAGTATTAGCATCACTTAATATATTTTTTACGATTACAAAACCTGTACCAATCTATTATATTCTATTAAGTGTCAAACCAAAATCTGCATCTTATGTAACCTTATCACTTACTTAAAATTTCGCATAATATAATGCGAATGTCGCTGCTCTTAATAATGCTAATGTGATAGTTTTAGTATGTAGTTTATAGCGGAAGTTAAAATGCCCGAACTTTCTTACCTACCTCGTATACTCTATATTCGTTATAAGTTTTTCGACTACCTATTCTTTTCCTCCAGCGTTTCTGTTTCCCAGATGACGTTAAATTATTATCACCTTGACACAGGAAGGATTAAATTATAACCTCCCTGCCCAGGCATGATTTGTATAGTAATTAGATTAGTTTATAAGTTGTATTGTAACCGTTTAAATTAAAAAAAAAGGAAAAAATTATCCTTAGCAATTCAGATTAGAAGACATTCAGATTCCAAGACGGAAAATAAAACCGAGAGAATGCGGGGGCTAGTATAAGAAGGTCATCAAAGTTTGACCGGTCTACAAAATAAAAGTCAACTGAAAGTCTAAATTGTCTACCAGATCATTCACACAGATGCAGTAGAGAAGTATGGCCACTGCTTTGATAAATCAAGGTCAGGTTCTTCAGGTCCTTTAGTACTCCTGTGATACAGCACTGGCAACTGGTAACACACTGACCTCTATACGCATTGAATTGTCTGGTTGTACCTACTTGCTGACATAACGGACTCGTTCACTGGCCCCGTTACTCGATACCAACATAATACTAGTTACACTATACCCTACCTACACTCAGGGAAATATTATATCAAGATGGAACCGAAAAGTGCGCGTGGCACGCGTGCCATTAATTAGCAATAATTATGATGCAAAATTTTCAACCTAAGTAAGAAAAAATTTACTTTAATATAACATCTTAAGCAAATTCTTATTAGGTATTTATTAAAGCCCTGCTCAAATGAATCACGATCCCAAATATTATGTCAAACCTGTCAAGCGCGGTAGCAGCACTCGTGAGCGGTTGCACTTAACGCGTCGATGACCTCTGGACTTAGAGCGTTTAACCATCTCCGAACTATAAGATATGACTAGGTACCTAAGAGGAAATTAATCGAAGGAGTCCCAAAGAAAGGGATATTTATTTGAATAATAACTAATCCAACTCAATATTTTGTAATTTATAGACACACACTAGTTTGTATGGGTTGCGCTCGACAACGTTCAAGGAAATGATGTGATTGGCTGATAGGCATCAAACAATATAAGCTGCGTGACTTGAGTTTCCAAAAGAGGGATTTTCCTAAACTTAAAAAAAATCTAAAGGGGTAAGGGTAAAGTTTATATCATCAGTAAAAAAATAAGCAAAATACACCCCTATAGGTTATGTAAATAGAAGTTAGATATTACCTCTTGTTTAACATAAATATTGCTTAATTTCGCCACATTACTGGCGTACCTACGTCTTGTCTCAGAAGCCATTTAACATAATGGCTTCTAAGCTACGACGGATGGTATTAAGATTTTATAAGATCCTCTCCGGCTCAATAAAAGTGACGTGACCAATCCACCAACTCATAAGTGCATA
The DNA here is from genome assembly GCA_038048805.1 of Hipparchia sbordonii. Classification (NCBI taxonomy): domain Eukaryota; kingdom Metazoa; phylum Arthropoda; class Insecta; order Lepidoptera; family Nymphalidae; genus Hipparchia; species Hipparchia sbordonii. The sequence continues at coordinate 7,391,075 of CM076102.1, forward strand.
AAAAAATTTAACTTTGCTAATCAAATAAAAATATTTCTTCTCTATATTCTTAATTTCTTGCCTATGCATGTATGTCAATTATTTTTGGCACGCTGTGAGGCGTCGTTAGATTCGTTTATTTGCGTTTTAAGTTGATATTTTTAACAACCATTTTTTGATTAAGTAATTTGCTTGTATTTCTATAGAGTTTCAGGATTTATCTTATTATTCATTCATATCATATTTACCTTATCATCTTTGTCCTTGCATATTCCTACTTTTCTTATAATACGAGTTGTTATTATTATTGCTGTAATATTCTACCGCACCATAGACACTCGTATTGTGATTTTGCTTGCTCTAATTTCGCGCCGGTCCACTGCGCCTTCTACGGAAACCACGCCTTAGGTGAAATATAAGTATAAAGTGGCACAACCACTAATGCAACAGCTTTCACAATAAAATATAGCAAGTACCCTTCATAAAAATAATAATAAATAACAAATTTTTATTAAACAAAAAAAAAAATTTCTTAAAATTTAAAGCTCCTTAATCACACCAATATTATTAAGGCGAAAGCTTGTATGTTTGTGTTTGTGTGTGTGTGTGTGTGTGTCAGTCCACAACCACACACAAACGAATGCCACAACGAATGACCCAATTTAGCTTTTTGGAATGGAGGCAGCTCATACCCAGGATTAACATTTAACACATAGGCCTTAAAAAAAATCCTTAAAAAAAAAATATTTAATTAAAAAGTTTGTATATTTTTATAAATTATACATATACATATATGTTATTATTATTGTTGTACTTTTCCATAACCCTTAATAAGACTGGAGGAGATCGCTTAAAGCGATAAGACCGCCTTTACGTACTTAATCAATACTTACTCAATTCTTGTGAGAGCAATAAAGAATTTTCTATCTATCTTTTCTGTTCAAATCTGTTCCATGCTGCTTAAATTATGGTAAATCCATGACTGACATTCAAACTATAAAACTCATTTCAAAGTCGCACGAATCGAATCGTATTACAATGTTACTTAAGTTTTGTATTACACTGTTATTTAAGTGTTGATACACCTAATCTGTAGCCAGTTACAACGCGAAAAAGTATTAAGTTCACGGCCTACTTCCTCAACTATTAACTTAGTAAAAAGTGGAGCGTTTTAACATCGCAGTGTTTTATTCTGTTTAATTGTTTTCTTATGCAATTTGGATGAGGCATATCGGAACGATTCATTGTAGATGGCTAATTGCAACTGTCGAAACTCTATTGTTATAATCTGATGCGCGTGCGAAAATTTTGAACAAGCTATTGTAAGATTCCTATTATCGCTCCCATTACATTTGCACCCTGTTATTAGAATGCAATACAAATAAACATCTATATATATAAAATTCAAAGTCCTGACTGACTGACTGACTGAGATATCAACGCACAGCCTAAATTACTGAAGTTAGAAACTTGAAATTTTTACAGTTGGTTCCTTTTATAACATAGGCGCACACTAAGGAAGGATTTTTGAAAATTCAACCCCTAAGGGGGTAAAATAGGGGTTTGAAAAATCGAACTTAATGTGAGCAAAGCCGCGAGCAAAAGCTAGTTGATTATAAAATAATTATCCTATTTTTAACCTCTGACGCAAAAACGACGGGGTGTTATAAGTTTGATGTGTCTGTGTGTGTGTGTGTGTCTGTGGTATCGTAGCAGCCGAAAGGATGAACCAATTTTGATTTTATTTATTTTTTTGTTTGAAAGGTGAATTAGTCTGGAGCGTTATACTACACTATACATTAAAACGAGCAATCTGTTCATGACTTAATACAAGTAATAATTGATTTAAACAAGAATAATTATTAAATTTCAGATGCGGCGGCAGGCTCGGATTTCAGCCGGCGGCACGCTTCTAGCGCGTTCCGCCTCTGCTTTGCAAGGTTATCCCCTTTACTTAATATTATTATTTTGAGGCTAAACGCCCTTTAGCTATTAGGTACTATCGGCTGAGTGATTGCTTATTCTAAAACAGATTTAGCAGCTTAGGCTTTTATCAGGATGCTCATTCCCATCTAGAAAGTGTGGTGGCTGGATTTTCGCGCGGATCAACTAGGCTGGTTCCTTTTCGCAAACCAAATTGAACGGCTTTCCGTTAATTAAAGCTATAAATTCTACAAAAGAGATAATAATATAACATTGTCTGTTCTTTGACAAAAATTTTTATATCATAATTTAATATCTAGTACTTGCTTACTTCATTCTTTCTACTTTGTTCTAATCTACGCTGTTAAATAGTTTAGAATTAGTTTTTTATAGTTTAATTATTAATGTTAGCTAAGTAATTTGATACCCCTAGTTTGTATTTTTACTGAAGTTTATGGAGCATAATTTAACTTGAATTTGTTTTAATTCCAGTTTGGCTGTGGTTGCTGCTATTTGTGTTCCAAAACGAATTCCGGATATCGAGGTCCATTCAACCTGGAGTAAGATTTCATTTTTAGTTTAATTACACTACTCAACAAATTTCGAACTTTTTTTTTTATCTGAGTTCCTACTATGTGATAATTGTTCCTTGCTATTGACCTAAGAGAAGTGCATAAATAAATTTTTTCCATCACATCTCATTTTCGAGATAAAAGGGGCAAGTCAAAAATTCAATTTTCTTACAAAATGAAGCAACTACATTAACTTTTATTGATGTTTTGATGGAAAAGGTGAAGTTTTATTAGTAAAGCTGATTGCTCTTGTAATAATGGTAGCCAGGAGTTTCTCTGACCTGGCTCCAACAGTAATCTGCAAGCAAAGCAGGTTCCCATCTTCCTTGAAAACGTTTTTCGATTGCAGCTACATTTTGATGAAAGTTATCCCCATGTTTAATGTTAAATTAACCCATATTTTTGAGAAGAAAGTCCAAATGTGAACGGAGGAAATGAAATAAAGGAAATTTTAATAAGATTTTGCATCCAATTTTATGGTAGCAGTCCAACATCAGTTTTATTCTTTCCCAGAAGTGAACGGTTTTCTTGAATATTTTTTCACGTCAATAAAAAAAGTTCCAAGCTTGGTTTTCAATAATATTGTTATGGATAGATGTAAAAGATGAATTTTTAATCAGTTTTTTATATCTAGACCTACGAATATGCCCTCTTTGATTTTTGATCATCACGATTTTCAATGTCTCATAAACTAAACTTTTCTAAGTTTCTGTTTTCATTAAAATTTATTAACTGGGCCCTCAAGAACAGACAAATTTTCGGAATGTGGCTAAGGTTTTCTAACTGATGACCTATCGGCATACTTATATTTCGTTTAGATTTATCAGAAAACTCCTTTAATTGTGTTAAACAAAAATAGCAATTCACTGTATGATGCGTTGGTTCAGTCCTTACGCGCGTACCAAATGGCATTTTTTTTTATTTTTCCATCCTAATAACCGTTGAAATTCGTATTAAATATTAGCCAGCACACATTAGAAACCCACGTCTTATCTAGATTTCTCACATTTTGGTTAAAATTAGCTAAATAATACTGTTTAAATAGGCCAAAACGTGACTTTTTTTTCTATTTTGGCGCAAATTCTTCACAAATACAATAAAACTATTAAAAATTGTTAACACACACCTATGATATTTTGAAGATTATCAATCAAAGTAGCTTGTAAGCTATGTTTTGTTTGCAAAACAATCATATTTTTGAACTACCCGCATTTCAAAACTCGAAGATACGTGAAAAAATTAAAAGTTATATTTCTCCGCTTCTAGACGTGATATCAAAATAAAATGCCTACAGATATTTATTATTAGTCAGCCTCAATATGAAGCCATATGAGCGAATTCAGAGTTTTTTTTAGTGTTGAGTAGTGTTACTAGCTTTAACCCGCGGCTTCGCTCACGTTAGATTCGATTTTTTAACCCCCTATTTAACCCTCTTGGGGTTGAAATTTTCCAAAATCCTTTCTTAGCGGATGTCTACGTCCTAACAGCTACCTGTATGCCAAATTTCAGCTCGATCGGTCCAGTGGTTAGAGCTGTGCGTTGATAGATCAGTCAGTCAGTCAGTCAGTCACCTTTGCCTTTTATATATTTAGAAAACCTAGGTTATCAAAAGTAGAAAAGATATTCGAGACGCTGTATGTCTGTCAATCACGATTCTCTGTGTAATGGATTATCATTTGAATATGTTGTAACATTGTCTAAATAGGTATATTATATAGTAGAATAATAGGTAGTATAAAGGCCATAGACTTATTATATTACATAAAGGCATATTATTTCAATTTCGCCAAAGAAACTTTAAATGATAAATTATGAGGTTCTGAGATGTTTTATATTGGCAATCCGTATTCATTTTCACCCGCCGTCTATGCAATAGGTATGTACCTAAGCACATCCGTGCGAAACCAGGGCTAGTTAACCAGTTATCAAAACAATTTTAAAACAAAATCTTAACTTATCACTAAACCTTTAACAAACTAGTTTTGATACTCTTTTAAAATATTAAAAAATCTTTTAAAATATTTACGATTTACTGTTCAAATTATCAACAAATTAATGTCAAGGTCGTTGGACCAACATATACAAAAAGGGCTTTAGTTCTCTGTTATAAAAACTGTGTTTTAATTTCAGTATTTGGACTTCGATAACCTCCCTGATACGAATTTCACGTGCGCTGGCAAAGTTATCGGTGGCTACTACGCGGATCTTGAGACTTCCTGTCAGATGTTCCACGTGTGCACGGTTGGCCAGCAGGAAGAGCCCATGGATATTAAGTTCCTCTGCCTCAATGGCACTGTTTTTGATCAGGTAATACCTCAAACGTAACGTACGTCAATGTAGTAAGCATATGTCAGTGTTAAATGAAGTGGCCAATCAACAGTCAAACCTCAAGAATGCCTCCTAAGACCATTTTAGGATGTTTTTCGTAATTAACTACAAGAATAAATCATGATATGATTTTTCCACTTTTTAGTAAAGTATTCATCTACGGTATTAATATTTGGGCTTCAAAGTTCAGATCATGGTTGCGCTTTGAAGTCGTATACTATATAGCTGAATTTATATTCATAGTAGTAAAGCAAACCTAATTTTGGTTTCAGGAGACCAGAGTATGCGAGAGAGTAGATGAAGTAGATTGTACAAAATCTGAAAAGTTCTATAGTTTAAATTTAGAATTGTATGGAAGCACTACGCCACCAATCATACAACCTGAACCAACAAAACCTCAAGCAAAACCAACAGAACAAATATATCAGCAAAGGAAACCTAGTAGTACGACGGATAACGCAGACCCGGTTGTAATTAATGAATCACCCACGACATCTGAAAAAGCAATAAATCAGCCGACGGATCCCATTGACTCGACTGAAGATCCAATTCAAGAAAGCAAAAAAGATCAATTCAAAAATACATCGACATACCCATCGTCTTCATTGCCATCAAAACAACAAGAAATACAGCATGTAGAAGGTATGTTCATGAAGGTGTCTTCATAATTTTAATAATTATAAAACTTATGTGAAAAAGTAAACGTAATTTACTGTTTACAGAATATGAAGAAGAAGATGATGACGCAATAGATGATGAAAACTCCGATTACGAAGAAGATTATTCTCATCCGCTGACGACAACTACAGTTCAAACCATCACAACTACATCTACAACAACAAAAAGGCCTTCATCAAGTACTACGTTGGCACCGCTAACTACGCGACCAACACCTGCAACACATTTGATTTCGTCACCTTCTCCGACTATTTCATCGTTGTCACCACCGATTCACGCTTCGTTAACTCCTCCTGCACCTCCTTCGTCAACTATAGATCCGTCACTTTTATCACCACAAGAATTTATTTACCATCACCGAGGACCAGCATCGGAAGCAATCTCTTTTCAACGCCAAAGTTTTCGTCCAGCTGATGGTGTTTATATAACCCATGCTCCACCTCATCAATATGATCATTTTCAATATGAGTCTTCTAGAACTGCACCACGACCGGTTGTAAATCGTCCAGTGCCTTTTGTTCAACGCCCTCAACCAACGCCATTCCGCCCAACTACAATTGATCCACTAGATCAAATTCTACGTCCAGGGCCAAATGCTCAGTCTTCTGAAAAACATGAAACGCCAGTTAAAAGTCGACCACAGTCTCATCATTCGCACTTGCCTGTACAACAAAATTTGCCTTTCAATCCTTTCTATTATGATCGAAAACGAAGTGACGATGTGATCCCAGAAGATGAATCATCGTTATCTGCTAGATCAGTGGCACCACCTACCAAAATAGTTAATAGAAAGCCGGGTAAACCCAAAAGTCCACCACGTGTTATAGTCACGGCTAGTGCTTCTGTGAGTGACAGCAATGGAAAAAAGCTAAATTACACGGTTGGGAATGTAGTTAGTGCTGTTAAACCTATAGTAGCGATTAATTATGACGACTATAAAGAATCCGATCTTATTTTTGACCCATTTTTTCTCGATGTGCCAAGATTACAATCACGACGTAAGACTAGATCTAGCAAATATAAAAAAGTTGTAGCTGTTCCTGTATCTGCACCAGTGTCAGCTAATATAATCTCCGAAAAGTTTCCTCCTACTACATTTTCTCCTGTAACTTCACGAGCAACGACTACAAAATTATCAACAACGGCATCAACGACTACAACCACTGCAGCATGGAATCCTCAGGATTACGTCGATGATAATTATGAGCCTCATGCCTATATACCACCCATCCCTCCATATGCAGTTTTAGTGACAGAAGATCGGATAAAATTTAAGAACCAAGAGCGGTCATCAAAAAAGGATGTATTGGGAGAAAAAATTAATGAAGTGAAGTCGGAAACTTCAAACTTTCCAAAGGAACAAACTAAACTAACGTCTTCTGTAGCACATACAATCTCTAGTCAAAGTGTGGGCACTGAGGCTACGGTGGCGGTCAGCTCTCCGACTCCTATCGAGGCGCCCGCCTGCATTACTTCGCGCTCCACTGACTGTCGGATTCGTGCCTAATAATTAGCTCACTTAATACATAGATAAGTAGTAACATATTTAAATAGGTAGTTAAATTTAATAATTTTATGAAACCGATTACGTCTGATTTGTTACTTATTCCTTCTTGATATAATTTACATCAGGATAGTGTAACTATTATTCTTTCAAAATTTTATACAATCTCGTAGAGACGTAGGCGTGATCTTCGCTTATGATCACAACGATAAGATCAATACACACAAGGACACAAAACATTGCTTAAATTATTTTGTGCATAGTGTATATTATATTTATATTGATGAAAAAATAAAACAAAATGTACATAATCATAGATATGTATTTTAAAATAAACAATAAGTCTCTAATATGGAATCTTTTTATTTTATCTTTTTGTAAACAACACTTGATTATTCCCCCTTGTCGTAAAATATCAAACAAAAATTATAAAAATGCTATAATAATAGTTAAGACTGGCCTATTATTATGAGATATTATTGATGATATTATAGAGGTCTGTGTTAAAAATACTTTAATAAATAACTACGTTTTGGTGAAGAAGCTCCTACCCTTGTTGTATATTATTAATAAGATATTAATTCAAATCAATTCAATTCCCAAAGGTGTGGGCTTTTAAAGGCTTTTAATTTTAAGTATAGTTTAATTTTTTGATACCTATTATGGAGTGATTACATTCTCTTGGGTATTTATAAAAAAAGTCCTGACATATTTTTAAACAAAATCATACAGTGATCATACATCAGTTGTATAAAGGTTGTATACGTCTCTGAGAAGTCAGTACCATAAGACAAACTTCAGCACTTCGAATCCCAAAAGAATATAAACCACCCTGTCAAATCGTCATCATAGACATTAATTTACTTCAATTTTGCTTCAATTGAAGCCATCGAGATTATTATTTACGAAACAAATTAGTGTAGAAGTACAGCTTAATTTCTTAATATTTGTATTCATCGTTTGCTTTAGTAGCAATCATGTCGGATTCTAGTATAATGAGTGTAAGAGAAATGATAGACACATGTTTTGGAGAGCCTGATGTAAGTTTTATATTTTGTCAGTTTTAGTATGGTTTTAGTTGATATTCACCAAAGTTGTAAATATTAAATAGGCCATAACACAACAGCCAATCTTCATCTGTTTAAACTACCTTTGATTGGAAACGAGAAATTAATATGTTTACGGCTTTAAAAATATTCCTTGACTAGACCAAACATTTACACAACGTCTGTTTACTTCACAATCTAACAGCTTCATCATATTTTTCAGGTAAATATTGTCAATTTCAAGCTTATGCAAACTATACTGTACCTTCTCGCTAGACAACAGCGATTATTAGAACGTAAAGTTGCAATTGAATTTGATACATTACTCGTTCCGAGGACATCTAGTCTTTCAATTACAGAAGTGAAATTAAAAGCAAAAGTAGACAAAAAAAAGCAAAAATTAACAAAATCTGGAGGAACACCCACCACTGGAGATATTAAAGGTAGAGATGCATCTGCAAAATCAAAATCAGATAAATCAAAGGCTGATAAAACATCTTCTAAATCAACTACAGATGAAACTACAACATCTACAGAAAAAACTTTAAAACAAAAAGCCGAGGCAAGGGATGCAATTTCTAAGTCAGCTAAGGATAAAGCATCTAAATCAACTACAGATGAAACTACAACATCTACAGAAAAAACTTTAAAACAAAAAGCCGAGGCAAAGGATACAATTTCTAAGTCAGCTAAGGATAAAGCATTTACTCTTAAATCAATGACCGAACCATCTGCGTCGGAGAAATCAACCTCCAAGTCTACTGATAAAGGTGATGCTTCAAAATCTAAAAAAGATAAATCATCTAAATCAACTGCAGATAAAACTTCTACACTAAAATCAACAACAGAACCATCAACATCGGATAAATCGACCTCTAAATCTACAGATCAAACTTCAACTTCAAGAAAAACAGACTCTTATGAAAAAGGCAAAGCCTCATCGGATAAAGGTAAAACGTCAAAAGGCAAGACTAGAGATGGTGAAGATGAAGCTATAAGTGGGAAAAGTAAAAAGAGGGTAACTATGTCTAATTAATTTTCGTTTATATTTTACAATGTATCAACAAGAGATTCACACTTAAATCGTACTTTCATTTAGTTTTCCCCTCAGGATTACAGTCATCTCCTGGACCTTATTGAGCAGCAAAGGGAACAAGAGTTACGAGTCGTCAATCAGGTGCAATTTGTAAACAAGATACAACTCGATTGTTATTTTTTTTTTTTTTTCATTTTTTTTTTCAGCCTTGATCCTGTATCTGGCTGTTGAGCATATTCGTATTTTTATTTTTTATTTTATAGTTCGCCGGTACGTAAGTACAAGGTAATAGTGATTTTTGTTGATATTTGATAGTAATAATTACCTATATCATTAAAGCTTACACTTTATTAATAATGAGCTTCGCCAACTACGTTTGGGTTTAAGATATTTATAGTTTCATTAATAATACACTTACATTTTTACTTATATGAAACTTACAGGCTAAGTTGCTTACACAAAAGTTGCATCTTATGTTTTTGTTGGCAAAGAAAATGCCCTTTTACCCCGGAAAACCAGTAACCTAAGTCACGCGGACGAAGTCGCGGGCAAAAGCTATTAGTTATATAAAAGGAAAAGATGACTTGACTAATGACTAATTGACTTGTCAACGCACAGCTCAACCACTAACCACTGGACTGATTGGGCAGGAATTTCACATACAGATAGCTATTATAACGTAAGTATCCGCTAAGAAAAGATTTTTGAAAATTCAACTCCTAAAGAGGTAAAAAAGGGGGTTGAAAAATCGAATTTAACGTGAGCGAAGCCGCGGGCAAAAGCTAGTCGTGTTAGTTATATACCACGACGCCTTGTGGGAGCATCATTAAGTTAAATAAAACTGATCCTGTCCTGTTAGAAACATATCAGTTCAGCGTCACACACATAAAAACCCGCCTCGTCATGTTGTGCCAGTGCAGTGAGCACTCACGACAAAGGTGCTATAGATTATTTTGAAGGCGCGACCACATTTTAGAGTATCTGCAGGGCGATTCAGACCTGTTCGATAACATACCGTGTCAATACGGTTAGATATCTATCTCTTTTTGTCGTGTGGATTTAGAGCGAGCGAAATATATGTTAACGAACCGAATCGATCGACAAATAAGTTATCGGAAGGGTCTGAAATCTGAATGTCTGAATCGGGGGGCTGGACAGAAGGCGATCAGTGTATAAATTAATGCGAAATGATTTATCATCCTACCATATTGCATTGCAATTTGCAACACTTTATATTTAAGTTTGCGCTATGAAAAAATGATGTAAATGATAATAATCCTGGTTTAAGAGTGAAATAATGTAATGGGTGGCCTCATACCGATTACTTGTGAGATCAGGTGGAAGAAATCTTCATATAACAATTTTAATAAATTATTATTAATAAATAAATATTCTCTATAGAGAGCTGATTCACGTGAAGTGGCAGAGATAACACCAACTCCTATGACTTCCTTAGATTCAATGGGTATTTCCTATTTAATTTTCTCTTTTACTCAGTATTAATTACTTATTAAGTTTATTTCAATTAAACTTCGATTTTTATTCGCAGAAGTACAGTATGAAAAACTTCTTGTTGGTAAGATTAAATAATTATATCATGTTTTTATTTACTGTGAAATAAGAAAAAATAATACATCATTTATAATTTACAGTTGAAAGACTACCCATAGATGAAGTTGAAAAAAAGATAGGTAATAGCTACTAAAGAAAATATAAAAATCTCGAATCTCTCTTTTTCAAATCACAATTGTCCAACTATTCCTATACTTTATTTAAGGTCATTTACGTGCTGGAAAGGTCTCACAATTGGATGTTGTGACGAAAGAGAAATTTGATGAACTAAAACAATTAGTGAAAGAAATGCAAGCAAAATTTGGTTTAGCTCCTGTTGGTACAGCCGAATTTCCAGAAAACATGCAATTGATGGAAGATCTTCGTCGTGGCGCTTCTTTGACTGATGCAATGGCTGCGTTACAACTGTCTGCTCGTCTTCAAGCCGTAGAAAAAACTTTGAAACTTATGGATACTTTAATTACTGATTTAGCTGTCAAGAAAGGTGTCAAAGTAAAACAAAAACAAGATCCTAAATTGCATACCTATGCAGTCCAACTCGCACAAATCAATGTTGACACTCCTGAAACAAAAGTTATTTATGATGCACCGAGCGGTCCGTCAAACACTTCAGGAAAATCTGGTAGAGAAAGTCAACCACCTCTCACTGAAACGGAAGATCCTATTACAGGAATGTTGGAAGGATTGCCAATATCAAATAATATTAACATGGAAGACTTAGAGTGAGATGGAACGCCATAATAATAATTAATTTTTAATCAGTCATTATTTAATGATAGTTCTATGCGATCTATAATAATTATATTGAAAATCGTATAATTATTATTTATTATACATTGTAAATGAAAAAGTAACAAACAGAAAAACAGAGGCAGTTTCGCATTTATAGTTTAGTTATTAACGTTTTGTATAATCTGTTTTATTCATCTTATTTAATGATAATGCAAATTTCAGTGATGCAATGCAAGAACTGTATGATGAACTAATAAAAAATGTGGGACTTCTAACTAATAAAGCTATTAGTAAGGCTGACGAAGCACTGAGAACTTCTTGTAGAATAGGTAAATTAATCTGTAATTCGATATTATACTTGCATTAAATAGGTGTAATAATATATTTTATAAAGGTAATTATTATTTTTTTGCACCTTGTTTACGAAATAATTAACTTAAAATAAATAAAGTACTTAATGATTAGTGCACTTAATAATTTTATTAAGTGCAAATTTTACAATTTGACGGTATTATTGTTAAAATTAGTATCTAAGTGGCTTTATAGTATTATACATTTAAAAAATGTAGTTCATTGAAATAATTTCATCAACAGAGACAAAATTAGACGCAGCGATGGATGTAGATGAACGAATGGAGGATTTAGAGACAATAGTATCTGAATATGCTGCAAAAATAAATGCACTTGATGCAAGTCTATCCTCACAGGTATTAAATGGTTTAATTTTGTAGAGTAACAATTCTCTAAAGTAATATTATACAAGGTGTTTGTTAATGTGTATAACTTACCAGCAACCACCCATGCACTTTGACCCTATAAACACAATGGCGGTGGTAAAAAGTGAAAATTAATTATCAAAAACTTTCATACAAAAATAATTAATTAATTAAGAAAAAAACTATTTGGAAACCCTAACTAGACATAATAACAACACGCCACATAAATCCCTTTCAATTCCTGATTCCCTAGTAAAAACAACTTCGATGTTTAGAAAGAGTCGTAAATTCTTACCGAGTGCCGCGCACTTGATGTCACGTGATGTATTTTCGGAATAGGTAGGTAAGCGCGAAATCACTGACGACCTTTGCTGACGTGACGACTGACAAGTTGACCACTTTGCCTCGTTACTACGTACACTACGTCAGTAGTGGTGATGACCGGATAACGAGGTCTAGGTTCGAATCCCGGGTCGGTTCAAAATTACACGCCTTGCCTTATTAGGTTTCTGACAAGAAATTATCAGTAAGTATCGGCCTGGAGTTAAATTACAAAGTTGGCGTTGTGTCACTCCCGTTCCTCGGAGAACATGTTATCAATGATAAATTTTAAGATTAATTAAAGCCCACCAACCGCAGCTGCAGCAGCTTGGAGGTATGGATGTACTTGGATTGGAGGGTCTAATTAGGTTCATCTCTAAATAACTTGCGAGTGGCACAGGTCTCCCTTCCAGATTGATTTAGTTTAGACTCAAGAAGCTCAAACAGAGCCGCCCCTAGTTTCCTAACTCTAGGCCGGTACTGGGGGTTTCTTGGCAGAAACTCAACTCTAAAAATGTTATGACCGACTACGCAGGATTCGAACTCAGACCGCAGCAGATTTGCAACCGAACATGTAAACCACGCACTCCACAACACACACACATGATTATGTCATAAATACTCCATTCCACAGTTCACTTAACAGAGACGCAATCGATAGTTGATCATACCGCAACCGTTCACGTGCAACTGCGTTGTAAATTGTAATCCCAAAAAATTAAAGCCGCAAGACGAGTGTTGCCAGTCATGATTTTGATTTTACCCGTTTTTCTTAAAAAAAATCCCTTTTTTTATTCAATGACAAGATAGCCCATGACTGCGATCTCACCTGATGGTAAGTGACGATGCAGTCTAAGATGGTAGCGGGCTAACTTGGAAGGGGTTTAGCAGTGTAAATTCAACCCATACCCCTAATCGGTTTCTACACGCCATCGTGCCGGAACGCTAAATCGCTTGGCGGCACGTCTTTGACAGTAGGGTGGTAACTAGCCACGGCCAAAGCTTCCCACCAGACCAGACCAGAGACAATTTAGAAATTATAAATTCCTAAATTGCCCCCGCCGGGAATCGAACCCGAGACCTCCCAGTTATAAGACCACAGTGGTCACCACTGCGCCTGTGAGGTCATCGAATCCCTAGTCCTAAAACAATATTTTGACTTTCTTTTGGCAAATAACTTCTAAAATGAAAAACTGAATACTGTTTTAGGTAGCAATTTAAAAAAATACTTATTAATAAAAGTGTTACATTTGAAATTTGAAAAGCCACATTTTCATCTCAAGAACGTAGGTACGTTCTTGAGATGAAAATGTGGTAAACATTTGGTAGTTACTGTTAGATTCCAAAATTATTAAATGCACTCGCAATTATCATGAATTCCTTTAAAAATAGTTAAGCAAAAATCTTGCATAATACAAGTATTTTGTGTTGTTTTTCCCCAGGTAAAGGCAAAATTCCTAGACGTAAACACTTTATTTTCATGATACCTTAGTAGCTAATTCCTAGAATTTTCTTTGACCGCGCCGCACGAAGTAAAGGCGAGGCTACAAACAAGACTTGCGGTTGCGTTTACGCAACGAAAACTTTCATCGCATAGGACATCGTACGAGAAAACTCTGTCCATTAGTTTAGTTTCTAATGAGACATGGACCACACTAAGGACTTTAGTAGAAATTTATCTTTGTATTCTTCCATTGGTTTCTCCCAAAGGACAGGACGTTCCTGAATCAAGAAAATCAGATAATCGTTATCGTAATTAATCATCTTGACATGCACACGCTGGGAAGTGTAGCTACCGATAGAATGGTACAGGAATTTTCGGTGCACAGTGGACATTTCCACGGTGTGTTGTGCGACGTCTATGATTTTTACAATGCTGCGACTTCGCACGCCAATGTGTGCTCGCCCTTACCGGTGGGCGGTGTTTCGAAAACTCGTACCGCCGCCGCCAAAGGACGCCGCCCGCCGCTAGCTAGAGCGGCACCTGCGGCGAGCACCGGTGAAAATCACCGGTGATTTGCCATTCTCCGGATATTCACCGGAGATCTCCGGTGAATTCGAATACAGATTTAGCATCAATTAAAATGTTTTTAACTGTTAATGTTCCAGTACAATGCAATGGAATTTTAAGCGCATCGATATTGTGTGAACTCAAAATGATATTAGATGTATTGTAAAGGTTTTAAATAAAAAAAATATTAAGAAAAAAATATTTTACTTTATTATGATAATTATTATTTAAGGAGGTAGGAAATAATGATAAAGTAATTGTATTTGAATAAATGTTATTAAATAATTAACAATGTTAATCAACAAACTTCTTTTTATTTAAATAATAAAATTACTTGAGTTATGATTCAATAATAATCGGTTAAACACCGATTACTTTCACCGGAGACTCACCGGTGATTCTCCGGTGAAAAATCACTTCTCGGGTGCAAATCACTACGCCGAATACCGCTCGCTTTCAACTTCTAATGCTAGTACTATGCTTGCACTGTACTGCAAGCTATAATAATAATTATCGTATCGTTTTGCAATTGATTTATTATTAAAAATTTCACACACATTCATTCGTTCATTCACATACAGTCATTGTTAATCAAAACCACAACGCGAGATATTAATTACCTGCAAATAAAGAGGCGGCAGTAACTTTATGGATTACGTAGGTACGGACTTTAACTTATGGAGTCCGAAAGTAGTCGGCAATATTCTTGCAAAAATACGAGATTTCTAATTGGTTTTCACTCTACTGAACAATACTACAGGTTACAGGTTTAATTACATGCCGATTAATGGTTAGGTATCGCATCTGGAATATTTTATCGCAACGTTATAGCATAGCAAGTAGTACGTTGTAGGCCGATACTAGGATACCAGCGCAGCAGTACAATAGAAGTACTATTAAGATTTTTCATTCATATTTTTATCGTTGGCAGTTCATCGCCATTAAATCAGCTGTTTTAAGGGCTGCCACCTAAACATTTATGGTGAATTTTTGAAGTCCTCATAACTTGGCCAGGATATGAGCTACACGTCTCATGATATTTTTTCATGTATCTATACACCGACCCCAACTTATGGGTTTCGGTAGGATAGGGACATTAACTAACACCTTGTATATTATGTTATAAGTAAAATATTACGAGTTCAAACGTTATTTATTTTATTCATATAAATACCAATCAATTACTTCTATTCTACAATTTTTTACGCTCAGATGTCGAATTATCAAGAACAGTTAACTCAAATGCAACATGACTTAGAAGGAGGCTTGGAAGCTATGGCTGAAGCGTTAGCAAATCCTCCAGGAGAAACCCCGGGTATTATACAATTTACCTATCAGATGATGCCCGCATGGATAAATGTTTTTTTGATTTCCGCAGGAACTCTTTAATTTTTCGGGATAAAATGTAGCCTGTGTTAATTCTGGGTATGAGCTATTTCCATTTCAAATTTCAGCCAAATCAGTTCATTTGTTGTGGCGTGAAGGAGTAACATAAAAACTTTCACCTTTATAATATTAGTGTAATTTGAATGTTATAGCATTACTGTACGACTTAAGTCACGAATATTCTTTCCTCATAAGTCCTGTGTCCTAAGCCCACAATTAAACACGATTAAATCTGTATCAACATTTTACATTTCACTATTTTCTATTATATTTTTCTCATTTATCTATGGACGGGCGCATCGACCATCTAACCCCGAATGATAGGCGGTAACATAAGTAAGGAAAACAAGGTTTTACGTCACGCAGTGCAGTTGTATATTCTTTAATAAATAATTTAAAAAAAAATAGTAAACCTCCCCTTCGACTTGTGCTATACTAATAGAGGTTACTTTAGAGAAGTTTCAAATGTATTTATATTTCATAATACGTATATATCACAGTATTAAATCACAGGAGCTTCAGAACTGACTGCAAACTTTGCTAATGTGCAAGTACAATTGGAAATTACCAATGTGAAGCAGAACGATCTCAAAGAAAACCAATTGCTGCTGTCGTTGGATGTTCAAGTGATTCATAAATTATATTGTATAATTTTAATATGTAAGACAGACAAAACTGCTTGGAGTTGAGGAGATCAGATTTATTTGTCTATCTTGTGCACCTAATCAGTAAGAGTAGCTTTATTTATATTACATTTTGGCATTACATCTCTAGCACCTATTCCCCTCCACAACTATGATAATTTCCCGTCCAGATAGCACGATTTAAAACCAACCCAATATTTCTGTCACTCTATTAGTTTTAGAGACATGATTAATGTTATTTGAATAGTTATTAAAAGTAATTTTATTTACTTTCTTCACACGTAGGCTTTATGGAAAGAGATTGAATTACTACGCGAAGTCAAATCGGATCGTGACGAAGTAGCAGACGCATTACGAGACAAAGCCGGACTCGGTGCCCTCAACGGCCTCGTCACTCAACAGCAGTTTGATGCAGTACGAGGTGATTTCGAACAGCGTATTGGAGCTTCTTACGATAAGTTCAATAATCAAGAGATTGTTTGGCAAGTAAGAACCCTGTCCTACTACTACTATTTAGTCAATGCCACAAGGCACGTTGCTACGTCGTCGCTACATTAAGGAGGTGATCAACAAATTCCTAAAAATCTCGTGGTAGCGCATTGGCAGTGCTCCAAATGTTCATGGGCAGCGGTAATCACTTTACACCAGGTGACCCGCCTCCACTTTTACTCGTTATAAAAAAACCTTATATGCCTCCCCATGCGCTGCCTAAATGTATTTGACACAATATAAATATCACTTGCGAAGTACACCATCAGGTAGCATATAAACCGAAAAATTTTATCGGTCGCTCTAAGAAGCTGCAACTATCATTGCATGAGTTTTTATATGACACATAAAACGTTTTTTATTGTAGACGCCAACTACGCTTGTCTCAGTAATCTCAACACGATCCTCTCCTGCAACCACTAGAGGAGTCCAGTGAAATTTAGACTTAGAATCCCCAAGATCTCTTAAGGTTCTTTAAAGAAATTTCGTTGTCAAACTTTTAGATATTGTCCACCAGATTGACTCCGTGTGGACTGTTAATTCAATGGTTATTGTACTGAATACAAATTGCAGTTTCATTTAAATGCATAATACACGTTAACTTTCAGAAAATCATAGATGATCTATTTAGAGAACTGAACGAAAAGGCCGATTGGATACAAGTCAACTCGTTGCGTGATGATATAAGTAACAACCTCGAGAAACTGCGAAATAAAATCAATGCAATGACAGAGATAATCGGGGAGCCTCGTGCGGCTACAATCTCCAGAAGATTATTCCGTGATGCTGCATGTCTTTCTTGTGCAACTCCGGCACAGATGAATTTGGAAGAACCTACTCTACTGGCATTGCCTGCTTTCTCGAAAGCATCTACGCGCCCACCTACCATAGGCGCAGAAGATACAACACAGCCAAAGGAAGACGGAGATCATGGATTGTGCTATCCTGGGCTGCCAATACCACATCCTAGAGATCCAAGGTTATTTTTATATAGGGCTATCATACAAATAAACCCCGATAACTTGGAATATAATTTGAAAAAAAGATTGTTAGACAAGCTTAACTGACCTTTCCTCTCCAAATAAGCGGAAAACTAGTATGCGTGATTGTGACAATAGTAAAACAGGTTGTAATCGAACCTGTGACCTTTCAGTTTTTCGGTCCGCATCTTTAACCGTTGAACTATTGAGTAATTATACTATAATAATTATTATTATAGTCATTATAATATACCTACGATAACAATAAATAGTGTTTTTAACCGCAGTTGTCATTCAGATATTGTAAACTATGATTCACTTTATCTGAATTGACAACTAGGATTACTTCCTTAGCACGAAAATTAGTAAGTACCTATTACATTGTTACAATCTCTATTATTATGACTAGATATTATTGTTTTTCTACAATCCACCAGCTTTTTCCGTTATGGCTGCCAAACATCTTTTTTTTTTTTAATAACTTTACTCCATCCATTTCAGATCCCACGTTTGCCGAAGATACTGCGGTGGATCCCACACAGCAGTGCGTGGTGCATTGAGTCGTGCACCTGCAGAACTGACTATAAGCAACTTGCACCCTGAAACTACTGGAATTGGTTCAGATGGAAAAGTAAACTAGACAATCATAACTTTTTATTCATTGTTCTTCTAGACGTCATCTATGGAGTAGGCAACGTGACGTCTGCATTACGTTCGTGCCAAGTCCTCCCTTGCCTTGAATAGCGGACAGTTATGGAAGCGGGCTAACTTTTAAGTCTAAGTTTTATTTAAGCCCATACCACTAATCATTGTATCATGTGTTTGCAGGTTTATAGAACGGATGAACAAGAGAAAGAAAAGAAACCGTGTTTGCCTTGTAATATGCCCCCTCACGTGTCTCAAAAAGAAAAAGGTTTGTAGCTACTCAATTCTAGTTGGTTATTATAGGTAACTAGCTTTTGCCCCCGCGACTTCGTCCGCGTGAAATTAGGTTTCGGGGTGGAATTTTCAAAAACTGTGACACACGTACTTCTTTATTTTTAACTGAAAGCTCAAATACCAACTTTGATGGAAACAGCTTGAAAAATGACGGAGTTTCATATAAACTTCCATCCCCTATTTAAACCCCTTAGGGGTGGAATTTCCAATAATCCTTTCTTAGTGTGCGCCTACGTCATAAAAGGAACCAACTGTAAAAATTTCAAGTTTCTAACTTCAGTAGTTTAGGCTGTGCGTTGATATCTCAGTCAGTCAGTCAGTCAGGACTTTGAATTTTATATATATAGATATATAGATATGTAAGTAATAATAAAATTATGAGATATGAGATTTGTTACGAGATATGTCTCTGGTGCAAGGGAGGTATCTGGTTCTTATCTTCTTTAATATATAAAAATGAATCGCTTAATGTGTTGGTAAGCGCATCACGCGTGAACGGCTGGACCGATTTCGCTAATTCTTTTTTTATTGTGTTTGTTATTGTTAGGAGAAGGTTCTTATGAAAGAAAAAATTAAGAAAATTGCGCGGAAAATTAGAAAATTTAAGAAATATTAACCACCATATTAAATTATTTCTAATGTAACCGCTTTTACAATTCAAACTTTTTTGATGTAACCTTATGGCGTTTGACATAACATTGACAGAATGCGTGCTGCCAATTTCGTCAAAGAGGATGTAAAAAAACTTAAGACAGGACAACGTCTGTCGGGTCCGCTAGTTCAAAAATAAAAGTTTATTCTAATTTGTAAACACCACAACATGAATTTACTTTTTACTTGAAAGTAGATACCATTACCATTTCAAAATGATATTACTTTAGAACGACCTTTGCAAATCCTACTAATCCTACTTAATATTATAATATTAAGTAGTTAATTAATAGGTATAATATTATAAATGTAAAAGTGTGACTGTTTGGATGTTTGTTACTCAATCACGTTGCAACGACAGAACCGATTTGGCTGAAATTTGGCACAATAGATAGATTAAAGACTGGAATAATAGGCTTTTTATCCCGGAAAATAAGAGAATTCCCGCGGGCGGTTTGAATAAACCTCAATCCACGCGAACGAAGTCGCGGGCATCATCTAGTAATTTATGTAAAGATAAACTTTTCTCTTTTATCTTAGATTCTAGTTTTGAACTGGATTCTGAAACGGCCCGGTTTTATGTGTTGCCGGTAATGACATCGGCCGACCGAGCTGCGGACAATGTCTCTCTGACCCCACCACCACCTGTGGATGATGACTAGGCTATTGACGTCAAATAATATTTTATTGTTTTTAGCAATAGGTTTATATTAGTATGATATTATAATATTTAATATTACGATATTATGTTCGTTGGAGTATTAAATAATTTATTTTGATACTTTCTCGAATACTTATACACTTAATTCAAAGTAAGTATATCTATTTACTATTCATATAGTAAATAAATATATGATCACATTTTGAATTATTTTCTTTTTTTGGTTTAAATGGTTTTATTAAATAAGTTATTTTGTTACCTTTTAATGGTTTTATTCACATAATAAATGTACTGTATAACACTATTTTTAAGGAACTTAGAGGAAATTGACCTTAAAAGTTAGCCATTAGACGTCAGATTTATAAGCAGCGAGTAAGAGGATTTGTGATGACAATTACGCCTTTGGTGAAATAATAAATGTAGGGTAGGGGTGGCAACAATGAACCAAGGGCACACAATGAGCCACCATAGGTAGCATCAGTATGCGACGTTGCCGTTTTGTGCACATTTAATGTAAGAACCTGCTCCGCAAACCCCACCTCTCTCCGCATTCACCGGCGCGTAATTGTCGCGAACGCACGCTAACTGAAAGATTTTGTGTTTTTCTACTAAAAAACAAAGAAAAAAGTGTGAGTATATATTTTTAATTATGCAGTAAATATAATGTTTTGTTCAGTGAAAGTGTAATGTGTATGTAGAGTGCCTAATTGCGCTTGCATTACCATAAATTGTGTAAGAGCCACATTATTCGGTTTCCGATGACGATGCCTAAACAATTTGTAAATAGGGGTGGCACACAGTGAATCACTTTGTCTGGGTACACAGTGAACCATGATTCACTGTGTACACACTTTATGATTTGCTTCAGTGATGGCTAATAATAATATTGTATTAACATAACTATGTTTCTTTTTAGCATGGGTCGAAATTCATTAGGCAGGGCTGCGCGGAAGAAAGGTAGACACACTTCTGATGATATGAAAAAAGGTATCCATCTTTGTCTTAATGGAGTAAGCATCCGTAAAGCAGCTAAAGATTGCAATCTTGCATATCCAACGCTTCGTAGATATATGCTTAAATATAAAGAGGATCCATCTATTAGATTAGAACCAAACTATGAAGTCAACAAAATATTTACGACAGAGCAAGAAAACAGCATTAAAGAGTATATTCTGGACTGTGCAGATAAATTTTATGGCTTGACAACTAAAGACTGCAGACGTATAGCCTACCAAATGGCACATATTAATAAAATTGAAATTCCCGATACATGGAAGACTCTGGAGATGGCGGGCAGGGATTGGATGAGGGGTTTCAGAAAACGACACCCAGAATTGTCTGTAAAGAAGCCAGAAGCCTGTAGTATCGCAAGGGCGACAGCGTTCAATAGGGTAAATGTGCAAAAGTTCTTTGATAACCTTAAAGAAGTTATGAGCCGCCATTCTTCTTTTGGAAATGGAAGTCGTCTATACAATTTAGATGAGACATCTACGACTACAGTTCAGCGACCACAAAAAGTACTGGCTGCAAAAGGTCGTGGAGTTTGTAAAGTCACTAGTGGAGAACGCGGTGTTTTGGTAACAACTTGTTGTATTGTTAATGCTATTGGTCAAGCATTGCCACCAGCAATGGTATTTCCAAGAAAAACATTTAAGTCGCACATGTTAAATGGAGCACCTCCAGGAACGCTAGGTTTGGCTTCTCCTAGTGGCTGGATGAATTCGGAACTTTTTGTGGACGTAATGAGACATTTCATCCAGTATAGTTCTGCGTCTAAGGATAATCCAGCCTTACTTATTATGGACAACCATGAAAGCCACCTGTCTATACCCGCTCTTGACTTAGCTAAAGCTTCTGGTGTCACAATTCTTACGCTTCATCCACACACGACGGCTAAATTACAGCCTTTGGATGTAGGTCTACATGCCCCATTCAAGGTTTATTATAATTCCGCTGTCGATTCTTGGCTGTTACGTAATCCGGGAAAAACATTAACTATATATAATGTTGCGGAGTGCGTTGGTGTGGCGTATATGAAAGCCATGACTCCCACAAATATTACCCATGCATTCAAAAAATGTGGTATATTCCCGTTCGAAGACCAAGTGTTTTCGGAAATCGATTTTTTACCAAGTGCAGTTTCTGAGAGGCCAGCCCCAGATAATCCAAATGGCGAGAATGTCGACTCGGATGCAACAGCTATTGAAGAAACTTCGATGTCACCACCAAACTCGCCTTCACTCCTGAATACCTGTGTAGAAAATGAACCTACGGAA
This sequence comes from Hipparchia sbordonii, assembly GCA_038048805.1. Classification (NCBI taxonomy): domain Eukaryota; kingdom Metazoa; phylum Arthropoda; class Insecta; order Lepidoptera; family Nymphalidae; genus Hipparchia; species Hipparchia sbordonii. Next base: position 7,413,519 of record CM076102.1, read on the forward strand.
AAATTCTTCCTATCAGCATCAAAAATTTCTGAAAAACCTGTGACTTCAAACCATCCATTGCGGATCACAGCTAAAGATTCGCTCTCAGAACATTCAGAAAAAAGTATTGTTAAACATTATAAAGAATTTGACCGACCGTGTAACTTGCCTGCTTCTGAGGTTGCAACTATAGCTATCGTCCAGCCAAATATTTCTGCAGTCTCTGCAGCTGGAAATATGATGGCAAAAGAAGCTTCTCCACCTTGTACATCGAATTTCATTTCGCCAAAGATTTTCCGACCGCCGCTGAAGGCGAAACCTCGCACGAGCACTCGAACAAAAAGAAAGGCTGGTAGGAGCATAATAGCCACCGACACCCCAGAGAAAAATGCTTTGGAAGAAGTAAAGCTGAACAAGAGAAACAAAAAAAGAGTAAAATCGGTTAAAGTAGATTTATTTAAACAAAAGCGTAAGAAGATGAAATCCGATTCATCAAGCGAAGAAGATGAAGAGTTTAAATGCAGCGGGTCATCATCTGGTGGAGACGATTTTGTTAATGAATCTGATGACGAAGAGATTATTTTAGACGGTCGTTTTCCTCCACTGGTGCGAAACCCTCGACCGAATGATTATGTTATTATTGTCTTTAAATCAAAGAAGACTGATGTTTATTACATCGCTAAAGTGCTTGAAGAATTGGAGATAGAGGAGGATTGCGACTACTTTGTCTCTTTTCTTAAATTGAAGAGTAAGACCTATCAAAGATTTGTCGATCCTGTTGAGCCCGATACTGCGGGTGTTTTAAGAAAAGATATCAAATACATTCTACCCTCTCCCAAGACTAAAGGAACCAGTCGACGACAGACAACTTATACATTTTCAGTCAATATGTCCCAACTGAATTTACGTTACTGATGTTAATTTGATTTTGTTAATTTTTATGCTTTTATGTTATGTATAACCAGTTGATCTCTTCAAAGTGCCATTTTAAAAGATGATACAATTTTGGTAAGAGCTTTTTAAGTTTTTTTTAAATAAATAAGAAGACTGTTAAAGTAAATGCTTAGAATATGTTGACATACGACTTACGAGTACAAATAAAAGACTTATTGAAATGTTTTATTTTAAATAAAAAATAATAATAAATAAATAAAAATCTTTATGGTTCTGCTTTTCATTTAAAAATACATTAATCATTATTATAATATAATCATATATTACTTATTTATTACGGTTTTTGAAAATATGGTTCACTGTGTACTTAATGGTTTATTTAGTACCACCCCCCTGGTTCATTGTATACCATGAGGTGTACACAATGAATCAAATCCCAATTTTTAAAAAAAATGTGTTTATCTCTAATTTGTTAAATGTAGGCTGATTACATCCACAGCATATCATACTTAACAATATTGACTAAGTATTGCAATAGAAATATAAAGTCAAGGTAACGTAGAATATGTCTGAGGGCCGTTTGAATTTTCGGTGGTTCATTGTTGCCACCCCTACCCTACCTACCTATTTACTTTGAGTAGATACCTATTAACATTAAGTTTTAATACTAAAAGGCTTAAAATAGCTTCAAATTTGCTTAAAATAGATCAAATTCAATAGTCTCTAAAAAGGATCTGGTCCTGTGTTACTCAATGATTCCCGCACTCTGTTCATATTTCATACGCCATGGTATTAGTTAGGAACTACCTGATTCCTAGGTGTAATTAACATAATTAATAACCTGATGGTCTACACCTCATAGGTCTGCACTCCTGGAACAATAAAATGACACGCAGACCGCACTGTAGGTATCGTCCAATCAGAGGTGATTGCGACCGTCACACTATAGTACAGAACTCTTTAATACGAGATTTACGCAATCATCCGGCTGCTGCTGTGTCTGTTTTGTGGTCTGTTAGTTCCAAATGACCTCTATATTTTTAATCTATGATTAACGCTGGACTTGCTGTCCCTAAACAAATTACAGCATAATTTATTATGGATCAATTTGAAGTGCTACATTTGACATACGAGTGTCTCTGGAACTAATAATATTACAAATAGCACACCAATCTTGAAGGAACGAAATTGCTTATGAAATCATAGATTAATTGTAGAAGTTGGTGCGCCATTTGCAATATTATTAGTTCCAGAACACTCGTGTCTCTGGTTACAGTGAGTACTACTGGGCCCCAAGTCTGCTATTTTACATGTCATTGTCATTGATCCGCAATACAATTACAATACAATTATCATTGGTCCAAAATTTCGTAGTCTACTAAATTCACAATGGTCGTTTGATTTCTTATAATTGGATTGTAATTCAATCATACCTCGGTATTGCTATTAGCTTAAAAAGCGTTTGCCGAAATGAGTTTAAAAAAAACTACATATTAAAAACGTTTATTTAAGCTAGATTCAAAGCTAAATGTGTCAGTGGCAAACCATCGGAAAACAATTGTGACGCCATTGAATTAGTAGACTACCAAAATTGCTAAAAGTAGCAATTGGGATGTCATTGATAGGCAATGTAACTACAATTGCAATAGCAGACTTGGGCCCCAGGTAAGATGGCGTCAATCAAATCCAACATGGCATCAATCAAATTCAAAATGTTGTCAATCAAGAAGGTCCAAAAAAAGAAATCACAACAGCAAGTCCAGTGTTAATCATAGATTAAATATAGAGGTCAGTGATTAGTTCTGACAATGACAAAACTTGACACCATAGATTGACAGTTGACAGTTGAACTATAGGTAATCAATTATTATAATCAACGAATAACTATTTTACTAATTTATAAAAAGTAATCAGTAACATCAATTTTAACATTTCATTGCGACCGTTACCTTTTTATTAAAAGTTAAATTGTAAAATTAAATTGTCACAACTATTTTATTACACGTTCAATTCATTTCATCATCCTAACCTATTTTCTTAGAGTAAATGTCCTAAGATACAAATGCATAAAATACTAGAGTTTCAAGCTGTAGTGTTGGCAGCGGGAAGAGGTTCTCGATTGCCTGACGTTGGTGGGACAGTTTCAAAATGTTTGCTGCCAGTGGGACCTTACCCAGTTCTGTGGTACTCACTGAACATGCTTGAAAAGTATGGGTTTCAAGGTAAGCTTTCAGACCTAACCTAACCTATTCGCTGACGTCAACCGATAGCCGTTCACTGCTGGATATAAATCTGTAGCCACTGCCACAGGACTCTGTTTTGTACCGCTTGAATCCAGCACTTCACTGCGGCTCATTTGATATCATCCGTGCGCCTAGTGGATGGTGCAAAATCACTATTCCAGCGCCTAGGGACCCTATCCATTTTTCCGACCACCATAAATATTTGGTTCTTTAAACAATGTGGACTATCCCGTATATTGCCATTATAATACTTATTAGCAATAAAAATGCAATACTTTTCATTCCTTACTTTATCTCAAGCTTTTTCTAGCATCTAAGCTTATAAAGTTTTATTATCTCTTTACAGAAACAATGGTAGTTGTACTTGATGAGGATAAATCAAATATACTCAATGCTCTAGAAAAATGTCCTTTAAAAATTAAATATGATTTAATAGTTATTCCATCCGACGAAGACTGGGGTACTGTGAACTCCTTAAAACACATTAGCAGTCGAGTTACAACTGATCTTATAGTTGTATCTGGAGACCTCATCACAAACGTAAATTTGAATGAAGTTCTAAATCTGTACCGCAAACATGATGCAGCCCTCGCCACATTGTTCTTTAATAATGGCCCTGAAGAATGGATTGAACTGCCTGGTCTTAAAACCAAGGCAAAACCTGACAGGGATCTTGTTTGTATTGATAAAGAAACAGAAAGACTTGTATTTCTTGCCAGCGCTAGTGACTTTGAAGAAAATATAACATTGCCCCGCATGCTTATGAAAAAATTCAGAACTATAAGCATGTACAGCAGACTATTGGATGCACATTTGTATGTTATTAAGAATTGGGTGATTAACTACTTAGTAGATTCAGACAAATTTACATCAATTAAGGGGGAATTAATACCGCACCTTGTTAAGAAGCAATTGTCTAAGCCTAAAAATCCATTAGAGAAGAAAGGAACCTCAGAAAAAAATGTTGATATATCTAAAGATATTTTCGATTATGCTGTTGATCAAGGTTATGAGAGTAAAATTAGAGAGATGTCAAGTTATAATGACCACAAATTAGGCAGCAAAGGAGTATATTATAATGATATTCTTAGATGCTATGCACACATACCAAGTAAAAACACTTTTGGTATAAGAGTAAATACATTGTCAACACTTTATTTATCAAATAATAAGGTAAATATTACTATTTAGGTTTTAATTGTTTAATCTAACTTTTACAAGTCAGATATGTTTCACATCACTCGCATTTCAATCACACTCACTTCATATTTAATTGTATAGTGTTGTACTTATATATGTAGTAATAAAATTGAAAAACATAAAAAATTGCACTATTGTTATACCCACTCATAACACAAGCTTTTTGCTTATTTAGAGGGGAGAGGAGAATATAAATCAAAGTTCAGCTTGGCTTAAAATTCTTTAAAAAAAATGTAAAACAATAAATTATTATTATTTTATATTTTCCAGATCTTATCAAAGTGGGAGGAACTGACAGGCACAACTCTCACAGACAGGCTCCATCCAAACAGTGAAGTAAAGACAAAGCAAATCGATGAAACATGCACAGTGGGGGAGAAAAGTTTTATTAGTGAAAAAACCTCCTTAAAGAGCTCGTTCATTGGTGCAAACTGTACGGTTGAGAACAAAGTTAGACTGACCAACTGCATATTGATGAACAATGTTACTGTCAAAGAGGGGTGAGTACCTACTACAAACAAACTTTATGGATCCAATAAAAGTAGACTAACTGGCATACTCAATGCTCATGTTTAAACTGTCAAGTGAGTCTCGAGACATATGCACTCAGTGGTGTGCACACAGAGTAGGCATTGATATAAAATGGAGTAAATCTTCAGTATGAGTTATAAAACTTAAGTCACTCAGCCACTCAGTGCACTGTGCAATGTAGTGTTCCATAGTTGCCTATCACAATAATATGTCTACTTAGTGCAGATAATTATGGGATATGGATACCTTGATCCACAATTGATCTAAGTGATATTTTGGCCAAAATCATTAAAAATATGGAGTTTTCATCTTTTTACATTACAAGTTATAATACACATAATTTTTAACTTACTGGTAAATGGCAAAACACCATTGCTATAGAAATTAATAAGAAATTTTTACTTTTATAAGTAGTTGACTTGCAAATGAATATTTTCGCATAGAAAGCTCAATGCTGATGGTTGTGACCCCTTACCAAATATCTACCAAAAAGACCCAGAGAGAGCTAGATATATTTTTAATTATACTTTCAGATGTGTCCTTCAAGATTGCATAGTGTTCACGGGTGCAACAGTGGAATCTGACTGCAACCTACAGTACTGCCTCATTGGACCTCACCATTCGGTGCCAGCTAGTTCGAAAGGGAACCACCAGCTGTTCGCTGAAACTACAGACAATATGATTACTCTTGGATGATATTTCTTGTACTATTTATATTAAAGAAGATTTTATAAAATTTGAATATCTATTATTTTATTCGATGACAAGATAGACCTTGACTGACACTACGTTTGTATAGTTCTTGCAATTCACGAGGGCACGTGAGCTTTACTTGTGGTTACGTCGTATACATGCACACTGTAAGCGTGTGTGCTTGTCAGGAGGCTACGTGGGAGCAGACAGGCGCGAGCATGCCCTCGCTCCCAGTTATATATATACGATGTGTGTCGTATACAACAATGAGCCACACGCCCTCGTGGATTACAAGAACTATACCTACAGTTAGCAATTTTTTTTAATTTGATACTAATGGGACACATTGTACAGAAAACCAGTGAAATAGATTCTTACCTAAACTTTCTTTCCAGTCCTTTTTACATCATCGTCCGGTATGAGACGAGGGTAATCAATTTAAAACTTTCAATTACATTTGAATAGTGACATCATGTAGGAAATGAACACAAGTCACGGTTCTGAGCTGATTGGGTATTAATGAGACATTCTCCGGACGTTTATTATCTAGATACAGATGAAGCTGATTGCATACTAGGGTAGAGCTACCTACCTATTACCTATTCACATAAGTAACGTCTCTTCTAAATGCATTGCATGTGGAATATTACTGTACCTACCGTTGTTCTTATTGAATCATCAACGGTCTGGATTTCCAAAGTCTGGGCATCGAACCTAGAAATTCTTCTTAATACCTTAGCTGTGCTAGTTATTTTTAATCAACTTTCAAAAATACTGACGATGCAGTCTAATATAGCGGGCTAACTTGGAAGGAGTATGGCAGTGCATATTCAACCCATACCCCTAATCTGTTCCTACACGCCATCAAGCCGGAACGCTAATTCGCTTGGCGGCACGTCTGTCGGTAGGGAGTTAACTAGTCACAGCCAAATCCTCCCAGCAGACTAGACCAGAGACAATTGCCCCCACCGGGAATCGAACCGGAGACCTCTCAGTTATAAGACTACTGCGCCAGGGAGGTTGTCAATTCAACTTAGTTTATAGTTATTCTTTCAAAAAAATGCATAGATAAGTAGATAGGCCTGGGCCCAAAACTTGTGCGCGCGCGCCTCTGCGATTAGCGTGAAACGACATTTAGCCTTCGCATCTTTGGTTATCTAGGTAGTTCCTCACAACATTATGTCAACTATTGCTTTATCACATTCCACCGTTTTGTGGCACAAGTATAAATTGAGTTTCAAAATCGAGATGCATCTAAAAATTACACGATCGTTAAGCACTCATGTTGATTTTGTGTGTCGTAAGTCCGACTGTTAACCGTGTTCGCTGTTATGTAATCTTAATGCAGCTCATCGGATTGGGACACAGATCTGCAGGCTTTAACATCTTCTATATTATGCACATAATAGGTATATTTTAATCTTGTGGTAAGTGAAAATACAGGTGGAGTTAGAAGGGGTGCTCCCTAAAGGTTCGTGAAAACGAAATTGACTGAGGGAGTAACCTAACATAGTTTAGATAGCACGTAAAAGTTAGGGATTTTTGGTGAACACGGGCGTTCAAGTAGGTATGTAAATTCTAAGTTGGTACCTACTTTGATGGTAACTAGACACAATCGAAACACGAGACCAAACCTAACCCAAGTCCCTATGTTAGATAGGTACTTAAAGTTTAGCAATTCTCAATTCCCAAGGCTCGGGACCTCCCGCTTATTAGACCACAATTTTTTTTAGATTACCTATTGCAAACTTAAATTATAACTTAAGATAGCTTAACTAATAACATTGTCGCAGTCGCATTGGGTCATAAGTTTCAGCTATTAGGTATTTGTAATGATATAATGGACAGTCTGATATTTCATACAAGTAGGTATGTGAAATACGACGTTTGGCAATTCATTCCTAATTTATAACATGATTATGCTACACTCGGTTTTGCAACCCTCTGACTCTTGAACCTATTTTTTTTTATACTGAAAGGTACCATGTACCGAGGGTATTTTCAAAGATGTTTAACTAAAACATAAAAATAATAATGAAATATTTCTGGTAGGAGGCTTTGGTTGTGGCTAGTTTCTTGTCATGAATAGTTAGTTATTTTTACATTAATCCAAGACGTCCAAGAATAGAAGTACCTAGCCCCTACTGTTTTTATGGTAGGTATCAAAATAATAAAATAATTTCTGCAACGGTAGCCATTCAATGGAAACTAATAAGCTGTAGATATTATAGTGCACAAATCTGTGCAAATACACGTCAATGCACTTTCTATACCCCTAGTTACTTTCACATCTTTCATAATCCAACAAGATCGGAAAGAGATCAGGATGAAGGACCAATAAAATCTGAGATACAAGAACGATACCTGAGTTAACGAAACTCTATTCTCTTCTAACTCTATATATGTACCTACTAATATCTCCAGAAACTGTTTTCACCGCATTTGCGGTGATAGAATCTTGACTTATCATATATCATAAGCGCTACAAGTTGGCCTAAGTACATATTATATGAAATCATTCAGAATTGACTGATGCGTGACTAAGTAAGTAGGATTAGGTGCTACAAATTTTTTTAGCTGTTAGTGAAAACTCATGACCATTTGAGCTAATTAGCTCAAAGATTTTTTTTTTAAATAAAGAATATTAGCCAAGCTGAACTTGACTTATATTCTTCTCCCCCCTCCAAATAAGCGAAAAGCTTGTGCTAGGAGTGGGTACGGCAATAGTGCAACGGGTGGAGTTCGAACCTGCGACCTCTCAGTTTTCAGTCCGCACCTTTAACCGTTGGGCTATTGAGGCTTCAATAGCACAACTCAAATCGGGTTGGGTAGGTATGGATTTCCATACATTTAACAAAATATAAGTATTTTGAATACGCAAAAGAAAAGTAAAATAGTGTTACATAGTTATGTTTGGAAACATGTTGACCAACAAAATATTTAGATATAAATGTGAGAATAAGTTACAATAATTTATTAGGAACCCAACAGCCTGGCCTTTATATTGAGTCAAGGTTGCAGTACGAACTCTATTGACTTCAAGCACTCTCTAATATTAACGCATGTATCTACGAAATACAGCATCAATGTGTTATTGACATGCATAATTTACATGTCTACAATTTGACTCGAGAATTTAGGTTCCTTGCTTCACTCTTGCTTTTCAAACGAAATCAATCAATCAAGATTTTCACACATTCAAAATGTCGTTATCGATCTCTGTCTAAATGATGCTCTAAGTATAGATGTAAGGTAGGTAATTTAGTATCTACCTATTATTATATTTTACTAGCTTTTGCTTACGTTAAATTCGATTGCTCAGCCCAGTATTTTACTTCCTTAGGGGTTGAATTTTCAAAAATCTTTTCTTAACGGAGGTTTACGTCGTAATAATTGATAATATCTATCTCAAACAGCCCTATACGTCCGAGTGGTTTGAGCTGTGCGTTAATAGATCAGACAGTCAATCAGTCACCAAGCCTGCAATTTCATCAGTTTGGATTTAGAATTTGCCTAGAAAATGCCTATTCACTCTTCTTTAAAAAAATACATTTAAATGAAAGTGTTAGGGAACACATCGAAGAGCATTCCAAACTCTAGCCATTTTATTCATACGGATGAAGGATGAAGACTTTTACGTAAATGGAATGTCACTTCTTGTATGATCCTCTAATGCTGGTGAAAATAGGTACCGCAGATTAAATTGAACACGATATAAATTGTCATCGTTTAACAAAAAAAAAATAGCCTCATGAAATTGAAAACAGTGTCGAAAGCAGAGATCTTTAGAGCATGCAGCGTATGAAGCCGGTAGATGCTGCGACGACTTTGGAATTGGCAAACAAGATCAAGACGACCAACGAACCGCAAGCACAAGACCTAAGAAGCAGTTGAGGCATAACTTTCCCGCGCCGCGCACGCTTACTTCGACCACGCTCACAACATTCGGAAACGTTCGAAATTACGTGATACGTTTAAAGATCATTTCAATTCAGTGCAGATACGATCGCTCCATTAAGTATTTAGGCATTATATCAGTTTGGCAATACCGTAGCATCTCTCGTGTTTGTTTATGTGCATATTTACGTTGGGCGAAACCTGAAAAGTACGGTAAAATCATTCTACTATCTTTCAAAACATCTGATTCCTTTATTAGGTAAGTTCACTTTTTCAGTTCACTTTATATTTTAGTACATAGTTTAATCATGTATTCCGGTGATATCACGCTTACCAGGTAAGTAAAAAATATGCATAGGTAGTTAGTACGTAATACCTATTTGTACGTATTCTAGAAGGACTAAGGAAGAAACATTTTCAACACGCATGGATGTTTGTTGTTACACTGTTATGTTATTAGCTGTAAGGTTATTATTAAGTGTTACCAATTTAATTGTTTAATTAGCAGTTAAGTATGATAGAAATCTGGATTTTCTACTTAGCTTGATCGTTTCATTGTTTTTTTTTTGTAAACAACACTAAGTACCTGAGTACTAACTACTTACGTACTATTGTTTTAAACTAAATTTTTTAATGAAATAAACACCTAGAATGCAAAGCTAATTACTGTATACTAACACACGATTTACGATAACAGTTATTATAATAGTTCATAAGCACCTTATAAGTACTATTTAGTAATGAGCATGTACGTAGGTACTTATGTAGATAATAACTGACGCACAAAATATTTGGAAAGCCTTATGTAGAACTAGCTGACGCCCGCGACTTCCTCCGCGTGAATTTAGTTTTTAAAATCCCGCGGGGACTGATTGATTTTCCGGGATGAAAAGTATCCCATATCACTCTCCAGGTCTTCAACTATACCCATGCAAAAAATCACGTCTATCCATAACTCTGTTGCAGCGTTATTGAAGGACAAACCAACCAACAAACAAACACACTTTCGCATTTATAATATTAGTAAGGATTTATGATTAAAGTATAGTAAAGTATCAATTTTAGCAATAAACTCTGCAGAAGTCAGCGTCCACAGTATAGGTACGTATGAACACTCTTAGTTAAGTCAATTTCTGTTTTATTATTAATCTTACAGTATGTACATGATTGTTACATTCAGTGGCACAAAAACCAGTCTTATTATCTGATATTGAGTTCTGCAAGAAATTGCGGAAGTTCTTGCCAGTGGAATTCAGGATTACTTGAAAGAGATGTCACATAAACCAAACATGATACACCTCTACACACTAGGTCATTACACAAAAGAACACAATAATTTAGATTAATAAACATTGGTTTCAAAATAGACCTACAGGTCAAAAAATATAAAAAAAAGTAAAACCTTAAAATACGAAACACGCGCACGATTAAACGAACTTTATTGGTGCAAAGTTTACGAACAATAAGTAGGTACCATTGGCATAATCTGAGGAAACACTTCCGAGTCAGTAACAAGTGAATAGCCGACGTGAACGTAACTACGTGCACGCCTCGCTGCGGACTGCCACTGCGACCACGTAACTGCAAAAACAGAACGTTACGTGGACTACATTCTTCATTAATTTTGATATATTATTATTACTTTATTGATTGTTCGAGACTTCTATCATGCATATGGGATAGTCTAGTGGTTAGGACTACGGTGTTCTATTCGGGAGGTCATGGGTTCAACCTCTGACTTTTCAAAATTATGTACGTTTATTACATGCTTCAATGGCGAAGAAAAACATCATGAGGAAACCTGTACGCCTGAGAGTTCTCCATAATCGTCTCAAAGGTATATGAAGTCAGCCAATTTGCATTGGGCCAGCGTGGTGGGCCTTCTCTGAGAGGTCGGAGTATATAGCCGTTGAGGAATGATGATGTATAAGGTTAGATTTAAGTATAAGTTTAATATTGATTTACGGGAGTCAGGCACTTGTAACAGTGTTCTAGCCTGCCCGTTATCGAAGGAGGCTAGAACACTGTACGAGATATACAAATTACATGTAAAACGTAGGCAGTAGTTCCGTAAGATGAAGCCCGATTAGGGTGGTATGTTCATAGAACAAACCTTCTATAAATATTTGAGATTTAAAAAAATGTAGCTTTATTTTTATTTTATTAAAATGTTATTTACATGAGGCTAACTTAAGTAAATCTAGGTGAAACAAAACGGAACAAATATATAACTCTCGGTCAAGGAGGCATACTTGTACTGCTACCAGGATTCAACCATTTCATTTAGCTTAAAGTTACCATCATTTCACCATCGCCATCAGTCGCATTGATCAAACTGTCAAATTTATTATGTCGTGTTTACTTTTTATTTCAAGTTCAAATTCAAAATTATTTATTTTACGTACGCCAATCTGAGGCTCTATGACATGTCATGACTCATGAGTCATGACTCTACCAAGTACCACCGGTTTGGAAGGAAAGCAGATTCTGCTGAGAAGAGCCTATTTTCATTTATTTACATTTTATGCTAAGGTAAAAAATATAATCATAGATTTAGAATTGGATCTAGGACTAAATCTTTGAATGTTACCTAAATGATAAATAATAATCTGAACCAAATATTTACACACCTGATATGGTAAGATGTAAATTGTAAACCTGTGAGATTGTAAATGAATTAACTAAGTATATCGGCGGGAAAAGTGCTCAAAATATTTCTCGTGCATTCATATTTCATACATCTCTGACCCCTAAATGATCGTTAAAGGCCACTTACGAATGTGTTTTATGAGTAAAAGTATCCGGAAGCAAGGTTAATGAAAAATCTCAACGTTTCGTCCAAGATATTTCACGAAAAGTTGCGATTGAATATTTAATAAGTGTTCATTAAGTAATGTGACCTTTACCATTTTAAAAACAATAAGTTTATGTAGCAATGTACCCATGGCCTCACGCGCGAGGCTGTGTGTAAGAGCACTGTGTTACAGTAGTAGAGTGGACTGTACCCTTGGGGGTTACGGCAACAACGGTCATAACTTCTGAGTTTCAATTAAGTATATATATTTCAAAGAAGATTAGCCATGCTGAACTTGATTAAATCCCTGGTTCCCTCCAAATAAGGTACAAAGCTTGTGTTTGGAGTGGTTTATTTAAACTCAATAGCCTACTATTGGGTTTAAATAAATACAACTAGACTTAAAAAACTGCACTAAATAGACATAAAACACTAACTGTTTTAAAAAATATATACAACAATGTAGATTAGCCGTATAATTTTTACGTAAGTACCTAACGATAGGTTTCAACGTACTAAATACAAATAAATAAAATTGAGTTCCCTGTCTGTACTTTCGAAAATTCGAAATGAATGCCTCTTATGTGCTCATATTGTTATGATTAATATTATTTAAAAGATAACTCAAACTCGCCTTTTTCGTATAGGTTTTGTTGTACTCAAAAGCGATGGCAACATTTTTCTGAAAAATTTAAAACCGGCCAAGTGCGAGTCTGTCTCGCACACGAAGAGTTCTATACCATCGTACAAGATGTAACACTAAAAAGTAGAGCAAAAACATACTTCTGATTTCAACTGTCTACCTCTATCAAGCTTCATGATACACAGCCCGCTGACAGACAGACGGACTGACGGACAGCGCAGACTTGGTAATAGGGTCCCGTGGGCACCGCTTGGCTACGAAATCCTAAAAAGAGTTCCGGCACGATGGCGTGTAGAAACTGATAAGGGGTATGGGTTGAATGTACACTGCCATACCCCTTCCAAGGTAGCCCGCTATCATCTTAGACTGCACGTCTCCTACCATCAGATGAGATCGCAGTCAAGGATCTTATCAAGAAATAAAACGTACTTAAAATTAAAAGTAGTAATATGCTTGTTTACTACTAAAGACCCCTTCAAAATCTTCAAATCTCCGCTTCCAAATGTTAGAGAAGGCAGTATTGGGCGAGAGGCTAGGTCACGGTCGCATGTCATTTTACGCAAGCATCTAGTAGTTGACTGCCGCTGTCCCTTTTGACGAACGCTACACCAGCTGGCCGATTACGCAAAAGCATCAATATAATCGCTAGTCTCAATAGTGGTGATTGGCTGAATTTATGTCATTTTTGCTGGAACAATGCATTTTAGCCAATAGCGAGCTGCGAGAGAGTATTTACCATTCAGCAATGATTGCGGTTGTCACTATACAGGGCGTCCCACGGCTATGTCCTAAAAAAAATTAACCTGTATCTTTATCATACCGATCGGAAGGCTTCGTCATAAGGATTATTTTTTGTTAAATAACATAGCATGAGAAATAAAAGGAAGACCATGAATTTTAGCCTTTGATGTAAAATTTTGTTCAGAAAAATGAAAAGCTGAAATGTGCGTATCGTATAAGTCTTCTTTCAGTAAAATGTTCCATCTACAATATTTAAGGTACTTCCCCTCCATGTGGCATAGCCGTGGGACACCCTGTATAGCAATCAATTTTAGAAATTCTCGCGGCTGAAAATGTTCAAAATAGGAGTCATACTCCTATACAATTTTGAGCAACCGGATAAAATTGAATGGCGCCGCCTGCGCCGTACACCGTCGTTTCTCCAGAATAGAAGATACACAGGAACAACACAAGTCACAACACCAACACGGAGCGCCACACAAACTCCTTCGAAACGCGGGCGGCACGTGTTGCCATACAGATTTTTTCTGGTTTGGTGGATTACAGCGAATTATACGTATTACTTTTTCTTTTAATATTATCATGGAATTCCACAAAGTAACACCTGCTTCTATCCAATATATACCTAACTACTCGTACTAGTAAATACTAATTTGTAAAATTACTTTAGTGAGAAAATTTTAATTTAATAATAATAATTATTACCTATGTCTCTGACAACTTAACTCCCACCAACTTTGTGTCGACCAGCCCAACAAGTTATTAGAATTATTAACTCCAATGTTATCTAATATTATTTACAACCCGTAATTTATCGACTACCAATTACAAGTCAAGTTTAAGTACGGTTCACTTGTAAAACAAAAAGACAGTTATAATTGTAGACTTACTAGGAGAACTTTAGAATGTATCTACGTCGTATGAATTTGTACGGGTGACCCTATTGTGACACATTCTGTGATCAAAGCCCACGTGTCACGCATGTTTCTTAGTATTTTCTCATCTTTTACGACTGAAGACGGAGGAAACCCTGATGGAATACTAATAACAATTGCATGAATTTGAAGCCTTCGGAATGTGGTATACTACGGAAGAAATCAGTTAGGCCGAAATAAGAAACAACGAAGTCCTACGACACGCCGATAAAAGTAGAGACCAACATAATGAGACCAAAATTGAGGGCTTAAGGAACTTTGGTAGAAGATGAAAGTCATGACATAGAAACATCCGCGAGTGGGCGTGATCAGTCAAGGGGTACACACAGCTTTTCCGCTTGGTGAAGGATAGAACACGTAAAGCTGTCAGCCAGCTGTGCTGAGATTTATCGGATTGCCGTGCCATCGAAACACATTCAACAAGAATGCACATTTGTTTGTTTCCACAATTGTTTACTATTAAATTCCTGCGTAGGGGAAGGGGGGGCAAGACGGGGACCTTAACGTTTGAAGGGCATTAAAACGCTCAATTTTGATAATTTTAAATGATTATTAATTTAGCATAACCCTTACATTATTAATCTTTGGAAATCAGGAACTTACGACTCTTTACTTATGACAGAAAAAGAAAAAAAAATTTTTTTTGTCAAAGACATCCAACACCCGATTTTGACATAAGGTAGGGTAAGATGGGGTACCCTATGGGGCAAGATGGGGTATGGAGAGACATATTTTAATTTTGATTACAATACTCGCAAATAAATACTGCCTCGTCGTCCTCGTCATCTATCCCAGCACAGCTACAATGTGCCCAATTCCCAGAGAGGGAACACGCGACCCATCCTTCATTTGACTCCATATATCTTCAGTTGGAGTAAAAACAAGGGATATTATTTTCGTCTCCATAATATTCTGGTGAAGCGCGATTCTTTTTATTTTTCTTATTAATGGCAGTTTTTTTATTTTAGTCAATTCGGTTTTCTTGTTCTTTTTTTTGTTCTTTTGCATCTTTTTTTCTCTTTTTGCTATCTTCTACCACTCTCTTTTCTTCGATTGATTCTTCCAATTCATTTTTGTACGGAGAAGAAGTTATGATAGCTGTTTTTTCTCGTTTCCTTGTCACGCGTGAAATTTTCCGGGTTGTAGGATTAAAAAATCATGGAAGGGCAAGATGTACCCCATCTTGCCCTTTCATGCTTTTTCTAATAAAATAAATTAGCATAAAAAAACAAATCAAAATATTGAAACAAACGAATTCTCACCTGCTAGTATAATTATTGACGAACAAAAATATCGTTCAGTGAGTTCTTGATACTTTATATTGAGGTGAAAAACACGTGCCATGTACAACGCGAAAATAACAAGAAATTTGACAAAAACAGAGTTTTTGGCGCTAGGTCATAAACGCATAAACTTACTAATCGGTGACAGTGCTGCCTGATAAACAATATAACGTCGCGTCATTACGAGCCAGGGCGGCTGTGATTGGTCGTTCGTACGACACGTGAGACCCTCTGCCCCGTCTTGCCCCCTACCCCGTCTTACCCCTCCTTCCCCTACAGGCGCCTCCGTGATCGCAATTCAGTCAGGAGGATATGACATAGTACTAACTATAAAATATACACGAATGTAGCCAGCGACCAGATCTGGCGATCTTTGCAAGATACATGTCCAGCAATCGTCGTCTATCGGTCGAAACGATGCCACTCTCCTACATAGTAGGAAGGTACAATAAGGCAATAGCATACTGTGTTATCAATGTATTTACATCAATATTTTGTCCGTACTTTGTTAGCAATATTGATTAGATTACGTAACAATGTATCGGAGCCTTGGGTGTCCACTACGAAAGCCGGGCACGCGCGCTGCATTAAGCAAGTCGCAAGCGATGACCTGCCTTGCAACACGCATCGCTTTCTAATCACCAGAACCTTCGCAAACGTGGTAAACTGCGATGCTAGTACACACGTTGAGATGCATGCGACTTGTATCTACTAAACTGGTAGCACCGTGACTTCATTTTCACATATGCCTCCGTGTTACATAGTTTTCTTTTTTTTTTCATGAAGTGTACAAAAGACACAAATGATTATTTATTATTTATTGTTTATCCCGTCAAACTACTCATGCAGATTGTTGGGTCGCATTCGTGACTAACTATTTACAACTGTGCACTTAGATATACCTAACTAAATTAATGAAAACACCTAGAACTTATCTACTTACAAACTTACCTACTTACCAAAACACTCAGATTGCAGTTCAAACAAACGTTGACAAGGGAATAGGCGATTTTCTTTTACTTTTTCTAGCAATTCCGTAAAAATTTCCGTATTCTGATCCGTTCAGATCAGATACTTGTCCCGTACTATTAACCTAAGCTACTTAGCCAATAGGTTCTTCTTCGGCCAGGTGTCTTTTGCCAGTTATTTTTTCCTGAATATGTGCTTAATACCAAATACGACCTCCTGTGAGTATGTTGTAATTTTTTAAGTTTCTCTAAGTTCTTTAAATTAGCTAATTAATCATTAGCTACTTATTTATCATAACAACTGGAAAATTAACACACAGACGGCCTGTTTAATTTAAAAAATATATATATAAATGATAAACATTAACGGTTCTGGGTAAAAATTTTCTTTCTATAGATATGATTTAAATTGAAACAGAGAAAATCTAAGCGATTAAACAACCTAATTATAATTTCCTTTTTATGTAACCGTCAACAATTATCGTATTTATCTCGGTTTCACACGCGTTCAGGCAATTTACCTACGGAAAATGCTTCTGTTCCGCATCGCCTGTATTTTTCTCGCCGCTTGTACCGGGCTTAACAGATGAAAACCAGTACTTAGAAGCTTGAACTATTAATCACCCGAGAAAGCGCTGAGAAAATCTTTGCGTTTATGCTTGCCTTGTAGATTATAGGAAAAGATAGGTGGGGCACGTGTGAGTGCTTTTTATATTATTTCTAGATTTATATCCTTATATGAATTGAATATGTTATCACTCTGTTTGCTTCGTTTTCTATTCAATGTAGTTCATGGAGTTGCGAAACTGAAGTGGAAATGGGCGGACTCTGAGTTCTGAGATCGATAGGAACCCAAGGTGCTATAGCATTGACCTTGCACGGGAAAGCACAGCATTGGAAGCCTCCCCATTAGGTGGACCGGAGTCTAAGGAAACTTCTGAATACGAGGCAAAACTGAGGCATGTGGAAGTCTATACAGAAAGCGTGGAAGCGTGGAAGTCCTGTTGTGGACGCTTAATTAAGAAGATGAATAAGAAAAGGCAGCTCAAGTTGAGCTACGCCTGGGGCTATTTATATACTGTACGTGTATATACATGTACCAACCAATACTAACTCGTACCTAATACCTAAAATAATCTAGAAAAATATCATATCATGTAAAACTATGACATCCAACTAGTGATCTAGTGTTTATGAATCTTTACGAACACCGCCGCGCCCGCGCCAGTCCAAAATAGCGGTGTTAGTCACATAATAAATCACGCTTCTCTCACTGTAATTATTATGCGTTCCACGCTTGCCCGTTGTCGACCACATAAGTCTACTGGCGACGTCCTTAGTAGAATCTAGTTGGGTACCTTCTGATTTCGCAATACGTACTACGTTGTCGATCATTCAAAATAAATCTTTTTTTGCAAACTAATTATATTACTCCTGGCTCAGAGAGTAGGGATTAACAATGAATACTATAATAAAACTTCTCATCTTTTAAAAGATGTAGAAACCATAAACTGATCTAGAAGACGGACATAGACAAATTTCTAACTTGAGAAAATAAGGACTGAAGCTTTCAAAAAAAAAATGTAGAAAAGTACCAGTGATCCAAGCTAATGCTGTTATTCCTACTTCCATGGTTCGAATACTGACTGCCGATTACACCTTAGATCCCGAGAGCGTACCTACCGTAGAGATATAGTCACGTAGGAAAAACTTTTTGCGCCAGAAATGACTGGCAAGGTTTTCGGTTACGTAACAAAGCGGATGTCAAAAATGTAACAACAATGCTTTAGAATTTTCTTTTGTCATTGCCTAGCCGGTGGTAATACGAGATGGTATCCACAAAGAAATGGATTACAAAATCAAGTTAAAGAATAAAATACGATGACGATAAGGTATTTTTATTTTATTTCGATTATTATCAACGAACGACAGGCTTTTGACCGCGACTTTGTCCGTGTGGAGTAAGGTTTTCAGAAATCCCGCGAAAACCTTCTGTTTTTCTGAAATATAAGGTAGCCTATGTCACGCTCTAAGCCTTCAAATATACCCATGCAAAAACTGACGTCGACTCGTGGCTCCGTTGCTGCTTTACCTATTTAAGCCAACCAACAAAAACACATTTTCACATTTATTATATTAGTAAGCTTATTATAAAGGGCTCATGGGCCTTGAATGTACCTCATCATCTAAATTAACTTTAAGAAATCGTCATGATTTGCCATCCTTAAATACAGTCATTGACATATTACCAACCAGTTAGCGTTTTAACCTTAGGAATCTAACATATTTTTCATAGTGATTCATTTATTACATGTAGATATGAACTCCAAACGAAAAGGGATTATAAATAAGAAACTACAGCAAATTTTCCTCAAAATCCTTCCCTAATATATTCCTATATGTCTATGTTTGCGCAACTTACTCAGTATTGAAACGTCCAGCCATTTTTTAATATATCTAATGTTAAACACCAGTTAATCTCCAGGAAGAATTGTTTGATCACACAAAACTATTACACAAGAGTATCACATTTTACCATTTGACACGGTTAAGCTATGCAACCATGTTGCAATTGGCAAATGTGTTACCGTTACACAAGACTGCAGATTTAAATCTCTTCGATTTATTACATTTCAGTATCAATTAACTAGACGCGTTGTACCTAATTTACGCGAAAACAAAATTTACTTAGACATCGCGTACTTTGTCAGCTTACTGCATTTGCTTCCTACGTCCTGATTCTATGCAGAACAATCCAATAGTTTTCCAGTCTACATGGTATGAGAGTATAATATGTAATATAATAGAATATACCGTTCGTAAAATATGCCTAAGGCACCGAATACATAATAGGAAATGTAGTATCTCCAATAGCGCCGCCCCGACACTGTCCAACCAATAACTTAATCGTCACATTACCAAAGTAATCTTAAACTGACAACACTACACCAGAAAATCAAATAGAAACAAGAAATACCGATTGACGGTTGACAATACACACGTTGCGAGTCTCATTTTAATGGACCGAACGAGCGAGGAGCAATGGTGTAATGCTCAATGAATAGTAATACCAACGTTATAAGACTACCGTTACTAGATGGCACTTTAAATAATAATCACTTTAATTTTAATCTCCGACACGGCCAGAACTGACAATCACACGTTCCCGTGTGGCAATGCACTTGTTGACAGGGAAAGGAATAGGGTATTGAGTAAAGTATCACAAATTGTTAAATCCATTTTCCCTAGCTTTACGATGCTTTTTGCGACTACATAAACAACCGATTCCGTCATAAAACTAAAGTGATTCTAAAATGTTTGCATCCTAATATTTTTTAACCATGCTTCTTAGCAAGAAAAAGATAATGTAACTAACGTTATAAATGCGAAAGTTTGTTTGTTTGTTGATTTGTCCTTCAATCACGCTGCAACAGACGACGGGTTTTTTTACATGAGTACGCATAGTTTTTTTTTTAATCTTTATTACCTGCCGGGACTTTATCACTTCGTGATTAAATGTCGCCCTATACAAAGTTGAGAACCAGAAGACTGACATAGGCTATTTTTTATCTTGGAATAAATCGCAGGCATAAGCTAATAGGTAGTATCTTTAGTTTAAAAAAGGGTCAATGCTCTTTTTATAGCCGGATACTGCCCAAAACCCCAAAATAGTTCGCAGGAGTGAATTATATTGATTTTAATCCATTTTGTTGACACCCGGTTAAAAATGATAGTCTGTACCGTTTTTTATTACTATTTTTATTGTATTTACTTCAAATAGGTGGATATGCTCTGTGAAGATTAATACTCAACACTGTCTGTTAAGTATTGAGTATGAAATCTATGAAGCAATTTTAAATAGGCTTTATTTAGCAGATCACAATCGGTGATATCAATCGGTGTAAGTTTTATTTTTGAAACATGATCGTTAATTTTGATCAACTATTATCAGAAAACCTATAACAGATCGTTGACTCAACGCTTCATACCTACTAAATGGAAATGTATTTAGCTATCATACAACCTACTACTACACTTTACTAAACCGGGATTAGCTCAAAATTAATGTTATTTTAAATAAATAATAATTTACTTTGACTGTCTAGATCGTTTTGTTAGCTTGAATTGTTGTTATCATAATATTATTATAAATCAATTTCCGTTAATATTATTGCTACTATTCAGTAGTTACTTAGAATGTATAAAAACATAGGTAATATTATATTCTGAAACTATGAAGTTACCTCTTTTCACGCTCTGTATACTCAAAACAGAGTTCTTTTCAAGAATTTCATTACGGAAGTATAAACATATGCAACATTTAAGTGACTAAAAAAAAAAATATGACTTGGGTTACGTGTTTAAAATTTATGTTACTAACGCATTTTATAGCTTTACTCGTTTCACTAAAAGATTGCGCATAGTTAAAAGCCTCCATTAACCTAAATGTTCACTGCTTTTAGCCAGCGACCTTGGCGTATTTGCATACCTTATAGCCTTAGTGTACCTCAATCAAAATCGCACTAATTGGAAACATATCGACTATCGGCGAACAATATCACATTGTCTTCTACTGTATTATACTATTATTATAATGCTAAGTGTCGTTTGTTTACTGAAACTGATCGCACATCGTCGCATGCTGCGTAAATCAATCATTTTCTATGGAAATTATCTTTTGAAAAACTGCCATGTTTTGACATTTCCATAATAAGTGATAGATTTACGCACAGTTAAGGTTTAACTTGAAAAGTTACTCTATAGCCTATAGCCTCTGGGCTCAGAGTGCGATACTTTCTACTCTCTCTTCCAAGAGGTACAAGGCAACATATTTGTGAGAACTAAAAATTTGAATCATAAGTGGCTTGCATCGTATCCGCTGTAAACATAAAATTAATTAGCAGGTCAGATTAGTGTCGACCTCTGCTACTAATATGTTGCGTGCGCCTCTCAGTATCGAGAAGTGGTTTGCGATCAGTTTTATGTGATCAAATACACTCGTAAAAATTTTTAACGATCAATTATAGAATTAATTATGAATGAGAATGTACAGGATATTTGGTCAACTCTACCTACCTTGAAAACTGTAAAGACATGGACTTTGATAATTGAATATACATATAGGTTTCTGCTATCTAAATTAGGCAGTAATTAGAAAAAACAATTGGAAATCATTTTCCTGATAGAAAATTTTCCAAACATTCCTTCAAAATCTTGATTTTATTAAAATAAGTTAAAAATGTTTTTTTTTAAATTAACGTATTTTTTTTGGTTGTCAAAAATGTCGTTCAATTTTAATTCTAATTAATTTCTTAATTAAACGTTTAAAGTCTTAAAACGTTGTAATTTAATTTTTTTATTTACATGAGTGCCACCATTTCCTCGTTACACGGCAGTGATTAAATCTGCCCGTCTCACGTTTTTCCAAAAATCAGTTTCGCTTTATTAGCTACTTAGAGTGAAGGGAGGCTTTAGCAGCAGTAAAGTAACAGCAAAACCTCATCCACCTTAATAACATACAAGTACCTAATAACACCCAATCCATCAAACTCATTAGGCTATTTAGCGATCTGTAACATGCAATTTTCAGGCTTCTTTTGTACTAGGTATAAACAAAACGTCAAACTCCTGGCCCAATGACCGGTACACGATACGATACCGATCGACCTCAATAGTTAGTCTGACATAACCGTTACGCTGAGTGTGTTTGTAGTATAACGTAAAGCATTGTGTATCACTGCACTGCGACAAATTGCCGTCTGGGTTTCCGCGATATTGCAAAACCACATGTGGACCAGAGAATCCCCGTGATTAGTCTGTGCTACCGACTTGATGAATCTTACTCAACATCGATTGCGTGATACCCTAGTCTGTTATTCACTTAAGGCTTAAAGGAAATCGTGCACAGAACAGCGCACCGCAGGATATAATAACACATTAGGATACATTTTTCAGTGAGCGACGCTTTGGAACGGTATTGATTTTATTTCACACTACCTCGTGACCTGATTTTTAGTTTTACCATTGTACAATGTACATAAATATATTATTTATTATACCTATGTAACTGTAATTTTTCATTATTTTTATATGCCTCGCGTATTACGACTCGAGGGATTACTATAACACTCGTAGATACATAATACTAGTAGCGACTTGATATTCAATCGCAGCTAACTCGATATTATGTATTGCGCAAAAATATAGCCACTGTAGTCGGTAGAGATGGGGCGAATTCTTGTTTGTTTTTTGGTACTCACTGTATTTGCTACTACGTATTCAATAGAAAAAGCTCAATAATGTCAAATAAAATAAAACTGGCTAAAATCGTGTGAGAACACGCATAAAAGGTTTCATCTGGTCAAGTTGTTTATTTTATCCTAAACTTGTAGTGCTTTACTCTAATTTTTTTCTAGAACTGTAAGGTACGTCTCCAAATTAAAATCGGTTGTACTTAATTTATGATTTAATACACTTAAGCTTCATTTTAATTTGACGGTTAATATCATCGAATACGAATACGATCAATCGAATTAAATCTTATACTAACCCTGCTGATAACATTTGGGCATTACAAGTTCATATGTTGATCATGTATTTAGTTCTGTTTTCGCGCCTCTAGCTTGCTTAAACCTAAACCGAGGTAACTCAGCCGAGTAAGTACCTACTCAGTGTTTCAAACTCGGTATCGAGGTACTCGCACCAACTTGTACTCGGTACATCTTAGTCTCTATGTTGCTGCAAGACAAAAACCAGCCGAGTTGAAACTGCCATCATTGTTGCTGGTGCCGATGCGCTCTACTAATCAGAACGCAATCACCTTAAGGCCTAGAAAAGTCCTAGCCGAGCTAATGACTATGACATCGATTGCAGTTTTCTCTCCTTATACTTATTCACTTGTTTGATATAGAAAATATCTGCTTGATTTTTTTTACAATTTTTATAACACCTACAACGCAATGGGTACATTTCGAACTAAAACGAAGTTTTTTATTAAAATCAAATTATTAGCTATCGAAAATGTTCAAATACGTATTAGGAATCACCATTTGTTATACAAGAACATAAATCTCTAGAATTTTTTTTGTTGGTTTCCAAATATTCCACCAGTTTCCAATTGGCTATTCACTGACATCGCTACCTAACTATAAAAAAGGCACTTAAATCTCAAAAGAAGTCGGTTAAAAACTTAACAACTATTATCATCACCATAGTATTATTGACCATCCAATCGATTTTCTAATAACTTTCATCGTAATCGTAATTCAATATAGGTAAGTACTTAGTTTATACCGCAAAGTATAGTGAAAACTACCACTTTCGCTAAATAGTGGATAATAATAAATGTCTATTATTATCTACTAATAGCCCATTCTAGTTAATCCATTTTGTTGTTATCCAAGTACAGATTATATTGCATAAAGGATATGCACGTGGATAAACAAAAAAAAACTCATTCAATTTAAAGTTGTATGTACAACTTTTTATGTTACGTTATAGGTTAGGTTAGGTCAAGAAATCTAGTTAACTTATACTAATTATTGCAATCATATCAATTTAAAGCATTAAAATGGGAAATAAAAATTTCAAGTCTCGATTTCAAAAGTTGCTTAAAATTAATTTTAACGAATCCTACCATGTAGTAAGTAAGTGGTCGCTTGTTTATTTCAAGCATTTACTTATGTGACTCTACAACTTTCTTAATTACCTGTTTCGTTGAGGCTAGCCTATGAGTCAAATGTTTAAGATAATTATCCAAACTTTTATTCAAATCAATCTAGAACTCCAGTGTTTTCTTTCGTATTATTATTTATAATGTTATTAAGTGCAATAGTCTCATAAGTGAGGTGGGCGGTGGTACCTGCATCACAGTTTTAAATAACGCAGTGACTCCTCTAAAGTCACTTGTTTTGGCTGCGTGCAGTCTGTCAGTAAATTAATCACTCATTCAGTCACTGTACCTACGTAGTATATACCATTTACATCAATGATACTGTTTTATTCGGTACTGGTTTTCAAACAAATGCTATGAGTAATGGTTATATTATATTTTATTATGAGCTTGATATGTGATTTTTTGGGTTAACCTCATGAGCATCTGTGTCTGTTAAAGATTATGTAACTGTGTCAGTGGGAGTCTAGGTCAATGCAATGTTTATTTTGACGTTTTTATCGACCATGTAAACATCTTACAAATGAAAAAAAAAATATTCTTTATTTTTTTCTTCGTTATGTATATGTAAATAATATTTTAGTGTCATAAAAGTTAAATTTTTCGGAACCCAAACCCATCCAGTCAAGTTGCCATAATAATTTAAGTTCCACTTTTGTTACTGAAACAACAGCATCCGTTCCAGATCATTGCTGAATATTTAAATCTTTAAAAGTAGAGCTTTCTCCAAGTCTCGTTGACCGAATACATATTTCTAACGAATGGAATAAAGAACAGCAGTTTTACCTTAAAGTCTAGCATTTCACTTCTATGGCTAACGGATAGGTTTACGATCAACTTCACCTTTCTAGACGAACAATCGTTCTCTCTCTGCGTTAGAATTATAGATGCATAGAAAATGCTATCGTAAAATGTTATACAATAGGGCCTATAGAGTTTCTTTTATTGCACAAAGGTGCCGTTCTCTTACAAGGTATTTTATCACAAAGATCATTATTTTTATATTTTTCTGACATCAGAAAGTTGAACATGAATGCTGTTGACATTTATGTTCAACATTATTGACCAACAAAATATACAAGAGTTATTTACACACAAACTACTCAGACCACCAATGACATACAAACATAAACGCATATGAAATATAAAAATATTTTAACCCATCTTCATCCTCTTAGATTAAAATTATGTACATTCCTAAGGCAGTGTAAATCTTAACCTTCGTTAGTATGTATTAGGATTTGTTTCGGTAAATATTTAGTACGATGTTTTCATTCGCATTTAAAGCAAGTGATATTTAATTGCTTAAAATGCAAATGACTCGTTAGAAGTGCGTGCCTGGGATTCGAACCCATCACTCCTCGAAAGGTGGTAGAAGTCTTAATCTACCTAGCTACCTATTGGTTTTGCCAATTAGTATAAAATATTGCGATAACATTTTTAACGTAACGCAACCAGTGTCGAACATACAAAACTGGCAGTCGAAATGCACAGTGAAAGCCCTAGTGCATTTACCCCACAATAACAATAATACAGCATCAACACTTACATTTAATATTCAAGGTGAAACTTTGGTAACCTCTTAAGAACTTAGGATAAATTCAATTTCAACGCATGCTGAACGTTTCAAGACATGAATTTTAAGTAAAACCATTAAATTTTTAATTCTAATAATTATAATACTGGAGAAAATAACCATCAATAAACCCATATAACAATATACACTAATATTATGAAAAAATCTATTATGAAAACGATATATATGTACTGTACCGTAAAACGGAGTGTCCCACAAGAAAGCTAGTCTACAGGCTTCGAGTCCTGTGCCACTTTGAAGCCTATGTATTATCAAGTAGGTACGTAAGCCTACATAGGTACAAATTCAAATTCAAAAGCAAAAACAAATTGCTACGTCTACATAAAGGCATTTCAAGTTTCCAATTAGTTTTTATAACTTATTTTTGTAATATTTAAACGATTGCAATTACTGTCTTTAAAGAGGATGCTTTTTTTCAATGCTGTCGAAAGTTGAATATTTCGACGAGCACGTTCACTTTTAATTTAAAAAATATTTTAGCAGTTACATAAATGTCAATGAACAGTATCAATATATCACAATTAAAATAGTTAACATCAGCTATAATTACGTATAGAAAATGTCTAGACACAAGATATCCCATCCGCTTTTACATAGTTGCATAACTAGTAAACGAAGTTTCGTTCTCAAACAATGTATTTAATTAATTTAAATCATAAATAGTACGATACTAAAGAAAGTCGAAAAACCAGGAAAGAAGGTTTGAATGAAGATAAATAATATTTTAAGTTAATTTAACCAAGGATTTTAGGTAAGTAAATAAGTACATAGTTGCAAGATAGAATTTATTCTTAGTAGAAATACAAAACATTGCTTATGGTAGTCACAATATTGTTGTACGTTTAATGATGATTTAAAATTAAAGTAAAATGAAAAAAGTAAAAGTTATGCAATTCAAAGTCAATAGCCTCATCTTTGAAGCCTACGAAACAGCTAAAAATATTTCAAGCTAAATATAACTGACTAGGTTCCACACCTTAAGAGCGAACCAAGTGCCTTTCTCGGACTTGTTTTTCCACTTTCGCTTTATAATCTTAAAGGGGTCATTCGTCTACACTTATACAAGGACTCCACTGACATATATTAAGCAAGTTACTATAGTTATACAAGTAGTGTAGTTATACTATTTAAGCCTATACTTAAAATTGATAGACCATATATAATATTAATGGAAGCAATACAGAATTTATCATAAATCAATCTAGAAATGGATGAATTCAAGCTTTATGACATAGTTTTTTTATTCCCTTTGCTGCATTGATGCAACATCAAAAAATTAATACAAAATTCGCTATATTTACAGCAAGAAGCTGTAGAAAATGGTGCTTAAGGTTTATTATATACTCGGGTACGTACGTACTCAGGCCATAGGTAATCTTATACTACATATATCAAGAACTAAGCTTGTGTTTAAAAGCTTTAAAATTATGTTTGAATGTTTTTTGTAAACTTAGATGAAAACATTATAAAAAATAGAATGTGTTAGACCTAGATATTTCGTAAAACCAAGGTTGTTCAACATGAAAATGAAACTCAAATTTATTCATTTTTAGCAATTGAAAATTTACAAATAAGCTAAACTTGACGTTTGTTAATTATCTGTAATCATCTTTCTTACATTGAAAACGAGTATCTTGGTCATATTGTTTTTATATTTATAATTATTTAGCATTATGGAACTATTATTTAAATATAATATTGCGAAGTTGGTTAAACCCACAGGAAAGTCTCTGGAAAGTCTTAAAAATAGATAAAGCTTTAATATATCGCAAAAATCATATATAACTCATAAATACCTTAAATCATGTCAAGGTTTATGAATATTTGTAAACGACAAAATAATGATCTGCTGACTTTGACCGTCGATTTTACAAAAAGGTCAAAAACTTAATAACAGTATGCAATTAACACACGTAAATATTTATATTTCTCGTAAAACAGTGTTCCTGGTTCTATTAGTTCGGGGCTGTCATTTTTTGTAGTCCAATTCATTTCTAGCCTTCTGACTTTAATAGTTACTTTCTTACGTAATAAACCTGGAAATTTATAAAAATTCTACATTTACAAAACTATATAAATACAAAGCCGCTACAAAGACCTTGTACGGCGTGCATAGCGCGCGTTTATGTCTTTTGCTAGAGAAAATACACGGCAGCCAACTAAACATAAAAAGATAAAACCTTCGATTTATTACAGCTACTGCTTATTTTATTTTTACAAATATTTAATATTCCCAACCATTCTTTATACATATTCTTTATTGTTTTTGAAAAACTCACTGAAATTTACTACATATATATTATTTTATACTTTTAATTATTATTATTTATCTATAAATGTCTTCGTCATTTTCAAAAACCAGGTATAACCGTAACGATATTAAGAATGAAGATTTAGGTATATTATGTAAGTTGCAATAAACATCAAATTGCAATTAATGTTATTATATCTTCGAATGAAGCGTACTCATATAATATCGATCGAACTTCACTTTGCAAGTTCGTTTGATCATATATATTATAACAATAATGTTTTGTAGTACATAATAATAAATATTGTGAGAAAACAGATCCTGTTCCTGATCAATAGATCACAAATCTACGCACCGTGAAACTAACCATTATACTATAGGTACTCAATATGCAATTCACTGCACGTCAGTTCCTCGATGCATTGACATCACGCAGTCTGTGGTAAAGAAGCGTTAACCCGAGGTTTATACATTAATACAATATATGAGAAAACCCTTGGCAAGGAGATAAAATCAAACCTATTTTAAAGCCTCAATAGCCCAACGGTTAAAGGTGCGGACTGAAAACTGAAAGGTCGCAGGTTCGAGCCCCATCGGTTGCACTATTGTCGTGCCCACTCCTAGCACAAGCTCTTCGCTTATTTAGAGGGGAGAGGAGATTATATGTCAGCTTGGCTCATATTCTTTTTAAAAAAAAAGGTGCATTCACCTTACTCTGACTCATCCCAGTTTCATATGAGTCTATTATGTTGACCAAATGAGAAAAGGTTGACTTTGTATCGTCTCTTTTCATAGAAGCGTTATGGCCTTAAAGGCCATATAGTCCATAATGCTGGCCCAATGCAAATTAGGCAGACTTTACACACTTTCGGAACATTGTGGAGAACTCACCCATTCAACTCATTCACGATGTTTTCCCTCATCATTAACAGCATAAATATCACATGCTTTAAACGCACGTAACTTCTAAAAGTTCATGACCGGGATCGAACCGGTGACCCCTCAAATAGCAGACTGCACTCCTAACCAGTAGGCTATCACTGCTTCTACGTCTTTCTTATAGGCGACAAAAAATAATTAGACTAACAATAAGTGTTGGTTTGTTATACGGTCCAATTAAAAATTAACATACCTAAGTCGTGTATAGTTTATACAAACAAGTTTTGATATTTAAATTATACTAGTTACAACGTCCCAGTTATTTATGTACAGGAACACTCATTATCAAGAGACACTATAATCAGCGCTTTATTTATCTTTTACAGTTAAATATAAACTGATAGTTCACGCTGAACTAATACCTTATGTCCTAGATATTTGTAGGCAGGCATCGAGAATTTTTTGAAAGAAAAAAATTATTCGTTTTTAGGAATCCAAAAAAACATCAATCCACGCGAACGAAGTCACGGGCATCAACTAGTATTTAATAGTTTTGTGTTCTATTTAAATCTAAATATACCTACGCCTTTTAAGTATATAATATGTCGTTGTAATGAATATCTCTTACGATAGTAATTAAATCCTAAAATTTAGTTCCTTTTCAAATTATTGACCAAAGAAGACAAAAATATTTGATGGTAAATAATTTTGATGAAATCCAAAAGCTTCGAGTGGGTCTGGTCTGTCTGGGTCTGGAGAATGTCTAGTGACGTTCTTACTTATTTTGTACTTACATTCCAACCATTCCAATAACCATTCGATTGCACACAGCTATCGTGAGTGACTTCGAGACAGAAAAAAAAATTGAAACTACAACACCTATTTCAGAACCGGATTTAACGTCTTATCTCTTAACGTTTTGATGTTTCCAAGCTTACCTTGAGAGTCTTAATGAGAAGTTTATCTTAAGCACATATTTGAAAACAAAGTTTGGTTAATTTTCATTTCAGCAATCAAAATCAATCGACAATCTCAAACTACCAATATTTACATCTTGTTCCTTGGTAAAAATTGGTCACCTGAAAAATTTAGATTAGGCAAATTAAACATACCCTTGAAAACCCAAAATCGCTTAATATCCACTCGCAAAGTCGCCTGTTATATCCGAATTTCAAAGTGACTCGCAAAGCCATTTATGATTACGTAAAGGCCATTCGAATAATTAGTTGCAATACGCACAACACAATCAAGCTGACAACAACTTTAAAACGTGTACTGAATTATGCTAAATACTTCGTTGCAAACAATTTACTTTTAGTCATGGGTTGCTAATAGGTATTAGCGATTTTATTTATGATTAGCTTTTGCCCGCAGCTTCGCTCAAAGCGAGTTCGCTCAAACTTAGAGCAAGTTCGATTTTTTAAACCCCTATTTTACCCCCTTAAAGGTTTAACCTAAAAACTTTTCAAACAAATCAATTAATCAAACAAACAAATGGGTATATTTTCATCGTATCAATTCCCTAAAATATTAAGTAGCCAGTTACACTTTTGAATGGTCAATGATAAATTCATTTTAATGGTGTAGTGTACTGTGTAATGATAGTGGCAGTTATTTACTTTAACTTAAAACTGCTAGGGTTTCAAACGCGCTTTGGTTTGAAATGACCAAAAAAACTCAGAAAATTATTATGTTACTCATCTTGCATTTAATGGTAAAACACCTGTTTCGTCAGTCAGTTGTGATGATTTTTCATGAAATCATTCAACAGCTTTACAAAGCCGTTCGTATTCGTTGGTTTAAATAGACAAATATATTCAATAGTTAAATAAATAATTTTCATATACCTATAGATATAAATATCGTCTTCATTGCATCACATTGACACAGCTTCCGCAATTTGTAATCGAGCGATGTTAAGATACTTTTTGTCTACCTTAAGATTTTTACCTCTAATAAGATGGTTACAATCTCCTGTCCAGGTTATCTTGACATAACTAGCATGAATTTGATTGCAAAAGTGAAAGTTATATTATCAGAACAAGCCACCACTTCATCATCGCTTTCGGTACCAAGGTAATTAATTTGATTCACTGTATCAACTACGATTTAGCATTAACAATTGAATTTAACTGTGAAGGAAAACATTGTAAGGAATCCTGCGTGCTTAAGAAATCTTCGGAAAATTCTCAACGGTTTATAAAATTCAAAAAAAAAAAATTCAAAATTTATTTATTTCACGCAGGCTACCTTGTAGCTCTTATGACACGTCATAAATCTACCACCCGTTCGGAATGCAGATTCTGCTGAAAAGAACCGGCAAGAAACGCAGCAGTTGCTCTTTTCAAATAATAAAATAATTTTACAATAAGTAACCAAACTAAGCTATGTATACAGTGCTTCCACAGTGAAGCTTCAAAAATGCAATACTTATAAGGTCAGCTAATCCATACTTGGTCAGCGTGGTGGACTATTATTATTTTATTATTTATTAATTAATTGGGACGGAAGGTTCCAATTACACTTATTAAAATAATTAAAAATAGACAGAGCTTAAAAATAATTTCAAAATTGAACAAAAGTCAACAACACAAAAACAGTTTTTGAGACTCATAAAACCAATGTAATTTGTAATGAAAAATGACAAAAAATATTTTTTACTGACTAACTTTGTTATGTCAAGGAGAAAGTTGGAAACTACATACAATAAACAACTAAAAAGATTGACTGTAAAGTGTGGTGTTGAACCGTGAGGTTTATTATGTTATTATCCACACTATTCGTTCTGCAAAAAGGTTCGAAGTGCTAAACGCTGATACCTATCTACTCCACACATGTGTCTCACAGACTTTTTGTGGCGTTATGAAAGTCTTTTGTAATAGTTAAGTCAATGAAAGGTAATGATAAGTATATAGCAACATCTAGCGTGATTACATTTTTTAGTCTGCTGCATTTAAATAAAAATAAACAAACTTCAATATATCCAAATAAAGAAAATCTCAGAAGGGAAAGGTGTCATTACTGCTCCCTAAAAAAAGCCTTGAACTGAATGTAAGCAGATAAAAAATAATGATCACAATCCGATTAACAGTTTCCGAAAAATGCGCGGACAAACAAACATACATACACCTATAAAATTTTGTATATTTATGCCGTAATGGATTATCATGTGAATATTTTGCAGTTCCAGTAATATTTCATACATACGTGTCAAATTGAAAACCTCCTTTTTTTGAAGTCAGATTATAAATACACAATTTTAACACCTTATATCGCACGTCATAACTGCAACGCGAGTCATAAGCGTTGCATAAGGAATATAATACGCAATATCTTCCGTGTGTGCTAGCTGTTGCAGTGCGTTATCGCGAAAAATTGAGGAAATTAATTGCTATTCATAAGTTGAATATAATGTTAAGAAGTTAATACGAAACGTTGTTTCTCTGGTTTCATTAACAGAACTCACAGAATAAGTATAAAATCTCCCAAGCTGTTTCGGCCATTTGATCCATTTGAGCCCTTGGCCTCGATAAAAAATAACAAAAAATTAACCTACATATAAAAAGGTCCAAATAGTTTCTTACTAAACTCAGACCGGCTAAGTACTTGCCTATAAGTAATTTAAAAAAATATATTTTTCTAAATTAGCCAAATGTTTTTATTTACAACCTTGCCCTACGCAAAGTAGAATCTGACGTTATGTACCACAGGTGATTTAAGGTCATTGTACTTAATATTACGTAAGATAGGACTTTACTTAAATCCACCACAAAGGGGTAAAATGGAGGTTAAAAAGTTTTTATAAAGTTCGGCCTTAGAAGTATTTTTTGTATATTTAGTAGGACCTGCCCCCTGATTCTGTAATTCAGTGTCTATCAAAAAATGAAAGACACTGACATATATTTTTTATCCATCGAAGGTTTACTATGAAATAGTAAATGACATTTCCCTTCAAACCTTCGGTGGATAAAAAATGCTTATCGTCGTTGATTAGGCACTGAGTTACAGAATCAGGAGGCTGGACACAGACACAAGCTACTTTTTATTCCAAAAAATCAATGGGCCCCCTTGGGATTTTTAGAAAACTTATTTCACGCGAACGAAGTCTCAATTCACATTAATAAAGGAGCACACAGAAATGAACAATTTTTATAATATGTAGTATCAATTTTACAATCTACTTTTTCTACCCTATTTCTCTTTCTTTACTTTTGTAGCTCTACACTCCCTATCTCCTACACTCCTTCACTACCGGTGCAGCTGACGTTTCCTACTCATGAGGGGACTGAGAATAGACGATGGCTTAATTACTAGTCGGTATGGAAATTTATTTGTTTATCGCAACGCTGGCTGCTTCCCATATTAATATTATAAGGAAAAGTTTGCATAGATATCAATTTAGTTTCCCTTTAAAGGTGACCACGCACCTATGTGCGCCGAATGAATCGACCGCACCGAAGGAACTAAAGTATATTCAAAGTTCAGACCGGTTATTTGGTGAAATGCTTCCCTTCTTATAATATTTTACTGTAGAATTGCATGGATTTTTAATAAGGGCTATGCAAACTTTATATGGTACAAGATAACCCGATTTTGTATAAATAAATATCACGCTTAAATATATATTAACTTCACATCAACTTTTGTTCAATGAATTTTTACAAAACTTTATGTTTGCAACAGCAAAAATTTACACGGAAATACAATGTTTTTAATTGAAAAATCTTTGAGTCGTTGAACAAACGTGCGTTGCCTAGTAGGGAGTCACCTATAGAAGATTGTTGGTATTATTAAATAAACGTGTTTACTTATTTTAATCATTTACAGAAACAGTGAAAATAGCATGCTACGGCTTCACCTGACTAATAAGTATTTCCGGGTGATGCTCTGGTGCATCCTACTGGGCCTGCAACCAGCTTTTGCCGGAATTCTTGATCCTTTCAACTGGGCTCGCTCTGACCGTATTGAGGTCAACATACCTTGGTTACCATGTAAGTTCTCTCTTCTCTTACTTTCATAAAATTATCACGGATTATAGGGTCCTATTGTTTGATTAGTTTAAAAAATATTAACACCATTAAGATAGTTTATCAACTGTCTTAATGGTGTTAATATTTTATATGTGTAGATCAAAGGTTAATCAAAACTTTTTTTCACCCTGACCTGAATTTCAGCCATTCCAAGCCATGAATATACTAGTTCTAACAATACTATTTAAAGTTCAAAGTACCTAGACCTACAGCTGCTATCAGTAGTTAACTTTACTGTTTAATAACAAGTTTAATTTTAGTTGAAAATGAAACAAGATGCTACGATGAATTGGGATGCCTAAATATCACAAGAAGTTGGTATCACCTCATCCATCGACCATTTAACGTCTTCCCTCTACCTAGAGTCGTCATCAATACCAGGTAACATAAATTATCTACTCTTCACAAAGTATTTAAAGGCCACATTTCGACGTCTTAATAGTGTAGCACATGGAAATGGGCGGAGCAAATACAAAGATATCATAATTCCTATAGGCAGTGTCCGTGCAGCTCCAAGGTTCTGGAATGTTGACCTGCAGTAACCCCAGCAATCTAGTAAGGTTGTGAGACCATATATAACATCAATGGTTCCATTGATTAAGACGACATCGAAGACATTAATAACTTTATAAAATAATGTCGTAACCATCGACTTATCGTAACGAGTTGATCCCAGAATCATCGTGATCATCAGACCTCCCATGGCATGCACTTCTACTTAATAAAAATATTATCATGGGCATTATAGTCATGACATTTCTTGCAGATTCATCCTTTACACAAAAAAGAACCCAACTGATGGACAGATTCTGAATGTTAACGTGAACAAAACTATCGTGAAATCAAACTTTAATCCTACCAGACTGACTAAATTGATAATTCACGGGTTCATCGACACTCCACTCTCTAATTGGGTAAATATAAAGCATAATCGTCTCTAATTTCATACTATTTTCTCTAAATCTCTATCTTTCTCTAAATTTAAAGGTGATTGTATGGCAAATTGTATAATACTACACTGAAAGATAACTTTGCGTGTCGCTAATTGGGCTGTTATTTTAATTCTTGTGGCTGTTATTTTGAATTTAAATTTTATTTTCGTTGCAAACTTTATTATCTTTAAGTTACACAAATTGCATCAAAACCAAATTGTAGTATTATTATTGTATTATTATTGTTTTGCGATTGACTAAATCAAAATTACAGAAAATCATGTGCACAGCTTTCTTTAATTCTTTTTAATATAAGACAAAACTCTAATCGAAACGAAGAAATACCGCGGGCGAGCAATGCTATGAGATGAATTGGTGGCTGACAGCGCTTACCTAACGAGAACCGAACAACGAAACTACTATTATACTAACTAAGTTACTACTACTATTATACTAGCTAAACTAAACTACTTTTTAACCGACTTCCAAAAAGAGTTCCCACGGGATTATTAAAAACTAAATTCACGCGTACGAAGTCGCGGGCATCAGCTAGTTTAATAATAATTGAAATAAAGAGAGAGAGAGCTGCCAGTGAATTTTACCTAAAAATATAAACTACCAATTATGCATTTTATTTTTACAGGTTAGCGAAATGAAAGATGAGCTGGTGAAAGCAGGCGATTTCAATGTGGTCGTAGTAGACTGGGCCGGCGGCAGTCTACCTCTGTACACGCAAGCCACCGCCAATACGAGGCTAGTGGGACTAGAAGTCGCACACTTTATAAATACGCTACAGGTAAAAAAACTGCAACTACTTATCTCAATCTCTTTTTGAGCACTAACGCTTTATGATTAATCAATCACGATCTCTACGAATGAAATTTGAGATTTCACAATAAAATGAAAATTGAGAAATCTCATTGGGTCCCACGACTAGGACAGGAATTATCACAATTCAAATTAGCTATGAGGACCTTCACTTTCACTTCATGTCCGACAGTGCCAAAATGGCAGTATTCAAGTTGCTCAATTTTATCGTCGCCTGAAGCCTTTCTAGATTACCTACTAAAATCCTAGTGTGTGTGTGTGTGGGTGTGTGAGTGAGTGAGTGCTTTTGATTGTTAATAAATCGCATGCTGATCACTGATCAGATTAGTCATAAGACGACGAGTCAGATGCAACACATTTTTACAGTATGTAGTTACTGGAAATGCGTGCTCACTACTCGGCTACCCCATTTCAAAACCTAGTAAGTGTAATTGACAAAATTTTATAGGAGACCAAAAAAACATGTTTTGTGGTAGATGTCTTAGCGAAGTAATGAATACATCAAATAAAAGCTTTCAAAGTAGTTTATTTACGAAACATTAATTCATCAACAAATACTGATGAGTTCGTTCAGAAGGGCTCCCTCCCACAAATATGTTTTTGGTCTCCTGTAAAATTTTGTCAATTACACTTACTTGGTTTTGAAATGGAGCAGCCGTACTGGTAACAACTAAATAAAATTCAACTTAAACAAAACTTAACGTAAAACAAAACTTAAAGTGTTACAAGTGGGCACGAAAGTTTGAACCGTCGACCTTTTAAGTCCGTCCCCTTGTCCGGGGAGCTATCGAGGATTCGACTGAAACTTAAATAACAGCTATTTCCGAATGTAACATTTCAACAGACTTGTGCAAACTTAAGCAACCGCCATTGCATATAAGATTATTTATAAGGCGTTGCAAAAAATACATAACCTTGTAATAGGCAATTCGTGAGATGAGAAGTTACGTACAAACTTCTAAACTAAAAGTTTTACCCATTTGAACATGCGTTAATTTTATTATTTCAGAAAGATCATGGGCTGAACCCGCTCGACGTTCATATCATAGGTCATTCGCTCGGTGCTCACACCGCGGGCTACGCTGGGGAACGTATAAAGGTGAGTGCTTAAAAAGCTGAATCTGTCTTCTTTTCGATTGGATAGTTTAATTTTTTAATAATCAATCTTCATAATGTCTTTGATTTAGCTTCTAATATTTTAGGACTTGGGAAGAATTACCGGGCTCGATCCTGCTGAACCCTACTTTCAAGGGATGCCGACGCACGTGAGGTTGGACCCGTCGGATGCCCAACTCGTGGATGTCATACATACAGACGGAAAAAGCATTTTCCTTTTAGGTAAACGACAGGACGTAATCATAATCTCTTCACTCCTCTGTGCTTTTTTATCAATACATTCAATATCCTCACTACATTAACAATAATTTCAACTTATGTATTGAAGATTGTAAGCTTATTGCTGCACTTTTATTAATATCCTACTAACACTTTCTGTGTATGTATTTAATGTAAATATACACGCGTATCAGCTGTGTCATTATCCATTGTTTGTATATATTTACTTTATCCATTTATTGCTGTTTACTAATTTACCGACGTGTTTATTCCACGCGTGCGACAGATTTTGTATTTATGGCAGGATACGGGATGTCACAACCCGTGGGTCACTTGGACTTTTACCCGAACAATGGTAAAGAGCAACCAGGCTGTGACTTGACTGAAGGCCCTTTGATCCCTCTAACATTGGTCAAACAAGGTTTAGAAGAAGCTTCCAGAGTTCTTGTCGCTTGCAATCACGTCAGAGCCATCAAGCTATTTACGGAATCAATTAACGGAAAATGTCCTTATATAGGTAAGGCAAATACCGTGTATTCGATAGGCGATTTTTGTAAACCGGACATGTCAACGTAAATCTTACGATTTCTCCCGACATTTTCAGACCATATATTTTAATAATAGCTATAGTTCCGATCGTCTTGATTGTGAAGACGACGTTACACGCTATGTCGTGTAAAGTCGGACGATAATGACTGATGCCGCACGACTTTTCAGGCAACACGTGTCCCGTGACAATTTTCTCCTAGTGAATACACGAAAGACAAAGGCAGTAACTCATTCTTATTCAAGCTTTCACTTCAAGTAGGTACAATAACCTTCAAGTGTAAACAGCAATTTTTTTTTGTTATTTTCAGGTCACCAGTGTCCGTCTTACCAACATTTTGTATCGGGAAAATGTTTTCACTGCGGTCATGGCTGTGCAATAATGGGGTATGGTTATAATTGACTACACTTTTACTAATTAAATCGTAATAAATAAACTTTTATGATTCGTTTACTTCAATTTTCTTTGTACTTATACAATGAAGGATTCTCTAATAAGCCTGTAAATAAGTAGATACTTAGTTACATTAAGTACGCCGAGTACCTAGCGCAGCAGACAAAAAACTGTCAAAACACTGAGTGACTTTAACCGAGGTTAAAGGCACTGAGTATCATTATAGGCATAATATAACTCCAGTTAAACGTTACTTAGCGATTACGAAATTGGCACTATTTAACATTTTTTATTTCATGAATATATTTTTTTTAATGGTTACGATTTCACCAGCATTTATTTAACTGTTTTGATTATACCTATCACGATAAGGACGTGATCTATCTTGTTGTCAAATTTTAGTACAAGTTTCCTTACTTTTACATTTTATGGTACATCTGATATATTTTTGTATTTTTTTAGATTCCACGCAGACAGTTCGCCTGGTTTGATAACAAATAAGAACAACCAAACGGAGAATGAGGTTTATCCGTCCGAAGAGCAAGATACAATTGGAGCCAAGTACTACCTTAATACGGGAAAAGAACTACCGTTTTGTCGTAAGTGAAGTTAACCTGTACAATGTACAAGTACCTATCAGCTAATTTAACATATACTATTATTAGCTGATTCCCGCGACTTCGTCCGCGTGGAAAAAGCTTAGAGTGACTTGCTACCATCGGCGAGAAGTTATGTCCTCTATCTCCGATAATATTTAGTAGATCTTTACCAAAATTGGATAAAATATTTCTAATAGTACACAAGTTATAAAAAAAAGAATTATCAAATTCGGTTTAAATTTGACGAAGTTATGGAGCGAAATCAACAAAAACTTCCATCCCCTATCCCGGATAAACCTTAGTGTTTATCAGGATAAAAAGTATTCTATGTACTGACCCGGAGTATCAGCTACCACTGTACCAAATTTTATTCAAATTCGTTCAATAGTTTTTGCGTGATGCGTGGACGGACAGACAAACAGTCAAAAATTCAAAATACGATTATTTATGTAGACAAAAAAATTGCTTTTGTCATCTTCACAAACTCTACCTTCTTAAATACTGCTACGAAATGCATTTGGCTTGTCGCAGTTACATAAATAAAATATATTTTGAGCATCATAAAATACTTCGTACGTTCAGTAACGGAAAACTTTTCTTTAGCCTATGTATGTTAACGAATTTTTCATATTTTCAGAACGACATTACAAAATAGTAGTTCATTTGGCAAATCCAAAAGGTGCAGAATCGTGGGTGCAGGTAATGACATCGAAAAAATTATATTAGTTTTTTTACAATTTTTACAATATTTTTTTTAATTTCAAATTTTGTGTTATTAGGGTTTCCTAAAAGTGACTCTGTTATCGGATCGAGGAGTTATCAAAGGAATGGATCTCACTCCTAATAATTACGTTAAGTATGTGCCTATTCAATACGAACTATGTATTTAATTTATAATATATACAGAAGGCATTCGTAACTATTTAAATTTGAACTTTGTTTTAGATTAGAGCATGGAACTTCATACACAATCGTTGTGACTCATCCAATGGATTTAGGCGGGAAAGTTCGAAAAGTAAGTGAAAAACTTAAAATGCATGATCAAAAAGAAACATTAGGTACATTTATACCGATACACGTTGTTAGGGCGGTAGGTAAACAACATTACTGAAACGAATGCCATCCTAAATGAAACTATCATTACGATTGCTACGTAATTGTCAATTAGGACACAATCGACATCTGTAAGTATATGTATTGTATCGACATCTGTACAATTCATTTTACGAACAAAACGCGAACTTACGATTATCCCGTGATTGCGTTCTGCCCATAACATTTGCTGGTTGTTTGTGGGCAAGCTGCATCAATCATTGCTAGTCTCAATTGTGGTACCTAAATGGATGGTATTCTTGCTGCAGCAATGCGTGTTATCAAAAAGCGAAGGACTGTCAGTCAATCAGAGGTGATTGCAATGGGTTGGAGAAATTTTGCGTCCAAACTTTGGATCGGGGTATTTATAGCAAGACGGTCGGGTGTGTGACCACACTAAGGAAATCTTATACTTAGTAGAAAATAACGATGTACCTATCTTGATCTGTTTTTTAGGTGGAGCTATCGTGGGAGTACGACATGAATGTACTGGAGCCGCGATCTCTCTGCATTTTATGGTGTAACGACCGCCTTTACGTCAAGTCCGTGCTCGTTGACCAAATGGAGCTGCCGAGTAGAGGGTACTTTTTTATTTTATTTTTGTTTGAGTATACGAAGTCAATACTACCGTTTTTTACGGAACGTCACGTTACGTTTATCATCGGTGATAGATTTCGAGTGTCGGAAATAGATTTTTTGAAAATGCAGTTTATATTTTCTTTAAAATCGATGATTGATTCCTTGCTAACTATTAAACTAAAAATTAGCTTTCAAAATGAACTTTATACCTACTACAATAGATTTAAAAATTGAATTCCTATCTAATTTATAACTATGTAAGTGAGTAAATAATAATTAAATAAATATATAATTTTTCTTACGCAGGAAGCGGAATGTTGACTTCAGCAGTAAATTATGTACACCGAAGCGAGAATACGCTGAGATTCCTAACCGGGGTTCCGCAAGTTTCTACGACAACTGCGGCAGGTAGCGGTGCCATACGTGTAGAATTAATTGAATACAAACCTGTTTGCTAAACTCAGAGGTAGCATTTAAATGAACGCGGCCGAGATGGCTAAGTATCTGCCATCAAAAAGGCGAAGCGCAAAACAAGCAACCAAGTGCAATGGCCATGTTTCTGAAGCACTAAAAAAGTGTGACTGTGTTATTTAGTAAACATTGTTTTGGCAATTAATGCTATTTTCTGGTGTAGAGGTAAGTACAATTATTTGACCGCAAGTTTGGCCGGACCGTCTGGTTTTCCTTAAAAATGGAACCAAACAATGAAGTCCATGACAAACTACCCTCTCAGAAATTATTTCCAAGAAGCGAACAAGTTTTTCGATATTTGACTAATAGGATGAGCTATCTTTATAATTTCGGCTCAATCAACTAGATCCACTGATTGGATCCAGGTGAAGCAAAGTTAAGGACAAGAAAAATTTGGTCAGAGTATTGGCGACTGATAGTGTGTGATAAAAAGAAGCCTGTAAAGCCTGTAAAGTGATTAAATTATTATTATTACAGGATGGACGTCTTTACACATAAGAATAAAATTTTAAATTATAACTGTGTAAATATAGATTTATCGAGATTATAATTTCTTATTTAAATTAATTGTTTTGTATATAGTGTAAATCAAATAATTGGATAGTATTAAATATAATTTTATTTTGACCGAATCATATTATCTTACTATAAAATATTTAACCACGTATGATAATTAAATACTTACTGTTTATTAAAATGGTATTTAATTTGATTTATTAGTACTTATTTATTAATTAGGTATTATTAATTATAACAGCGTATATATACCTACCTAGGTACCAATTTTATTATAAATTATTTAAAAGCCTACCTTTTTTATATTTTCTGTAAATATTTGTCATTGTAAATACTTTTTTTATATTTAGTATCTAGACTTTGTAATTTAGTAGCTACCTACTTAATACTTCAGTGAAAATTATAAATAATAGATAATATATAAAATGTTTCGAAAATAAATTTATTTTAATAGACCTTTCTTTACTTACCTACCTACCGACTTGTCCTACACTTTTTGTTACCAAGTTACATAAATAATTTGATGTATGTAAGTAACTATTTAATTTATTCAGAGCGCCAAAATAAT
This sequence comes from Hipparchia sbordonii, assembly GCA_038048805.1. Classification (NCBI taxonomy): domain Eukaryota; kingdom Metazoa; phylum Arthropoda; class Insecta; order Lepidoptera; family Nymphalidae; genus Hipparchia; species Hipparchia sbordonii. Next base: position 7,455,609 of record CM076102.1, read on the forward strand.
AATAATAAATAATAATAATAATAACAGTGGATGACAGTTCTCCGTCAACCAGGAAACACTGAATCTTCTGAATTTATATTTATTAAATATTATGATATTTAGTAAATATTATGAAACCCAGTATGGGTATAATAAAATAAAATCGGGCATAAATAATGTAAAATTAAATAATGAGAAGAAAACAGAGGTGTGCCGGAGATCAAAATGCACGAAGACCATCAGGTGACAGCTCGTCGTCCGACGAATATGGGACCCCACCGTCATCTGCGGGGTCCGTAGAAGACGACGTCAGCACCAGAAGACCCGGTCGACGACGAGCCACACACCCGCCACAGGATGGCTTGGGGCAACAGGGGCCGCGTGCCCCCGAGACTGCTTCCGCCGCCGGTGGTGCAGTGCGCCGCATGAGATGGTCTCAAAAAATGAATGAGAGTGTCATGCGAGCGTACTTTGGGGCAACAGATGGGGGAACTAACCTCACTGGGTATCGTTCAAGGATGTTGTCTCTGTTTCAGGCGCTTGAACCAACGGTGACCGTGACTGCACAGCGACTATCGGATCAGGTGAGACTTGTCCAACGTCGTCGTATGTTGGATGAGTCTATACTTGAGCGGCTACGCTTAGCTTTCCCGCAAATAGAGACTATCAGTAACTCGACTCATCAGTCTTTGCAAGTACGTAATGTAGAGACTAATAACACCCAAGAGGAGTTATGTGATGATTTAGATTTATCGGAAAGTAACCAGAATTATGAGCAAATGAGAGGGACTTTGGACGATGTGATTTTGGAGTATAGGTACATGCCTGTCGACCTAAAACCAAGATTACCTCGTTTGCCTGTGCATAGACGAAATATGGCGTTGGTGGGAGCTCTAGATCAAATTTTGGACACATACTTAACATCTTCGTGTGACCTAAATGATACGCATTCGATCCTATACTGTGGAGCCGTTGCAGCATGTCGTATAGCCCGTATCAAATTTCCGGAACCGAGGGCTATGCAAAGACCAAACATAGCTCCGGCTTGGCAGACTAGGATTGAAAGGCGTATCACTTTGACTAGAACTCTCATTGCTAAGCTAATCTGTTTCAAGGAGGGTAATAGTCGCCCGAGAGTAATGCGATTTGTGCACCAAGCTTTTGCTGGGACTAATACTAGTCCCTCAGAGTATTTGTCTATGGTCACAGATCGCATTGACTTCTTGAAGCAGAAAGTCTATGCCTGGGCAAAACGGATTAGGCGATATAGAACTCGTGTAGATCGATACTCACAGAATCGCATGTTTCAAAGTGACCAACGGAAGGTGTATAGGAACTGGGAGCGACCTAGAGATTGTAGTACTGATGGAGTGTTGCCGGAGCCTGATGTTATGTCAGATTTTTGGCGTAATATTTGGTCGGCATCCAGAGGTCATACCGATGGTGAGTGGATGAATGTTGTGAAGGCGGAATGTGCTGCGGTGGAACAAATGGTTCCCGTAACCATTAGTTCCGTGGATGTAGGTTGCGCGGTCCGTTCGACCTCGAACTGGAAATGTCCGGGGCCGGATGGACTGCACAACTTCTGGCTGAAATGGTTCCGTAGTGCGCATTCTGTTTTGGCAACACAATTTCAGAGCGCCATTGACTCTGGATCGCTACCGACATTCATGACAACGGGTGTCACGTTCCTATTACATAAGTCCGGAAGTACCGCGGACCCAAAAAATTATAGACCAATTACCTGCTTACCTACTATCTATAAGCTACTTACAGCCATTCTGACCACAAAAGTAACTATGCATATAAATGCAAATAATATCTTGGCCCAGGTTCAGAATGGATGTAGGGCAAATGCCCGCGGTACAAAGGAACTCCTTCTCATTGACACTGCTATATGTCAACAGGTACGGCGAAACAGAAAAAATTTAGTGGCTGCTTGGATTGACTACAAGAAGGCATATGATTCGGTGCCTCACACGTGGCTCTTGGAGATCATGAAGTTGTATAAGGTCGATGCAACTTTATGTTCTTTTCTCGACTCATGCATGAGACAGTGGATGACAGTTCTTCGTCAACCAGGAAACACTGAATCTTCTGAATCAGCTGAACCGATAAGGATTAAACGGGGTATCTTCCAGGGAGATAGTTTGAGCCCTCTATGGTTTTGCTTAGCCCTTAATCCACTCAGTACACTATTGATGGATTCAGGGTTAGGCTTTCGCCTTCGCAGAGGGGGTGAGGTCATATCTCACTTGCTTTATATGGACGATCTCAAACTCTTTGCATCAAAACGATCAGACCTTGTGAAATTGCTGAAGATCACTCAGAACTTTAGCAATAGCATAGGAATGGAGTTTGGTGTTGATAAGTGTGCGGTTGTCAATATAGAGCGAGGCAGAGTTGTGAACTCTGAGAATTTAGTACTTTCAGATACAGTAATTCTCAGATCTCTATGTGAAGGTGAGACATATAAATACCTTGGAATGTCAGAGGCTCTTGGTATTGAGGCAGGGACTGTGAAACAGGCAGTGGAGGAGCGCTTCTTTGGCCGCTTGAAAAAAGTCCTTAATAGTCTTTTATCAGGGGGTAACAAGGTACGTGCCTTTAATGGATGGGTCATGCCCTTACTCATATATACCTTTGGCATTCTAAAGTGGACTCAAACTGAACTGGACGCCTTGGATCGAAAGGTCCGAAAACTGTTGACAACATACCGTATGCATCACCCGCGTTCATCTGTTATGAGATTATACATCCCACGCAAGTGTGGGGGACGTGGTTTTCTGAATGCCAAGAACCTCCACAATCGTGAGGTGTGCAATCTTAGAGATTACTTTCTCAAGATGAGTGTGAGTATGCATAGGGATGTTGTCGCAGTTGATAAGGGTCTTACCCCGCTTGCCTTAGGCAAAGAGAACTGGCGCAAGCCCATAGTATTGAGCATTTCGGATCGCAGGGCTGTGTGGGAGAGTAAGGAGTTACATGGCAGGTTCTACAAGGCGTTAACTAGGCCGGATGTAGATCAAAATGCCTCTGTATCCTGGTTACAATTCGGTGACCTATTTGGGGAAACTGAGGGTTTTGTATGTGCAATTATGGATGAAGTTATCAAGACTAATAACTACCGGAGACACATTATGAAAGATGGTACTCTTGACATATGTCGAGCGTGCCATCGTCCTGGGGAGTCCCTCAGGCATATCGTCTCCGGTTGTTCTTATCTTGCTAACGGCGAGTACTTGCACAGACATAACCAAGTAGCCAGGATAATCCATCAACAACTTGCTCTTCAATACGGTCTTGTAGAAGATGAAATGCCATACTATAGGTATGACCCAGTGTCAGTTCTCGAGAATAGTAGTGCCCTGCTCTACTGGGATCGGTCAATTATCACTGATAGGTATATTGTAGCCAATAGACCTGATATAGTGCTTGTTGACCGATCAGCGCGTCGAGCGATAATTGTCGATATCACAATTCCACATGATGATAATCTGGTGAAGGCGGAAAAAGAAAAATTATCAAAATATTTAGACCTTGCCCACGAGATTACCGCCATGTGGAATGTTGATTCAACGATTGTAGTGCCGATGGTCGTTTCGGTCAATGGTCTCATAGCGAAAAGTTTCGATCAACATCTTAAGAAACTTTCGCTTAATACTTGGATCAAGAGCAAGATACAGAAGGCGGTACTCCTTGAGACGGCACGCATTGTGAGGAGGTTCCTCACTCTGGAGCCCTGACCACTGGCTGCTTGGGTCCCTATCCCGCAGCAAGTGGGACCCATTTATTTTATTGTTTTTAATGATGTTTTTATATTTATATTTGTATAATGTATATTTGTAATCATTTTTAAAAATAATAAGATAAATGTGTTTAAAAATAAATGATATAATAATAATAATCATTTATTTAGCAAAAAGTAAAATTAAACACACTAATACTTAACAATTTTATATGGGCGGGGCATCCCTTTAATTTAATGTTTAATTTACACATAAATATAGCTTCTGAAGCTAAACTAGGTAGCCCTGTGCTTCAGCTTCAGTGCCGAACTCCCCTGAACATTTATATATAAAGACAAGCATGATAAGAACAAAATTATTATGATTTATGACAATTAAATAAGAAAATAAACAAATAAACAAAAGCATACTATCGGAATTAATAAAGATAAGATTTTACATAAATTTGAAATAGCGATGACAATTAATGAAAAAAATGTTTACGTTTATGAACCTCTCTGAGTAAGAAGTAATATGGGTGCATGTCTGGGAAGTGTGTGTATAATGATGATGTAAGAGAGGGTGTGTAATGTTGTAAGAAGTGTGGATGGTAAAAGATGTAGTATGAGGTGCATGTTTAAAGAGATGCATTAATGAATAGAAATTCTGTAATTATAGCGATGTGAATATATTTATTACTCATTTAAAGGTGGTGAGCAGACTTTCAGTTTCTTCATAAGATAACTTATGTAAATATGAGAAAACAGCCTTTTTACAATTTGTTCTATTTAATGGATATATTTGTATTTTAGCGTTAATTTTATTATATATATGTGGTCCTTGGAAAGAGCAGAATTTTCTCTTGAATGACGTCTTTGTTGGTGGTATTGTTGCGACTTTATGTTTCCTGCGTTTATTTGAATTGGAGGTATCGTATGTAAGTTCTTTGTGTTGTTTCTGAATTGCACTCAAAATAAACAGTTTCCTTACCGACAGAACTTCACAGGATTCGTAAAGTGCAGTGGTAGGGTACAGAAATGGTCGAAAAGTAGATACTTTAAGAATAGCGCGTTGAGCAACTTCAACTTTCATTAATATCGTTTTAGAAGCGCCTCCCCAAGAAGATATGCAGTATGTTATTATAGATTGGCATAAAGTCAGGTATATACTTTTTAAAATTTTAGGTTCAACAACATGCCTAAGGGTTTTAAAAATGTAAATCATTTTAAATAATCTATTTCTTAAAATATCAATATGTTTCTTGAAATTTAAATTAGAGTCTATGATGACACCTAGATATTTTATATCTTCAACCTTTTCCAAAGTTGGACAAGTGCAAGAGGTAGCAACAGAATGAGAGCAAGAATGAGCAACCAACTGTAATTCAACCGGTAATTTAATAGTTTGTCGCATAGAAAAGGTGATATATTTTGTTTTATTTATATTTAATGACAAGATATTGTTTTTTAACCATTTGTTAACAACATTAAAACCCAATTGCGCTGCCTCAAATACTTCGTTCCATGTTTCTGCAGCAAAAACTAGCGCTGTATCGTCTGCATATGATATAATTTGACCCTTTCCCAATTTTAAGCGAGTAAGGAAATCAATATATACAAGGAAAAGAGTAGGGCCTAAAATGCTACCCTGCGGCACACCGTGAGTCACGAGCAAGTCACTACTAGTATAAGAATCAACTCTAACACATTGGAATCTCTCTGATAGGTAATTTTTAAAAAGTTCCAGTTGAAGGCCTCTTACACCAATGTATTCTAGCTTGTCAAGTAAAAGGGGAATAGATACGGTATCAAACGCTTTAGCTAAATCCAGAAAAATGCATATACATTTTTTTCCCTGATCAAGATTGGTAGCTATATAATTGGTTAGAGTGTATACTGCATCATCCGTGGATTTACCAAGTCTGAAGCCGAATTGATTATTAGATAAGAGATTATTAGTTTCTAAAAATTTCACTAATCTAGTATTAATGATTTTTTCTAAAATTTTGGATAAAAAAAAAAAAAAAAAAAAAAAAAAATCAAACACAATAATTTTATTGTATTATACAACGTGTATTGAAACTCCGAAATAATACTGAAGGAGGTGAATGTGCTCATGAAACTGAACAACTTTCCCCAAGGAACATAGGTACTTAGGTCAAAATGAGAAAAAAAATGTGGACCTCCCATAACAATTATTTTATTAGGGCGGGGCATCCCCTAAATTTAAGGTTTAATAATTTTATAATTCTAATTAAGTAGTTTAATTAGTTCTAATTAGCTAAACACCTAGCCCTGTGCTTCAGCTTCAGTGACGTAGTTACTCCCTTAGAAGAATGCTCGGCTCTTGCTCGGCTAAGCTAAGCCCAGCCGACACAGATAAATAATGGGGATGTTAACTCTAATCACAAATTAATGTTAAGTGTTAATTTAATGATAGTTTGTAGGATTAGAATATCGAAAATCACATTTTTGTAATTTAATATAACTTAATAAATTTATTAAAAATGATTTTAAATGCTATATTTATAATCTGATGTCACGTGACTGCAAACGCCAAGAAGAGCTCGTGACGTCACTAGACGAACCGCGAAACAAACGGAGTGATTACCGGAAACGGAGGTATAGTACGCGCCACGAAAGAAGTCCCGCGGCCATCAGGTGGAACTATAGATTGTCCAATTCTTTATTTTCTTTTTGGCAGATCAAGAAATTTTGACTTTAGTGACGCCTTCACACGTTACCGATTCGATTTGAAGTAATAATCGATTTTATTTAAGAAGAACTTTCAATCGATTTAATGAAATACTTTTTAATTTTGATTTAACGTACTTATATTTTATTATATATTTTTAATCACTTAGATAAATTAATTTGACATATGTTTGCGGTACAGACAAACAGAAAAAAATAATAAGTTGATTTGGGTTCTTTATCGATAATAATAATAATTAAGGTTTTCTTTCAAAATATGTTTAACTAGCGACCTGCCCCGACTTCGTCTGGGTTGAAATATTAAATATTTGTTTTTACGGGGCTGCGATCGCACAGAGCTTCTTATAGGAAACGATTGTTAATAAGATCACCACAGGAACCACAGGAATCTTCCGCGCCGATACCTGCCACCGTGCCCCGCCGCACCGGCTGGCACCATTTTATTATTTTATCACGCGGAAATATTCATTTTCTGATAACTCCGATATTAATTTAAATTGTATAGTGTATATAAATCAGATCAAGTTATTTATACCTTTGCCTTAATCCTTACCTAAATAAATGATTTCTCAAGCAAGGCAGTTTAAATACCTGTAAATTACTTTTTAGTTTATTAAAATCGGACATTCCATTCGAAACATATTACGAGTTTAATAAAATTGCTCAGTGAAATGTTTTTAAAAATTACGCGTTGATGTCAGTTGTCCTGCATTTACTGTACGTTTATGCCAAAATGTTTAAAAAATAAATGTCCAGCCGTGCGAAGCCAGGACGAGCCGCTAGTATTTAATAATTTTACTTGTTTCATTTGTATACCCAATTACGTAGCTAGTTTGTTAAATAAATAAGTAGGTAGGTATGTGATTTTCCAAGTATATTTGCTCATAACTCTTGATTTAAACTTGGTTTAGACGTTATTAACCACGCGTTTTGAAGTTAACTCACTTCACTAACGCGTGCATAGTTACATTTTAAGGCAGCCGTCAAAAAATAAATAAATGAAAAGAAAAATTTCTTTACTCTTGGTTTGAACTTAAATTCCAAGATTTCAACTTAATTCCTTGCAAATATTCAATATTGGAGTCATAGTTACTATTTTTATTTCCTTTTTTATTAAATTTACAGAAACAATACTTACACAAAGTCAAATTATTTTTATCATAATCGTGAATGATTTATCGTCTTTCAAGAACTGTGTTATACTCTGTGGTTGTTTGTTATGCACAGGGCACTTCACTAAACGTCAATAAAGTACGACATTATTTTAGTACATTATTCCGAAAACAAAAAAGCGGTAATTTATAGGCGTAGGGTATTTGGCAGATGCCAAAAAGAAAATAAAGGCTTGGACAACGTATAATAGATTTTACATACAATAATTGCCTAGACATCGTAGACATACGACTACTAGCGCCGCCTCTATGGGACTTTTTTCGTGGCAGTCAGTCAAGTGACAGTTGTAGAGCGTTTTAGCGGTAAAATTCAAAATTACTCTATTTTGGTATATTTTCTCATCGAAAATACTAATATATTTTTTTATGGTAAACAAGAGTCAAAGCAATTCCGAAAAATTGTTAACATCCCTATTATATGTACCTATGCTAGCCGAGCAAGATCCGAGAATTCTTCTCTCAGCCAATGAGGCTCACAGATTAGTACCTACCCTAAATCTACGGCTAGTGTTGTTTAGTTCTTAGTTATTGTTCTGAGGAAAACCAGGAGGAAAAGGGTACCTACAACGGTTTTATATAACCAATGATATTCCAATGTCGTAGTATTAATACTCTTTGTACGTGAGAAAGATACCACAGACCAAAAACAAAAAGTTGTAATGGGGCCCGTAAACGGTCAAACATGTTTGTCAAACACGTAAAATTTTCATGTCAAATTTTACGTTTTTATTACGGTTTTGTTTGAACAAGGTCATCAAACACGCTAGTATTTGATGATCAACGTCATCAAACACCAGCGCACCCAATCAAACACCTCCTTTTCCATTTGTTTGCCAAACATATTTGACCGTGTATGGCGTAGAGAGAGAAGACATAGAGCCAGTGACGATTTCTTTCTCACTCACACTAAAAAGAGAGCAGAAATAAAGTTACTAATGTGATAAACAGAGACGCAGCTACCCAATTTTTTGTCCCTCATCGTGTAACCAGTTTTTTTCAAGGTCGCCACACTTTGGTGCGAAACAAACTGACAGTTATAAGAAAAATTTATGTTGCCAGCTTTAGGTACCTATACAATGTCCCGATTTTCCCTATCCTACTAATATTATAAATGTGAAAGTTTGGATGTATGTATGGATGGATGTTTGTTACTCAATCACGCCACACTAAACCGATATGGTTAAAATTTGGCACGGAGATAGGTTTTTTAGTAATGTCCTCTGACATACCGTAACGGCGGGTTACTTTGGCTACTTTTTCAATTTTTTTTTAAATTTTTGTTGAAACAAAATAAGGTCGTGATGGAAGAAATGAATATTTTGAGAAAAGAAAAGAAAGATGATGGATACTACATAATATATGTCGCCGATGATTAAAGTGTATTCAGTAAGATAGTGTCGGTTACTGTTCTGAATTATCCTGAAGTTTCGTTCGAATGTCCAAAGACCAGTCGAGAACTGTTAGCGATCTTAAGAATTATTTTATTTGCAAAGTTCTTAATTTTTAAAGCCATTTTTAAATAGCTAGAGGCAGACTTTTTATGTTTTTTTTTAATAATTATTAACTTAAACTATGAAGAGTTGCAGTTTTATACGACTGCCTGAAAAAAGGAATATACTGTTAATTTCATTCATGATGATTTTGATGACTAAATATACAATTTTTGTTGCTTTTAATTCAATAGCATTACTCGATTGAAGGAAAATTATAAACTGTTCTTTACAAATTATTTTGTGTAACATTCTTACTAGTAACTTGTGTAACGAAAAAAAATATTCCTTTGTGTTACATGCATCTTTTTTCAAAATGACTCACATATGCTAAATTTCTATTCGGCATTTCAATATTTTTTTTAAGGATCAAAAAATTATCTAGTGAATTGGTCCTATGAAACTACACTAAAAAACTTTAATATAAAAAAAATATTTTTAAAAATCCGACTTCAACCGCAATAAGTGTACAAACTAAAATTATTTTATACTTTTAAGTGGTGGTTGAAGTCGGTTTTTTAAAAATACTTTTTTTAATATTATTATTCTTTATTGCACACAATATTAAGATATATGTAAAAAATAGAAGCTTACCCTAATAGGTATATCTCTCCCAAACAACCTTATATGTGTAGGTATGTTATTTAAAAAATAAAACAATTCAGCATCTGTTTTGTCGTTTTATTTAAAAATCCTGGGAAGAATTTTCCATCTAATTTGGGGTAACAGGGGAGCGCAGTTATTGTGGCAACATTAAACTCAAACTTGTCATGTGACGTCATCGTTACGTCATGTTATCTCTATTTCAGTCGCCGTTACACAGTACCTTCGTCTATTGCCTTCTCTGTCTACGGTGTATGGCAAGTGTATGGGCCCCATAAGTGACATTGACATTTGGCATAAAAAAATTTGATTTGTTGATTTGAGCAATAGTTAAATTTAGTTTAGTAACAATTATTAATATAACATGTACTGAAATTAAAACTCTAAAATTATTAATAAACTTATTTACGAATAATGTCATCGGCAACCTCAAAAATTGTTTTAGGCTTATCTTGTGCTGTAACAATAGGTATTGTAGGTTATGTCCACATAAAACAACAGACAGATAGGTATATATTAATTATTATCTTAATTATTACTTTAATGGTCCGACTGGCGGCCTCTAAAAACCTGAAGATTCCTGAAAGACAAGCTATTCATCGCGACAATAGAGAAACGCTATGGTTTTTTCTTTTCAACCTAGTTTTCCTCAGAACCTTTCAGGAATTCTCATGAACATTTTTTGCGGCCGCCTTTAAAAAGGGGGGGTCTGCCAACACGTGAGTTTCCCAGTGCGGGGTCACCACTCCAGCACCTTGGGACCCCATTGACCATCAGCTCTTTGAACAATGCATTAGTAATATTTTATAATATATAAAGTTATTGAGATATATTGAGAAAGTATAGCTATATATAGTATGCTCAGAAAGCTTTGACTTCAGTAAAATCATAATATTTTATTTTTCTTAATGCTGATTTCACTAACATTAAGGTTTTCCCATGGGAGCTCTAATTTTACAGGATGAAATGTCTGCTAATACTAGGTGTGAACTATCTCCATTCCAATTTTCAGCCAAATCAGTCCATTTGTTGTGGTATGAAGGAGTAACAAACATACACACACACACATACATACAAACCTTTGTAATATTAGTGTGATAATGTGATCTGATTTTACGTTGGTGAAATCAGCCCTAAATAAATTACCTACAAACATTGTTCTTGGGATTAGAATGTAGACTACAATGATATTTGAAATTTTTAGAGAAAGAATGCATGAAGGAGTAATCAGAGATAAGGAGAGACAACAAAGAAGAAAAATTGAAAACCTGTATATACTGGAAAAGCAAAATGAATTGACAAAAAAACTTAAAAAAGACTTAGAAAACTAGATAGAACTAGGAATAAAAACTGTATAGATTGCTAAAACTATTTATTATTATATATTAATATAAAGGTAAAAACTATTTCTTTTCCTTGAGCCAATCATCTAAAATAACATTTTGAAGGTTCAAGTGTTTTCCTGTGGGTGCCTTCTTATCTGTTCCGTCAATGAATCCATCGAGATTAAGTTTGTGGCTGGCAACTGCAGCTAAACATTCAAACGTCTTTGGTTCCCAAGCAGCTAAGTCTGATAATGACTTTCGATCTAACATTATATTGGAGCGTTCCAAACCCTCTCTCAAAGTAAATGCTGTAATATTGTGTTGTTCACATGCAGCCGTTATACGGGTATCCCAAAGATCTTTCATATCTTGTTTCTTTAATCTACGAGCTTTAGTAGTGTATGTTAAAGCTCTGTGAACATTGCGAACTGCCACTGAATAAGTATTTCTGCGACGGCCAATAAAATGTGCAGCTAACCTAAAAATTTTCCTCTTCCTCCAAAACTCATCTGGCCCGCGGGCTCTTAACAAATTGACAACAGTTAAAAAGACCATAGTCACCTGTAATAAGAGTTATTATATAAAACTTAAAAAGTAATAGAGACGTGATCTATTAGTTAACTATAAATATTAACATAACATGTATTGAAATTTTAAATTCTAAACATACGTGTTGTGAGGATTTTTTTTAACTAGGCAAAACAACTGTTGTTTTGTAATTCAGGTGATAATTTTATATTAAAAAAATCTTCCAAACGCTTCCAAAGTTCCGAAACGGGCGGTAGATTCTTGTCAAAATGTCAAGTGTCAACCAGTGACCGTGTCAAGTGTCAACTGTCAGTGGACGTATTGTAAACCACAGAGTAGGTACCCACATCATAAATTGTAAACGTCTTGTGGACCAAGGAAAATACCTACCTATTATACCTACTTTGAGTTGTGGACTGCGGTCTATCGACATTCAACACGTCTTTTCTGTGAAGCATGGAAGTAGGATGCTGATGTTTGTGGGGTGCTGTGAGTGCTGTGATGTCTTCAGACCACGGACAATAATAACTAGGTACCTATTTCGATATTTTTTCAACAAGCTTGTTGATACGTGGTTGATACCTACCTATATATTATAGGTACCATTTACTGACCTCTATACACAAACATATAAGAGTAAGCAGACCAAACATAAGAAAAAATTGGCGTTCCAATTACGCCTACATACAAATCTCACGCACACATTGACAGTAAACAGAGCCGGACTTCGAAAAGCGAGGTTTAGCGAGGTTGAAGGGACTGGAGAGTATTTAGTATCACAGATACTTTGAAATAATATGGAAACTACGGATAGTTGCCCTCAAATTGTAGGTTAAACCCTTATTTTACATTCTGTAAATTAATTCTTAATTATGAAAATGGATTCTAATGTGCTAAGTTTCGCGGTTTTGTAATCAAACAAGTAATAATGTTACAAAATAATATTTAATAAAATCAAAACAAAACATGATTTACAAAATCTACCCAAAAGATTATTAGATTTAGTTTGAGGGCGTGTCTACTTGGGTAGAAATGAAATATCCATCAAGTTCGGGACACCCTTATATTTGCGTATTCTAATTCAAACGATTACAAACTCGAAAATTTAAGGAAGTACGGGGAAAGTGAATGTTTCAGCGAGCGAGCGCGGCGCGGCACGGTAAGTCCGTCGCGATAGCGGTCAAAGACTACAGTATTGATAGCGGTTTCGCTAGGTACTGCCTGGGCACTGCGAGGCGGGCTATCGGTAGGTACACCGCGCGCGCGCCGGCCGCTCGGCGACATTTGCGGACCGGTTTCTTATCTAACTTTCAACGGCTCGGCCAAGCAACATTTCCACCCGTAGGGACGTTTTGTGAATTATGTTGTAAATCAATATGTATGTTACATAATATTAGTTTTAATTTTAAGTTTATATTTAAGGTTTTAGTTTTTAGATTTAATTTTAATTTTAAGTTTAATCGTAAGGGTCCTACATTAGATAAATAAAACAAAATCAAAAAGCAACTTTTTCTCTAATATCTTTTAGAAATACAAACATTGACAATACGATAACATCAACAGTAGTTTAATTAACTCTTACATTCTATTCAGCCTGTATCACTCATTTCAATAACCTTATTAGAATAGTATTACACATTTTAAACTTATAAAAATAACAAAATAAACCATATGTCTCAGTCTTTTCAATAACGTAATAAGGAATAGTATTACTCTATACTCTTTATTAATAGTATTACTAGGCTGTAAATTTTGCAAGTCCATCAAAACTTGATCTCCAGCAGCTTTTCTTTCTACTGGACCTTTTACTGATGATGTAGACATATGCTGAAAACAAGAGTAATAAATTATCAGTTGTCTAGTATTAACAATTTAATAGGTAATACAAATAGGTACACAGCTATATATATATGGGTATAGCTGTCAATATTTACGTTTAAATGGCAAGATGTTTTGGGTTGGTACCTAAATATAAGAACAACTAGAAACTTACTTGTAATGATGAATCAAAAATCATTGGGATTGCATTAGAAGTAAGGACGGTACGAAAACCACTGCAATCCACTAAATGTGCTTCAAAATGTTCAGAACATAGCACACTCGATGTTTTGTGCTGCCAATTTTTTTTATTCATCTGCATCAACCAGGCATTTTTTAGATTTTCATCCTTTGGAAAGCTGAAAAATGATTTAATTTTATAATTTATCCTTACTTTTATAGAAATAGAAATATAAATATTTTATTTCAAATAAACTTTTACGAGCACTTTTGAATCGTCAATAAATCTACCACTGGTTCGGAATGCCTTTCCCGCCGAGAAGAGCCAGCAAGAAACTCGGCGGTCGCTCTTTTCAAAAAAAAGGAAAAAATTTTACAATATTTAATGAAACTATGCTATGTATACAGTGCTTCCACGATTAATTTTCCTAAGTTCAATACAATACAAATAAAAATTAATACAATCCAATACATCTTAAAACAGGCAGGCAAAAACAGACTAATTATTTAATCAAAATATACCCACTAAACAAAACTTGCGCCTGAATACGGCCCTGTCAAATTGTACAAGTATATGAAACGACAAACAAGATCCTGATATTAATTAATTGATAAATATTGCAACAGGAATATACTAGAACCAAAATTACTATAACTGTCTACGAGTTTTGCGTATATAATAATTAGGGACTGCTTCTAAAATGCCGAACGATTATTAATAATCACACAGTAAGCATATAACCAAATTACGAGTCTATAGCACATCAAAACTTACCGATGAAAAGTAATTGCAGGTGTTTTCCTATACGGAGAATTGCCACACAGAGGTGCACAACACTTCACCATTTTATTTCAGAATTTTTGATTCTTTAGACTCGATTTTAAAGCAAATTTAAAAGAATAAACAACTCGCAGGTTATGTTGTTGTTTTTGACAAATTGACATATTGCACCAAACTGTTTTTATTTGGAGCTTACGAATTGCCTCAAGCTCAATTATGTCTATGAGTGCGTAAGTGTTGCAACAGCAGAAGTAAAAGAGATAGAATCATATATTTTTTGTTGGAGAGAAGCAAGCGAAGATATTATTTATTCGTTTAGATGTAGTTGTGAAAATTATGTTAGGTCTGCTTACTCTTATATGTTTGTGCCTCTATAATTAATTCATGATGAGTCCAAACCTTATATGTTTGTGGTCCAAACACTGGACTGGGTGTCCCTATTTCATATTTTTTAATGTTTTTTTTGTTGGTCCCTTTGGTTGGTCCGCCCCTTGAATAACCCCATGTTGTAATTTAGTGGGAATACGTAGGAAAAAAGATCTGGCACATCGGATGATCGAAGTGCTCCAGGCACCCAGGTGGTGAGGGTGAAATTGTTCTGTGGCGAGAGGTGCGGTTATAGAAGAACGACGGATGTTTATGCACAGCCCGTGGATTAATTAATTAGGTACAAACAAAAGAATATTTAAAATGAAACAATATTTTAATAAATATAATATCTAAGTACATTTTCAAAATAACGATAAATACTACGACCACTTACGACAATACCGATCTTAAGATATTGGTTGGGTACCTAAATCAGTTCAAAAAGCGCACCTACCAAATTATAGGTACCTAGGTAATTTTATGTTGACTCAGTCTTCACCGTCTTCTCGATACTGATTCTGAACAATTCCATCAATTTCATCAAACGAACCACTGGAGGCCCCAAAGTTGTCATTTACCGGCATTATATTTCTAATATTGAAGCTCTTTCTAAAGCGATCGCTACAATATTTAGAGATAAACGATTTCTTTTTCTTTGGAGTATCCTTACTGTATTTTAATAAAAACACCTACAAAACATATTTAATTAACTATAAGAATCAATATTCGACAAACTTGTTTTAGTGTAATAGTTAGGTAGGCAGGTACCCACTCATCTAATAAACATGGAACGAGTTTTAGCTACAGAGGTCAATCTCCATGGATGCGAAGACTCTACGCGGAGTTATAGTAAACAACACGTAGGACATTGGTACATTATGTGCTAGTAACAAACAGAACTGCATTACCTATGTATAGTACCTAACCCTTACTCTCATACTCCGATAGAATGAATCCAGCGGTTTCCTGTGACTCGTTTGATGTCGTCGGGTAAATATAGGTAGTTACTTAGTTCATAAATTTACCTGCAACACTATAATAACGAGGAACATAAGAATATGAGCACTCATGGAAATTATGATAATTCGATGCACCATATCGTAACACCCCTCTGTGTTAATCGACTCAGTGCCCAGCTCTTCCAGATATGTCGATACGCAAGATCCAGTTTTACAGCAACTGAAGAAAATTAAAAAATCTATGCATGCAAATATAAAAATATTTTTGCATGCATAGATATTTTATTTATGTTGGCAGGTTTGAAAAATAGATTCTGCTGAAAGGCAGCAAGAAAATCAGCAATAATAACAAAACCTCTTTCAAGTTTGACCGCAATTATCTTATGGATTGCAACATCACTTACCATCAAGTGTGATTACAGTCAATGGCTATCTTGCCATTAAATAAAATAAAAACATAATTATAATGTACAATACGGGTGCATACCGCAATAATGTTTTTATCGAAGATTTCGATATGTTGACCCAGTCATCTATCCATCATATTTAACGTGGTATGTACCTGTTTTGTACACGAAGTTACGGACGCTTTACTTGTGGTTACGTCGTGTACATGCACATTGTGTAAGTATGCGTGCATGTCAGGAGCCTAGGTGGGAGCAATCAGGCGCAAGCAAGCTCTCGCTCACACTTATACAGATGCGACACACACACTGTGCACACAACCATGAGCCACGCGCCGTGAATTGCAAGAATTGCACCATCAGGTGAGATCGCAGTCAAGCGCTAGTCGATATATTAAAAAAAAAAAAAAAATTATACAGTCTTTATCATCATCATCTCAACTTCCTCTTTCCAGTAAAAGAGCACCATTCATGACCGATTGACAGCGCAGTAATTTTTTAAGACTAAAGCGTCAAAAATATATTAAGTAAATATTTCCTCAACCCTAGAGAATGCTTACGCACTGCAGTTTTGAAATTGAGGCATCCCTAAACGAGTGGGGAAAAGTAAAGATAGAAACAATTTTTTCAGGCGAATGATTTCGTATAAGCATCCGCTAAATATCTGTTATACCGAGTCTTTGAATCTATTTAAGTACCTACCTACTTACTTATTAATATTATATAATAAGTATTTGCTAATGCTTAGATTATTATTTGAGTTACCTCAATGGTACACTATCAGTAACTTCCTTGGAATCATTTACCGATCTCGCTTCCCTTGAATTCGGAGGACTCCACTCGTAATCGCGAACTTTGTCATGCCAATCTTGGGTGTACCAATCTTTATAAGAATTTAGCTAAAATTAGACTTATTATATATTACTTCGTATAGTCATCTAGTTAATAAACATTTTTTACCTAATTAGACCCAGTACATGCAAACAGTTGGTCAGTTTGGAAAATCTAACAAAAGTTTTGTTAACATTATTTCGCTGAAATGCCATTGTGTTTGAATTTTGAAAACCGGAACAAGCCATATCCCATCGATATTCAATATTTAATAAGGCTATAGACCTTTTACAACGATATCACCATTGAGCACAATCTTATCGGCCCATTCAGTGACTCATTTGAAATCATCTGTCCATTTAGCGAGGCACCTTCTAAAGCTAGGTTTTCCGGTACGAGGTCGTCATTCGAGCAACTTTGGATTGAAATGCACATATTATTCAAATCGCCATTTTCATCCCAATACTATAATATCTGCAACTTCAGAAATACTCACTCCGCAACATCCCAGCGACCACTGAAGGTTATCAATAAAACGCTTATGTTTCGCCGTTGTTCGGTACAATTTCATGCATGTCGTAATGCTGTTCTTAGCAATCTCACAAGAACTATTACAAATACATTGGATACAGAGAAGTACGCCAACTACATTCAAGAGAATAATCCAATAGAAACAAAACCGCAATCGACAGCACAAAAATTTCGCTTTGGCGCTGTAAGATAAGAAAAAATGGAAAATTTAAAATACCTGCTAATCTTACTAATCACCTAGTCAACAGTAGTGCCTATATTATAAATGCGAAAGTTTGTGTGGATGTATGGATATGTTTATTACTCCTTCATGCCACAACGAATGAACCGATTTGGCTAAAAGGAATGAAGATTGCTCATAGCCAGGAGTAAAACATATCTAGGCTACATTTTATCCCGGAAAACAAGAGTGCCCGCAGGAATTTTAAAAAAAACCTTAATCGGACAAAGTCGTAATAGTTAGGTACAATTCACATTCTTAGAGCTTTTGGAAAATGATAGTCGGCTACGGTTTCGTAAAATGTCATCTGTCCCCTTCTGGCTGGTTGATTTTCCCCTCAAAGATTTTCCCCTTCTAGGGGCTCGATGTGCAAAATTGCCTGCCGTATGCTGTTAACTGTACTGTAGGTATCCATTTACTTAAATAAATAAATTGTTCACGCAACTCAATCTTTTCGCCCTTGGCAACAGCATAAATAATGAAGAGATTAGTTGGCAGCATTGTTATTCCAATGAGAAGTAAAAGCGCATTCACCAGATCCGTACCAGTTATTATTAACACGTCTCCGATACCTGGAGACATTCAAACATAAGACAATAACAGCTATATAAATATTCGACTATGTCAGAATAGGATATATCAGACGTGTTAAGCACATGCAAATTTCCAATTGGGATGTTGCCTATTAAATAATAAATAGTTTAAAGTAGGTCTTCCGAAATGAGTAAAATACCTACGCGTCCGCCGTTATTTTTAAGCGTGATACCATTTGAAATTAACGATTAAAGTACAAATAGTGTGTCAAATGTTTATGACGTCACACTTCACTATTTTACACAAGCTCCGGCACTGTACCTACATTTATTTTGGAACTATGTCGGTAGGTATAATTTAATGTTTCTTATCGCTCAACGTGACCTTAATTTATCAAAGCAAGATAAAATATAAAGCGATTCAGTGTAGTAGTAACCGTATACAAATATACCTACTATGTGATATATTTTATCAACGACAGAATATCCAACAAGTTTTTAACTTTTGTGTGCGATTGTTTTTTCAGACTAATAATATTCAGAACAGCTGAACCGATTTTAACGGGACTTTCATGGACAGACGAGTTGTTACCAAGTATAGTATAGGTGCCAGAAGTTATCTAGGCTACTGACATTATACTTGTCTTGTAAATCCTTATATTATGTCCATAAAAAATAAAAATAAAATAAATAAATACCTACTCTGACCGAACAATAAGAGAGAAATGTAATCATACCAAAGAATAGTAGTAAGGACCAAAATATCGACAAAATTGATATGATCCATAATATGCAAGCAGCCCAAACAAACAAGGGGTGGTTCGCCTTTTTATCACTCATTGTGGAGAGCTTTTGCTTAGGTTATTATTAAATACAGAAAGAAATTAAGAAATTGTTGTTATTTTGTTGCTTGAAGTATAGTCAAAACGTATTCCAAAAGACTACAAACCATGAACGTACTTACTGATTATATACTAAAGTGTGAAGTCAGTCATTGGTCTGTGGTAAAGTTTGAGCCCAAGAGATTAATCACGGATATATCTGTAACCTTGATTCACGTTGTCTCCTACCGGGGCTTTCCGTTTGTAGGGCGTGCCATGGAGTCTCACGCACTGACCTCCATATTTAATCTATGATTAACACTGCACTTGTTGCTTTTTTTTACCTACTTGATTTACGTCATTTTGGATTAGATTTACGCCATTTTGGCGCTGGCTGTAAGCATTAAGCAGATACGATTGTCTCTGACACTAAACTAATAGGTAATATTGCAAATAACGCACCGACCTCCATAATTAATCTATCATTTCAGACTAAATAGCGAGACAGAGTTCAATGCATGGATATGTGGGTCAATTGCAAAAAAATTGTACGTCATACACAAGAAACACAAAGGAATTTAAATTTTTGTCACACAGAGGAATGTAATGTTAGAAAAAGGAATTTGTAAGGGAGGATTTATAATGTAGCTAATTTATATATATTAATTATTCTTTCAGTAAACTTAATCAAACACTAAACAATTGAGCATTACATGTTAACTTTATTAAGGATTATAGGTATTTTAAAACAAAATTACATTTTATATGAACTAATCCCTAGTTTATGGAGCTCCTTAACCGTAACCGAAACTACTGGATATCCGAAATAAGAACTATCCGTAACAGTAACCGAATCCGATATAAAAGTCCCAGATAAGTAAAGGAAATATTTTGTTATAGTTTAATTTAATTACTTACAAATATCATTAAGTTAAGAAGTTTTATTTGTTTGATAAGTTATGCTCAGTAAAGTATTAATTACACTAGTTTACAAAAAAATAATTTTTTTTTGTTCATGAAATGAAACATATATTATTTACGTAGGCTATGAACGGTAATAAAAAAAATATTTTTTTATTTTTCGTAGCACGTCACAATTCTGAGATATGAGGTCTTTGTTTTTTATCTACCCGCAATTGTTTAAATACGTTTATCGCTCTATTTTGTAAACAACTGTGTGATTCAAAAATCTTATTTTTATTTAAAAATGACATATAGAGTGTGTTAACTACGTCCAAATTGATTTTATGTTTGTGGGAAAATTGTTCAGTTAAATCGTGATTTCACTTTTATAATATTATTAAGATTTCACAATAAGTACACCATGACATGCATGGTGTACTTATTGTGAATGTTCTGAGATAGAGCGTATAGTACCAATGTGTATGCATCCTAAAGGCACTTCCTCTGTATGACGTCACACAGTGTCATCCAAAGGAAGCAAATTTTGTTGTGACATAATTAATCTTTAGGTCTAGGTTAGAAGTTGGAGAGATTTTCACAGGCCAAACACTTTCACTATTTAACACATTAATAGAGCTATTATATTATCAAGAGTATGTAATAAAAAACTTAAACTTGCCTGATATATTACGTCATACAAATTCAACTTTTTTTACAACGAAATTCACTGTCGACTACAAAAACACATTCTGCCAGAAAAATAAGATGGCTGGCACTTGATACTCTTATGTTGATAGTAGTAAAAGTATTGCCACACATACAAAACATATGGATGTGTTTGTATTGTGTTTAAATCTTCTAAATCTTCGTCATACAAACAACATCATACAAAGGAAAAAAATGTGGGACATGTTTTCGTCGGGCAGTTTTTAAAATAAATTAATCAATAACTCAAACATTTAGTATTTCAGAGAGAAAAGTATTAACTCTTAAAGATACTCAATGAAAAAATTTTTAAATTTTTATACATTTATAAAAGATATTAATTTTAATTTATAACGTGGCATGGTTAGGACAAGAAGTTTTTCTATGGTTGAATTTGAATGATTAGTTTTAACCTAAATATATATTTTTATTAATCCTATTTAAAAATACCAATTATAATTATTCATATACAGCATATATTTAGCTAACATGAAAAAATAATTATCAATAAATTCATTCACTGAAATATTTTTAAAAACATGTTATTTCAGAGGACAAAAAAGTTTTACTCAATGTACAATTTTTTTGCAATCGACCCATGTAGTAATAGACCACATTTTCTTATAGATAAATATTTAATAAAAGTATAAAAATAATTACATTAGTATGTGAGAATATCGAAATATACAAATAAAATGAGTAAGTACCAACTACCAAATATGTAGGTACGCAATAAAATATTGTTTTATTCTTAAGAGACTAATAGAAGTTCATAATAGAAGTTGTTATAAATTATGTTTATAAACCTTTCCTTACTCGTTAATTAAATGGCGTTTGGCAATGTTTTTACGATCAATATAAAACTATGAATGCTGCACCACCAGTTTTACCCGACTGAGCCGATTTTGGTGAATGAGGTGTCAAACGATTCGTTATTATGATCCAACTGACATGGTTATTACGAGCAAAATCAATATGACGAATGTTACATCCAGTTTTCCGTCGATTTATAGTTTCTTTTAACTTTTTTCTTGTTTATTTCAGGACAGAACGAAAAAATGGCGGTTAAACATTCCTATTGTTATCTTGATCGCCTTATATGACTGTTCAATGTTTATTCACTGTCTATTTGTGTGACATCACCCATTTTCTTTATCTTTGGGGCAACGTTAAACTCGCAGCCTGTGCTAACGATTACATCTTCCACAGTCACCCCGTCAGCCAGTTCCGTTAAAGTGAGACCCTTTTCTTTGTCCACTTCAAATACACACTAAAAAGAAAGGTTAATTTAATAAGTGTTACCCTTGCTTATCTGGAATGGTGAAGGGACAATACCTGGCATATGTTTATGTATTAATATTAAAATTAATTATTTATAAGCATTCAAGTCACTCTTTTATTATAAAACACATAATATTATGCTAATAAAGGTCAACGTGAAAATAAAATAATTATTTACATATTCATAAACCTAACGTGCTACATAAATAAACATCGTTGATAAAATGATTACTACACCTGTATAAGTGTGGTAATCATTTTATCAACTATGTTTATTTTGGCAGTGTTTCTTTTAATAAT
Organism: Hipparchia sbordonii; assembly: GCA_038048805.1. NCBI lineage: Eukaryota > Metazoa > Arthropoda > Insecta > Lepidoptera > Nymphalidae > Hipparchia > Hipparchia sbordonii. The sequence continues at coordinate 7,477,784 of CM076102.1, forward strand.
TTCTGTATTTTAATGTAATTGAATGTGCTCACGGAGTTGTGAACTTAATAAAGTACGTGACGTCATCAAAAATGTAATATGGCGGAAGCGCTAACAAGATAAAAACAAGCAGACTTGTGATTTTGACTTAAGTCAAGTAATTCCACTGTAGATATAGAGATTAGAGATTAATATAATATAAAAATACAAGGGAGTTGAGGTCCATTTTCTTTAGTCGCCCGTATTAAGGTACAGATAGTAAAAGGAATGACTGTTGTGCGTACCTTTTCAGTGATAATCATGTCGACGCAATTTTTCCCAGTTAACGGCAGAGTACACTCGGGCAGGATCTTATGGGCGCCATTTTTCGCAGCGTGCTCCATTGTGACTATTACTTTCGTTCTTGGTGCCGACACTAGGTCCATCGCACCTCCCATGCCCTTCACCATTTTACCCTAGAAACATTTTTATTATAAGGAATTTTTTAGGCATCCCAAACATGATCCCATCTCCTAAGAGTCGATTCACTGATGTTGAGTCGAAAAGTAGCCAGGATTCATGGTTATTTTGAGGCTAAAATTTTTTAAACGATGACAAGACAAGTCCATGGCTGCGATCTCACCTGATGGTTAGTGACGATGCAGTCTAAGATGGTAGCGGGCTAACTTGGAAGGGGTATGGCTGTATAAATTCAACCCATACCCCTATTCAGTTTCTATACGCCATCGTGACGCAACGCTAAATCGCTCGCCGGCACGTTTTTGACGGTAGGGTGGTAACTAGCCACGGCCAAAGCCTCCCACCAGATAAAATCGCCGCCAATCGGCGCTTGTTGCTCGCACAAAAGAGGCGCAAATCGGACACGCCTTCTTTTTCTTATTATTTTTCAACCGATAGACGTTCACTACTGTCGACACGAAGGACTCTCACATGGCCTTCCACAGGCTTCGGTATTGCGCCGCCTGTATCCAGCAACTCCCTACGACTCGTCTGATGTCGTCACCTAGTAGCGGGCCTGTGCTTTCGCAAACGCATTAAGATAAATATGATGAGTGTCTTATTTCATGAGTGACTTATTTCAGAAAATTACTTCTTTCACCATTAAGAAGGTACTTTTAATGAATTAGGATGTAATTAGAATAATATAAGCAGTGTGGAGCTTACGGGAATCATCCAGTTGGCCAAGTCACCATAACGCGATACTTGCATGGCCCCCAGAATAGTAAGGTCAATGTGTCCGCCTCTTATCATCGCGAAACTGTCGTCCGATGAGAAAAACGAAGCTCCTGCAAAATGTATTGTGATAATATAAACCTAAAAACTTTTTACAAAACCGACTTCAAACGCCACTATAAGGTATATCAATTGTGGCTATAAAATTTGAAGGGTTCGCTCGATTTTTCCAGGATCCCATCATCAAATCCTGACCTGATGATGACAATGGAATCACTTGGGAAGCATAAACTTTCAAACAAAAAAAGAATTTTCCAAATCGGTCTAGGCGTCTTCGAGTAATCGGGGAACATACATAAAAAACAGTAAAAAAAAAAAGATTCCGACAAATTGAGAACCTCCTCCTTTTTTGGAAGTCGGTTAAAATAAGAATTTTCAACTTATCCGTATCATAAGTTACGGTACATCTCTAATAACATAAATGCAAAAGTGTGTCTGATTGTTGATTCAATAAAATGAGCCATGGCTTGATGAGATTTTTTTGCATATGTATAGTTGAGGACCTGGAGAGTGACATAGGCTTTTTATCCCGGAAAAACAAAGGGCTCCTGTGGGATTTTTAAAAAACTTAATCCACGCGGACGAATTCGCGGGCAAAAGCAAGTAAAGTTAAAACTGAGATTACTATTTGTATCTTGAAATGCTAATAAATTCGAACGGCAGTGATAAGTGACGCCATGATTAAAACAGGTATCTGATACCTACACATTATTGCATAAGGTTGTTTACTTGGAATGCTACATTGGTCTCAAAGTTATCACAACATTGTTACACCTAAAAACGTTTTTATAGAATTTCTTTCTAGGTAGTCTGTTTCCATCTTAAGGCTGCATCATCACCTACCCTCGGGTGATATCGAAAGCACTTTGTAAAAGTTTATCTCAATAATTCTGATCTATTCTATCACAGCCAAAGGCTATCTTTTCATCAAATAAAAATGTTTTTTTTTTATAAAAATAATATTAGCCAAGCTGAAGTTGACTAATATCCTAATATCCCATCCAAATAAGCGGAAAATTTGTGCTAGAAGTGGGTACGACAATAGTGCAACGGATGGGGTTTGAACCTGCGACCTTTCAGTTTTCAATCCACACCTTTAACTGTTGGACTATTGAAATTTATTGATTGATGTTATGTATTACCCAAATACCTACATATTTCTAATGACTTTTTAATTTCACTCCTACCGTAGTAAGTAATACCATAGAGTAAAGAGGGGTAATATGTAATAGATTTAAAAAAAAAAGACGTGTGGCACTCGGGGACTGCCGCGGTAAAGCTATTGCATAGCATTTTTTATCAACGCCATCTAGCGGTGAGAGGAGTCCCGTGTCAGGTTATTTTCGTTACGGAATTTCTGGATTCGGTCTCCACGCTCAAAGCCCACGATAGAAGCTATGCAATAGCTTAAAAATTACATAGCTAATCTAAACTTGAATTGTACTATTTAATTCACGTACCCGGTAGAACGGTGACGGTTTCCTTGCCAGCGTTAATAAGGTCGGCGTCAATTTCCTTTTCGCTAGGAAACGGTCCCAGACCGAGAATACCGTTTTCAGACTGCAACAGAATTTTTACATTTTTCGGGACATAGTTGCTAGCAAGCATCGGCATCCCTAAAATTAAATAAACGCTTGAACCGAAGTTATGCAACGCGTGAACCAAATAAATAAGATAATGTGCATAAATAATCTATTCCTACACACACGCACACACACTTCTTGGAATATCAAAACAATAGCTTCATGTAATTTATTCGTTTATCGAAAATTAATTGGATGCAGACAGGCAATAAAGAGTCAACCCGCACAACTTATTTAAATTGAAAAGTCAACTTTATTATTTTACATTATGTATGTATTTAATTTCACAAAGGGTTGTGGGTTAAATCGTTATTGCGTATCTGCGTCCAATTTATTAATTATATTTTTTCCAAATTCCTCTGCAGTGCTTTGCTCTTTATAATTGGGGAAGGCCTGGGTGCGATTCCCAGCAGGCGCTATTTCTTAATTTATTATTTCTAAATTGTTTCCGATCTAAACTGGAGGCAAGCTATGCAAGCTAGTTACCACCCTAAATAATAAAAATCTTTTTTTTGGTTTTATTTGATGTCTACTGTAAATAAATCTAAGTTTTACAAAACAAGTGTGTGTGCGTGTGTGTCCCGCACATAGCAATGTTATCCACGCTGATATAATATTATCTGTTAATCCACAGCTAAAGATTAGTTTCGACTTGAAATTACCAAGTTATCTTACCGATTCCCAAGTTCGCATGCATGCCATCTTTGAACTCCAGAGCTGCTCTTCTTATTATTCTTTCCCTCATAGCATCGGAAGGTTTGCTTCCTTTTTGTTCTTTGGGCTGGTTGGTGGTTCGTCTTTCAATGCGTTTTTCAAACTTCTCGCCCAAAATAATCCTATGTACATAAATCGACGGCACATGAACAACGTCCGGTTCAATTTCATCCACTATTTCTTCGACTTCAGCTATTGTAATTCTTGCAGCTCTGCACATAGCTGGATTGAAGTTCCGGGCGCTTTTGCGGAATATCAAATTGCCATGCTTATCCGCTTTCCACGCTTTGACAAGCGCAAAGTCACCCGTGATAGCTTCCTCCATTATGTAACTATTCCCATTGAACTGTTGGACATTTCTAGCGGAACTTGCTATATGTATCTACACAAAAATTCAAATTAGGGGGTAAGCGTTTGAATCTATGCTGCCATACCCGTTCCAACTGAGTCCGCTACTATGTTAGACTGATCGTCACTTACCATCAGGTGAGATCGCAGTCAATGACTATTTTGTCAACAAATAAAAAGAAAATATAAAATGTGGTCATTTTTGGGCAAACAGTAATTTAATCAAAGCTCAATATCTACTTCCTACTGCACTAATATTATAAATGCGAAAGTGTTTTTGTTTGTTGGTTTGCACTTTAACCACGCAACCATAGAGCAACGAATCGACGTGATTTTTTGCGTGTGTAAAGTCGAGTAGCTGGAGATTGACATGTTGATAGTATCAACTTGATACTAATAATAATCACTTGACATCAGATAACCCGCCTGCTTGTTGCTTGCTATTTAGATTTTAAAAACACAAGTAGCCAAAATTACTCCCTGTGCAAGTCCCATCAAAATCAGTCCAGTTATTATAAAGATTAGCAATAGTTAGATAAAAAAATTAATAATTTATGTGTTGGTTAAGCTATCAGAAGCATCTGGGAACCCATTGTGTCCCAAAAAAACTCCTACCATTATATTAATAATGGAAAGGGATCACGACCCTCAACAATGAGTAATGCGATGCAGAGGGGCTAAAGCTATCACGATAATTGCTTCAATGAATGAACTGAAAAAAACTAGTTCGAAGTGTCTTCAACACTTAAGTTCTATTCATTTGTCTAGTTTATTCCTTATTCTTTATTCTAACTAGTTTTTTTAGACTAATACCTTTCCGTCCTTAGTGTACTTGATAGGCGCACCACCCTCATGTATCAAAGTTCCATAGCCAGTAGGAGTAAAGAAGGCAGGTATACCGGCACCGCCAGCTCTTATCCTTTCAGCTAATGTTCCTTGCGGCGTCAGTTCCACCTACATAAATTACCAAAGCATTAGTTTCCAAAAGTAGAAAAAAGTAAAAAGATAAACATCTAATAAAAAAAATTACTTAGGTATTTCTTACTGATTATTTTTAAATAGAGTGGATGAAATTAACAATATTGCACTATAAACACTGTCTCCTGGTTCCTAATATACATAGATAGATGTCCACTGCTGGACATTATAAATTAATAAATACTTTATAAAAATCAATTTCTGAAACTACCCCCAATCAACTCCAAGGCAGTTTAACTAGTCACATAACATAAATGATAAACGTACTTCTAGTTCTCCGCTTAAATACTGTCTCTCAAATTCTGCATTTTCTCCGACATATGATGCAATCATCCTTTTAATTTGTTTCTTTTTAAGTAATACACCCAAACCAAAATCATCGACACCTAAAAGAAAAGCAAGAGAAATGAAGATTAATAGTGGGCATAGTACCACAATTCCTTAGCGCCACAGGTATATGGGCAATTTTAAATAGTAAAGAACGTCAAAGTGCATGTCAGGCCTGTAACAGGCACACCCTGTTACCAGTCACTATATACTTCTAAGCTATGTTTTATTCATTCACTCACAAATAGATGTCTATTTGGATGTAAACTATGTAGTCTAGCTTGGTGAAGGATACAAATTATTCTATTACTAGTTGATGCCCACGGCTTCGCTCATGTGGATTTGGTTTGTAAAATCCTGTGGGATCTCTTTGATTTTCCTGGATAAAAAGTAGCATATGTCACTCTTCTGGTCTTCAATATATATCATGCAAAAATCATGTCAGTCCATTGCTTTGTTGCGGTATTATTGAAGGACAAACCAACACACTTTCGCATTTATAATATTAGTAAGGAATAAGGAATAGTAAGGAATTGGTAAGGATAATATCCCACCTGCATTATTTGAGACAACAGTAAGACCCGTAACTGGCTTATTATTTAATGCTTTAATAAGATTCTCAGGTATTCCACACAATCCAAATCCACCAACCAACAGTTTAGAGCCATCCTTAATGTCCTTCACTGCTTCATTTATATCACTACATATTTTGCCTTTGTTTATTGTGCTGTATGAGGTGCAAGTTATCTGTGATAAAAACAGTTTGCTATATTTTAACTTGACAAACTTCTCAATCAATTCCTCAAGATTGAGGGTTGTGACCCACTATATTAGCTTTTCACTTATACAAAAGTATTCAGAGTTAGATTGGTTATTATTTATTAAGGCTTGTAAAGCACTGCAATCTTGGGCCATTTGAAAAGAACTCTGGATATAAGTCTGATATATGCATATATCAGTAAATATGCATTTCAAATACACATACAAACATACAGACACATACCTTGTTGCTTCTTGAATCTAATTGATCGTCAGTTTCCTACTTATAATAATAAATACTAATAAATTTGCGACAGTCAGCGTGTTACAGGTTACTCAAGGACCAATATAGCCGCATCCACAGTAAGAATAATATACCATCCTACGTTTATTTAAAAAAAAAAAGGTACCGGCCGAATTGAGAACCTCCTTTTTTGGAAGTCGATTATGTAAAATGTATAAAAAAAGAAGCTTACATACCTTCGAAAAAGTAAATAATTTCGTATTTATTTGTAAAAGTTTTCTAGTGACTGCCATAATTATTCTTTATACAAAATTGCGATTATAGTTTCAATAAAATTTTGTAATTAAATTGTTTCACCGATCCACGTCTTTCATTTATTTGTTTAAAAAAGTTGGTTGTTTTTTGTTTATTTATTAAATTGTTGCAGCCTATACTATACTCCACTAAACTTGGAGAATCGGAGTTCAAAGTCAAACTGACCAAAACTGACGTTTCAAAATGTCATTCCGTAAAATAATTAGTGATGTGAAAAGTAACAAAACATCCGTTCAAAGTACCAACTCATTATCATCGTAATTTGTATAGGTATCTACTAAATGAAAAAAAAGATACCGGCCGAATTGAGAACCTCCTCCTTTTTAGGAAGTCGGTTAAAAAAGGCTGTTTGTTGTTTTCCCCGTACAGGGTCTGAAGTGGTGGTGCTGTGTTGATATTTGCTGCCATTTTGTTTCGTTTGTCATCTTCTGAGTGCACGAATATTTCCACTTTGCCCACAGCACGTTGTATTTGTTACCAATTATTAAGTTTTTATTATGTTATTTCTGTTCGTTACGTTGTTTCTATTCATGTTAAGTTTGTCAGTCCGTTTTGTTTAGTGTGATGATACAAAGACATAAATGTCTAGCCGAGCACACTGCATGCTGGGATACATTTTCATCTCCACAAAAAAAGGCCACGTAAGGCTCATGGAAATGGATCAAAAACCTTTATCTTGTGGCGTTATTGAAGAACAAACAAAGAAAAACAATTTCACATACTATATTATACTATTAGTAAGTACCAAGACTGAAAATAATGATTCACTTTGAATGATTCAAATGATTCACTTTACCACAACCCTATTTTATTTTCGTCAAAAAGTGGCAACCCTCGAAACGTCAGTTATCAGTACACCATCTCTTGTACTCATCATGTAGGTAAGGGCTCTGTCACACTGTGAGAATAACGTCTTGTATGATATGATACAACCTTTAGTCCAATCTATAGTAATCTGTGCTATAGTCTATTTCAGGAGCAAAAACTTTAGGTATTTTTAATGTATTTTATATAAAAAAATACCTTCTTAGGTTTGACTATTTATAGGCTCCATAGTACTTTACTGGAACCGTGCTCTTCTACACAAACATAGATTGTTTAGGTTCGATTCTTTAGATACCTAGTTTTTAGGTAGGGACTACACTTTACACACTTTTGGGTTCAATATAAAACTCAGGTATCAAGGGGATAAAGTCATGTATTTTAGTAATTATGATTAAAAAGAGTTCATAGATCATAGTCAAAAAAGTATAAAATATGCATTTATAGGTACCTACATCATTATACCTACTTATTAAAACTTTGAGCTAAAAGCGTCAACATTAATTCACATAACATTATTTTTATATGCTACTTAGCAACAATAAAAAGGCACACATTTTTATTCTTATTTAACTACTGTTGACTTTACTTTAGATTATGATATACTTACTTAAGTAATTTAGAATTACATAGCTCAGGCAACGAGTAGGTATAGTGTTGAAAAGTGGCAGAAATCCTATCCGATATAAACATACTAACACCAGGCTGAAACCTAGTTATAGATCATACGCTAACCCTCTCTCTGACCACTGAATTCTGTAAACTACTACCTACCTACAATTTATTATCTTCTTAATTATTATTATTTTACGCAGGATCAGCTAACCTAGCCATATTAAAAACGTGTCGTTTCTATTCTCTTTCCATGATCGCTAACGCTGTAGAGCACTTTTGCGCTAAAGCAGGGGCTCCCAAAATTTTTATCACACGTCCTATCCTTTCAGTAGGGAAGTGTGATAAAAAAAATCTTTGGGAGCCCCTACTCTACAGCGGCGTTAGCGATCATGGACAGAGAACAAATACGACACAGTTTGTAATATGGCTAGGGCAGCAGAAGAGCTATTTTCTATCTCAATGGCTACCGAATGTTGCTAAGTAAAGACTGTCCAACCCGCATTTTGTATGAGGAAATGCGGGGTTGTCGGTTCTTAATCTTTGGTTCTTAGCAACTTTTTCAATAGGAACTGAGATAGATAATATCCCCTCAGAACAACCCAATTCCTTTACAAAATGAAAGCTGAATCTTGTGCGATGAGCCAATTTGATGCGTACCTTGTGAACGTGTCGGGAACTAAATTTACATTGTAAAATTACATTTTAATAGGATAGGATAGGATCGGGAACTAAATTTACATTGTAAAATGTAATTTTACAATGTAAATTTAGTTCCCGATCCTATCTAAAATTTAAGGCAGTTCAAATTGGAAATCTGGCAAAATATAATAAAAATCAAAACAATTTACGGCGTTAAATAGGTATTATTTTTCGTTTAAACTTAGGTAAGTATATACGTAAGAACATATACCTATCAGCCTATTTTCGACCCCGTTGCCTAAGTATCAATTCCATATAACTATTCATAACATAACTCAATAAAAATCTAAATATTTAGGTACCTACTTTTTACCTAACTAAGTAATAAATAATGACTGAATCATTTTATAACAATAAATAAGTAAAGACCTACTTATTATCCATTTCCTCATATCTGGTCCAATTTACTAGGTACCTGCCTAGATATGTAATATAATTTTGTTCAGTACTACCGTTACCAAAACAATTTATTACGCAATGCCATTTATCATAACTTTGGTGCTGAACCCAGGATAAGACTTTCGCCTAAACTCCTGACCGAGTCCTTGGTCCTTGTACAAAACCTAGTAACTTGTACATCAGAACCGCCCGCGCCCCTAAGATCGAAAGTTGTGATTACAATCGCAATTATTGTTGAGACTGGCTGAATGTACCTATAGTTCTGCAATTTTGGCCAATATTATTATTAAAGTGTCAGCCAAGCACATATGATTGCAGTCGTCACACTCTGTCGAACTTCCACGAAACACGAAGTGATTATATTCTCTTGGCACGAAACCATAGCAGTGGAATCTAAGAGTAACAATATGACATTGACATGCGAAGCAAAAGAGTTGTTCTAACATGGTTCTAACGTTTGACTATATATTTAATTCCCTCTTGCATATTATTACTATGGTTTCGTGGCGGAGATGTCCTACTGTCCTCAGGGTCCTGCTGCCGTATTTTCAATTTTTGAAATTTCCAGTGGCTATGGAAAATAATGGAAAGTTGCTAACCAAGGAATGTCAAACTTGCATTACATCATATAAAATGCAGGCTTGACAGTTTTTAGTTAGCAACCTGTCTGTATGACTTTCGATACGCATACATACGCATACGCAGACACATCATACGCATATGAGCTTCTTTCGATAGCCACTGACCACTGAGTGGTTTGTCATTAAAATGGGTACAAAATGTAATTTGTATACCGCGACGATTCTTATATCTAAATACTCAAACAATAAACTTTATAGGCAAACATATGGGCACAAATTCCTGCGACGACAAAGACGACGACGGGCAAATCTTGTTTGAAACCATTTGGAAATCTTTTATCACAAAGTAATTTTCATTATAAAATTTTGATGAAGTGTGATTTCGAGATTAGGAGCGAACATTATTTGCTCTGCTGGAAAGAAGCCTTTCCGAGAGCGCACCAAGATGATCCTCTGCCTTCTTTATTTATCTATCTATTTCACGCAATCATTTTAAGATGTGGCTGAAGATTGTCTCACGCTGCGATTGTAGTTACGCCGTCTCTACTCGAGAACACGTCTCTTCCAGCGGCTATTGGTACTGCGACAGGCATGACCTGAGCTTCTGCCAGCTTAAGATGTTTTTCTTTTGGACACTATCGGTCACATTGTTCGTTCTGTAGATTTCTTCGTTCCGGATTTTCATCCCTTAGAGTTTCATCCAGTCCAGTCCACAAATGTAACCGCAGAATGTAACACTTGAATCGATTTTCCAAATGCTTCCTAGACCAGCTTCATAGTTCTGTCCTCCTTGTAGAAGTATTCTATCAAAATCACCCGATATAGTTTAGCTATACCGTCTGTTCTTGTAGAACTTCAACTTTGACAGTTTTAAAGGAGATGGCTTTCAGAAGGAACTGCTTATTAAACATACCGCGACATTCGTTTTATCTAAAGAATAGTTTTGAGACAAAGCGACTGCCAAGTAAATGCCGTTAGAATTTTTAACTTACGTCGACATATATTACAATAGCTCTAACTGAGTCTGCCAGATCTGGCGTCAGTGATGACACCCCATAGTTCGATGATGAATTCATCAGTAAATCCAAATTCTTGCAAGTCGCTGTTATCGATAGCTTCGGCAAGTTGCATCGAATTCGCTTTTCCATCAGAAAGATCCCACATTTGGGTTGCTAACTCTGTGTCATTTATTCCCATAAATGATTCCAGTAAACCATTTATTTTATCTATGCCAGCCTTGGATCTCTCGTCGTGCTGTAATGGAAAATACCAATTACATATAATTATTATCATTTAATTAAACCATTCATTCATCAGCAACCCATCAGTGGCTCCCTACTGAGGCAGGAAGGGTTAAAGCCCAATGCGATATGGTAGACTTCACACACCTTTGAGAACCTTGATGGAGAATTCTCAGGCATGTGTGTGATTTCCTTCACCGTTGAAGCATGTGATATTTAATTGCTTAAGCGCACTTAACTCAGAAAAAACAGGGATGCCTGCCCGGGATTGAATCTGCAACTAGGCTATCACTGCTTGTTATCATTTACACTTTCAAAAATTTTCCAATAAGTAGGTAATTCAATTTATATGAACTTATCAATTTACTTAACTAAAATTATTCTCACTCTTCAAGTCCTTCACTATACCCATGTAAAAAATCCGTTGCTCCGATTCTGCTTCGTTGTAGGGCAAATCAACAAACAAACACACTTTCGCATTGTTTTCGCATTTATAATATAATTAGGATATTATAACACATCCTGTTTCACTTCCAAGTTGGTACATACCTCATTTTCTATAGTTGCTTGACCGTTAGCCTTAAATCTGAGAGTTTCTTTTCCAGATCCATAATTTTGCCTCTTACTTGATCTTGCACTGCCACTTTTAGGACCGATACTTCCAAAACCACTTTTTAATGGTTCTACAAGTCTAATCGTGAATGTAGTTCCTTTGGGTATGTCTTTGAGTAGTTTCGCTACTTCGTAATGTCTCTTGCCCACCACGTTCTCTCCGTTTAACCGCTCAATATGATCTCCAACCTGAAGCAACAAGAAGCGTGAGTACTTTAATACGATAATAGTTTATTTCCTACAGAATTGTTAACAAGGGGAATGACCGAATATAGGGCAACAATAGTCGAGCGGCAAATGGGCACGTTTCTTTCATTTCCAATTTGTTGACGGTTACTAAGCAGGAAAACTAACAGCGTAATTTTTGAACCTGAAGGTGTCTACCTCTCCCTCTGAGTCGCCTCATTATTGAGGGTCGATGACCGCCTTCATTAATCAGTTCACATATAGGTGGGCATAATCTGGTAATATGCTATACTACTAGTACGAGTACAGTAAATTGCAGTAAATGCGCTGTCACCACACTTCCCCTGGACTGGAACTAATCCGTCAAGTAGGTACCTTTGTACCTAAATATCTAAGAATAGTGGTTTGCATCAACCTAAAAACCTCGTGTCCGTCATAGAAGGTCATAGGTAACTAGAATAGTAATTTTTTTTCTTTAGTTTTGCAAGATGTTTTCTTGTTTCTGTTTGATCTTAATTGATTGATAGCATCAGCGATGCTTTTAGAAGCAGAGATCGGCGTTTTTGCAATTTGTACTCGCTTTCCCGAAACAAAGCATTGCACCTATCTACTTATTTTTAGATTAATTACGGCCAGGGTGAAGTGTAAATGAAATGTTTGCATTTTGGTAAAACAGATTTCAATCTCAATATCGTAATAGTAAATCGGTTCTATTGACACCTACTACATACCTACCTACCTACCTATTATTTGGATTAAAATAAATATTTTTAGATTTTGGATTAGCTACCTACGTTATTGGAATGATTGAAACCGGCTGAGGCTGGCTCTGAACAATAAAACCTAGATGGAAGTAATGACGGCACCCAGTTCTTCATTAGTGTTCTTGCTTTGTTTTTTACCATGGTTCACTCAAAGAGGGATAAGAGGCAACAGGTTTTCCCACCTACCTTAAAAATAAGTCAAGCTGTGCCGGGATGCGCCTAGTGCCTACCTACGTGAATATATGCTCATATCCAAGACAGACTGGAAAATTGTGTATTTTTTGCCGTAGATATTCTAGTAAACTCATTAGTTGAAACCTTCTTAGTTAATTAACAGACTGTTATAAATAAATATTTAATCTTACGTGATACTTTTAACACAAATTCACAAATCGCAACAGCTATTTCATTCATTATATGTTTTATGACTACATACTTACACTGAATTTAGTTATACAACTATTTGAAGTATTTTTGGCATCATTCCACGCCGGCATAATTTGTACAGTAATTAGAATTAACTTTTTTATTTTTTTTTATTAGGTAATTAACTAAAAAGTCTGTTACATACAAACGAAACCGGAACGAGAAGCTACTTTTAAAAATTGTGGAGCCGGCAGGATTTGAACCCACAGCCAGCCCACAAGCCCACAACTCTCCGGTTATCGGGCCCTGTGTGTTGACCGTTTACACCATGCCCATTACAATGGGCATGGTGTAAACCGACTGAACGACTGAACTGAACGACTTTCAATTATTATTCACAAAAGTTTTTCAATGCCCCAGAGATGTGGAATATGAACATATTTTTAATCGACTTACAAAAATAATGAAATTCTAAATAAGCCGTGTATAATTTTTTCCAGTCTCCATGTGCCGCATGCTGCTGCAGCGACTGCAGTAGGTATACGTATAATGACTTCACTGTAACACTTTCTATTGACACAAAATGTCATATCATATAAGATGTCTTTTAACACCGCAGCATCAAACATCAAGCACATCTAGCATCAAAAATCGCTATAGGCCATTACAACGAATGTAACTAACGTAAGGTCTGCTATGTGAGTCTCTGGTATCCTAAAATGCCAGGATCTTAGTTTCCTCACCTCTATATGTGGTATTCGGGACACAATTGATCCTTCCCGTATCCGCTTGATGAATGCATATCCCGCGCCGTTGTCGGTGATAGTTAGGCCGAGAGCGTCTTCTGTTTTCACTATTTCTATTTCCTTCGGCCGACCTTTTCTATGTGCGAATATAAAGTCTTCTAATCCGATCTGGCCACCGAGTAACTTTTTCATATCCACTTTGTGAGTGTTCAGTGTGCAAAACAAAATCTGAAACCATAAAAATTAACGATGAATTCCTACCACAGATATTATCGTAGTTTCCTATTTAGCTAATTAAGGTAAGATCACACCTATAAGTAGCGTGTCAAATCACCATTTTCTATACTGAACATAGTATAACTACGATTAATAAGTAGCCTGCATATTTCTTGCTAGGTAAATTGGTCCAAGTGGTTTTATCTAATTGGTGAAATGGTGTTTCTTAGTATGGAAGAGCTTTATCATTTATAATACGAGTATTACTAGCTGATGGCCGCGACTTCGTCCGCCTGGATTTAGTATTTAAAATCCCGCGGGAACTCTTTGATTTACCGGGATAAAAAGTAGCCTATGTCACTTTCCAGGTCCTCAACTATATCCATGCAAAAAAAAATCACGTCGATCCGTAGCTCTGTTGCAGCGTTATTGAAGGACAAACCACTTTCGCATTTATAATAGTAAGAAAGTAAGGATGTCTTTGTGCAAGGCTACCTACATAATTATAACAACATTTTTGATTTTAATTGATTGCGTAAGTTAAGTATACAAAGATTTGAATCTTTGCATATATTTTTTTCATAAATATATACCTATATTCATTTTACATATTTATTCTGTATCTTATTGGTTAAATACCTACCTACTCAGTGTGTATAATTCATGCATAAATTTTTATACTTATATGAAGTTGAGGTAAATAGATAAGTACCTACTTTACATCAAAATATTGTAAAAATTGCGGAATCTGAAAAGGGGCAGCCAACATAAAACTCTGCGATAGGACTTTGGCCGATACACATATTATATATAATTATAATTATAAGGAAGTGGGGAAATACCTAGATACGTAGGTACCCTTTTCATGTGCATGGTGCACACGAGAAGTTGAAACTATCTAGTAGGTAAGTAATATTTTATACATTGTAAAGAACTTAAATAATTTTAAGTTAAGTAGGTGGGTAGCTATTTTTTGTATCTGTTATTATTGTTTTAAACCAGGTTGAACTTAGCAAAAAACGTCTAAACATTTGGCTGTAGGTATTTCTATTGTTCGGAGTTTGTTCTAGTAAAAAATTCTGTTCGCTCAGGCTTAGCAGACCGTCCGGTCCTTGACCTACGAATAGTGGGTCACAGCATAGTCATAATGATCCTACAAATTTCAATAAAAGTAAAACTAGTAATTAGCCCTGAACGTTCACCAACTAAACCTTCACCAACGTAAATTCGCTGAATTTGGTCTGGTGGGAGCCACCCTACCGTCAAAGACGTGCCGCTAAGCCATTTAGCTTTCAGGCACGATGGCGTGTAGAAACCGACTAGGGGTATGGGTTGAATGTACCATAACCCTTCCAATTTAGCCCGCTACCATCTTAGACTGCATCGTCACTTACCATCAGGTAAGAACACAGTCAAAGGCCATCTTGTCATCGAATAAAAAGAAAAAAAACGTGTGGCACTCGGGGACTGCCGCGGTAAAGCTATTGCTTAGCATTTTTATTTTTTATCAACGCCATCTAGCGGTGAGCCGCTAGATGGCGTTGATAAAAAATGCGCCATCTAGCGGCTTACCGTAGAGGAGTCCCGTGTCAGGTTATTTTCGTTACGGAATTTCTGGATTCGGTCTGTGGAGACCGAATCCAGAATCCAGATTGCATAGCTTCTATCGCTGGCCCGCGATAGAAGCTATGCAATACCTTAAAATTACCTAAACTCGCTTAGCTCAGTCATGTCCATGCTATACAGATGAGAACTATTGATTAAAACTACATAATATTCGTCTTGGCCAGTGGGTAGGAACATTGGTTCGTGCAGAATTAGCAGCGATTCGCTGTTCATAGCGCACCACGAGACTGCGCCCCTGGGGCCTGGGCCGATTTACTTCCGGGCCGCGCAGCCGTGCGTGCTTCCGCGGTGACAGTTCGGAGCCCATTACATAAATATGGAGAGCGAGATCACTAAATTACTTTTTAGGTAAGTACCATCCTACTAATATTACGAGTATAAATGCGGAAGTTTTTGAGAATGGATGTATGGATGGATGGATGAGTGTTTGTTGTACTCTTTCATACCGCGTATTGCACATTTTCAGCAAAAGCAAATAAAAAAACCGGCCAAGTGCGAGTTGGACTCGCACGCGAAGGTTTCCATACCATCGTAATAGCTATTGTTAAATTCGAGCAAAAAACGCCGAAAAAATCACGTTTATTGTATGGGGACCCCTCTTTATTTTATATTTATTATTTGTTGTTATAGTTAGCGGCAATACACATTATATGAAAATTTAATTCTATTACTGTTCATGAGATGCAGCCCGCTGACAAACATACGGACGGACGAACCGGTGGTAGATGTATGACGTGTCATAAGTGCTACAATAAATAAATTTTGAATTTGAATTTGAACGGACAGCGAAGGCTAATAGGGTTCTTTACTGACCTGCGTTCAGTAGTGAGACGTTAATGGGTTGCTGATGACGATGATGATTATTATTAATGCACTAAATGCAATATAGCATTTACAAAATAAAACATCAATTCTACTCGTAGAAATATAATGTTACAAAGCCTTTCAGGTATTGATTACAGAGCACTTGATCGGTTTCAATTTGCGTAGGGGAAAATGGTATGTCTCAATAAAAATAGGTATCTATATCTTGTCTCAAGTTACAATTACAACTTCAAATGCTGTCAAAAACACATCGCGCATAATATGTTGAGAGTATGGCATGGCAGCAAAAACTACTTTGTACCTAACCTTGATTTAAATGCAATCTTCGGATTGCCTTTTTTTTATTCAGTGACAAGATAGTCCTTGACTGCAATCTCACCTGATGGTAAGTGACGATACAGTCAACTAACTTGGAAGGGTATGGCTGCGTAAATTCAACCCATACCCCTGATCAGTTTCTATACGCCATCGTGCTGGAACGCTAAATCGCTTGGCGGCACGTTTGTGACGGTAGGGTGGTAACTAGCTACGGCCAAAGCCTCCCACCAGACCAGACCAAAGACAATTCAGAAATTACTAGTGGTTCGCCCCGAACTGAGACCTCGCGATATCCCATAATTCCCAAAAGTTTTAATTATATATTGTAATAATTAACTTTTAACATTAGACGCAATAAAAAAAATAATAGTTGACATAAAACTGTTTTACTGACACAGCGCCATCTATTAGCATTATAGTGAAGCTATTAGCTTCACAATAATGCTAATAGATGGCGCATTAAAATTAAATAATTTCGTTTCTTTATAACATTTATCTAATTTTAGTATTTGTTGTTCAAGTACAGGATATAACTGAATTTTCAACCAAGTTTCACGTTCTAATATTCAGTAATTCAGAAGTTATAGGGCTCTGACAGACATTTAGACGGACACACTTCTCTGTCTAGTAGGCAAGCGCCCTAGTTGACTCAGAGAACTCGCTTCGCTCGTTCAATAAATTCCCAAATTGCCCCCGTCGGGAATCGAGCCCGAGACCTCCCAGTTATGAAACCACAGACTCGCCGCTGTGTCAGCGAGGTTGTTAAGATGTTGTTTGAAAGCAAAGTTGGCAATCTTTTTAACGTTGGTTAAGTAAGGGACAAGGTAGGTTTGTTGTCCCAAGCAGAAGCAGCAACAACATATTTTTAATAGGAAACGTTAGGTACTGTCACTATAAGACGTAATAAGGAGTTAATAATTAATTCAGAAAAATTAAAACTAAGTTATCACACGTTTTCAGGGATACTTTTATATCAGATCGGGAATATTCTGATCGGTTTAAAGGGTTTTAGAGCTTCAAATTACCCGTGCATATTAAACCGTTACTGTAAACAAGAAGTCAATAAATATACTTCACTACGATAAGATAAGAGAAATTACTCGTGTACTTAATAGGTAGGTAAACTTTTAGGTCGTGAAATATTGAAGCAAATGTCGTGTTGGTGCCATTTTACCACTGACCTTTGCAGCTCGCACCGTGTACCCGTCACGGTCAGCCTCGTGCCACTCCGTGTATGATGTTGATAAAGTGATAATAGAAGTACGTTTACAATATGGTAATGTTTAACATAATTATAGGCACCCACCTGTCTTTTCGGATTTAACTATAGTATATATAAAATTCAAAGTCCTGACTGACTGACTGACTGACTGAGATATCAACGCACAGCCTTAACTACTGAAGTGAGAAACTTGAAATTTTTACAGTTGGTTCCTTTTATGACTTAGGCGTAAGGCGTAGGCGTAGACTAAGAAAGGATTATTGGAAATTCCACTCCTAAGGGGTTTAAATAGGGGATGGAAGTTTATATGAAACTCCGTCATCTTTCAAGCTGTTTCCATCAAAGTTGGTATTTGAGCTTTCAGTTAAAAATAAAGAAGTACGTGTGTCACAGTTTTTGAAAATTCCACCCCAATACCTAAATCCACGTGGACGAAGTCGCGGGAACAAAAGCTAGTTTTATAAAAAAACAGATGTGTCAACGATGAAGGAAAACATCGACATGGATTTATTCACGATGTTTTACTACACAGTCTCTGGTCTGGTCTGGTGAAAGGCTTTAACCGTGGCTAGTTACCACCCTACCGTCAAAGACGTGCCGCCAAGCGATTTAGTGTTCCGGCACGATAGCGAGTAGAAACCAATTAGGGCTATAGGCTGCAGCCTATACCCCTAAATGGTTTCTACTCGCCAGTGACAGTGCACTGTCATACCCCTTCCAAGTTAGCCCGCTAACATCTTAGACTGCATCGTCACTTACGATCTTGTCATCGAATAAAAAATTAAAAAAAAAACCAAAGAGTTTTCCGTAATGTTCTCAAAGATGTGTGAAATCTGCCAATTCGCGTTGGGTCAGCGTAGGGGCCTATACGGCCAGTGGCGTGCACAGGATGTACTACAGGGTAGGCAGATGATACAAAATGGAAAAAATCTTCGGTGCGAATTTAAAAAAACTTAAGGGTAGGCATTGTACAAATTATAAAAAGCCTACCCTTAAGTTTTTATAAAGGTGCGGTTAAACGGCGCGCTATAACACGAGCCGCGCCGCGCCGCACCATCCGTGTAGGCGCGGCTCGGCTTAATGCGGACGCAAGCCTGCTCGTTTAAACGACGCGGGGTAGCACGAGCCGAGCCGTCCGTGGAGATGCGGCATCAGCGGCATTCGTTCGTCGCGCGCTCTGTGCCATCTGTTTAGATGGCGCGTATTAACACGAGCCGAGCCTACGCCTTTGATCCGTGTCGAAAAAGCCGACAAGTGATGGATCGGGCAAAGTTTGCCGAGCCGCGCCGAGCGTAGTTGTTTACACGGCGCGTGGCGCGCCGAGCCACGCGCCGAGCTAGGCTCGGCTCGTGTTATAGCGCGCCGTTTAACCGCGTCTTAATATTCTAGTTAAACTGACATACGTAATTGCTAAATAGCTAAATAGTAATTGATTAGAATACATCATTTTCTAAAAGATTTTTGTTGGAACTGTACTTTAATGATGATAATAATAATAATGATGTTACTAGTTAATTATTATTATTATTTACTCACTAGTTGATGCCCGCGGCTTCGCTCGCGTGGAATTAGTTTTTAAAATCTCGCGGGAACTCTTTGATTTTCCGGGATAAAAAGTAGCCTATGTCACCCTCTCGGTCCTCAACTATACCCATGCAGAAAATCACGTCGATCCGTAGCTCTGTTGCAGCGTTATTGAAGGACAAATCAACACACTTTCACATTTATATTTCGCATATTAATAAGGATTACAAGTAGCGGTTTCTACCTAAAAAATAATGTAAGTTCTGTATTCTGAGATAAGAGTGAATCATTTTCAAAAGTACTAATAGGCAGTAGATACCTATTACATCATTCTTAATCATTTATTAGTTTATTATTGTAATAATAAAATAAGGAAACACTTAGTAATATATATATGTATCCTACCGTGTACCGACTACTGTTAGTATGTATAAAATAATATTATTTAGAAAACACATGCGGATAATGGCAATTGATTTCAATTGTTATACATACCTACCTACTTACTACAATCACGCGCTTCGTTTATATAAACTCACTTTTACTAACACTTGCACACATCAGTCATTAAAAGCAAACATGACGTATGATGATAATAATATCATGGAACTATGAAATATCTTCTTAGGTACCTGCGGTAAAATCTTTGGATAAGTATAGTAGCTACATTAACCTTAGGGGCTGCGCAGACGTAGGACTTTTTGTGCGATGTCCACGCGATGCACAAAAAGTCTGTGTGCCGTACAATACACTACAAGTACCTAAATCTTTGTTCAATAGATGTACAAATGTAGATTGGCAGAACTATGGCGACTGACAAACCACAGAAGTGCAGAGACTGCTGTTTATTATTGTACAATTTTCTTTCCGTAGAGGTGAAATATTTTCTTCAAATTGAAACCATTCTCGAAATATTATAGCCTATTCACTAAAAATAATCACGCTAAAATTGGTCCACAATCGGCGAAAATATTGTGCAACATACCTACCTACACTGAAAATAATGAAGTCGAATTGAAAACTCTGTTTTTTTATGGTTCCGTAGTTAAATAACAAAGAACCCTTATAAAATCCGTCCGTCTGTCTGTCTATCGACGGCTTCAGTCAGAGACTATTACATTAGTTTCACTGCACTGTATTATGTAATGTAGGTATAATCGCGGGCGAAAATTGTTCGGAAAGCTTTCGCATAGGAAAGTCACAAACTACATATTTCTTGCCGCTCACATTCGAGAAACTTTTCTTTTTTAACTGAGGCCTTTGCTCAAACTATATTGGGTGTAAAATAGTATAAGATAGTTGATGAATAGTAATTATATTTCTAGGGAGTAACAAGAGATACTTTTTATCGCGGAAAACGAAAGGGTTTCCGCTTGTTTTGAAACGTAACTCCACACATTCTGCAGAAACTAGTCATACATCATAACAACCGAGCGAGTCATATTTAAACAGGGCGGGATTACTTTAAAGGAAGAATATTTACATCCATACCATACAAGAGAGACTGACTGACTGTTATATGTTACTCTGATTAATAATCTTTTTCATTTCATTAAAGTATTTAAATGTGAATAAATAAGTATAGAGTACGTTATGTGGTAGTACATAAGTACATACAACTCAAGAATTATTTTATTGTATTAGGTAAATAGGTACTTTGGTATGTTCAGGTAAATAATAATAAATAAAAAAACGATATGTTTTTGTGGGCCAGTTAGGTTGCGACCACACTACAGACTCGGTAGGTAGGTACTTTGTTGTTCAATTACCAAGTATTTAACTACTTGCTAAAAAAAGTTCTCTTCCACTAATAGGAAACTACGCAAGATATTAACAATGTTTGTCTAAACAAGTTCTAAAACCAATCTTGATGAAATTAGAGCAACATTTAAGGTTAGACGCATACCTCCTAAATTCAACTTTTGGATTAATTTTTATTAGAGTCGTATTTTTTGTGTATTGTGTATGTTACGGTACGGTATGTTTTGTTACGATAAAGGTAAGTATCTCAATTTTATATGGTAAATCTCGTTTAATCATTGGCTTATCAATTTTGTACATACTGTATAAAGTTTGTAGATATTTTTTGCCTTAGATTGTCGATCGTCTGGGTCGTAAAATACCCACGTACTACCCTTCCACGTCAAGTTGGCCGCTACCTCGCCTCGCGCTTTCCCGCACCGCACCTCAAGTCAGACCTGCTTAGTACAGATAGCAATGTACCACTCGCTATTATCACTACCAAATTTTTTTTAGGTTTTGTTAGTGTTACGTTTTGATTGTTTTTGTTAACTTTAATTTAGTTATTTATTTTTGGTTGGTTACTATTATGCGCGTATCGTTTTTTACTATGAGTAAAAAAAGAAAAGTATTGCATAGCGCAGACTATTAATTACTATAATTATTGACTTTTTTCCAGCGGAAAACATAAGAAATTAAAAATTACGCCTTTCGATATTCAAAATGTCCTTGCCATGAAAAGCATTGCCAGAGAAGAAAACTTTAGTCATAGTCGGGTTACAGGAAAAAATACAATTATTATTTTCTCGTCAACGGTACGGTATGACGTTATTTTGTAACGGTCGACGACGGCCAACTTGACGTGGACGGGTAGTAGTTATGTGTTTTCTTATTTACAGAGTTTATTTTGGATGATTATACGGAATCCGCGCGCGAGTCAATTCACACTTGGCTGGTATTTACTTATCGCAGTCTACTTCCAGCGAGGACGGGCTAACAATGTGGGTATTATAAAACTATAAATAGACATTGTGCAACGGTTAAATGGATAACTAATTTATTGAAGCTCTCTTACAAAATAATTGATTGAAATTCATATTACCAACTAGCAGATGCCCGCAACCTTAGCGAGGTGGGTTTAGTAAGTGTTTTAAATATCTATTTGATTACCTCTCCGAATCTCTCCGAATTTCGTCAAAATCAGTTCAGCAATTAAGACCTACCTATTAACTAACTTATAAAGTACCTATACTTATGACTCTTATCTCTAACACAGCTTTTAATTTTTGAACAGGGTTCCTAGATATTTCCGCCAATTAGGTCATTCTTTGCATAATCCTATACCTATCTATCTGTGAAAGTTCCATCAAAATAAGCTCAGTCGTTCTAAAGATAACAACATAATAATACTTTTGTGAAGACGTACGTGTTTTGTTTAATTATGTGATAATTTAATAATAATCAAAATCTATATTTTTAAAAATCAATCACTGTTCGTTAGTCTGGCTAAAAGTCAAAAATCGATTTGAAAATTTTTTTTGTCTAGGTTTTGTTCGTTCTAAAATCAAAATTGGTAATTCTGTGTAGGAATCACTTTGGATTATAGTCTAATAAATTATAATTTGGAATATAAAAACAATTATTTTTAATAATGCAAGCGCAGCCGCGGTTGAAAGCTAGTGTTATGATATTTATAAGAAGCAACTGTTCCACGAAGCACTATTAAGGAAACTCAGAAAAACAATTAAAACTGGTTAAGTGGGATCAGTTACACATGTATGTTTTTAATTTTAATTAGAACACTTTTTATAAAATATCAGTACCTGGTGAAACCGATTACTTGATCATTATCGTAAGCTTACCTACTAGTAAAACCTCCTTACCTAAAATAATTTATTGATATTGTTATCAAACTCTTCTTTTTCTTAGTAGGTACTGCTTACCAACACTGCGCTTTCCAGTGCGCAGTCACTACTCCAGCACCTGGGGATCCCAACGACCATCAGTTCTTCGAACTATGTAGATACCCAGTACACCTACATATATACATACATATGTATATATGTACCTATTAACGTACATATTACGTAATATAATATGTAGTAACGTACATAGTAACTCTCCATTTTTAGGGTTTATTGCCCGCCTACGTAAAGACCGTACGAGTATATCTAAATGCCTTTTGAATAAAAAAATTGTCAAGTTAATAATCTACCGATATCCACTTAGGATATTATAAATGTTGATGGTATGTACTGTTGTTATTATCTATTAACATCGTCTAATCAAATGTACCTAGGTATCTAGATTTTTCAGGTAAACATACAAAAATTACTTAATGCTTTGTATGATAAAGGTATAGGAATGTAACCGATACTTTGAGTACCTATATGTAATATATAAAAATGAATCGCTTAATGTGTTGGTAAGCGCATCACGCGTGAACGGCTGGACCGATTTCGCTAATTCTTTTTTTATTGTGTTTGTTATTGTTAGGAGAAGGTTCTTATGAAAGAAAAAATTAAGAAAATTGCGCGGAAAATTAGAAAATTTAAGAAATATTAACCACCATATTAAATTATTTCTAATGTAACCGCTTTTACAATTCAAACTTTTTTGATGTAACCTTATGGCGTTTGACATAACATTGACAGAATGCGTGCTGCCAATTTCCTTATGGCGTTTGACATAACATTGACAGAATGCGTGCTGCCAATTTCGTCAAAGAGGATGTAAAAAAACTTAAGACAGGACAACGTCTGTCGGGTCCGCTAGTAATATTATAATAAGAACCGATACGAGCACTATCGCGAAGTATAAACGCGAAAGTTTGGATGGATGAATGAAACTAATCCAATTGGAAAACGAACCCGCATTGCAAAGCTAATGCGTAGGTACCTACCTACCTGGAATTCAAACAGTCACCGCTGCAGAGCACCGCTTTTATTTCAAAATTCGGAAGAATTAATAAGTAGGTACTTACATGATTATTTATTTGAATAATAGCATCACATATTCTAATCTGTGAATAGGCAATAGCAACTCAAACTGACTCATTGTATTGTTAGGTACTTACTTACTTTAATATTACTCAATATATATACCTATTGTATATAGACATTTTTTGTCTGAAGAAATCAAAGAGGTTCAACGGTGTTAGGGGGGTAAATGGGGGACGGATTCTTTAAACGGCTTTCTTCTTATAAGATTCTTTATTTCTTATTACACAGTACACACACATTACACCAAGCCGCGCGCCATCACGCCATAGACCAGAGAACAACATTAGTCTACTTGACTATACCCAAGTAGAAACTCTGGGTTGCTAGTAGGTACATACCAATACTCCTCCTCAACCCTGAATTTCTACGATTTCTATTAATTACTTTTCTGTGACATGTTTGACAAATGACAACTAAAATTTTCTGTGATGTTTGACAAATGACAACTAAACATAACCTCTTAATGTAAACAATGTTCTACAAACAAATACCATTATTTTAATTATGTAATACTAAACTACTAACACTCTTGTAATCCCATACAAGTTCTAAAATAATTGAAAAGATTTCTGTGTAGCGGTTTAGTCAAAATATCTGCAATCTGTTCTGAAGTTTGAATATATTCTAATACAATAATGTTCTGTTCTACTAAGTTTCTAATAAAGTGATGCTTTATGTCAATGTGTTTTACTCTTCTGCTATTTTCTCTATTTTTAGCTATATGGATACAAGACTGATTATCTTCAAATACAATTATACTGTTACATTGAATTCCAAGATTGTTCAAGAGTCCTTTAAACCAC
Organism: Hipparchia sbordonii; assembly: GCA_038048805.1. Lineage (NCBI taxonomy): Eukaryota > Metazoa > Arthropoda > Insecta > Lepidoptera > Nymphalidae > Hipparchia > Hipparchia sbordonii. The sequence continues at coordinate 7,502,571 of CM076102.1, forward strand.
ACTGACTCTCTTGCTAACATACTTAGAGCCATGTATTCTGATTCGGCAGTTGAAAGAGAAACCGTTTTCTGTTTTTGAGTAGACCATGACACTATATTTCCATATAACAACAAACAGTATCCTGACACTGACTTCCTATCAACATCAGCTGCCCAATCCGAATCACAGTATCCCTCAGCTACATTCTTACACTGTTTATTCTTATACACTAATCCATAATTTGCTGTTAACTTTAAGTATCTGAGAACCCTTTTCAGGTAAGTAAAATGTTCATCGGATGCATTATTCTGATATCTACTAAAATAACTGACAGCAAATGACAGATCAGGCCTGGTACAAATCACTAAATATATTAAACAACCAATTAACTCACGGTAAGGCTGGGTACAAGTATAATTTTCTGGTTTTTCCAATTTCAATCCAACTTCACATGGAGTGGATACACTTTTACAATCTATCATGTTAAACCTTTTAAGAACTTTTTCTATATAATTTTTCTGATGAATTTTAATAACACTCTTATCAAAATCTCTTTCTATCTCTATCCCCAAAAACTTATGAACTTGTCCCAAACTAACCATTTCAAATTGTTTTTCTAACTTAAACTTAAAATCCTTAATTTTCTTTTCACATACACTCATAATTAAAATGTCATCCACATAGAGAAACACATACACACTTGTTACACCAGTTTCATCTTGTAACAAATACAAACAGTTATCATAGTCTGAACACTTGAAGTTATTCTCACACATAAACTCGTGGAACACTTTATTCCAGCACCTTGGACTTTGTTTTAAGCCATAAATTGACTTATTAAGTCTGCACACTTTTTCACCTTTATGCTGCCCTGGAAGGCTCATATATATCTCCTCCTTAAGCGTACCATGAAGAAAGGCGGTTTTCACGTCCATCTGTTCTATTTTTAGGTTATCATGATTTGCAATTACAAGCAATGACCTTAAGGTTGTGAGTCTTCCAACAGGAGCATATGTCTCTTCATATTGTGTGGTTTGAAAGCCTTTTGCCACCAACCTGGCTTTATAGTTATTCTCCGATTTCTTTCTAAATACCCATCGGCTTTCTATAACTTCCTTATCCTTTGGTCTTTCTACAATCATCCATGTTTGATGTTTCTCATGTGACTGTAATTCGCTTTCCATTGCTTCTTTCCACTTGTCACTCTCTGCACTTTCCATTGCTTCTTGTAATGTCCTTGGTTCATCATTTAAAAATGCTTCAGAGATATATGCAGCATGAAATGTCTCATAATCTTCTAACCATACTGGTTTTTTCCTCTGCCTCTGTTCTCTTTCTCCTTTTTCCATATCTTTAATTTCTTGGCTATTTTCTGTAAACAGCTTTTCTTTCTCAATACTACTGGTTGATGTGTCTTGCTTTACCTCTTCGCTACTAGACACTGGCAAGTTTGATGATAAGTTATCTTCTTCTGTATATGTAAAGGTTTCCATATGTTTTCTTGGTTTTTCATTAAATATTACATCTCTACTTCTTATGATTTTCTTCGACTCAAGATCCCAAAGTCTATATCCATTATTACAATAACCAACCATAATATACTTCTTGGATTTTTCATCAAACTTTCCATTTCTGTGCTCCTTGCCGATATGTACATAAGCTTCTGTACCAAAAGCTTTTATTTTAGAATAATCTGGACTTCTACCATACCAAATCTCGGCAGGAATGATACCTCTGCTAGTTGGAATGCGATTAATTATGTAGGTAGCACTATACACAGCTTCACCCCATAGTTGCTTTTCTAGTCTTGTGTCGGCTAGTAAAGTTCTCGCCTTTTCTACCACAGTTCTGTTCAATCTTTCCGACTTTCCGTTTTGTTGTGGTGTGTAACTTATTGTAAATTCAATTTTAATTCCTTTTTCTTCACAATACTTTTTAAACTCTATGTTATCATATTCTTTCCCATTGTCGCATCTAAATCTAGATATTTTAGTTCCAAATTGGGCTTCTACTAAATTGACATATTTCTTGAAACACTGTAATACTTCCGTTTTGCTTTCTAACAAGTAGACTGTTGTAAAGTGACTGTAATCATCGACAAAACTCAAAATATATTTCTTATTACCATATGTTACAGGATTAATTGGACCGCACAAATCTGAATGAATAACTTCTAAAATTCTCTTACTACTGTTATTATATTCTGTGAATGGCAATCTAGTCTGTCTTCCCTTTAAGCAAGGTTCACATAATACCTCATTCTTTGAACTTTCATATGATATTAATTTTCTAGACTTCAGTTCTTCTAATTTTCCCTTTGAAGCATGCCCAAGTTTGATATGCCAATCATTCTGAGTTTCAGTTATGCTATAAGCTTTCTGTGCACTTATTTCTTCATTCTTCAAAATAAAAGTTAATCTGTACAATTTATTTACCTTAAATCCTTCTATTACTATCTTCTTTTCTTTGTAGATAGTCAATCTACCTTTCTCAAAAGTTATACCAAAACCAGCGTTTTCAATTTTATTTACTGACAGCAGATTACACCTCAGCTCGGGTACAAACAGCACTTCTTTCAAGGTAACCTCATTTGTAATAATTACGCCAGACTCATATGCATATAACACCTCACCATCCTTGGCGATATTAATTTTAATAGGAGTTTCTAACTTCTCAATCCTACTAAAAAATTCTCTTTTGTTTACTAAGTGATCTGTTGCCCCAGAATCAACTATAAACTCAATTTTTCTAGTTCTGTGTGTTAATAATGCTTCTGTTGAGGATGTCACAAAACAAACCTCATCTTCTTTATCCTTATCCAATTGGACAACGTTGGCTGAGCCTTGCGGTTTCTTAAATTTACACTGTGACTTCCGGTGCCCCTTCTTTCCACAATTATAGCAATTAAAAGGAAAGCTACCGCTGCTGTTGCTGCTGCTGCTTCTCGGTGAATTATTAAACTTCTTATAATTCTGCTTCTTTTGATTCAACATGAATACATCACTCTCCTCTTGAGTTTCAAATCCTTTTCTTTTGATTTCTTCGTCCAACAGACGTTTCTTAATAAATTCTAATGTTATATCTGAACTACTTAATGTTTCTATTGCCGTAACCACATGCTGAAACGATGATGGCATTGCTAGTAACAGGTAACAACAAATTTCGCTCTCACTGGGTTGAGCACCCGATTCTTTTAGTTCTCTGACCAGCTTGTCAAAGCTCATGAAGTAATTCTCAATTCCTTGAATTCCGTCATATTTCTGGGTTAATAGCCGCTTTCTTGTTATTAATTGCGACGCTATTCCCGTTCTTGCGAAGTTTTGTTCAAGTTTCTTTAATAATTCTTTCGAAGTTTTACACTCCTTCACAATTTCTAAGTGTGTATCACTTATACATTGAACTATTATGTCCATGCACTTGGCCTCTTTTGTGGTATCTGGCTTTTCTTCTTGCTCAAACACATATGAGTACAGATTCTGTGCCTGAAGCACTATTTTAATTCTAAACAGCCAATTACTGTAATTTGTGCCGGCAAACGGCGTGACGCCATATTTGTTCTTTTTCTCGTCCTCCATTGTATTGCGCATTTAACTTCTGACAATGAACTTCTTCTAATTCTTTCTTCTTCTTGCGTCTTCTGGGCCCATAACCATGTTAGGGGGGTAAATGGGGGACGGATTCTTTAAACGGCTTTCTTCTTATAAGATTCTTTATTTCTTATTACACAGTACACACACATTACACCAAGCCGCGCGCCATCACGCCATAGACCAGAGAACAACATTAGTCTACTTGACTATACCCAAGTAGAAACTCTGGGTTGCTAGTAGGTACATACCAATAAACGGGACTTTAGGAAAATTATTTCCACCCGAACGAAACAAGTCGCGGCACCATCTGCCGCTAAAAGTAGCCAGTCTGCCCTCTCCCTAACTAAACCTTCAAAACATTCGTAGATACGCTAAATTGAGAAAATCTTTTTTTTAAGTTTGTTAAAAATCTTAGCTTTATAATTAAGTAATAAATAACCTAGGTACCTAATTTTGCAGCTTGCAGATAAAAACCTGATGCTTTGTACAGTTAACACTGATATTTTGGTTGGCTGGCAGTCGAATTCTTGCATTATTTTTATACAAAACGGTAAAACGAGAATTAGGTAACTATTTGTGGTTGTTGTCTATTGATTTGTACACACCTAACTAGATAGCTGATATTAGCAGGTATTGGCCTTGCATTTTAATTGTACCGCAGGTAATGGAAAGCAATGAAATAAAAAATTCGGAGCTCGTACACGTTTCTCTATAAGGGGAGTAGGTACCTACAGTGAAACGAGAAAAACCTCATGTTTAGTCTTTAGTATAGTACCTACTTAGTACCTAAATTACTGCGTGTTTTATTTTTTATTTTTATTCAATTACATATGTATATGGGTAAATATATCTTTCCACTGCAATTTCACCTGATGGTAAGTGACGATACAGACTAAGATGGGCTAACTTGGAACGAAGTTGGTACCTACCGGGTTAAATCCCGGTATCTCCTCATCGGTAGGTAGGTATCTAAAAGCTATCGTGCCGGAACGCTAATCGCATGGCGGCACTTCAAAGTATACCTATACCTACCTTAGTAAGTGTATAATAATAATATCATACATATACCTATTTTATGTGCCTATACAAATAAATAATGCCTTGTATCCATTGACTTACTCGTATCAAGCTCTATCCCAAACACACGAATTTTAAATTTTTGTATTCTGTAGATCTGTTTGTCTGTTTATGCGGGCTATTTCTGCTATCTTCAGAATAACTGAACGGATTTCGAAGGGGCAGGCACTTAGTGTGCTTAGAGCTTTACTTTAGGCTATACATATTTTGTTTCTCTCCTAAAAAAATAAAAGCTGTTAATATTAGAGACATTACAGTCTAACTTCATTTTTAGCCCGGGAAAACAGAGTTCCCACAGTATTTTACAAAACAAAATCCGCGTTGACGAATTAGTGGGCGTCATCTAGTGATCTAAAAAATATGAAATACATGAGTACCTAGCGGGTACGCCGATTAGTTTGCTCGGGATTCAAACTAATGAACCTTCGACCCTAGACGCCGCGTCCACCCTCAGTTATATTAACCACTGAGTCATCGCGTCTCAGTAGTCATAGGTAAGTAGGAATTCTTTAAAATATAATGAAAATTGAAAAGCGCATAATGAGAGGCAATTTTAATTACCTACCACATTAACTAGTTCGTGTAATAGGTAAGTCTATTATGTGAATGATGTAGATAACTAATGAACTTACGTCGTCTGGAGGAAAGTCGTAGCATTCCGCTATTTTTTGATATAGCTCGTGAACGTTGGAAAATCCGGAAATCAGGCCGAGTGGACTTCCTTGAGCCTGTTGGCAGTGGAACACTAACTGCGACTTTTGAGCTCCATTGTTATTTTCCAGACCGTTAGTCGAGTTGTTTTGTATCTCATCCGCTGGAGCGGCTGGCACAGGAGGCGCGGAATATTTCGGCGCCTTTTTCTTAAATAACGACATCACGAACCAAAATCACTACCTAAACTAAATGGAATGTAAATACAATGGTTTATTGGTATTCGATGTCAACACACACTCATTCCACTTTACAGAAATTATTCACCACACAGTCGCATAACTTGCGAGAACTTTAAAAGACTATAATATCTGCACGTCATAGCATAGGTACGATAAGATATCACTCAATGACGGTATAGGATAAGATTGTGGAACTCTAGTGTTGAAGGTTCTTCATATTATGAACGATGTTTATTATTTAAAGTAATGAGGACACGACGTTCAAACAACTTCACACCGGCTGACTGACTGAGGCGGGAGGTCAGTGAGGGCTGAGGTGAGAGGTCTGAGGCTCGCACTACGGGAGGGAAAGAGCGCGATGACGCCGCCTATTTCAAATCAGCCGTCCGCGTCATCAATTTTGTATGACATTCCGCTGTAAAGTAACTTTGCTAAGCTATTCTGAAAATGATAATGAAAAATCTACTAACCTTTTTCTGGTATACCTACAGTTAGATTAACTATATTATCGTCTTTAGGTTATAGATATACAAGTACCTAGGTATTAAAATTTCTCACAGGTCTAAGCCTTTCGGTACCTACTAATATAATCACAGATCACTCCAGCGTAGTTACGTGCATATCAATAGAAATTGTCTTGCAGTCTAATTAGATTTTTAAGCAATGTGTATTTTTTAATAGAACAGGCCCATTTATCAACTAAATGTAGGTAGCTAGGTAGATACCAGACCTTTCCCTAGACCCATTGCGATAAAATTTTTTAATTACTTATGGGTCTCGCTAGACTAAAATCACTATGTAGGAATGTGTAAAATTTTTTTTCACTCATCCCTACCAGTATTGATTGGTGGAAAGTTTCCACTCTTACCCACTAGGGGGTACATATCTTGGTAGGGTAGTGTAACAAGCGTATAAAAAGCCCACATCAAAGTATCGGATCAAGATAAGAAACCAAAAAAAACAAACTACTAAATTTTAATATTTTTTTATTGACACTTAGCAATAAGTCTATGATGAGGCAACAGCTTTTTTAGGTGTGGGTTTGCCTTCTTTGAAGCCATTACGGAAGCGCCTCCTCACAATCTTCAGGTGACGCATGCGGCCGGTTCCAGTGGTCTTCCTCCTCTTGGCCTTCACTGACCAGTGATCTGAAGTCAACAAAATAGTTTATATATTTAAGATCTATTGTCTCATTAGCTGAATGATAGCTCAGCCTCATGTCTCTAAGAACATCTAAACATGTAAGCCTGAAAGGGAGTCAGCGCTTGCGATTGTGTAAAAAAAAATGACCAAATTTTAAATTTTGATATTTTTCAGTTACCAAAGAACCCTAAAGTCTTATTCAAGACTTTTTAGGGTTCTGAACCCACGGGTGCTAACAGGACCCTTCTACTAAGCCTCTGCTGTCCATCCATATTTGTCAGCGGGTGGCTTTTCATGAACCATAAAAAGTAGGTACTTGAAATTTTCACAGAATGTGTATTTCTATTGCTGCTGTAACAACAAATAATAAAAAAAATAAAGTTAAAAATGAAAGTGTCTCTGTTTCTCTAATAAACTTTCATTTTTGCTCAATCTTAATAACAGATGTTGTTAAGTCTTGTATACAATGGTGTGGAACTACAGATCCCTTTGAGTGCAGGTCTGACTCGCACTTAGTTAGTTTTTTACACAATCGCATAGCCGATCTGTAAAAATGATTTTATATGTTTAATTATGTAGGCTGATTTCATTTAATGGCTGAGATCTATAGATCACACACTCACTAAAAACAAATAAATAATAATTTATTTGCCATAATTTTTATACAATGCAAAGTAATGGTAGTTAATAATGGTATAGTTCAAGCACAGCAGATTTATTTTATGTCAAGAGCAGACCAATTGGTGTCTTGACTCAAGTCAGAATTACAATTCTGCCTTGAGTCTGATCAGAGAGAGGGCAAATATAGATCTCAGCCTAAGGCTAATAATAAGATGCACCTGTATTGTGTAAGTGCACCAAAACTTCAGTTGTGTTTTACGCAATTAGATATAGTTTAGTTTAATGAAGGGAAACACTGGAAGGAAACCTGCATATCCCCACAAAGTCAGCATGGTGGACTATGGTCTAAAGTTTAGAATAAGAAAAGTTTAGAGTCTAAACTTTTCTTATTCTAAGACGAGAACCGTGCCCTGCTGTGGGGTCAGCAATGGGTAATGAATTGTGATGAGGATGATGGTTCAGTAAAAATAAAGTGTACCACACTAATAATCAGAGCTATAAGTAACTTAAAATATGGTGAGACTTATAAAGCTTTCAAAAATGTTGGTACTATGTAACTTTTTTCAACTAAGTTCTTATTTTTCAACAAAATAAATTATTATTCACAAGTCAGTATGACACACTATTATGAATGACGAAAAGTTTTCCATTTAAAAAAGTTGTGTACGAAATATTCTTTAAAACAAAAAAATATGGAGTTTTTTTTGCCTCATTTACTTATTTCAGTCATATTATACCTACATTTACAAGAAGATATTTATTGTACTAATAACTTCTCAATCATAGTAGGCAATATTGTGGATATGATAGAAATTAAAATACCTTGGCTTAAGAGCTAGTACGTATCAAATTTATAATGCACTTTGTGGAAATCAAAACACCTGCATTTCAATGTTTAATATAATACTCACACGAGCGTAACTTAGCCGCTGGGTATCCACACTGAGCGCATTTTGATTTTTGGATGTGATAAGAAGATCTTCCACATCTTCTGCATAATGTGTGTGTCTTATTTCGGCGTTTACCGAAGCTTGATGTACCTTTCGTCTGAAATATTCACCACATATAGGTTATAAAAACACTCACTTGTTTTTCAATAAATATCGTAAATTCTTAATTAAACTATGCGGTTTGAGTTACTGTACGTTTAAATTTGGGAAAAATACTGAACAATATCATGGATTTTTACAGATTTAAAATAGAAATTTGGAAATACTCTACCATTTTGACAAAATATGACAAAGAAAGAATTAAGCAAGAAATAGGAGATAAAAACAATGTTGCCAGATTGCTACGTGTATTTTTCTCCCCAAACCCTCACCTGAAATCGTTGAAAAACTTATGTGCTGTTTGATGTGTGTTTATTGATGAAATAAAATTAGTATTGAGTACCTAATTGGAAAAGTACCGTAAATAAGCAAAGTATATTCTATACTATTCTTTTTCTCGTGTATAGCGTTATCCTTATTGATGGAGTGATACAGCTTTCGGGAGCTTTCCTAGACATCGAACCAAAAGTATCGATACTACTTAAACTTAACGGTGATTTTATATGAACTGTGGACTTGTGAGTTAAGCGTGGAGTTTAATTGTGGAGGATTGGAGGTGGGTAACACTGGAATCAAAGAGATGTAGTTCACTACGACTGGAATATTTACTCTTTGGTACCACAGAATAGGTACCTGTTCGTGGTCTATAATCTATGCAGATTAATTTAACCATAGAGCAATAGACCACGAACTGTAGGTAGGTATGTGGTAGGTACCTATTTATTTTATTCAAAAGCAAGACTTGTTCCACAAACATATAAGAGTACTCTTACTCTTATATGTTTGTGACTTGTTCTACTTCGTGGTCTTTAAAAGGGCTAGAACTTAGAGCCGTTAAATCAGTTGAAAAGTGATCCTACTCTATGGTGCAGTCACAGACATGGTGCAGTGCGTTACTTACCTATTATATACTCTTTGGCGTGTTCGTAGTATTTATGGGGGCTGATTCTGTAACTCAGTGCCTATCAACGACGATAGGCATTTTCTATCCATTAAAGGTTTAAAGAAAAATATGTAATTACTATTTCATAGTAAACCTTCAATGAATTAAAAATATATGTCTTGGCTTTCAATTTTTGATAGGCACTGAGTTACAGAATCAGCCCCATGTTCATTCATTAAAAGCCTCATAAGACTAGAATCCAGGCCGTAAATATTAAATTTAAAAAAATATGTTCATTCGTCAATCATCATTGTTTTTTTAATTTTCTGTGATTAAAAAATTTTGTTACGATACAAGTGAAATTAAAATAAATAATAAATTAACAAAATATTATTTTAAAGTTGACACACCTTTACTACTTTAAAAAAGTAAGTACTTTATTATTGTTTCTTGTTTAATAAGAACTTTGCGTAGGTAATTAACATAACCAACAAGTCTACCTACTAAGCAAAGTAATATTATCGTTCAAACCTCAATCGTCTACTACAAATCTTACTAAATTAAAATTTAAAATACTAGTGTTTGTTCCTGCAATCACGCCGCAACAGCTACGGTCACGGGACACGGATCGATGTGATTTTTAATTTGGCATAGTTGAGGAGACATGGAGTGACATGGCTACATTTTATCTAAAAAATAAGGCTTCCGGCGGAATATCGATAAGTGTACTCTATGCGGATGAAGTTGAAGCAAAAGCTAGTAGTTATTATAAATATGAAATTATACAAATAAAAATTACTATGTTTTCATCTTTTATAGACTTTCCACATAGTACAAACAAAAGCTTGTGCAGTTTGTATGAGCAAAAGTTTGTGAAAACAGAACGAATTTTTTAGTTATCACAAATGTGCAATTAAATTTTGAACAATTTAAGAAAATATTTAAATTCAAATTTATTTATTTCATGTAGGCCAACTTCTGGCTCTGATGACAAGTCAATTCAAAATGTCAAACCTGATAAACAAAAAAAAAATAAAAAAAGTTGAGATACTTAAGTCCAAGTTAATAACTGTGTAGTTGTGTAGTTAACTTAATAACTGTGTGTAATAGTTAACTGTGTATATAAATGCAGAGCCTTTGAATTTTAATAATTACTTTAATTAATTACTGCTGCTGGAAGCCAATATTAATCTTATTTAGTCAAAGGCATATTCTTTAAAATGTAACACTGATTTTAGTGGCAAATTAGCACCAGCTAATTTGGTTATACTTAATCATCTATCCTTTTGTCCAAATGCTTTTCAATAAACCCCAAGTTTGAATTTATTTTAAAAATACAATAGAATAAAATTTCCTTTTTAGATATAAATATGGAACTGTTAGATGTAATGAAAAATTTATCTATAAAATATATGGAAACTGAGAGTGAACAAAAGTTATTCAAATCAGTAGCTGCTGATATAGATGATGTACCCACCGAAATTGTTATAGCTGAATATACAGATAAAACATTATTGATCATATCACAATATCAGAAAATTGGCAGTATGTTGATGGTCCACAGAGATCAAGTGCATAGCCCATTAGGTGTAGACAATATTTATACAACAAAAGTTATTTTTGGTGCCACAGGAGACGATCAACAGGTGGCTGCGAGGTTCTTAGCTGAGGAGATAAATATAACAAAACCACTTTGTCTTTTCATAAGTCTGAAGTCATACGACATTGAGACAATAAAAGCCTGCAAGGATATAATATTAGACATTAAAAGGGAACCGAGTGAGTAATATGACTGATACAAGGGTGGAGAAATTTAAATCTGTTAATAAATTGTATGGACAACTGGTCATTGGTCCACCTGGTGCAGGAAAAACAACATACTGCTGTGAAATGTCTAAGCTTCTTCAGAAAATTGGAAGAAAAACAGTTCTTATCAATTTAGATCCAGCTAATGATTGTATTTCATACAATCCCGACATAGATATTAGAAGTTTGATTGTTCTTGAAGATGTCATGGATCAATATGTTTTAGGCCCAAATGGTGCCCTAGTCTATTGCATGGAATACCTAGAGAAGAATATTGATTGGTTACTGGATCAAATTAAAGGAGAACATTCTACAAATTTTATTTTTGATCTGCCTGGTCAAGTGGAACTATATACTCATCATGATTCACTCAGCAACATATTTTCTAAATTAGCCAATGATCAGCAACTTCAGTTGTGTGTTGTGCATTTGATTGACTCCCACCACTGTTCTGATGCTGGAAAGTTTATTGCAGCATTAATATTGTCTCTGAATGCAATGCTGAAAATTGGTCTTCCTCATGTCAACTTGCTCACAAAAATCGATTTATTAAAGAAACATGTTGATAAATTACAATTTGGTATAGATTTTTATACAGAGGTATTAGATTTAAATTATCTACTTGAAAATTTAGAAACTGATAAGTTTACAAGTAAATTTACAAAACTTAATAAAGCATTGATATCAATAATCGAAGATTACAGTTTAGTTACATTTCAGCCTGCTGATTTATTTAAAGAACAAAGTCTAATAAATGTTAAAAACATAGTAGATAAAGCTAATGGATATGTTTTTAAATCTGAGGGTAGACATATAAATAGCATGTTAGCCTGTGCTATGGGTGTTAGTAATAAGTGTGATGATTTTGAATAAAATACCTTTCTTTTACAAATAAATACTGCATTTTTTTTATAAGTTAAACAGGTTATTTTTCATTTTAGATAATCCATTATTTTACTAATTGTCCTCCAAGCTCAACAGGTACTTTAAAGACCAACTCCATACCTATAGGATAAGGTTCATGGTTACAAGACATTCTTGTTATTCCTGGATTTACCAGTTTCCTAAAATAATTCTACTAATAGGGCATAAGTGCGAATATTTACGCCACACAGGCAGTGTGGATTGGCAGACTGCACACACCTTTGAGAACATTATAAAAAAACTCTCAAGCTGTGTTGTGATGTGTCTTTCTTCATCAAAGTGAATATGTAATATTTAATTGCTTAACAAGCTAGTTATAGTAAAATAGGTTCCTAACTACTTTACAGAATTAATAATTTATAGCCAGTGTAACTCAAGATGATGTAAGGGTTCTTAAGATACCCCATACATCTAAATCTGTTCAGGCATTTGTTAATGAAACCGCGGCATACGGCGTGCCGAGGCGGGGTTCTGCGGCGACCTGCATATAATCTCTGTGTGTCACAAACGCACGGTGCGATGGCGTATTGTGTATAGATTACTAGCATGCGGCGCCGCAACGCATTGAATCTTAAACATTTTTCTTTATTTACAGATGTCAAGCAATTCTAGCAAGCAAGCGTTATATCTCAAACTTTTAGAGGCTGAGAATAGAATTGATCAATTGCTGCGAACAGAAAGTACTAAACCAATTCAAGTACAACTTTTGCATCAGTACAATGATATTAAAGATGCCACACAAGTAGTCATTGGCCATATAGCTAATATTAAGGGTACTTCTATTTCTGAAATACACAAAAGGATGAACTTACAAGACTGAAATAAAACAAAAATGAATAATGGAACGTTTTATTTGAAGACAAATACAACTCTTTACAATTTAAATTCATCCAATATTTTTTTGTGTTCATGAACTAAAATAGTAATATGAACATTTTTATAAAACTTTAATACATTTAGCAGGTTATGTAGTTAAGTTATAAGTGTTTTCAAAAAAGCCACAGTTCCATGTTGCTACTTCAATTATTACGAAAAAAGTGTTATGTATTACATGACAAATATTTCCTAATACATTTATTATATTATGTTGACAATATATAAGAGACCATTGTCAGCAAACGAGTTTCAAAATGGAGTAAAAGTTATTACACTGTTGAATATTCTAAAACTATAGTGAATAATGTTTTAAGAGAAAAAAAATAAAATCTACTTCCTTCTCGGAAACATCGCTAAGATAGGTACATTTTAAAATATGTGACAAAGTACATATATTTACGCCAAATAGGCACAGTAAAGTAAAAGGCATGTTTTTATCATTTATGTTACTTACAAACAGTAAACGCTGATAATGCCTTGTAGTTCGAAATCGACTAATATAAAATGTCGACCTCCCCTGGAAATATAACCAAACTTCTAACATGCTTTAATTGTTGTTACACATAATTCTTAAAATCAAAAACAATACGTTGAAGTTAAAATTCTAAACGCTAAACATCGTGTTTATATTAGCAAGCAATAATATAAGTTTATATAGTGTTTGCCGCGTATAGCGGCAATTGCTTTAGCACTTAGGCACTGAGCCAGGCACGCCCGGCTTCGGCCGTCTCGTGGCCGCACTTACAAATAGTAGATGCAACATTATACTTCGTTTGGCAATCACTGGACGCGGCTCACGAGTCGCGCCCGCTGTGAGACACGCTCACTCTGATCATATTATCTTCTTTGTTAAAATCAATTAATGTTATTGTGGCAACATATCATGTTGTCTATGTTTCAGCCAGGGTATAAGCAAATTGTAAAGTCTTCATTTAGTTCCATTCTACTGGTGTCGACGGTTCGTATGTATACGAACGGTTCTGTTATTGAAATGGAATGTAACATTACGTCCTAGGTGCGCGATTTGCGACAATGCGATGCGTGCCTGTCGATAGCTTCGAGGATTGACTCGAATGCAGTCCATGCTATTGACCTTTTTACATCTGCTCAGTCTCTGTACCAATAATAAACATTTACAACAAAAAAAAGCGCCGCTTACGCTGAAACTCGCTTCGCACCACATGTACGCAAATAGATCACGTAGGTCGAAATACCATGATACAATTCGACAGTTTACCACCGATCGAGTATATCAAGACTTTGTCTTAATAAGATTGTTGTTAGTCATTCCAGCTTAATTTAAGTGTAACAATATAACAAATTTACAAAAATACATATAAAGTGAAGAACATTCGCAGTTTTAAGATTCCTAAAATGCATATAAATATATCACTAATAAATCTACGATATTCTATCGAAATAATACCCTATAGGATGCGGAAAGCTCAATACCCGAATGTTCGTTCAGTTTTATTAAACGTCTATCGTTAGACTTAAATCTATGAGTTTCAGACTCGTTTCAGGCAGTCCCAGACTAAATTTCAAAGCACCAGCGTCATTCAATAAATGCAATTTCTATTCTAATCATATCCTCCCTATTACTATACACTTCCTTAAAAAATACTTCAATGAAACACTCATTGCAAGATCTCTGGCAATTCAAGTTGGTGTGAAGTGTCGACTGAGTGCGCGAATACACTGCTACCACGGAAATTCTGGTATTATGCTTCAAATTAAATTCTAACAATTGGCATCTGGAATATTTCCATGTGTTCCCACTATAGCAGTGTACGCAAATATCAGATAGTTCAAAATACTCACTCATTCAATAAAGCCTAAAAATACAACAATGAATCCTAAAAACAAGTCTGAACACGATCGGTTTAGCCTACAAAACCAAGTCCACCACAAAGTAGAGCTTCATGGCAGAGAATAGAAACTCGAGAACCCAAAATAGTTTCGCCCAAATAAATCAGGGATTTCGTAGGCCAAACCAAAGTAAGAAATAAAAATTATAATTTGGTAAATTGTAAATATACTATGTGTAAATAAATAATGCTGACTCAGTACTTTATATGCTAAACTAAACATATTTTTTATTAAGTCATCTCAAATTTCATAAAAACATGACTTAACAATCAACATGTTAATTTTAATATATATTTTCTAATTATCATCAGATAAAAGATGTTCAACGTTATCTTTCCAATAGATATTATACTGTACTACATAAAGTAGCTTAATCTACTCTGGCTGTTTTGTTATTTGCTCTACGATGTGGAACTTAGTTTTAATAAATATTATTATGCTCATAGTTACATATCACAAAATATCCAGAGAGACTATTCGTCTCAATTAGGGATCGAAGCAAAAACATTTGCCTCAAATTAGGTCTGTCATTTGTCTTGCATATTACAATTAATTGAGCACCCGTTGTGCCAATTCAATTAATACAAAATCAGTCTCACGATTGGGAAGTCTCTTAGATGTTGAGGCACGTATACATTGCGACCGAGACGTTACTGACAGCCAACGAAATTTCATATCTTATGTATGATTTTTAAAATGCATGGAAACCTCAGAAAACACATGCAGTAATTATTTCATTAATTTGTCTCGATGCTGTCCCCAAAATTCAATGTTTGAAAAGGTGTCGATTGATTAAAGCTAGTGAATACGCGAAAATTATTACCGTTTTAAATAACTGAAATGATTTAAGTTTTTGAATTAAATAACAATAGCACGCATGAATTTGCAACTTTTAATTTCATTTAATTTCATTCATTTTCTTTTGTTGCGTTTGTAGTTGCAAATTAATACATACTAATGGAATGTTACTCGATATTCACTAGCAAAATAAGAAGTCATTATTACAGTATAGTATACAAGCTTTCCTAAAAAAAAAATTATAAAACAGCTACAAAATCATACTGTTTTGTATTAAACAGAAGGATTTAAAATGAATACATAGAAATAAAATGTAGATAAATAAATAGATTAATTTACCTTTGGAATAAAAGGAACATTTAATTAGAAACTGGTGCATCACCTTGGCCAAAGTGCTTTTGCTCAGAATTAGAGCTAGGTTCCGTCACCTAAAAAGATGGATGTTATTAACAAATTGTTCACGGATGTACTGGAAACGGTATGGGAAAGGTAGGAATATCTTAAATAGGAAAGCTGTAATATCCTTATTGTGGTATATGTATGGGCTGGCGAAATTTATTCTGCAGTCACCTTGTTCTTATCTAGTGGTCCGTTGGCTTCCAAGCTCTGAGCTACATCAGTCTTCTGGCTTGAGCTCTTTTTTTTACCTTTCCCTAAATTCTTCTTTATATTTTTTCCAGTCTTAGTTTTCTGAGGTTGGGTTCCTGTAAAATTAAATGTATTCTTTTATGTTATTTTTTTCCTCTTTTCTCATAATGTTTATAGTCACTAAGGTTCTCTCAAAAGCTGGTACCTTCACCGTCATTTTCGGGCTGAGAGTTATCTTCGTGGGGACTGCCGTCGTCAGCCGGGGGGCTCAACTCGTCGGGCCTGACGGTTTTGCTGTGAAAATAAACACCGTGCTGGCTTATACCAAGTAATTGTAGCATTTATAAATTATATAGCCTAACGCTTGACTGAAGTTACATCTTATGGTAAGAGAAAATGCAGCCTAATGGAGCACAGGGATATTCTGATCGACCTTGAGCCTTATGAGGCCCATGGTAAGTTTACCACTAAACAATTACTAGAAATAAATCAAATGCGTGTCAGACCAAGTGCGGTGTAGGATTCTATAATAATTGACAGTCACTGTATGCACACTCAAAAGGAAGTAGATGTATCACAAAATAACTACAAAATTATAATAAGATTAAATTAATAAATAAATTTAAATTAATAGCAAAAATAACACTGGAAATTTTGTTTGGAACTACGCTTTGAAAATCTGTAACTCAGTTAAACTAGAAACTTGAAATTTTCACAGCATTAAGGTACCATTAATTTATTTAATTAAAACGATTCGGGAAGGAATAAATATTTGAATGAGCCCTAACAATAATATGGCACCTTACCCGTTGAGAGTGAGCGTGGCAGGCTTGGCGGGCTCGTGGGCGCGCGGGCGGCGGGTGCGCGCCGCGCCGCGCGTGCTGGGAGCGGCGCCGCGGCCGCGCCCGCGCCCCCGCCCGCCGCGCCAGCCGCGCCCGCCGTACGAGTTGCGCGGAGTCGGCGTGTAGCCCACGTAGCTCACCTGGAAATATCACATGACAACGCTCAATGCCACTCACGCCTTACATTCGTCCACTCTACTGCCGTCATAAGGAAAAAAGACGCATCTGTAATTTTTTTCGAAATAGAGTTAGACACATATTTGGCATCAAAACAAAAAAACGCATCTACCAGTACTTACCAGAATTTTAAATTTTGTTTAAACATATCACAGTGATAAGTTTAAACAAAATTTAAAAATACTGCTATAAGTCTGATTTTTAATGGAATATAATAAGTCGACCAACAAAATTTATTTTTTGGCATCAAAACCTAGCTTCTAATTTAATAACTCAGCAACGGGAAAATGATGAAGCTTCTAATATACTAACTCGGCTTCTTCACAATGGCCACAAAATATTCCAAAGAAAGCATCAAATAAAGAGCCACTATTTTTATTATTGTCCACTGCCACTGCACGATTTGGTGCGAGTGAGATGGATACGACTGGCCATTTGCACGATTTCGTTGGTGCGAGTGAGACAGATGCGACTGGCAATTTGCACGATCTCGTTGGTTATGGCTATTTGCACCAATCAGAGAGCGCCATTCAAAGCATTTGTTTTTTTTGTTGTTCTGTTGTTAGTGTGTTAATATTGCAATTATTTTTGTATAATTTTTTCTTTAAACTAAAGTTAGGTTAGGTTAGGGTTATACATGAATATTCAGGTGCCCGGCCGAAGGCCGGGCACTTAGGTTCTGTTGGGATCGTAAACCTACCTAAAACTAAAAAAAAAGTTGAAAAAAAATTTGATTTTTTTTTTTTTCAAAAATGTTATAATGTTATGTGTAGGTATTTATCTTGAGTTAAATTTAAAAACAATCATTTTTTTAATTTCATTTTATCAAAAAAAAACTTTTTTTTATTTAGTTAGAAACATTTTTTTATTTCATTTTTCTCACAAAAAAAAAATTAAAAATGTGGTTGAAGATTTGGTGTATTATTTGATGCTAATATTTAAGTATTTTAGGAGTTCACGGTTTGAAGCTAAGTTATAAATATAGATGCTAAAATTATATTTTTTAGAGGCTCACTAGTTGAAGCTGACTTAGTAATTTAGAAGCCAATAATGGTATTAAATAGAAGCTCGTTTAATTACATGCCATTTTTAATTGCGTGGAATTCTGACGTATCTTAATGTTACCAGAGATTTAAAAAATCCCACAAAAAAGATATCAAATTTAAATTTAGAAAAATAAATATCAATTACCGCACATAGATATTTATGACAAATGCCTGACAGATAGTTCGGGGTAAAATCGAACTACAGGTGGTAATACTGTTTTTCATACAAATAATTCGCTCGATTTATAAAATGACAAGTGTCAGAATTCCACCGAATTAAAAAATCAGACTTATAGCTGCGTTTTTTTGTTTTGATGCCAAATATGTGTCTAACTCTATTTCGAAAAAAATTACAGATGCGTCTTTTTTCCTTATGACGGCAGTCTACACAGCGCGAGGCAGTCTACACAGAAGCGTACAAAAACGCGCCCCACGACGATAACTACTCTAGGATATTCAGAGTATTCTCCGCGGCAGAGTATTCCTTGCTGATAATATTGTAAATGCGAAAACGTGTTTTTGCATTGAGGACTTCGACAGTAACTTAGGTTCTAATCTTTAAGGTTTAAAACCCTCAGGACAAACACAGGGTTTTGAATTTTTTTGAACAGAGGATTGCCACCAGATTTTTAAAAACCTAACATCATGGGCAAAAGCTAGTTTCTGAAAACTGAAACTCAATTTAGTTTACTTTAGACTAGAACTTTATGTTAAGGTTAAAGCTATTAATCTTAAAGATGTCTCAAAAGGAATTCACTTTTTTTTTTTTTTAAAGATTTGATTCACCAAAAGTCATACTATATTCCCAGAAAGAGACAGGACATTGCTATATATATTAACATGTATCAATACAAAATATCATTTTGTCTCGTAGCACATGAGGCGTCACTACTCCATCTCCAGGGTCGCCTTGTATACCCTCTCCACCTGACCACTGACCTGTGGGTACCGCGGCGTGCGCGGATGCGTGGGGTAGGAGCCACCGCCCCACTGTCCCACCACTACGCCGGCGATCTCCAGGCGCGCGCCGCGCCCGCGCCCGCGCCAAGCCAGCGGCTCGCCCACCACCCCCACGAGCGGCAGCGGCGGCATCGCGAACTCCACTTCCAGGCCCTCCAGGATCGCTTTACGCATCCTCTCCACCTAAACCACAAATAAATATTCTAATAACAGATAATAAAACAAGTAACAGTAAACAGACTAAGAAGTAAGTAGGTCCAATGTCAAGAAAGAGCTCGAGAACACTAACTCAGCTGGGCAGCGTTCGGGAAGCTTTGAGGTGTCTTCTTGTCCAAAATAACTTAGATCTTGAAGACTAGTCTTCAAACAGTGTGTGTTGTCAGTGACGATTTATGGATCCGAAACATACTTGCTATGGGCCTCAAAAAGTTACTGCAGGGTGAGCATGGGCAGGAGAAAAGTTGTATGCCCAATTTTATCCCATTACAGGAGATAAAATTATCGTCTCCCTATGCATGGCGATAGGGGAAAGGAGAAGTATATCCCTATAAGTATACCCACTGCGGATATTATTTCCACCTTTTTGCCCATGATCGATGGGTGGATAAAGTTGAGCGAGGGGATATCTTTTCCCTGTGGATAATAATGTCCCCTGCCCATGTTCACCCTGCTGGAGGGCATTGGAGAAATACTTCAAACATCCCAAAGCTGAGATGGAAATAAGCAGAGCACATCATTCGAGAACTGATGGCTGTAGAGATCTCAGGATGTAACTCTGCACCCCCACCAGCATAGCTAGCATGGGCAGGAGATAAAAATTTTATCCCCCGATTTTATCCACTGACAGGGGATAAAATTATCTTTTCCCTATGCTAAAGCATGGCGACAGAGAAGGCGATGTATATTCCTATAAGTATATCCACTGAGTGTTATTTCCACCGCTGTGCCCATGCTCGACGGGTGGATAAAACCAAGCGAGGGGATAAACATTTTATCCTTTTCCCGGGGATAAAATTTCTCCCGCCTATACTAGCCCTGCAGGTGGACAGACACACTGACATGCGCGGTGTGCACTGACCTTGACGACGGTGTCGAGGTGGTTGTCGCAGAGCTGCGCCAGGTGCTTGCAGTGCGCGGCGCGGTACAGGTTGCGCTGCAGCAGCTTGCCGTCGAAGTAGAGCCAGGGCGCGGCCACCAGCCACGGCACGGGCGCGCCGCACGCGTCGTTGGCCACTCACATGCGCGGTGTGCACTGACCTTGACGACGGTGTCGAGGTGGTTGTCGCAGAGCTGCGCCAGGTGCTTGCAGTGCGCGGCGCGGTACAGGTTGCGCTGTAGCAGCTTGCCGTCGAAGTAGAGCCAGGGCGCGGCCACCAGCCACGGCACGGGCGCGCCGCACGCGTCGTTGGCCACTCACATGCGCGGTGTGCACTGACCTTGACGACGGTGTCGAGGTGGTTGTCGCAGAGCTGCGCCAGGTGCTTGCAGTGCGCGGCGCGGTACAGGTTGCGCTGCAGCAGCTTGCCGTCGAAGTAGAGCCAGGGCGCGGCCACCAGCCACGGCACGGGCGCGCCGCACGCGTCGTTGGCCACTCACATGCGCGGTGTGCACTGACCTTGACGACGGTGTCGAGGTGGTTGTCGCAGAGCTGCGCCAGGTGCTTGCAGTGCGCGGCGCGGTACAGGTTGCGCTGCAGCAGCTTGCCGTCGAAGTAGAGCCAGGGCGCGGCCACCAGCCACGGCACGGGCGCGCCGCACGCGTCGTTGGCTACTCACATGCGCGGTGTGCACTGACCTTGACGACGGTGTCGAGGTGGTTGTCGCAGAGCTGCGCCAGGTGCTTGCAGTGCGCGGCGCGGTACAGGTTGCGCTGCAGCAGCTTGCCGTCGAAGTAGAGCCAGGGCGCGGCCACCAGCCACGGCACGGGCGCGCCGCACGCGTCGTTGGCCACTCACATGCGCGGTGTGCACTGACCTTGACGACGGTGTCGAGGTGGTTGTCGCAGAGCTGCGCCAGGTGCTTGCAGTGCGCGGCGCGGTACAGGTTGCGCTGCAGCAGCTTGCCGTCGAAGTAGAGCCAGGGCGCGGCCACCAGCCACGGCACGGGCGCGCCGCACGCGTCGTTGGCCACTCACATGCGCGGTGTGCACTGACCTTGACGACGGTGTCGAGGTGGTTGTCGCAGAGCTGCGCCAGGTGCTTGCAGTGCGCGGCGCGGTACAGGTTGCGCTGCAGCAGCTTGCCGTCGAAGTAGAGCCAGGGCGCGGCCACCAGCCACGGCACGGGCGCGCCGCACGCGTCGTTGGCCACTCACATGCGCGGTGTGCACTGACCTTGACGACGGTGTCGAGGTGGTTGTCGCAGAGCTGCGCCAGGTGCTTGCAGTGCGCGGCGCGGTACAGGTTGCGCTGCAGCAGCTTGCCGTCGAAGTAGAGCCAGGGCGCGGCCACCAGCCACGGCACGGGCGCGCCGCACGCGTCGTTGGCCACTCACATGCGCGGTGTGCACTGACCTTGACGACGGTGTCGAGGTGGTTGTCGCAGAGCTGCGCCAGGTGCTTGCAGTGCGCGGCGCGGTACAGGTTGCGCTGCAGCAGCTTGCCGTCGAAGTAGAGCCAGGGCGCGGCCACCAGCCACGGCACGGGCGCGCCGCACGCGTCGTTGACCACTCACATGCGCGGTGTGCACTGACCTTGACGACGGTGTCGAGGTGGTTGTCGCAGAGCTGCGCCAGGTGCTTGCAGTGCGCGGCGCGGTACAGGTTGCGCTGCAGCAGCTTGCCGTCGAAGTAGAGCCAGGGCGCGGCCACCAGCCACGGCACGGGCGCGCCGCACGCGTCGTTGGCCACTCACATGCGCGGTGTGCACTGACCTTGACGACGGTGTCGAGGTGGTTGTCGCAGAGCTGCGCCAGGTGCTTGCAGTGCGCGGCGCGGTACAGGTTGCGCTGCAGCAGCTTGCCGTCGAAGTAGAGCCAGGGCGCGGCCACCAGCCACGGCACGGGCGCGCCGCACGCGTCGTTGGCCACTCACATGCGCGGTGTGCACTGACCTTGACGACGGTGTCGAGGTGGTTGTCGCAGAGCTGCGCCAGGTGCTTGCAGTGCGCGGCGCGGTACAGGTTGCGCTGCAGCAGCTTGCCGTCGAAGTAGAGCCAGGGCGCGGCCACCAGCCACGGCACGGGCGCGCCGCACGCGTCGTTGGCCACTCACATGCGCGGTGTGCACTGACCTTGACGACGGTGTCGAGGTGGTTGTCGCAGAGCTGCGCCAGGTGCTTGCAGTGCGCGGCGCGGTACAGGTTGCGCTGCAGCAGCTTGCCGTCGAAGTAGAGCCAGGGCGCGGCCACCAGCCACGGCACGGGCGCGCCGCACGCGTCGTTGGCCACTCACATGCGCGGTGTGCACTGACCTTGACGACGGTGTCGAGGTGGTTGTCGCAGAGCTGCGCCAGGTGCTTGCAGTGCGCGGCGCGGTACAGGTTGCGCTGCAGCAGCTTGCCGTCGAAGTAGAGCCAGGGCGCGGCCACCAGCCACGGCACGGGCGCGCCGCACGCGTCGTTGGCCACTCACATGCGCGGTGTGCACTGACCTTGACGACGGTGTCGAGGTGGTTGTCGCAGAGCTGCGCCAGGTGCTTGCAGTGCGCGGCGCGGTACAGGTTGCGCTGCAGCAGCTTGCCGTCGAAGTAGAGCCAGGGCGCGGCCACCAGCCACGGCACGGGCGCGCCGCACGCGTCGTTGGCCACTCACATGCGCGGTGTGCACTGACCTTGACGACGGTGTCGAGGTGGTTGTCGCAGAGCTGCGCCAGGTGCTTGCAGTGCGCGGCGCGGTACAGGTTGCGCTGCAGCAGCTTGCCGTCGAAGTAGAGCCAGGGCGCGGCCACCAGCCACGGCACGGGCGCGCCGCACGCGTCGTTGGCCACTCACATGCGCGGTGTGCACTGACCTTGACGACGGTGTCGAGGTGGTTGTCGCAGAGCTGCGCCAGGTGCTTGCAGTGCGCGGCGCGGTACAGGTTGCGCTGCAGCAGCTTGCCGTCGAAGTAGAGCCAGGGCGCGGCCACCAGCCACGGCACGGGCGCGCCGCACGCGTCGTTGACCACTCACATGCGCGGTGTGCACTGACCTTGACGACGGTGTCGAGGTGGTTGTCGCAGAGCTGCGCCAGGTGCTTGCAGTGCGCGGCGCGGTACAGGTTGCGCTGCAGCAGCTTGCCGTCGAAGTAGAGCCAGGGCGCGGCCACCAGCCACGGCACGGGCGCGCCGCACGCGTCGTTGGCCACTCACATGCGCGGTGTGCACTGACCTTGACGACGGTGTCGAGGTGGTTGTCGCAGAGCTGCGCCAGGTGCTTGCAGTGCGCGGCGCGGTACAGGTTGCGCTGCAGCAGCTTGCCGTCGAAGTAGAGCCAGGGCGCGGCCACCAGCCACGGCACGGGCGCGCCGCACGCGTCGTTGGCCACTCACATGCGCGGTGTGCACTGACCTTGACGACGGTGTCGAGGTGGTTGTCGCAGAGCTGCGCCAGGTGCTTGCAGTGCGCGGCGCGGTACAGGTTGCGCTGCAGCAGCTTGCCGTCGAAGTAGAGCCAGGGCGCGGCCACCAGCCACGGCACGGGCGCGCCGCACGCGTCGTTGGCCACTCACATGCGCGGTGTGCACTGACCTTGACGACGGTGTCGAGGTGGTTGTCGCAGAGCTGCGCCAGGTGCTTGCAGTGCGCGGCGCGGTACAGGTTGCGCTGCAGCAGCTTGCCGTCGAAGTAGAGCCAGGGCGCGGCCACCAGCCACGGCACGGGCGCGCCGCACGCGTCGTTGGCCACTCACATGCGCGGTGTGCACTGACCTTGACGACGGTGTCGAGGTGGTTGTCGCAGAGCTGCGCCAGGTGCTTGCAGTGCGCGGCGCGGTACAGGTTGCGCTGCAGCAGCTTGCCGTCGAAGTAGAGCCAGGGCGCGGCCACCAGCCACGGCACGGGCGCGCCGCACGCGTCGTTGGCCACTCACATGCGCGGTGTGCACTGACCTTGACGACGGTGTCGAGGTGGTTGTCGCAGAGCTGCGCCAGGTGCTTGCAGTGCGCGGCGCGGTACAGGTTGCGCTGCAGCAGCTTGCCGTCGAAGTAGAGCCAGGGCGCGGCCACCAGCCACGGCACGGGCGCGCCGCACGCGTCGTTGGCCATCAGCGCCGTCTCCGCGCCCGCCATCACCAGCGCCGCCAGCTGCACGCCGCGCGAGCTCATGCCGTTCACCTGCAACAATAGGGATGTTAACAATTTTTCGGAATTGCTTTTATTTTGAAGATTGACTCTTGTTTACCATAAAAAAAAAAAATTAAAAATATTAGTATTTTCGATGAGAAAATATACCAAAATAGAGTAATTTTGAATGTTCCCGCTAAAACACTCCACAACTGTCACGTTACTGACAAGACGTCATTCGTTGGATGATGAAACACCTTAAACTGTTTGGATGGACTGTATTTATAATTAATTGTGGGTTTACAAGAAAGATGCTTTTTTTTTTTTTTATTCTATGACAAGATAGCCCTTGACTGCGATCTCACCTGATGGTAAGTGACGATGCAATCTAAGATTGTAGCGGGCTAACTTGGAGGGGGTATAGCAGTGTAAATTCAACCCATACCCCTAATCGGTTTCTACACGCCATCGTGCCGGAACGCTAAATCGCTTGGCGGCACGTCTTTGACGGTAGGGTGGTAACTAGCCACGGCCAAAGCCTCCCACCAGACCAGAATGTTTGTTGCACAGTTGCCCGATGATGTCGGTAAATCAAGTGAGCGGCGCAGGCGCATCTTGTTCCCCGCCTGCCGCCCGCACCCCCGCGCTTCTCCTCGCGTTAGAGGCTAAGGTCTCTAACATTCGTCAAACCAACATTGGTCGCGATTCATGGCATACATAGTCGTCGGCTTGTCTCGCGATTAGTGAGTGATTAGTGACGTCACAAGCCCTTTTTGGCGTTTGCAGTCACGTGACATCAGATTATAAATATAGCATTTAAAATCATTTTTAATAAATTTATTAAGTTATATTAAATTACAAAAATGGGATTTTCGATATTCTAATATTACAAACTATCATAAAACAAACAATATGTGATTAGTGTTAACATTCCTATTCCAATTAACTCAGTCCGAGATCTACTTCATTGCGCTACTAATTCTCGCTGAAAACTTTTCGGAGAAACGCGTATCTGAGGAACGTAGTCGGGCGCTTACGACTTTCTCAAGTTTTTCACTTGTGACACGGTACTATCGTCATAGCGGTAAGAACGTCCTATGCAGTGCTTAGTGCTTCGCTTACGCCTTTCTTCGAGAAATCACTATTGTTTACCTTTTAAGACAGCTAGCCGAGGAAAAATAGATTATACAATATCGCGAAAGTCGAGACGGTATTTTTGTCGTTTTGAAACACGAGATAAAAACTTTCAAATGTAACAGGTAAAAGTAAAAATGATACCGCGCGATTTCATTATTTTTTACGCACGCAAATACGCAAAGGCGTTTTTGATATATTCGTAAATGTACTAATATTCTTGATAACAATATGTACTAGTATAGATATTAGCTTTGTTTTTTGTAATAATACGATAAATAATGAAAACTTACAGTCATCTCTTGCAGGTGGAGTGCATTCATGAGATCATTAGAAAAAGCAGTAGCCAAGAATGCATCCAATTCTTGTCGACGAAGGATTTGTATCTGAGATGTCATGATGAACCTGAAATTATTATTTTTTTTTAATTTCATTTTAAACTAAAACTAAAAATTAAATATCTTAAAAACTAAGAATCTTGATAATAAATGGTACAATTTTTTATTGTTGCATACCTTAAAACTGTGGCTAAAATAAGAAGATGCTGTGGCACATATGACGTATTCAACATAAGTGGAGTGTCAGAGCGCATACATGACAGGAATGCACGCATTCTGCGACACTTGTCATCTTGAGCAGTTCTAAAAAGGAATAAAATGAAATCCACTTTATTTAAATTATTTTGTACTTTTATTGGCAATTTCTCCATCGGTAAGGAATAAATTAGACATCTGACAGATTTTGTATTGAAAATCTGTCATACCATCTTTATTCTTCAGTTAAATGTTACTCAGTGATGATGAAAGGAGGTAGGTTGATAAGGCCCAAAATCCGCCCCTCATACACTCGAAAAAAAAAGTTCCAGATTCCGACAAATTGTAAATGTATTTATATACTTGAAGATATAAACTTTATTTTAATATAAAGTTTAGGTGATAAAAAAAATAGTAAGTTACAGAAAATATTACCCAAAAAGAGAGTGTTTCTTTTACTTTTCTTACATTTTCATACATTTTAGTCGTTTTTTAAGCTTTGATTTAATATTTTAGAATGAGGCGCTCCATGAACCAAAATAAATTAATACTCATATGAAAGCTTATAAAAAGGAGCATCATTATCAGTTACGTTTACCATGGTTCATGGAGCGCTTCATTCTTAAATATTAAATCAAAGCTTAAAAAACGACTAAAATGTATGAAAAAGCCGAAAACACTCTCTTTTTGGGTAATATTTTCTGTAACTTACTATTTTTTTTATCACCTAAACTTTATATTAAAATAAAGTTTATATCTTCAAGTATATAAATACATTTACAATTTGTCGAAATCTGGAACTTTTTTTTTCGAGTGTATGAGGGGCGGATTTTGTTGCCTTATCAACCCACCTCCTTTGCCCTTAGTAATAACAAATGTCCTTCTGACCGAATCCGGTTAGAGGCCTACCTTCTCAGAGATATAATGCATTAGTATGTGCGTAAGCACAGGTGCATTTTCGTTATCACACTCTCAAGTCTTTAGGGATGGAAATCCTATATGACTGGAGAAATATAAGGCGCAGGGCCGACGGCTTTACGTGCTCTCCGAGGCAAGGCGGTGACACACCACACTTTCTAACTCTGGACTGGTATGAGAATTTCTGGGTTAGAATGAGTTTTTCAGAGTTAATCAAGAAACTCACCCAAACCAAAGCCTTTGTACTGTGGGCACAGGCCAATCAAGCATAATTCCTGGTACAATCTCTGGACTCTTCCCAGGATTTACTCTTGAATAGATCCATTCAGCCACATGTACGGTACATGCACGCTCATTCATAGTGGATGTACTAGTTGTGCCTTCATCTGAAATATTTCATATGTAGTATTTATGTTTACCATGCTTTTTGTATACCGTAATACTGGAAATAGAAAAAATGGATATAAGACGCGCCAATAGTCCGATAAATGTGTTAGTTATAACTGTTGATACATTGATTTGAACTGTTGATGATTGATTGGATGAAGCTGTTATAGGCAGAATCCTTCTTGGTTTATCGTGTTACATTCCAGTATATCACATAATTTCTTTGCTGAGCCACAAAATAAGTCTAAAATCTCTATCTGACAATGTATTAATTTATTAAAAAAAAAATATGTATATTAGACACCGCAACATACCTTTAGCTTTTTGAGCCATGAAGCGATGGTGATGCATGTTGTATAAGATGGCATACACATTTTGCCTTATAGGGCGGAAGAAGTGATGTATGGATGGTATTTCCCGGTGGTTGTCGTCTTCCATCAGCACGGGGAGCGTGACCTGGCGGTGCGTGAGGATGGAGAGCATCTGAGGGTGCATGAGGCCGCGCGTGTGGCGCTCAGCACACGTTCGCAGCACTTCCGACGGAGCGGGCGGGCAATTGTCATCGTGGAGTGGCTTGCTCCCGCTTGCCACTGCCTGTAATCAAAGACCACATTGATTTGACAGCACTACGACTTTCTCAAGAATAAAATCGACCGTTCTGTAGAACAAAGTCTCATCTGTTAAATTTACAACTTCAAATTTGAGCCTTAAAAGTCACATCTGCAAGGCTCAAATCTCAAGTTATAAAAGCAGATTAGACTTTGTTCTACGGAACGGTCAAAATATACTTTAAACCATTATTTTTTCAACAAAAAAAAGCAAAAGAAATATCTTGCACTAGTGGATAAAACAAGATATGAGTAGAAAACTTAAATCACAAATTTTTCTTTCTTGCTCACACAATGTCTTTTTCTTGAGGAGTAACGGCAAAGCAGAACTTGGAAATTCCTGTATCACATTTGAGGATGTAAATACATATATGGTGATCATCATTATCTACAGTACCCATCCAATACAAATTGTCACATATAATATGTCTGAGAGAGACAGATAGGGGTGTAGTCGCTAGATGTATGTTCCTTACTCTTATCTTGATCTAATTGTCAGCAATTACTGTGAAAAACATTATCAATGAAATTAGATTTTATTTGCTTTTGGTTTTACCAGTAACTCCTGTAGCTGTCAGCTACGAGCTAAGCTACAGCCTATTGTTTGTTTGACCGATTTTTACCAAAACTTAGCATCATTCCCTGCTCCATTAATCATTTAATGATTGGGCAATAGGTTAAACTTAATTTATTGTTTTAATCAAAAGGTAAATAAAATAAGTTAAGAGTCTTATAAATGGAGTACTTGTCCAATGATAGAAAAGGGTTACAGGTACAAACAGTGACATCACCTATAGAAAAGCGTGTGCGAGGGAGATTTGAGAAGATCGCCCAACTCTTATGTTACTAAAAATGTTTCTTTTTATTTGTTTCGCAAAACTGCGAGGTGTTCAGCATTTTGTCCAAACAGTTCTCACATTTTTTGCAAGTTTTCAAATGTCATGTTAGATTTTTTCCTGGATTAACAAAAAAGTTGTAAAAAAAATTTCAGCAATAAAATCAACCAGTGTGAACAACAATAATGTGCTAATAAGACGGAACACAAGCACACACACACCTCTTTGGCATTTGGTTTCTCAGCAGCAACGGCAGCGCTGCCGTCCGCAGGCTTGGCCTGCTGCTTGGCGGGCGCCGCGTCCCCGCCGTCCAGAGACATGTTGGCGACGCCGTGGCTCAAGTCGTGACAACGCTCCTCCATGCTAAAGTCCGCGTTAATCGATGCGTTTGCTGTAGCCAATTTGTAATCTTCCAAGCCTTTTTGCTGTAATTCATTCAGTTTTGAAAACTTCCAAGTGCTTCATTTCTCGTGGTAAAATAATAATAAACTTATCGATAAAGAAATAAAAGATGAAAGGAAAAAGATATTATTATATACAAAATATGAAAGAAATATAAAGTTAAAATTAAATGAAAAGAAAGAATAGCAAAACCCGGCACATGGAAAATTTTGTTGGAATTTTGTGAGCGACATGCAAGTTATGTTTTGCCAATGAATGCCAATGTGATCGTTGATGTAAAAGGCGTGGATGACCTTAGCGATTAAGTGGAAGTTTTACGAGACACTGACCTCGTGTTCTGAAGATTCAGTTGCTAGTTTTGATGTATCCATGTCTGCAGATGAACACTGAGGACTGGTTTCTGCTCTTTGACTTTTCTTGTTGTTTTTCGGACGACGACCTGTAATATAATTGGTTGAAATATAAATGCATTGCATGAAAGAAAAATAGAAAACGAAAAAAATTATTTGTGTAACAAGAGAGCAAAATTTGAAGCAAACTCAATCAAAATTAAAAAAAAAAAAACATTAATCAAGAATGCTAAAACCAAAGGTCAATTCTCTCCTACTAAAAACCTATATTTTATAATGCAATCTATGGTTTTATGTGACTATGACTTGCTTTTCGAGCTAGTGAAGTGAAAATACTTGTTAAAAATGGTAGGTACACAGCAGTGCATGGTGACATCAAGTACATTTTCTAAGCAGTTTGTTAAACGGAAGAATTTCGTCTTACCAGAAGCAGTCCTGTATTTAAGAAATCCATCTTTGGTGCCATTTAGGTAGTATTGTACGGCTTGTTTCAATTTGGCAGCACGAAGATCATTTAGATCACCAAATATTTCAATGCAAGCAGCATCGACATCTGATGTGGGTAAATCTCTTACAAATTGTCCCACTGTCTTGATTAGGGTTTCAGGAGGTACCTGTTGCTGAAATTTTATGATTAATTCTTTTGTTACATTCGTTTAATTTCAAGAGTATGTATAATGTAATGTTATGACATTACTTAATTATGTATTGTTGGCTTAGTCATTATTATTTTGCTGTATAGTGGTTGTTTTTTTATAAATAGAACTGTAAAGGTAAACCAAAGTGTTTTAAATAATAGTATAGTAGTTTACACTGCAATTGATTGATTATATATTTACCTTCTTTTGAGCAATACCCAAACGTTTATAAAAATCTGTGAGACTTTGTTCAGATAAAATAATTCCACCAAGAAGTGCAGCCATAAGGCAAAGTCGATCCTGTGGAACATCCAACACCTTAGGCAGCTCATGTACCATGTACTCTTTGGTTTCCAGGGATGACTGAGGACAAAAAGTTTAACCCCTTAACTATATTAAAAACCTTTTAAATATATTAAGGTTAACAGAAACTTTGTGAATGATAGTGTAATGAGGTAACATATACTTTAAACCAAATTTAGATTGTAACGGTGCTGACTCAATGTAAAGTCAGTACACCTATGGTATTGTCACATCAGTGCTAGCATAAATATTTTAGCTGTTAGTCTGTGGCTTGTACACACAAACAACAGACTTTACAGTTTATGTCTGGAAACCAGCTCAGCAAGAAGTGGCTTGTATTGTTTAATTTATGTAAGCAGTGAGTCAGTTCTCAGTGCCTGTAAAGACCTGGACCTGTACTGACTCAATCTAAATCTTTCACTTACACTGATATGTGTTTAGATGATTTGTTTAGTAACATTTATTACTATTATTACTTATACTAAATTATTGTAATTAATTTTGGACGAGTTGCAAATAATATTGTGACTGGTGAGATATGAAATGATTAATTATTAAGTTTCTTATTTAAAATAGTACTCCCAATGTAATTATAGCAGGGATGTCAAGGTTGAGGGGAGGTAGTACACCCAGAAAAATAGAAGTATTTACTAGAGAAATAAATTTCACTTCTCATATACATATAGAAGAGGTTATTCCATTCTGTTGAGAATTAACTTAATACTTAAGAGAGATTTAGTGTTTAACACTTCGCATTGAGTATGTGCAAGTTTTCTGTGAATTGTTTCATACTCACCCTATAAGTCAGTTTAAGCTGCGATGAACTGAAGTATCTAGGCGGCTGGAATACCAAATACTCCCCAGAACAGCCCACTAGACCTGCATATGTCTTTTCTCTGCACAAACCAACAACTTCCTGGCAATGATCATCAGAAGACACCATCTGTCACACAAGAAAATTGTTCTCAAATCTGAATATTTACTAACATAGTTCAAATAAATACAAAATATACATTACATACAATTGGGATGTTGAGGTATCTCAAAGCAGTTCTTAGACAAGAATGCAATCCAGTTGGGGGAACCCACCAAACTTTGGGGGGCGGAGTACCTTTTGTAACAATGTGACGCAAAACCTGTGAAATGAAATACAGAGAAATTAGCTTTACATTCATATAGCAATTCATAGAGAAATTAGCTTTACATTGGTGCTAATTCAGTTACACATAAACCATAAATTAAGGTTTAAAAGAATCTTGAATGGTTTTTCTTCTTGGTTGCACAGTCAATTGCTAAAGGTAACTACATACAGCCTTCCACTCTGTCAAATCCTTGGCTTTTGAATAATATGAATAGCTAAAAGTACATTTGACACATGACTAGTTAATAAGTCGATTTTACAGTTGAGCACCTTACTGATCTACTACCAAGTTTAGTTACTTAAGAAAAAAAAATTGATGCTAATGGATGATGGATTAAGTTTATAAAACAAAAGTCACTTACAGAGTTAACTCTCTGTCTGTATGTTGATTGAGTTTGTATCCAGTGCTGGGGCAATGCAGGCGGAGTTGGGTGGGCTCCATTGAAACAAACACACAGTGCCACTTGATGTTCTGCCAAAGCTTGTGCAAGTGTTGTGAGAAACTGCACACATCGAGCCCATTGACCTCCGCAAGCCCAATCTGAACCACAAGAAAATTAATTTTTTTAGGAGTATTAACCATGTGGAGCTTGACTAATATTCTCCTCTAAATAAGTGGAAACTTTGTATGGAGATTTGATCTCTAAACCTTTTAATTTTCAGTCTGCACCTTTAATCGTTGGGCTATTGAGGCTATATAATTCTTGTAGGTACTACTCACAAGTTCAGTTGACATAAAATTCATGTGCTAATACAGTACTTGTGCACTTTGTCTCTCTATGCCCTAATGTTATATTGTCTGTTGAAATGAAATACAAATTTTGTCATTCAACCAACAAATCCAACAAAACTCAAAGTACTTCAAATGGGTAAATGTCTAAGCTAAATTGGCACCTGTCACACAAATATATTTTATTTTTACTGGTCCCACAGTTTGAGTGCGGGAACTTTCAGATATTAAGCTGAAAAAAACAGATATTACACTTTGATCTTAGCAAAAAGGCTGCGAAGCGATACGTGTCACATTTACAAGACAACTGCAGTTCTGGCCGTTCCAATAAGATGCAGTTTTAGCTTCACTGTGTATTACATTAAGTAATAATTCAGTTCAATAAGTCAATTAAGTACAGTAGAGCATTGATAATCCAGACTAAAAAATTAAGATACAATTCCGATGAAAAAAAAGTTCTGGGTACTTAAATAACTAATGTGAGTTATTAACAGTTTTAGCAAGTTTTCTTTTTGTTATTAATTCAAACATTTTATCTGTTCTGTTTGAAAATCTGGACATTTTGATAATCCAGACAGGGTCTTCTCACAATAAAGAATTGATTGTGTGTATCTGTTATAAACTTTTACCTATTAACTTGACTTGGTATTAAATTATTGGCAATTTAAAGTAATTCATTCTAATATCTTGATGAGATTTGTCTTTGGTTTGTTAAGTTGAGATATCAGTTTCTTAGATACTTTAAAAACTTGTAGGTAAAGTTTTAGAGGTATCTCCAAGACTTAGAAGAAAATTCAAAATAATTATTTAATGATAGAAAAATAGATGCAAATCACAAAATTTCGGGAAGTAGTTCCGTTGTACAGTAGTGTAAGCTCTTATAACAGGGCGAAATGTCCGAGGTGCCGTTTCAAAGTCGAATTTTTTATGTACCTACTTAGACTTAATTAAGAAATTAGTGATACTTTAAAAACCAGTCTAAAATCGCGCGAAACCTAAACGCGGACGAAGTCCCGGGCATAAACTAATTCATATTTAACATCAGAATTACCTGAAAAATAGCCGCCATACAGCCGATCTAGGCATCCTTCCGCGTCGAGTACTAATCGGAAGCCGCCGGGATGGGTTCTAGCGATTCGAAACAAATCAACACCTACTCCTTCGTTTTCTAAAAATATTTGTAAATCTTGTATACCCATGGTTATCGGCTATTTTTTTTTTACTATCCTCTAAAATTTCGATCGAACACGTTCGTCTCAACTAATTAAGTGATCTGCAAAATACAAAGTTCATTAAATAGAATACCTTCTCAAATAAACTATTTACGATGCAATTATCCATTATAAAGCATACAATGTTCAGATTTTTAACAAAAAACATGCAAAAAAAATTGAATAGATAACCGGCACGTTTTCTATGGTAATTTTCAACTTTAAATAGAATTCTCACATTATTTACTACAACATTAATTAGATTCTCAGGCAATACTTTAAAAAATAAAAAGAATTAACAATACGCACCTTATTTTATAAAACCATGCCAACAGGGAATTACGGCAGCCGAAAGTTGGAAACGGAAGCCATTTGTAATTTTGTAATATTTTCTAATCCATTCTTGTTCGAATGTAGGGATGAACGATACGAGTAAATACGAATACGTAGTCGATACTTTATTTTTAATAAAAAAATATATTTTTATAAAATCAGAAACCCTACTTTGTAAATAGAAACTGAAAAGGAAAAAAACAAGTCCAGTAATCTATAATACCGTCAAATAATATTGGACCCATTATTGAAAATATTTAAACCGATCTAGATTTCTAATGGGTCCCAACAGTTTAAGTCAATATAATTATCTCGTAACAAAATGGTCATTCAAAATGAAAAATGATAAGAGAAACCTAATAATGATTTTCATATAATAATACCCCACTTAACATAGTCCGCCAATTTTCATTTTTTCTTTTTCATAATATGGCGTCTAGTGGTCGCTATATTTAATTTGAATATCACTAAAGACATGACAGATCATATCTTTAGTGACACTCACAAGATTAACACAAATCGATTGACGTAAGAATCATCAAAATCAGCCCACGCGTTTGGTCTCCAGAGCGCCACATATATACACATTACATACATACAGAGACTAATAAACACATTACCCTCCTTTGCTTCGTGCACTCGGGTGAAAAGTACTAATATCAGAAGCACCTGCTTTTGCTTTACCACCTTTTTTTCTACAAACAGATATTAATGTGCCTTTTGTGTCATACCTTTTGTCACTTTTAATATATATTTTTTCTTTGTTGTTGTTTTGGTGCAAATAAAGAGTAAAATAAATAAATTAATTAATTTAAGTAAATGCCTAACATTCCCTATACGCACTTCTAAATCGGATTTCTTCACATAGCAAACGTTGTGAGTACTACTGTTACTAGTATCGATACTTTTTAACCGATAGCTAGTCCGGTACTGAATAAGCTTCGAAACTTTTTCATCCAAATGGTAGGTATCGAGTGAAAATAATGATACATGGCTGGTATCGTTCATCTGTTGTTCATCCCTATTTAAAAGATGATGCTCGACTTGTGGCTCGACTTGATGTTTGTCTCGACATGACAGATTAAAAAATATATTAAGTACCTAATAAGAAGCCCAATACAGTCGAAGCAGGTAACTTTAGAAATATGTGAAACATTGTGACTAAGTTTAATTTGACAGAGGTATAGGTATCTGGGTCAGGCCGTAGATTTTGCCACTTTTTTTCCTTCCCTCTTGTCTTCTTAAGTTTTTACGATTTTTATGATCGGTACATGTATCTAAATAATAAAGATCCATGAATTATTGTATAGGTACTCGAGACCGCAAAGTTCTTCCACGTTTTAATAGTAAATTAATAAGAAAAAAATATTTATATAATCCAAAAGGAGCTTTTTGCAAATAATCACTATGTCCTTTGTAGGGATGGCATAGCATTTCTTCATGCTGTATCGTATTTATTGCGTTTACAATTTATATAATTTCTTCCTTATAATCTTTATGAAATTGGCTTACATCTAGTGACAATTTTATTTGCTTTAATTATTTTTTTAGATATATTATTGAAATTTTTAATTTTGGTAAGAAATCCGATATTTATGTAACTTTTTGTATGTAACGCTTCATAGCCGTTTGTTTTTAACTAATCATTTAATTAGAAACATTTTTCTATTTCGCAACATAGCCACAGAATATCATGTGGTTGTCCAAACAACTACGGCTATTTTGTTAAATTTAGTCGAATTTTTTCGTGGATAGAATGACACGGTCACGTCGTTACGGAGGTTGTTTTTGAAGATTTAAACGTAAGTACTCAACTTTTTACCAATATTTTATCAAAAATTAGTTTTGCGGTCGTAAGTTATTAAACAGTCCTAATTTCAACTGGAAATATTGCATTTATAATGAGTTATCACCGATAAGATACCAGAAGTTCATGCTTATGTAACGTTTATGTAACGCTTATCTAACGTGTTACATTTAATTTTATG
This sequence comes from Hipparchia sbordonii, assembly GCA_038048805.1. Classification (NCBI taxonomy): domain Eukaryota; kingdom Metazoa; phylum Arthropoda; class Insecta; order Lepidoptera; family Nymphalidae; genus Hipparchia; species Hipparchia sbordonii. Next base: position 7,538,394 of record CM076102.1, read on the forward strand.
TAACGTTACATAAAATACCCTTAAAGCTTAGTGTAGGTGAGAGACGAGGACTTGCCATTTAGGTTAGCACTTTTTTCACGAAAATAATTAGTAGTTAGTAGCTATGTCTAATAGGTAGATACCAATCTACGCTACTATTATAAAGAGGAAATATTTGTATTTTTGTGTGTATGTTTGTAATGAATAAACTCAAAAACTGGACAGATTTGGCTGAAATTAAAAATTAAGATAGATTATACCTTAGATTAAAACATAGGCTACTTTTTATCCCGAAAAAAGTATAATTCCCGCGGGATCTTGAAAACTAAATTCAATATATAAACAACATAAATAATTATTTGTTCACAGATGCCTCCAAAATCAGTTCAGAGCCTTACAGTTATTATAACAGAATAAAAACTATTTCTTTATTTTACTGTTGTGTTTTTGTTCACAGTTCTGTTCTTAGCTTTACAATTTTAGGTAACGTTTTTATGTAACGATTATGTTATTGTTACATAAAATCTGTATAACAGTTTATGTCACTAAGTGGCAAAATCTACGGCCTGACCCATCTACCTACCAAGAGAATATTACTATGTCAATGGATCTAATTCTAAAGCAATCTGTGGTCAATGGTCATCGTTTGACGTTTTGTGTTGGTGTTCGCTGGGCGTTGTAAATGGAGAAATTTAAGAATGTGTTATTATTTAAACTCGATTAATTTGTGTCGTTATTCTTAATCGCAAATAACAAAGGCAACCTGTGGTTATCTTTTCTTAACCTTAAAAGATGCTATAAAGAAGCGAACTTGTCACTAGTGAATAGAAATTTTGTACCTAAATTGATTTTACAGAAAGGTTTTCGGTAAAAATTAACAATGCCAGAGCAAAGCAACGATTATCGTGTTGTTGTGTTTGGTGCGGGCGGTGTAGGAAAGAGCTCGTTGGTTTTGCGCTTTGTAAAAGGTACATTCAGAGAATCGTACATACCGACGATTGAAGACACATACCGACAAGTAAGTAAATAATGTAATCTAATGTAATGATCGTTTGTGATTCATAAGGCGACTAACTCTGCTGAAGCGGTGCAGCGTGGACAAGTGAAGGGTACATGTAAAAAGATACTCAATTTGCCACTCCATATACACACTTTTGAGTATGTACCTACTGAAGAAATGTCTTATGTGTAAACACAAAGCATTTGAGTTATGCGTATCACAGATCTTTTGCCATAACCACAAAAACTTATGAAATACACATGAATATTTTTCTTTAAATTAGAACTACAGAGGCATCTGATCAATTTATAAGCTTGGATTGTGAGAATCCCTTCACAAATAGTTAAAAGATATTGGTATACTTTTGGTGGCTTCACAGTATATTTATAATAGCAGCATATTGTGTGTTATACCTGTATTTTATAACATGTGTAGACTCAAACTGTTAAAACCAAGCTATAGATCCAGCTTTATAACCCGAAGTGTTTAAACAACAATGGAAGCATTAATTATTTATCATGGAAATTTATTAAAAAAAAATACTTAGCAACATGTTAAACCTAGGCAAATGCGTTACACCTTAGACCACATCATCACTTTCCATTAGGTGTGATAGTGGTCAAGTGTGTGTCTATAATGTATTAAAAAAAATGGATTTAATAATATATAGAATTTATATAATTTAAGAGCGTGATTTTTCATTGACAATGTGTAATGTAGCAGCACTTATTTTTTTAAATAGCCAGTAAAGAAATAATTTGATTCATTTGTTTTTAGGTCATAAGCAGCAACAAAACGATATGTACGCTACAGATCACTGACACCACAGGATCCCATCAGTTTCCAGCCATGCAGAGATTGTCAATAAGCAAAGTGAGAGCTGTAGACTCATCTAATTTAAAAATTTTATTTACTAGAATAATATAAACGTAAAAATTATTTTTACAAAACCAACTTCAAACGCCACTACAAAATATATTAGTTGGGCCTATAGAATTTGAAGAGTTCCCTCGATTTCTCCAGGATCCTACTATCAGATCCTGACCTAATGAGAATAGCTAAGCATACTGCATACTACCATTTCACAGTTGACTGGATCAATTAGTGAGCGTAATTTCCCAGCAAATCAGCCACTGACTAAACCATGTCAGGGAGCATTTAGCCACAAACTGTGTACTGTATGACTAAATAGTATTGGATGCTGACTTTCTTTATTCTAAAATCGACAACATTATTTATTTATATACCGTTAGCAAACATTTAAACCTCAGAATGATTTGTTAGATTAAATTTTGTTGTCTTATGTCTTTAAGTTTTTATTTCTGGGACTTGCATAAATAACACTATAAAACTTTATAATTTCAGGGTCATGCCTTTATCCTAGTGTATTCAGTCAGCAGTCGACAATCCCTGGAAGAACTAAAGCCAATATGGCAGACAATTAAAGAAATCAAAGGAGCGGAGCTGCCGAACATTCCAGTGATGCTTGCAGGCAACAAGTGTGATGAAAGTCCTGAGATCAGAGAGGTCTCTGCTGCTGAGGGACAGGCACAGGCTCAAACTTGGGGAGTATCCTTCATGGAGACCTCAGCCAAAACTAATCACAATGTTACTCAGCTGTTTCAGGTAAATATACATATTTCAAGTGCAAGAATACATTGGAACCACACTGCACTATGCACTACTTCGCCATATGCTGTTTATTCGCCCGCATGGTGTATGTGTAGGATTTAGAGTTTATTTGTCTATATTTGCTTTATTCTATGCACAAATATGTGAATGCAAATAGTGAATATGTGTATCCGTTGACTATTCGGTTTTTTGACACAAATCAAAGGAGGGGAAGGAGTTCACATAGTTTGAAGTACCAATAGTCCTTGGGGTCCCAAGGTGCTTGAATGGTAAACCTGCACACTATATATGATAATAAGCTTTTTATTTTCATTTTTACATTCGATTTTATAAGTTGCACAAATATTAATTCTAACACAAAGCGCAGTATTGGCAGAACCGCTGGAGACAGGAGGTTAATGATTGTGGTTTGTGAATGTTGCTGCTATAAGAAAACTGGACTTTTATTGGCTGACAATGTAAAATAAGTTTCTCCCGACCAAATCTGTCACAATTATGTGTATTCAAACACAGATGCACTCATTATTCCCTCACTCTCATACGCTGATGGGACGGAAACCTGACATGGCCGGAGAGAGATCATGCGCAGGACCAACGGCCTTACATGCTCTAAAATATTTATAAATGAATTACTTTGTTTACATTACAGGAGCTGTTGAACATGGAAAAAAACAGAAATGTCTCCTTGCAAGTTGACGGCAAAGGAAAGAAGAAAAAAGACAAGGTTGTAAAAGATGGCGGGGAAGCGTCCGCTAGTGGACGGGAGAAATGCCTTCTCATGTAATAACAAGTTACTTACTAGTCCACCAACTTTTAGCGTCAAGTAATAAACAACATGGCGTAAAATATGACAATATAATAATGATGTTCTGAATGAACTAATTAGATATTAAGCTGTAAAAATAACACTTTATTTAGACCGGCTTGTAAAATAAGTGTGTAGGCCTGCTGGTTATCTGAGACTGTTGCCGAGTACTAGCGATCCATCTCAGAATAACAGTAGGCCTGCAGCTTAGCAATTAAACTTTAGACACTGGCTGGCCATTATATGCTAAATATGTACATTGTATGTACATAATAAAAAAAAAAATCTGTCAGGAATAAAATATACATTTCTATATTATATAATCCGGTCAAATGCAAGAAGGACACGCTTATGAAGGGTTCTGTACCAAAAAACGTTGAAAAAAACTCGCTTACAGTAAATAGGGGAGCCCTCTTTAAATTTTTTATTTATTTTTATTATTTGTTATAGCGGCAACAGAAATACTCAATGTCTGAAAATTTGTACCTATTATGAATCATGAGAAATATATAACCTGCTGACAGACAGACGAAAGGATGGATAGCGGAGGTTTAGTAATAGGGTCCCGTCGGTTACTCTTTGGATATAGAACCCTAAAAATTAACCAGTTGCTGTACTCTGTAGTCACAAATCATGATTTTATTTAAAGCAAACATAATATTGTTTTTTTTTTAATTTAATAATAATTAGTACGGAAACCTCCAATTACACTAATTAAGACAATTAATTAATTGTCATATTATGATTTCAAACATGCGTTCTAAATGTAAAAAATGTTTTTCAATCTATTTTGAATTTATGATTAATAGAAAACTAACTATAGATTTTATTAGCTATCTGAAACTTGGGTAGGCATGCATAAAATTGAGAATTCTGAGCGTATGGTTGGCCTAACAAGCAGCTTATTTGCGTTACGTTACGCAATATTAATTGCGTTACGTATGAACGTGAGTTTTAAAACAATTTATATTATGGGTTGCTTAACGTTTGCGCCTGATGTTGATTATTACTTGCGCTGAATTATTAATTATACTGTAATTTTGATTCTAGTCATGAAATTCAATATTCCAATGGACTTAACTGATTTATATTTGCATTTTATTAAGTATTTTATTATTATTACTATTAAGCCTATTTCTATATCGTTTATATTGTGATTGATCTCAAAACCAGAAGTCATGACTGTCAAAATGTATATTTTGCTAAGTAATAAGAATGACTTTATTTACACTAGTTGCATATTACATAAATTATTATATTAATAATGACTGACATGGTAAGGCTTCTAGCATATTATCGCAAGTCGCATTGCAACGCTTTTCAATCCCAAATCTTTATTACAATTGCCCCCTAACAACATTTATTTTTTAACGATACTACAAACTTCAATAAAGGGAAAGATCTCAATTCGACTATTGATTATGAACCGTGAAATATTGAGTAAGCTATTTATTATAATTATCTCGAGGTTTATTATTTACTCACAAGAGTTGAAAATTACGGCATGAATTCCGTATACATATTTTCCTTTAAGTAGCGTTTGAAGTCAGTTTTTTTAATTATTTGACGTTGCTATGAGACCAGCGAAGATATGCGCAAGTCTTTAAGGAACCCTTAGAGTCGATCCACATTTGAACCAAACATCGAACAGAATTTCTTAAACCGCAAGTAGCAAAATATTTGCGCTACTAAAACGTCGAACTATAACTAACAAAGATTTTAGTAGTGTGCTGCAGAACTTGCATATTAGTTGGACACACATATTATGCAATAAAGAGTCAGCCCACACAACTTATCTATTGAAAAGTTAACTTTATTCCTTTACATTACGTATTAGTTTAACAAAGCTTTGTGGGTTGAAACGTTATTGCGTATGTGCGTCCAATTATATTGGTAGGTGAGCGAGTACGGCAAAATGTAACATGCAATGTTACAAGCCTACGTACACAGTTGGGAAGTTCGGTTCATATGTGGATGCACCCATAGTGACACCGCATGTGAGCGTGAAAATACAACGAAATGGAGTCTTTACGGCTTTATTGTTATTCAATTGTACGCTGGTTTTTAAATGACCATGTTGTAATTTCATCGTTGATCGTCGTTGTGCCTATATATTATGTGGGTTAGTTATAATGATATGAAACGCCGCTAATATCGATCAATGGCATCGATCGACAACCGATTGATTGGTGTGATAACACCCTAATGTCAAGTGTTATTGATTTAAATTCCTACGTGACACATTGAAGGATGTCGGTAGTGAGTTTCTGTGGCTGCAGTGTAACTTTTTTTGGCAAGTTACACTTAACGTTAACTGTGCGCAAAGCTGTCATTGTCATGAGTGTCAAATTGTATCGCTTTCTCGAAAGTTAATTTCCACATAGTTGAATTTAATCTGAAAAGTTACCCTTTAGCCCCTAATGTACCTAACTTGTCAAGTTAATGACTGGATAAATCTGTTATTTAGTATGGGCAATTTTCATATAAATGACCGATTTACTCATTTGTAAATTATCAATGGGGATGTCAAATGTAGATTAAACATTAGTTTAGATAATTGTATATTAAATGACAGATTCTGGCACAGTTAACGTTAACTTCAGAAGTTAATACGCGTTTTGAATAAACACTCGTTTAGTAAGTAGGTTGAGGCGTTGCAAGTGCCATAACAGGCGCAATGATGTATTGAGTAAAAACTGATAAAAATTGTTTGTATTTTGCTTGTGCTAAAGATCTGTTGTCATTAAGTAATAAGTATTATTTTGAAGGGCGCTTGCATAAGATTCACGTTGCTGCAAAACTTTCGTTTCTCTCGTAGAGTTTCTGGCTTTGTATAAAGTACGCGCTGGTTGCTACGTTACTTAGTTAATTTGCTTGGGAGAACTGTTGTAAAATAGATAAAGGTTGTGTCTACTGCACACGCCCCGCGCCCTTGAAAGAAATACTACGTGAGAAATGTTGGTGCTAATTCGGTTGTAAACAAATCTCTGACGCCCGGTTCCTACGTTCAATATATTAACTTCAACCTAATTTCTTATCAACGATGTTATTCAGCAAATTACATAATTTTGTGGGCAGCTGATTGCAAAGCCGATGATTGCTTTTCCTTTTTAATTCAATTTCAATTAAAATATTTTTCAATTTAAATTCCAATGAAATTCTTAGTGGAAAAAGTCACTTCATTATATAATAATCTCGAATTAATGTGTTTTAATACTTCTTTCAATGTCCTTAGAGTTTATTTATTTTTAGATACGTGTACATCCCAATTAGCATCAATAGTTTCTTAAATTAGATTGATGAAAGCATTGCAGTAAAAACTTGCTTAGGGATTTTTTTACAATAAAATTAAACTAAAAAGTGACCAAATTAAATGTCAACGTGAGATTTTTTATCCGAATGTGCCAAAAAATAAATTGTAACGAAACTAACAAACAACGAAAGGCCATAGATGTTAGAGTAATTGAATGAATTGAATGCGTGCGTATTTGATTACTTATATCTTTGAGATATTTCGCTGAATTTACTAAGGTATACTTATTAGTGATTTTCAATACATCAGTTAATTTTTTAATTTTAAAACTTATCAAAAATATGGTCCACTTTAACAGGGCATTATAGGAGGAGTCAGTTTTGTGTCATTCTTTGTCTTAAGCCCATTTTTTAAATTGTATTCCACTGTTATTACATAAAACTAATAAGATAAGGCCTCAATAGTCCTTTATTTAAAGGTGAGGACTGGAAATTGAAAGGTCCTAACACAAAAGACGGAGATAATATTTTTTAACCAAAAAAAAGTGAATGTAAATAATTCTATCGACTTGTGTCAGTATGGCGCAACTATCATATTATAATTCGATAATTAATCAGGTCGGTCATATGTATAACAGCTAAAAATAATAAACCTCCTGTTTATTGGAGGTACTTATAAATCATTATTTAAACTGCAGTGTCGATAAAAGAAATCTTAAATAATCCATAACGCATTGACACACATTGTTTCAATGCTGCAGATATTCATGAGGTGTATTATCAGATGGCTCTATTTATATGAAAAATAAATCGGAAAGTAGTTTAATTAATAAAAATCTCACATTGACATTTATTGAGGATCTCTCCTCTTCAGCTGCATTATGTAAAGCATAAGTAGAAAAAAATCATTAAAATAAAAGTAGCTGTCGCTAGTATTAATGCACTTTATTTAATATCGTTCACTTACATATCCAATTAGAATTGTCCATAGTTTAACATTTTTATCTAGTCGATTGTAATCTTATCGTATGCAACTCATAGTGAGGTTATCCTTAGAAAAATTTAATATTATAGGAAAGTTATTTGTATAGAATTGTTTAGTCACTCAATTAGATGATTAATATGTATTAACGTACTAGCAGATTCTGGGCATTCTAGTCATCGGAAAAATAAATAATTCTAAAAAATAATTTATAAAGTTGAATAGGTAAATAATTCAAAAATATTTAAAAGTTATTTCGCAAAGAAATTAAGACTTTCCAGTAAAATATTTTAATTGAACAAGTTGATACAGATGTTGCAGAAGTCTGCTAGTTTGTAAATAATATAATAAATTAGTCGATTTGCAGGCCAGCTACATTTGTAATGTGCTTACACAACATGATTGACCTATAATGACCTATGCTTAGGTACACCAGAAAATAGCCGCACGATAATTTGGTTTTACTTTTTGTTATGCTGTCATCGCTTTGAGTCCAAAATTTATACATTTCTGTCTATAGTAATATTTATTACCCACGAATAGCCGATCAAGGGAAGTAGGCTAAAAGCACGGGTGACGTTACTGGCTCAAAATACAGGTACGAATAGCAAAAAAATATATAAAATAAACTATGTATACACAACGAAAAACTTAACACGATTACAAAAAAAACAGTAACAACCAAAATAACAATGCAGAATTTGCGAAAACAGAAATTGTGTCGAGGCTGCTAACGGTACTACGACAAACGCGGTGCTAGGGGCGGTAGGTGGGCGGGGAGGGCGCATTCTATGCATTCATCTAATTTGCTTGCTCGGTTAGTATCTGATAACCTCAAACTGCGTAAGTGAGGTCTCACAAACCGCTAGATCTTTTAAAATGTGTTCCTACCCTTAACCCTAAATACGCTGTACCCTGATATCAAAATGTTGACTGAAAAATCATTTTCATCCCATCCTTTTGAATGACTATTAATGACTATAGTAATAACGCCTAGTTTAGGTTCTTATTCTGATCATTTGGCAATAAAAACAACAGCTACTGAACTACTTACAACCACCTCAGGTTGTAAGTAGTTCAGTAAGTAGCAAGGAAGTATATTATGTAGAATTCGAGACTAGGGAAGGGTCTGTGGGAACCCACTTCCACAGTTAAAGGTTAAAAAATTACCTGTCTTTAAAGTATTTAGTATCTGACGTTGTGATATAACATTTAGAGTTTCGTTGAATAAAATAATAATATTTTAGCCGCATAGCACACTAGAAATTTTGCACTGAAAGCGTTGATATTCAACATTTATTTTTTAAGACAGCATTCTCAAACTTTAGATTCTAAAATAAGAAAGATTGTTAAATTGTTGAAACTGGACCAAAGTGTTGTTTGATGTTAATTAATGTATTTTTAACTTACATTTTTAATTTTTTTGATGGATCTGTGTTTATATTATAAATGAAAACTTGAATTCTAAATCTTATTTAAAAAGTGAGATGTAATCATTTTCAGCTCAGTCGTGTAACTGTTTAATAAAAAATTACGATACAAGTGATTTAAGTTGGTGACGTCTATTGACATCTCATTATTGTTTTATGGAACATGTGACCTAAATCCGCACTTAAGTAACGCTTAACCATATTAATGTTCGGTTGGCATGAATTTAGGTCACGCAGTTTAAGTGATTCCTTTACATGGATACCTACTAATTAATTCTTATTGAATACATACAAAATATCTTCTAGTCTTAATTTGAATTTGTCTTAAATTTTGTCTTAAATTAAATAAATTGATTTAATTTTAAAGACCAAGTTATACGATTGAGCTTCTAAACGCTTTTTCTATACCTACTTAACTGTCAAGAGGGGTTTATTTTGAGTCTTCGTAACTTTAAATAAATAATATCGTAATAATTACAAGTATGTCCAATTATATCACTTTTGCAAATGCACACTTAATACTAATTTTCTACTACATATTTCAGGTAATGGTTACCCACTTTACAACTATTAATGATATGCAAAAAAGTAAACCCCTTCTATGTTGTATCTTTCAATTATTTAAATAAGCAGTAATTATATTATTAATCGGCTTTGGTCTAAATATAGCCAAAGTAATTTTCAATCTTAAGAAAACTAAATGCTTCACTTAACCACGATTACTTTAACTATCTAACTATTCTTATTAACTTTCATGCAACGTTTAATATATTCTACAATGGCACATCGAATTTACCGTACTACTAGAAGTTTATTATATAATAAAAGCTAAGCTAATCTAACCAGCTAAGCTGTTTTACATGTACCAAAAAAAAAACCGTTCATGAGTAAATTGAATTTATTGTACAAGTTTCATAAAGGGTAGAAGTATAGTAACTTAGGAGCTTTACAACTAATCACTTCGATATTATATTCTATTCTCTTAAACCTCTTTAATATTCCGCAAATAGAGCTTAGTAAGTAAATAAATAGAACACCAAAGTGAATTTTAAGATCATAAAGGTGCCCAAATAATCTGTATGGCAATAATATTGAAGTAGATGAATAAATAATAATGAATCATTGTAACGGGCTATAGTACCAGATACATAATATTATATACATAATCGTCGGTAGTGAAATGTTTCAATTCTCAGTACTTAAACATGCTTCCTTTTGCATTTGCAATTGAATGCTCAACAATAGTGGAGATGAACAATAGGTTCATGATTGATGATGTTTAAAAAACAATAGATTAGAATTCTTTTATATGTATCTAATTTCAAACGATAGAAAAAGAACACGTTTCACACGCCACCGCGGGCGTACTAGAGAAATATGGTGGTAATTCCCACCAGCCTCCTAAACATGGGCATCTATCCTATTGTAATCATGTTGTTCCCAAAAAATGTGCTCCATTATATTTTTAAAAAGCTTCACGGCATAATTACTACAGCTATAATCCATCAAAATAATACATAGGTTGTAACATTCCAAGTATCAACTGAGCCTAAATTCGATTATCACCATTTTCTTGATTTACTTCAAAAGATTCAGGATTTACCCTACATTTAGTTTAGTTAAGGCAACTAATAATAATAACATTTATTGTTATTATCCCCGTTATCTAAATTATTTAAATAATTAAAAACAACATTCCTGATTCTAGTTTTTAATATAATTAGCATTTACATCAATATAGAGTGATGAGTCCATTTAGATTGTATGCGTAGGGTAGACGGATATAGTGACGTTACGAATACGATGATTAAAGCTCGATTCGATAAGAACAAAGATCGTAAACCTCCGATCGTTCCCTACAAAGTGGTAATAGTTGTATATATTAAAATGTTTTGTTATGACGTTATTTAGTATGAGGTTGCGAATGTTTGTTGACCAATAGCGTTTAGATTGTAAGTACCTTAAACGAGATTTAGAATTTGCTTCTAACCTAGATACTGTTGTATCGTTTTTTATAAAATATTGCTTCTTATGTATTCTGAACTGAATCTTTTCAAATCTTATAATTTATTATTTATTACACTTCTTACTAAGCATCACAAAAATTAATTAAAAACATTATTACGATTTTTTTGTTTATTTACAAGACCCATCATCACAATGAAAACTTAAAACTAAAGTAGTACCTACCTATCTATTATAAATTAAATCGACAACAATTATTTATTAGTATCACAGGTTAAAAAAATAAAGCTAAAGGAAGGAATTATGCACTTATTGTTATAAAATAATACTATAGAATATCTGAAGCCTGTTGCAGACATCCACAGTCGGTTTTAAAAACTTGAATATATCCGACTCTTGCTGACATCAATTAGACGTAAAATAATCTGGTATTGTGATGAATGATTGATGTATAATGAACATGAGCTGAAAGACGTATAAAGCTGAATTTACATAACGAAATTATTTTCATGTACGAATGTTTAGATTAATTTCCTGCAACTAATTTCAGTGTAAATTCGGCTTTAAGAATTGGAAAATAGGATAGTTAATGTTTAAAACGACTGCCAGATAAAAACAGGTCTTTGAAATGAAAGATGATTGTCTGTGATAAGCTTTAGATAAATTCAAAAAGCTAAGCTAAAAAACAAGATATTATAACTTATATAAGTAGGTATAATAAAATATGACACAAAAAAGTTATTGTAGCGACTTAGAAATACAACTATAAAATTATTGTGCTTTCAGTTAACATGATTAAATATACAGGCCCTATCAAAGTATTTTAAAACTTATTCAATGCGCTTTCCATTGCATACAAAGTTGGGCAAGCGGCCTGTACTTGCAGATCTCGACATCTTAGGTTTGTATGTTAATGGCAAATTAGTACTTTGACTTGGACAGTTACTTAAACTAACTACATGTGCAGATTGGGTTGTATTTAGTGCCTTGGAGAAAACATCTAGAAGTCTTGTTAGAGTTTCTCCACTGATTCTATCAGTACTTTCTTTTCTATGCACATTTGATGAAGTATTGGGAGTGACTTTTGGAATTGATCTCTTTCGTTGTTTCAGTCCAATGCTTAGTATACCCAACAGATTTAAATTAAAAGGAATGTTTAAAATGAAATTGAAAATTATCATTATCAATAAAAAAATTATTAATGCATTAAAGATTACCATAAGAATCCCATACATTATTTTATCAAAAGGGAACCATAATCCATCTGAAACAAAAAATATACATAATTAGTCTGTATTTACAGGCAAGTAGATAGAAGTTTTGGGAGTCCAATTCACTGAATTTTATGTGGATTCTCATTGAGTGGAAATTTTATTGAGGTTGACCAGACAAGACATTTGATGGGGTCTCTAATGTGCAAAAGTTACACCTGTAACTTTTGCCCACAATTTTTTTTGTATCTTTGTCAACCGATAGACCTTCACAGTTTCATAAGTTTTTTGTAGTGACTTCCACACACCTCTGTATTGTCCTGCTGGAATCTAGCTGATTCCTGCAATGTTGTTTCGTCTTTCTATTGTGGGTGGTTTGTCAACACTGCATATTTCAGTGGCATAATTCCAGGAAAGCTGTCCCTCTCATTCATGGAAAAATTCCTTGAGCGTATCCAAATAATATCAAATATTTCACTATAAATCTTACCAGTTATTCCATGAGTTATGGTCTTCACAGTTTCACTGATAGTGATCATGGGTTCTGACAATAGAATACTAAACATTCTGACACCAATTTTAAGTGGATTCATGTGTTTCAAAAATATCAATGGATCTGGTGGTGGTACTTCACAGGTGGAACTCCATATTAACCATTTGCATGTATTCATTGCTGTTATGAATCTATCTAGTTCTTGTTTTTCTGCCTCCTACAAAAAAAAAAGAAGATAAAATCACACAAATGTAGGCACATTCAGCCAAGAAATAAATTCTACCAGGAGGAATGAAAGACAATTTTCCAATGAGAAACCTGTTAAGTGGAGTGTAAAGAATACTATAAGAATAAACTTTTTAGTAGGATAAAACATTTTTCAACTGTAAAAAAATCTAAATTTGCCCAGAATTGAAACATTTTCACTTGAAAAGAGCAACTGCTGAGTTACTTGCTAGCACAACTCAATAGAGTCTTAACTTGTTATAAGAATCACTGGTAGGCATATAAAAATAATTTTTAACTTCAATTTTTTTAATTTTAATTGTCTATTTGTCCAGGTTCCAACCCAAAATACATTCCTAGCTATTGCCTTGATCATACTGTTATAGTGAAAAAGTTATAATTTATATGCATTAAATATGTGATATACTTGCCTTATATGACACAAAAACTTCATACAAATAAAATCCAGCAAATATAAGTATTATAACATGTTTATGTGATATATGATGCATTAGCCAAACTATTGATCCTAAAACTGCCAGAGTACTTGTAGTCCAAACAATATACATCTGAAAAAACAATATAAAAATGTTTAATTCAAAAAGTTGACCTGGATTTTTTCCAGTACAATTAATTTTACATCAATTTCAGTGAAATATTTTATGTTTGTATAAAAACATAAAATATCCTGTTTTTGGTTACACAGATTTGTAACCAAAAACAGGAAACAGTTAAAAGTTGAACATATATTTTATATGAAATAATAATATACATTGAATCCCTTCTATATTTATTGTATGGAATGAATAGAATAGCTATCAAAACATAACCCAGTGATAGGGTTTGATGGCAACTCAACAGTGTCTTCAGCTACTAGACCAGTAGGTAAGTTAGTAGTAACAGTTGGTCTAGTGACCAAAATTAACTGTGATTACTAGTATGCTTACCTTATACTCTATTAAATAGAATTGTATATATTCAGTCCATGCCATTACAATTTTTTCAGTGATTGTGGGTTTGTATATTGCTTCTTCCACATATCCCATGGACCGTCTGAACATATCCTCGGAAAGTGCAGTATTTGAAGTTATGTATTCATCCAAAACATTCCAACGTTCAGAGCTGTATCTCATTTGCAAAGAAATATCAACACTGCCATCTTCATTTTTCTGGAAAAATAAAAGTACACTTATTTAACAGAGTATAAGTACCCTAACAATTTTTCTATGAGATGAGAAATGATTTTGTTAACCTCTATTATTACATGTGATTAAAAGTGAGACTTCTTTGTTCAAGTAATTTACATAGTAAGTCTTAATAGCCCTAATTATATTAAGTTATTCTTTGATATTACCTACCTTTATCATTCCTCCTTTTAATATAATTGCTAAAATTCGTTTGTAAAACCATTCACCTGTGCCAATGTTATTTGTTTGCACCTTTTTGAGTGGAACACTTCTGAGGTCAGGTGGTATATCGTCATCCTGTTTTATGGAATTCGTGTCACTTACGTAGTCCCAAGGATCGGGACCTACTTGACCGTCACATTTGCTCGATGTAGTATTTACTACAAGCAAAAACACTGTAAAAATTGTTCTACACCACATTGTCTTTTGCTTTAGTGAACTGTGGCAACTATTTATTAGTTAATCAAACCGTTCAAATAAGGATTAGTTGCATTTTGGTAATGTGGAATGATGTAGATTTCGAAAATTCAACTAAAAACTACAAGTAAAACCAGTAAAACGTGAGTAAAACAAAATCGATCAACACAAAATAGCAACGGTTATTCAGCTGCTCAGCCAGTTTGACAGTGACACTGACAAACAGGCTGACAAGTGACAGTAGGTATATTTTGACATGACATTTGGCCATGGACAGATGAACAACGTGTCTTCTCTGCTACGCTTCTCTGTCTACGGTACCTACCGACCACACTACCGACTATCTGTTACCTACCTACTATAATATTATACCGTAGAGAGAGAAGACATAGAGCCAGTGACGATTTCTTTCTCACTCACACTAAAAAGAGAGCAGAAATAAAGTTATTAATGTGATAAACAGAGACGCAGCTACCCAATTTTTTGTCCCTCATCGTGTAACCAGTTTTTTTCAAGGTCGACACACTTTTGTGCGAAACAAACTGACAGTTAATAAGAAAATTTAGTATCTATGTGTGTTGCCAGCTTTAGGTACCTATACAATGTCCCGATTTTCCCTATCCTACTTATATTATAAATGTGAAAGTTTGAATGTATGTAGGGCCATCCATACATACATCCAAATTTCAGCCATATCGGTTTAGTGTGGCGTGATTGAGTAACAAACATATGGATGTTTGTTACTCAATACGCCACACTAAACCGATATGGCTGAAATTTGGCACGGAGATAGGTTTTTTTTAGTAATGTCCTCTGACATACCGTAACGGCGGGTTACTTTGGCTACTTTTTCAATTTTTTTTTTAATTTTTGTTGAAACAAAATAAAGTCGTGATGGAAGAAATGAATATTATGAGAAAAGAAAAGAAAGATGATGGATACTAGAATATAATATATGTCGGCGATGATTAAAGTGTATTCAGTTAGATAGTGTCGGTTACTGTTCTGAATCATCCTGAAGTTTCGTTCGAATGTCCAACAACCAGTCGAGAACTGTTGGCGATCTTAAGAATTATTTTATTTACAAAGTTCTTAATTTTTAAAGCCATTTTTAAATAGCTAGAGGCAGACTTTTAATGTTTTTTTTTAAATAATTATTAACTTAAACTATGAAGAGTTGCAGTTTTATACGACTGCCTGAAAAAAGGAATATACTGTTAATTTCATTAATGATGATTTTGATGACTAAATATACAATTTTTGTTGCTTTTAATTCAATAGCATTACTCGATCGAAAGAAAATTTTAACTGTTCATTACAAATTATTTTGTGTAACATTCTTACTAGTAACGAAAAAAAATTTTCCTTTGTGTTACATACATCTTTTTTCAAAGTGACTCACATATGCTAAATTTCTATTCGGCATTTCAATATTTTTTTAAGGAGCAAATAATTATCTAGTGAATTGGTCCTATGAAAGTACATTAAAAAACTTTAGTATAAAAAAAAATATTTTTAAAAAACCGACTTACGTGTACAAACTAAAATTATTTTATACTTTTAAGTGGTGGTTGAAGTTAATATTGTGTGCAATAAAGAATAATAAATTCTTTATTGCACACAATATTAAGATATATGTAAAAAATAGAAGCTTACCCTAATAGGTATGTCTCTCCCAGACAACCTTATATGTGTAGGTATGTTATTTAAAAAATAAAACAGTTCAGCATCTGTTTTGTCGTTTTATTTAAAAATCCTGGGAAGAATTTTCCATCTAATTTGGGGTACTAGGGGAGTGCAGTTATTGTGGCAACATTAAACTCGAACTTGTCATGTGACGTCATCGTTACGTCATGTTATCTCTATTTCAGTCGCGGTTACACAGTACCTTGGTCTATTGCCTTCTCTGTCTACGTATTATACGGTCTGTGCCTACCACGTGCCTACCGACCTATTTTTTTATTTGACGTTGACGTAAATGACGTTATTGGATAATGGAGAGAGTGAGATCTCCTTCGTGCCTTCTCCATCAACGTGACACTGGCGAAGCAATCTGTGCCCAGTTGGCACGCCTGAAAGCAGTATTAGTGTTCTGTGCCTGAAAGCCACTGATTGGGAATTGAATTGAGTGAGATTGTCAAATGTCAATTTTGACATAGATCAAAAAAGGTTATTGAATCAAAATAACGCAAAAACAAAAACTTTGCAATTTAATTTAATTTTTTAATAAATCGAATAATATACAAAAGTCTACAAATAGCGTGCCGTGATGTCTTCCATAGATTTTGATCCATCCATAAAATTATGTTTGAAGTATTTACATTCAAGCGCATCCGATTCAACGGAACAGTTGCGTTTAACTCTTGATGATATGATCAGACAGACGTACGGCAACTCGAAGACGTTGGGCAATGTTCTGCCGAAGAAATACCTGAATGAAGAGAAGATGGAGTCGCCTTCGCGATCGAAACACAGGAATGAAAAAAGTTCGAGCAGTGCAAAGACTGTAGCCATTCCGCAGCAAAGCCCACAGCAAATACAAATTCCTGAGAGAGAGAATGACGATGGTTCTGTTATGGATGGAGAGCTAGAGTTTGATTTCTTACAAGAAGATTTGACGTGTGTTGTTTGCAGACAAATTGCAGTGCAGGCAGGAAACCGCTTGGTAGAGTGTGATGCTTGCCATGCACTGTACCACCAGGTATTCATCGTTTGTTATTACCCGACTACAATAAAGTCAAAAAACCAGTTTACAATTTAGCTGTCTGTGTATGTTTGTGTCTATGTTCGACTTGGTGCCTAAGCAACTTGACCGATTTTAATAGATAAGCTGTTCATTGTTTTGTTATTATGGTTAGGGTGCCATAGACTACATTTTATACAAACAAAATATGATGGATGTTACATCCAACATTTTCTGTAGTCAGATTTCTATTAATGTGTAATTGAAGATTACTGCTGGCATTTCTATTACAAAAAACATAATAAATACAGATATTGTACATTAATAAAAGAATGAGTAATAATAATGTAAAATATATAAATCACTTGTATGAAACTTGATAGGAATACATCTTTCTTTCACAGGATTGTCACAAACCAGTCATAAGTGATAATGACATGGCATCGGGCTGGCAATGTGCATCTTGCCTCTCAACGCAAGGCTTTGCACAGGGCTACTCCAGTAAATCATCAGCATCAAAGTCACCAACTCAACTGTCGGGATCTACCACTCCCGTAAAAATATCTTCAAGCAGTTCTTCGTCCTCCTCACCTTCAAAAGTTGTGACCCCAAACATTAATATAATATCAGCAGATAAAAGAATACAGATCATGAAGAAGAAGGCAGCAAAGCAACATGAGAAGAAGAAAAGCAAATAAAATGTTGATATAGGTTTTTTTAAATACTTTTAGTGAGCAAAGGAACAGGTGAGTCACCTGATGTTAAGTGATTACTGCTGCCCATGAACATTTGTAACACCTGGGGCACCACTAATGCATTGTCGGCTTTTCAGGAATTTGTTGGTCTGCCTCTTGAATGTTGTAATTTAATGGTGTAATTTAGGTGAATCTGCCCGCATTAAATTCAAATTGAATGTGCCCCTTTATTTAATGAAAGAGTAGATAGATACATTTTTAAGATTATGAGGATCATTTGTATGTACATACAAACATGTAATCATTTCAGTACATAAAATTAAGTAAAAATTTAATTATGACATTAGTTCATGATCTATGACTTTTATTTCTCCTTTCCTTTTTTGCCAATATATAATAACTAGCTTTTGCCCCCGCGACTTCGTCCGCGTGGAATTAGATTTTGGGGTGGAATTTTCAAAAACTGTGACACACGTACTTCTTCATTTTTAACTGAAAGCTCTTATACCAACTTTGATGGAAACAGCTTGAAAAATGACGGAGTTTCATATAAACTTCCATCCCCTATTTAAACCCCTTAGGGGTGGAATTTCCAAAAATCCTTTCTTAGTGTGCACCTACATCATAAAAGGAACCAATTGTAAAAATTTCAAGTTTCTAAATTCAGTAGTTTAGGCTGTGCGTTGATATCTCAGTTAGTCAGTCAGTCAGTCAGGACTTTGAATTTTATATATAGAGATTTGTCTTCCAATAGATGTAGACAAAGGTCTCTTGCATGATTTTCCATTTGCCTCGCAGCAGCTCCCTGCAACTCGTTTAATGTTCTCTGTTTTTCCACCTAGTGGGAAAACTAGTAGTTATAAATGCGTTAGTTTGGATGGATAGGTAATGTTTGTTACTCAATAATGCGGCAACGACTGAACCGATTTGGCTGAAATTTACAGAGATAGATTATAGTCTGAAATAAAACTGGCTACTATTTATCCCAGAAATAAATAAGAGAGTTCCCGCGGGAATTAAAATCCTAAAACGCGAACGAAGTCGCGGCGATCAGCTAGTATTTAAATATATCTGTAGATCACAGGCTACGATCGGTCAGCAAAAAATAAAGCTAGCATTTTGGTCTGCGGAGTTAGGCACAGATTCGTAGGTACTTTTTCCCGTTTGGCACGGAACCCGAAACTTCGTATTCCGATTCGAGTCCGATTCGCATTAGACCGGTTATTTAGGCCTTCAAATATAGGTAGGTAACCTTAGCTCGTTGACGTAGGTGATTTTGTCGGTTGGTAGGTAGAGGTATGCTTGGTTGGTCTGTGAGGTACCTATGCACTAGGTGCACACAAGGTGGCATTACGAGCGACGCTATGCGGTGTCGCATGTCGTTGCGTTTGTCGTGGTCCCGAAGCACATAGTTTCACAAACCCGTAAACATAGTCTGAGAACTCTGTAATCTAAGTTTGTGTAGGTACAATATTGCACTATCACAGACTCAAAATAGAGTTAGGTCAGAAGGTACATTTGTAAGTTACTCACGAGTCACTCTAGCCTTAGGTAAATCACGACATAGGTATGTATAAGATATTTTGTTAATGATAAAATACCTATGTTGTTTCGTTAAGTGTTACTGAGTAATGCTGGCATGGTGCTGGAGAACGAGTGTTTTTTTTTTGAACGGTTGATAGGTATAACAGTAAATATGCAGATATACTAGCTCTCATCTTAACTAAGAATTCATTTATCTCTTAGGTCTACTTACGGTGTTTTATAAGCAGAGCATCGCTTTTAACAGATTTAACTAAATACGGTCTATACTTAGGTACCTATAATGAGTAATTGGTTTTTACAAAATATTAGACTGCCTTGTAGGTATAAAGCAGGTACAATGTAATATTTTTACATAAATTTTTATTACCATCAAGACATTAAGACGATGATAAATCTTAATTTAATTTCTTAGGTATTAGTACTAAAAGTAGAGTGTTTTACGTACGCAATAGTAGATTGTAGAACCCACGTTACCAGTGGGTGGGAAAAAACACAAAAAACAATATCAGTCAAACTGAAGTTGACTAATATCCTCCTTTCCCCTCCAAATAGGCGGAAAGCTTGTGCTTGGAGTGGGTACGACAATAGTGCAACGGGTGGGGTTCGAAACTGCGACCTTTCAGTTTTCAGTCCGCACCTTTAACCGTTGGGCTATTGAATCTTATAAATATTATCTATTGGGCTATTGAGGCTTATTAACAAACAACATGAGAAGTACCTACCTGCTTGGTTGGTACAAAATGTATTTATTATTCTCTTTCTATCTAAATAAATACCTAGTCCTAAATAGGGTAATTTTTTGCCTATTAATAATTTATATGTATGCACCTAGTCGGTAGCTATGTAACTGTGTTTATAAAGGTAATACGTAACTCTCAAGTAAACAATACAGAACATCGTATTACATTTTTTGTTGCTTTTACAACTGAAATACAAGCCAAGAGCTACACTGAACAGTTTCCGTTGTTTTTCCGACTCCAATTGTAACCAATAGCGAGAATAGCGCCCTGTGATTGGTCCGAACCCGTGCGGGGGCGGATTGAGATAAACGGGATGCTGCTACGATTTCAGGAACTTGACTTTATCTCCTATGATATGGGGTTGAGGTTTACACGTTATGGATACAAGCCAATTGTAGCGACGCCTACCGTCTTAGTGTTTCGAAATAAACACTCAAGCTTATGGATAGTTTCTCGATGGAGTGTTGTGTGGGCGGGCGAAATTATTAATTACGTTTTTTGATAATATGCTGATTGCCCTTTGCGATGACTGTTATCACTTAAACTACCTTTGTTAAAAAAAAATTTAATCTCGAGTTTATAACTATTGTTTTTAAAATACGTCTTCGATTACCCATCCTTGTAAAGGTGGATGACAAAAGTTGAATGAAATTGTTATAAAAGACATTTTGTTGTTGTTGTTTTGATCACAAAATGAATAACGGTCGTGCTAGAGTCCCGAAGTGCGCTCGGTGTCGAAACCACGGACTCATTTCCAGTCTTCGGGGACACAAGAAGGCCTGCGCGTATCGAGACTGCCAGTGTCCCAAATGTGGACTGATAAAAGAACGGCAGAGGATAATGGCTGCTCAGGTAAGGTACATATAATAAATACTAGTGGTTCGCCCCGAACTGAGACCTCGCGATATCCCATAATTCCCAAAAGTTTTAATTATATATTGTAATAATTAACTTTTAACATTAGACGCAATAAAAAAAAAATAGTTGACATAAAACTGTTTTACTGACACAGCGCCATCTATTAGCATTATAGTGAAGCTATTAGCTTCACAATAAAATAAATTAAATAATTTCGTTTCTTTATAACATTTATCTAATTTTAGTATTTGTTGTTCAAGTACAGGATATAACTGAATTTTCAACCAAGTTTCACGTTCTAATATTCAGTAATTCAGAAGTTATAGGGCTCTGACAGACATTTAGACGGACACACTTCTCTGTCTAGTAGGCAAGCGCCCTAGTTGACTCAGAGAACTCGCTTCGCTCGTTCAACTACCTGATGTCTGCGACTTTGTCCGCAAAGATTTAGTTCTCTCTGATTTTCCGGGATTAAATAAGCCTATGTCCAAATCCTCAACTATACCCATGCAAAAAATCACGTCGATCCGTAGCTCTGTTGCAGCGTGATTGAAGAGCAAACCAACAAACAACTAGTTGATGCCCGTGACTTCGTTCGAGTATTTTAAGTCTAGCGGGAACTTTCTTATTTTCCAGGATCAAGAGATGTGTTATTGCAGATTAATTTAAAGATTGCAGCCTGTGTGCAGACAAAATTATTTATTATTATCTATCTTTGTGCCAGTCAAAGCGGTTTAGTCGTTGCGGCTTGATTGAGTCACAAACATCCATAAGTAGGTACATCCAAACTTTCGCATTTAAGTATAGTACCTTAGTAGGTAGGTACTTATTAGGTAAAATCAACAAAAAATATCATCCCCTATTTAACCATTGAGTTTTATTTTGCAACAAAAAGTAGCCTATGTCATTCCTTCCTCAAGGTCCAATCTATCTCTACCTCTATACCTCTATATCAAAAATCATCAAAATTGATACAGCGGTTTAGGCGTGAAAGCGTAGCTAAAAAGCTTAGAATAAGAAAAAGAAACGACTTAACCTTAGATTAAGGTATGAATATTCTTAGGACTTAACCGACGCGCCGACGCGCCTCTAGGTATTAGTTCTAAACATACACTGCTTATTTATTTTTAAACATATCTATTAATACCTACCTACCTATGCATTTGAAATCGTTAATTTGTAAAGAATTTTTAACCCCCGACGGAAAAAGAGGGGTGTTATAAATATGACGTTTGTATTTGTGTGTCCAGTCTGTTCCCTTGTTTTTTTTTTTCTATTTGAAAGCTAACGTGATCGAGATGGATCTTAGCCATAATTTTTCTGAACTTGTTAAATTTGCCTTTGCCCGCGACTTCGTCCGCGTGAAGTTAGGGTTTTATAAATTCCGAGGGAGCCCTGTTTTGCAAAATAAAACTCTAGGTCATTCTCCCGGTCCTCCACTAGATATCCCACCCATGCAAAAAATTCACATCGATCCGTTGCTCAATTGATGCGTGATTGAAGGACAAACTAAAAAACAAACACAATTTCGCATTTATAATACTATCAGCCCACTCCGGCTTCGCACGGGTATAAAATATATAGCCTATGTCATTCACTATTAATGGATGTTATTGTATACATATAAACCTTCCTCTTCAATCACTCTATCTATTAAAAAAAACCGCATCAAAATCCGTTGCGTAGTTTTAAAGATTTAAGCATACATAGGGACAGAGAAAG
Organism: Hipparchia sbordonii; assembly: GCA_038048805.1. Classification (NCBI taxonomy): domain Eukaryota; kingdom Metazoa; phylum Arthropoda; class Insecta; order Lepidoptera; family Nymphalidae; genus Hipparchia; species Hipparchia sbordonii. The sequence continues at coordinate 7,561,215 of CM076102.1, forward strand.
CGACTTTGTTTTTAACCGACTTCTATACTATGTAGTGAAGTAAGGATGCACAGAATTCGTTCAGCTACAGTTTTATTACAAAAGTAAGTGTATGCTACAGAATACCTTAAGGTGTAGCTAAGGATAAAACGTATGGAACACGTACCTTCATGAGGTTATCGATCCAGTGGATCCAGCAAATAAAATATACTACCAAAGTCCGTCGGCTGAAAAGAGCGTCACGAGCCCCATACATCTATGCAAGTCTTAGTAACAAATCTTTTAAATATATAAAAGGCAAAGGTGACTGACTGACTGTCTGATCTATCAGCGCACTGCACTGCTCTTATCGCTGAACGGATCGGGCTGTTTGCCGAGATAGCTATCGCAAGAGTCCACTAGGAAAGATTTTTTGAAAAAAATTAAAAAGGGTAAAATAGGGGTTTGAAAAACCGAACTTTTTTTAAATATATTTTTAGCGAGCAAACGAGCAGGCGGTTCACCTGATGTTAAGCGATTACCGCCGATTATGAACATTTGTAGCATCTGAGGCACTACCAATGCGTTGCCGGCTTAACGTAAGCGAAGCTGCGGGCAAAAGTTAGTACAGTTAAATGCTTGTGTTTTCCTTTTCTTCCACGAGATCTCTAAAAATTTAAATCTACGTGAACGAAGTTTCTACAAAGTAAAAGACGTGGTTCTTCTATGAGTCTATTATGTTATTTATTTGTCGAAGTTGACACTTTTTGACAGTGGCGGATTTACAAATTTTCCGCTAGTAGTCTATTCAAATTTTGCTGCCCCTACCTTGACGATATATGGCCCCTACCGATCTCTACAGCTTTGTTAAGTATTTCCTAGATTATTTTTACAACCCAACTATCAGGGCCGTCTTTAGACCATGTAGCGCCCGTGTGCTTTCAATGTCTTGGCACTAGGGTTGCCAGATTTTTTTTCAGCCTTTAAGGGACAAATGGTTAAATGAGCAAAAAAATACGGGATTTCAGTTTTTTGCCCGGGACAAATGAAAAACAAAATTATTTTGTGTCATTTATTTTTTTTTATATTTTTCCGAGGATCGAATCAGTTTTAACATTGTCATTCTGACACTCATTGGTCAATGCGGGCTGTGAGTGCAAATTAGTACCTAGTAGCAAGACGAGTACGTTTTACGAACGTTGCATGTGTGAATACTTAGATCGACTTCATAATGAAAAACGACGTACGGTTCAAATACGGGACAGAGTCAGTCCCGCCGGGACATTTTAAACTATGCCTAAAATACGGGATGTCCCGGGAAATACGGGACGTCTGGCAACGCTACTTGGCACCCTCTTATAGGCGCACGATCAAAATGGAAAACTTAGTTATAATATTTTCGCCAGTGTTGTTGCGAGCGAAGCGAGCAAGAAATTGTTTAATATTGCACTGCGCCATCACTATGTAGTTTATACTTGGTATCAACAATATCAATTTAAAAATGACATTTTCGTAAGCAAAGCGAGTGTGAAAAAATAAGTATAGATTTTATTATTGAGGAATGAGGAGTGCTTTGCTCTACCTACTTTAGATCCCTGAATATCCATGTAAACGAAGCGCGGGCAACAATTCGAATAGGTACCTACAAATTGAATACGTTACCTAATTTAGGAATAACATGCAACGTAAGCGTTAATGTGTTTTAATGTAGTGTAATCGAGCCCTGCTAATGTGGTGCCGGGGTTTATTTAAACAAGTGGCACGTGTTTACGGTAGACGCCGGATGAACATCGATCGGTTTGTTCAGTAATGCATCGCTGTCGATGTCCTTCCACTTTCAAGCAGAATCTGTGTGATATTTAGTTCTTTTTTTAATCTGCTTTTAAAGCGAGTATAAAGTCTGCGTTCGTCACATCTACGGCAATTTTACGATTTTGAAAGCCTAGAAAACTCTTTTTTGTTTGTTAAAATAAAAGGCTACATTTATCAAACCAGTAATGTACCTACCAGAGTACAGTAATAGGGAATAATACAAATAATGTTTTTTTCTATGTTTTCAAAACGCGCCTCATCCCTGTAAAATGCATCGTTTGCAGATTCGTAATTATTAAAACCTTCAACCGAACTAATTGAAAATTACTAAAGGCCACTGAAAAGTAGCCCGAGCTCGGTCAACCGGACTAACATCCGAACTACTGCTAGGCTGTAGCTGTACCAGATTTTGCCGTACTTGGAAATCACATCTATGGCGAATTTACGGCGTAATTTAAATTTTTTAAATTTTTTAGAGCCTAACGGTTAAAGGAGCGCGGGACTGAAAACTGCCCATTCCTGACACAAGCTTTCCGCTTACTTGGAGGGGAGAGGAGAATATTAGTCAAGTTTATCTTAGCTACATTCTTTAAAAAAAAATACAAATACGAAAACACTTGTTGACATCTGTACCCAAAAGTTTATACGTTTTTTCGAAAAACGAATCTGTACAAAAGAATAGTCTGCATCCTTTGTATTTATCGATGGTCATAGTTTATTTTATACACACGTACCTACTCTTATAAGTGTTACTATTTACTCGTATTTAACTCAATTTTATTAATAAGTATTACGTATTCCGTTGCAGTCTATATTTGATTTGTAGGGATCAAGTTTTGTTGTCGTTTCCAATGAGGCGGCGACCGCCCCGGGTGCGGCGGTGCCGGCCGACTCCCCCGGGTGACCGCTCACCAAACACAAACAGTTGTCTGTTTCTCATTGATTTTCTGCTAAATTGATTTATATGTATAGTAAGGAAACCGATCGATCTTTCAATTTCTGTAGGCCGTAGCATTAGGTCGTAGGAAATATATACCTATATCTATCTATATTATCAAGCACCTAATTATTAGGTACTAGTTGATGACCTCGTGGATTTAGTTTTTTAATAATCCCGCGGGATCTCATTGATTTTCCGGGATTAAAAGTAGCCTCGTTATGTCCAATCCTTAACTATATCCATGCAAAAAATCCGTTGCTTTGTTGCCGCGAGATTGAAGGACAAACCAACAAACAAACACAGTTTCGCATACCGTACTTACTTACTACTTACTTATTTCGCTGACTCAGTGACCCAAAGAGGATCTTGGCCTCCAACACCAGCAGCTGTCATTCATGCCTGTCCTGCGCCGCTTCACGTCAATCGGGTGTATTGAAAGCTTGCAGGTCTTTTGTCAATTTGTCCACCTAGCGATACGTGGGTCGTCCAACGGGGCGTTTTCCTATTAGGAGACCCAAGTATGCTCTCCTTACAGCACGACCCTCTCCCATTCTCTACCCTCATTTAGTGATTTTTAATCAGGTCGCCTTGAAGAGGCAACAAGCTGCCGAGGACAAGATTGCACTGCATTTGGCGTCGGTGCAGAGTGGCACAGCGTTGGAGGCGTTGCCGCCGGGCCGGATCTACGGCATGCGGGTCACCGGGCCCTGCCCTAGCCCCGGACCTGAGCCCGACTCTGCTGCGGACGATCAAACTGTAAGCTTCATATTAAGTTGTTTTAATGTAATGGTAAATCTTCACATGCAGATTTGATTTTTGCAGCAGTACCTAGATCAAGTTTTAATTACATATCTGAAAAAAAAAAACAGGCAGCACTCGTAATGCTACTGTTGGAGTTTGGACCTACTTCTAAAACAAGTTTCCTACTTGTTTCGAGGGGAGAGGAGAATATTATTAGTGATGTTCAGCTTGGCTAATATTCTTTTTAGTAACCTATAGTATCGCCAAGTCGCGTAGAGACTATTGGTACCTACTCAAGAGCTGTAAGGTCTGTGCGTCAAGATTATTTATTAATCACGCCGACAAAGTTCTACGTACAATAAAATTAAAAAAAAAAACTTATTTTGGGTACCTCCACGTACCTAAATAATAAAAACTTAAAATAATAAAAAATTATAACTAGACGCATTGTTACTTTGTCATGTTATTTTAAAACGTAAAAAACATTTTATGATGAAAATTAGGTACTTACATACAATACAATACAATGCAGTATTTGTACAGTGTATAATTCCAAGTACGCATAATATTGTGACAGGCACAGATAACTCCCTGTCTGTGGTGACAGGCAACTACGGAACAGGCAACACGTGGCACAATTGGCAGGAGAAATTAGCTCCGTGTCATTTTTGCGAAGCTTCCAATAGATAGTCAGGCTAGTGTTATTTTCAGCCAATCCACATCGACAGCGAGACGAGCGACTCTCTTCCTGATTGCTGCAGCGCGACTCCGGACTCCGCCGGCGCTTCCAGCAGAGCTTCTGGATCCTGGTGTGTGAAAATAATAGTACTTAAACTTATGCCACTTTATAGAAAGTGGTCTAGCCGCAGTGGCGTGCACACAGGGTAGGCATAATGCGGAAAAATGATATAAAATGGAGAAAATCGCCAGTACGAGTTATAAAAACTTAAAGGTAGGCTTTTTTATAATTTGTACAATGCCTACCCTTAAGTTTTTTTTAATTCGCACCGAAGATTTTTTCCATTTTGTATCATCTGCCTACCCTGTAGTACATCCTGTGCACGCCACTGGGTCTAGGCCATAACCAATAATTACAAACAGACAATTGAACACCAGTTCCTCAATCCTGATGCTGTTGGGTACTGCCCACCTAAAACAGAGGACATTGAGGAATTGTCGATTGTGAATTCATATTAAAGGTACCAATTAGTATGGACTAATAGATACCTACATAATGTCGCAGTGTTCCCATAAAAAAATCCCGGCTTTTAATCCTAATGCTGCTGGGACAGTATCCACCTAAACTGATGGGATTTAGAGACTGTCAATTATTTATTAATTGATATTGCTAAATATATCACGAACTCCAGCCTCCAGCTATTTTTACTGTTGGGCTTGTTTTGTAGTTTACCCTTGCGAAGCCGGGGCGAGTCAACTAGTAGTTTAAAATGTAGGTAGGGATACGCAGGAATGGTGTTACATATTATGATAAATAATTATAATTCTAAATATCCGCCGAGTTTCTTGCTAGTACTTCTCGGTTGGAACATTCCGAACTAGTGCAGTGGTAGATTCATTTGACGATGAGAAAGCACTTCGTTAAAGTTTATTTAAATAAAAAAATATTCTATTCTATTCCATCCACCTACACACAGTGCGGGGGTGAGTGAGGAAAGCGGCAGCGTCAGCTCCGCGGGGCTGGAGATGCTGCGGAAGCTGTTCCCGGGCAAGAAGCGCTCCGTGCTAGAGCTGGTGCTGCGGCGCTGCAACCACGACCTGCTGCGAGCGGTCGAGCATTGCAATGCTATTAATGTAAATTTATTAATACTTTTATGTACTTGAATTGAATTGAAAATATTGAATGAATTACGGGGTATGGGTTGAATGTAGGTACACTGTCACATCCCTTCCATGTTAGTCCGCTGACCGCTACCATCTTTAGACTGCATCGTCACTTACCATCAGGTGAGATTGAAGTCTAGGACTATCTTGTCATCGAATAGAGAAAAACGGCGTTAGATAAGGCGTCTATACGCAAATACGCACACGCAGCGCGTCATTCTTTTTATTTCGCGGTCGAATCCATTGTTTTTTTTTTTTGAGTAAAACCTTTTAAATCGCGAAATTTTTTTATTTCATTCGCGTTCCTAATAGTATCTTTTTTATAGGCTCAGCGAGATAAATCAAGCTCAAGCGTCGGTTCAGGCAGTTCCAGATTTGAGGCCTCCGTAACCAGCACCGAGGAGTTCGAGTCACGCTGGTCTGCGTTCCGTCCGGTCGGGCCCCGCGCGCCCTTGCTGCCGACGCTGGTCATGGGCCGAGTGTGCGGCTCGGAGTGGCTGGTGCCCCTGCCAGCGCTGCCCGCGCTGTCGGCGCCGCTGCTGCTGCCCTTGCAGCATCCACATAATTCCCGCACCCCGCCATCTTGCGCTCCTGATTGCAGGCAGTGCAATAGTCATCACTGAGTTACGATATTTATATCTAATTGGCGTTAGATAATAATAATAAATAATGTTATTTTACTAGCGGTTGATTTTAGGTATTTTTATTGCCTATCATAAAAACCTATTAATTTATATTAATAATATGTAATATAACTAAATAGCCTACATTTGTCGTAAATAAACGAATGTGTTTTACATAATATTATTTTCCTATATCTTTAAGATATTATGTGATATTTTTAATGCCAAAGAATTATGTACTTACTTATATTATGCACCTTCGGTAAATAGATAATTTATTTGTCAATTTTAAATTGTAATATTTTTTGTTAAATAATTAAATTTAATCAGACCAGAAAATAATGTGTTCAATTTATTTATAACCTAGGTACTTACTTATTAATTTATTTTCAATTGCATCGTTAAACTTATAAGTAGTAATATTTATTTGAAATTACTAGAAGGATTTTTCACTGGGACTGAGTAATTCGTGAGCCCCTTAAGTTTTGAAAGTATTTTCCCATGATGTAACGTAATATTACAATATGGGGTTATTCAAGGGGCGGACCAATAAATTCCTGAAAAGCCGGCAACGCATTGGTGGTGCTTCTGGTACTACAAGTGTTCATGGGCGGCGGTAATCACTTAACATCAGGTGAACTGCCTGCTCGTTTGCCCACTATTAATATTTAAAGAAAATATATTAGGAGGTAGCTAACTAATATTTAATCTCGGGTGACTTGGAAATATTTCCCTTTTGAGTCGTACAACCCAAACCTGAAAAGTTAAGAGACATCTGTAGGCTGTTTTTTAACGTTTGCTGTACGTGCTAAAAATAATTATGCCAAATAAAATGTGAGATTCTCTAAACATAATAGGTTAATGATGAAGATTTCAGTAGGTTTTTAGTTGTGGGATATTAACTGCATAATGAACATGAATCTTACAAATAAGCCAGCAAATTAATACAAATCTCAAAGTTCCTCAGCAAATTAAATACGACCTGTCCCCCTGTGACACCGCAGGCTATTATCACGGACAATAACAAATTCGTGACAATACTCGAAATCAAGATTGAGATAGCTGGTACACTGATCTAATACATTAAATAAACATGGGACACTATGAGTCTTTTCAAAGAAGGTAAGAATGAAAACAAAATTGTTATCAGCGAGGGAACTTTTGTCTATTAATTTTGGGGCGATATTTTACTCGTACCTAGGACTATAGTTAGCCTGAATGACCCTTGCTGAAATGGAAACAATAGGTAGGTATGTGCTTTTATCAAAATCCCGTAAGTATCTGTATCTTGTGTCAGTAGGCCTATTCCGTTTCTTATCCTTACTTCCTTACTGATATTATAAATGCGAAAGTGTGTTTGTTGGTTTGCCCTTCAATCAAGCTGCAACAGAGCTACGTGATTTTTTGTTGGAGACCTGGAGAGTGACATAGGCTACTTGTTATCCCGGAAAATTAAAGAGTTCCCGCGGGATTTTAAAAACTAAATCCACGTGGACGAAGTCGCAGGCATCAGCTAAATTATGTGCCTATATAAAGCCAACTGCTTTATGTAGGTACATAATTTAACTGTGTTCTACGGAATCAATCTTTCACGTAGGCTTTTCAGGCCTGTATTCTTGAGAACTTTATGCATAAATTGTTTCAATTAGATTTTGTAACTTCCTGCGGCCTTAGCCACAATACAAACGCGATCGCTTTCTATCATCGCTAACGCTGTAGAGCAGGGGTTCCCAAAGTTTTTTTTATCACGCTAAACGCTTCCCTTCTGAAAGGATAGAACGTGCGTTAGAAAAACTTTGGGAGGCCCTGCTTTAGCGTTAGGTTTCTTAGAAAATGATCATGGAAAGAGAATATATTCTCTATATTAGATAGCTAACGCTAAAGCAGGGGCTCCCAAAGGTTTTTTATATAGATACGACACGTTTGTAATATGGCTAGCGTGGCTTGATACACAGCCATAATACTTTATAACATCTGGGTAAGGCCGTAGATTTTGCCACTTTTTGTAAAAAAAAAATGTCCCTGCGTATTTAAAATCGAATTACTGCGTAAATTGTTATGCAAGTATCCTAATTAGGTTAGGTAGTTCCTAAACTCCTATAGTGCATTCTTAAATTGAATGTATGTCGTATATTTAAAAAAATACAATGACTTAAAACCGACCGTACCCCGAAATTTTGCCCAAAATAAGCTGTCTTTTTGATCCAGTCAAATATTTGGCTTGTTATAACTACATTATTTCTATTTAAAGCCCTAATTTACTATAAATATCTGAAATGTGAATAGATTAGGCAATTACATCCTGGGTTCCATGTATTTAAATATGCGTTTTTAAATGTTTTATCGCAATTCAAAATGTTGTCTCCTTATTTTCACTTATTACGTTACTATTTTGTATGTTACCAAAATTGGGCATCTAAATATTCAATAACTTTAGGGTAGTATTTTATAATGGCACGTGCCACACTAAAGATTCCGGCAACGAAATAAAAAAAAAGATACCGCCATTTTCTGGTTTGTGGAATTTTATCAAAGGTGTGCGCGTGTGTTTCGTCAGGAGCTTTTTTTTGTGAATTTTGATGATTTTAAAGGTAAATAACAGTTTTTATTGCACACATGTATGTGTTATACTAAGCTAAAGTGATTTATAAAAACATGACAATGTGTGTTTGACTAAAATCGGCTCGCATTTAGTAATTATTCCTGTTTAAAACCTCAAAAATTACGCTTCGACGTTACTTTTATGTGACTTCTATGTTACTGGTAACGTTGATTTTTATTTAGTAACGTTGAAGTGTTGTAAAGGTTAGTGTACATATTCTGCCAGAAGCGGATTTTTCAAATAGTTATTTTAAATAAAGAATGAGTTTAAAAGAAGATGAGTTAATTGAAACTCATCTTCGTAATAATCAGAATAATGTACCTTTATTTGATAAACAGCCAGAGAGTTTTGGTTACTAAATTCCATTGATGATAGTTTAAAAAAATATATTTTTCCTATTACTGAATTCTCTCTGTTATCTCTGAATGATCGGAGATTATAAAAAAATGCTATACTTACAAGTTTATTACAAAAAACTCCTCCTTTTTTGAAGTCGGTTAAAATAAGTACGTTATGTAATCAGCCTTACAAACAGTGTGTTACTTTCACGTTACTTCTACGTTACCGTAACATACAAGTGTCTATGTTACAAAGTGGCAAAATCTACGGCCTCACCCATCTACCTAGTGAGAAGTCTATTCTACAGTGACTTGTGTGAGGTCAAAAAGTGTCACACTAGAGTACGAGTAGGTACACCTACTTACTGAAAACGTAATGTAAATTTCATTATTCATGATTACCGACTAGCTACGTGAGGCGATTCATTTGTTTGCCTTTACAACAATGACAAGTATGGGTACATATACCTTCGCTTTCGAAAATTATTATTACCTATATAAGAATACTTAGTTATTAGATACCTTTAGTTTATTTTCCTGTGATGAAAATGGTTGATTATTTATACTTTTCGATTGTAATTATTTCTATCATTTATATTATATTTGATGTGAATTACGTTCTTCGGACTGGATTTACAGTCTTTAGTGGTCGGCTCTGTCGAAAAAGATACACTTTGCGTGACGTTACTACTGTTTATGGTAAGTTCTTATTCTTTTGTTTTAACTTTTACATTATTTCTTATTTAATTATTTACTGATTCATAAAAATTAATGTCTTGTCTAATGAAACAGATTATATATACCTAGACCTAGTACAATATAGATTGCTAAAAAGTACGATAATACAGCTGACTAGGATGAAAGATGATCCCAGTCAACAGCTTGTCATAAAAACTGACGTCTATAGAGAAGATTAAAAAAAGAATACTAGGCAAGTTCAGCTTGGCTTTTTCTCTCCCCTTCAAATAAGCGGAAAGCTTCTGTTATATATAGTAGGTACGACAATAGTGCAACGGGTGGGGAGTGCACCTGCGACCTTTTAGTTTTCAGTCCACACCTTTGTGCTATTAAGGCTTTTCCGATTTAGCTTATAGACAGATAGATAGAAAATTCTTTATTGCTACACGAAGTTTACAATAATATCTAAGAGTTAATTAATTAACACAGGGGCGGTCTTATAGATTTATACCAACAATTTTTTTTTTTCAAGGTGTTTGTACCTTTCAAGATTGTGACCTTAGTTTTAAAAGGATTCGTACCGCGAGGTTGATTCGTGAAATCGATTTTGCGAGATATCATTTCTACGATCGAACTGGAATTTACCTTCGCAGTAGGCGATTGGGGATACGGTCTTTACAAGGAGCCACGTTCACAGTGTCAACGGAACCTGTGCCGTTGTTTGTGCCTTATAAAATAAATACAAAGGTAAAAGCCCATTTCATAGACGGATAAATAGATATAAAATTCTGTAGTTCTTATAAGCATTCAGTGCTAGGATGCTAGAGTGGTGACCCCGCACCGGGAAGCGCAGTGTTGGTAGACCCCCCACTAGGTGGAGCGACGACATCAAACGAGTCGCAGGGAGCCGCTGGATTCAGGCAGCGCAAGACCGAGGCCTGTGGAGGTCCATGTAAGAGACATATGTCCAGCAGTGGACATATATCTATTATATAAAAATAAGTCGGGTTTTCCTTCCTGACGCTATAACTCCAGAACGCACGAACCGATTTCCACGGTTTTGCATTCGTTGGAAAGGTCTCGGGCTCCGTGAGGTTTATAGCAAAGAAAATTCAGGAAAAATTTCAACAATTTAAGAACGCGGACGAAGTCGCGGGCGTCCGCTAGTCAGTTGATAAAGAAGATTCAGTGTAAACCAAAGGTCACGAAGTCAACACAGTCACAGTCAACAAATAACAGTCAGCTCAGACTCAAGATAGAATTAAAACGAAACAGATTTATGTCAGAGCATATTTGTGTCTCGTTTTAACCTCTACCTTGAGTCTGAGCTGAGTTAGAGCACGCTCTATAGATTTCAGCATAAATAAGTACTAGATAAAGTCTTGTTGAACATATTTACCGACGCGCCACGCCGCCTTCATTGTGAAACACCAATTAATATAAGCTTATTATTAAATATTTATTAGGCTATTAAAATTATAATAATTTTTATGAAAAATTGCAGTTGATATATTGGGACGACAGAAGCTTGTTCTTTGAACACGAAGTGATAACTCTACATGACAACAAAGCGAGATATTTACTGGTCTCTCGACAATATGGTATTGGCACTTCCAAGGAAACTATGGCCGCCCTATTGACAGGTTTGCCTGGGTCAGATGAAGCTTTACAGTGTCCGGAATATATAAAAATTTGGTTACAAAGCATGCATAGCTCCAGCTTTAAGTTAAGGAATGCAAACTGAAAATGTTAAGTTGCTATCTACTCTTGTAACTTTGGTAATCTTTAAACTTACTGACTTTTAAATATTTTAACCAAATGTTAATAGATAACAATAAATGACTCGACTTTCAACAGCTAGACTTTATTTTTAGGGTTCCGAAAAAAAACTTCGGAACCCTTATAGGATCACTCCGTTGTCCGTCTGTCTGTCAGTGTGTCACCACCGTTTTTCTCGAAAACGGCTTATGATACTAAGTCGAAATTTATACTGAATATAAAGTTCAATGGTCTCGTAGTGTTTTAAGAATATAAAGCTTATAGCTTAACTCAGTGAAAAGTTACAGCTTTAAAACCACGGCTTTCTCACTATTAAAACAAATTAAGGGACATCTTCCAAAAATCGTTTCTTTCCACACCTAATTCTTAGTTTCATAGTAAGTCCCGTTATATTTTACAAACACCAGTATTAAAATCTTGCAAATTACGGAGATTTTGATACCTCTAAACCATTAATAGTACCTAAAACAGTAAAAAAAAACAAAAAAAAACGATAACTTACTATGGCTTTTAAATTAATTGCAACGCTAAGGCTAAAACAAACTATCGGATGCCGCGACTATAGCTGCGACTGATAAGTGTGCACAGTCGTTTGAGATCAGCAGGCCCATATTTCTATCGGACATCCGAACGCTCAAGGATCGCCAAAGGTTACGTTCGCGACTACGCCCGATATAGTGTCTAAAGTTCAATGGAATTTACTATCCAGCTGCGGCTTACGTGTCCGTTAGTTTGTTCAAAGCTTAACTTTTTACGCGTCACGTCCACATGTCATTTGTCACAACTACAGATTCACAGAACACTAATAGAATTTTTTTTTCTACTACAGATTATTATTACAACTTTTTTACACTGACCTCTAGAATTAATCTATGAAAGTATTGATTTGTTGCTAACTTTTGTATAGGTATAACAAAGTTAGCGACACTGCATTGATAAATGCAATTACTTTTAATTTATTTCTCCACTATTACTTATTCATTTTTATTTATTCACTATTTATATTAGTTAATAAAATTATGGCAGTCAGTGCACCATTTGCAATATTATTAGTTCCAGAGACACTCGCATGTCAAATGTGGTGCTTCAAATTGATTCATAACTATTAAGGTATCTAATCATTGGTAGGTAGGTCTAGGTAGGTAGGTACCTGCAGAGACAGCCAGTCCAGTAGGTATTAATCATAGCATAGATTTCATAGAGGCGTAGACAGCTGTCTACGGTGTTCAAAGTTGGTTCAAAATTCAAACTTTCAAAGCCAAGTTCAAACAAACAAAAGTTCAATAGTAGTTTGCACAAATAAGCATACTATAAATGGTTTATATTCTCTTGGAGACAAATAACATTTGATTTCTTGTTTTATATGTGGGATAGTTACATTACATTTTATAATATTAGTACTGAATCAGTGTTTTCTTTTAACTTTGTATGGAGGTGAACTTCGTATTCGAGACAGAGACTTAATGCATATACTTTAACTTTGTGAATTAAACCCATTATCAAAATGGACAATACTCAATCGCCAATGGATAATACGTCATCACCAATGTCGGTGAGTACCTACTTATTTATTTTAATCTCTCGCAAAGAAGCATTAGAAAGGGAAACTCAAACTACAACTCCCAAATTCATGCAGTTATCTAACTATAGAAATGCCTATCTATAGAAGACAGTCTCAGACTTAAGACCGAGTTAAAACTAGCTTGTTATTGTTACTGTTTTAATTAGTAATAATGCTAACCTAAATTTTGTCCCATACCATTATAATAATTCCTTCAACAAGTTTATTTAAATAGGTATTCTTCATGTCAATATTATATAGAAGTATAGATAATTTATGTGTTGTACAACAATATAATATCATAATATAATCAGAGATAAGCCTAATTTATGCAAAGGCATTTGTTAAGTAACTTGCAAAACTGGCGTGCATTATAATTTTTTGGACAGGCCAGTTAAATAATCATTTGACAATAGAAAAAATAGAAGCACATTCTACTTTTGCTGCCAGCTAATTGCAAGTGCGCTCCCCACACTTATAGGAGACTTTAGTACGATGACAAGTTAACATGTCCTGACTTGTCTCGTTGAAAGGTTTGATGTAGGATTTGTTAAGAGTTTAATCTTAGCTTCCCAATTTACCAGTTACTTATATTATTTTAACAATAATTATTTTTATTTCAGGTTACCAGAATACCAGACTATTACTAGAGTTTGCACTGCATGTTGGATTGCTGCTAGAAGAGATAATATATTCAGAAGTAAATGCAGCACAATGTCAATTTTTTGTTGTTGATATTTGGTTCCTTGAGTATGGATAATATTGATTATGAAGAATCCATACATATATCTGTACCTCCACACAACCCAGAGAACCTACAACTTTTAGGATTGTGTCACAAGCTCATATACATTCTGTGTTTACCTTGAGACATTATATATTTTTAGGATAAAATGTTGAATGCCTATTGGTGCCAATTGCAGTCAAAGAAATGTTATTAAACTGATACGCTGAGGCATTATTTTCAAATCACTGTGTGGTAAGCTCAATGTCAACCTTTGCTATGTTTATATATCACCTTTAGAATTAATGTGATTTAACTCAAAATTCCTGTAACTTCTGTTGTTGTAAAATGTATTTAACATTTAATATAATATGTATAATTGGTAATAACCAATCCATACGTATAAGATGATTAAGTATTAAGATAATTAACTTTTTTAATAGTTTTATTGGCAGAGATACATTCAATTTTACTCAACACTACTTTTTTGAAGTCTTCCTCATTTCCCACAAATTGCAATTTTTGAGTTAGGTCACTTTAATTCCAAAGTTTGTATCTCCTACTCACATTTTTTATAGGTAAGACAAACTTAATGAATAAATTAAATTGTTTTTATAATTTTGTATTATCAAAATACTGTATCAACCCCAAAATAATATAGTAGTAATAGGCAATTCATAGTTCAATGATACGGAAATCAGAGAGAGAGATTAGGTGTAAAGCCAACATCTTTATATGCTCTCTGAGGTACAGATATAATGGAACCTTGTCATCTGCAGTCTACTGCTACATCCACTAGACCAACGAGACAAATAATGTGATGAAAGATGGAGATTGGGGACTCTGTGAGAAAACTACACAACCCCATCGAGTTTGGGCTTTTTAATTCGTCTTGACAAGTTCTCTAGTCCTAAATGATATGCAGGTTCTGATGATGAAGCCGAAAGGCGTTTATGGGAACTCTGTAATGAAACGACGTAACCCCATCGAGTTTCGACTCGTTTGATTCTTTTTGACGTTTAGAAGGTCATTAGTAGGTACCTAATTAATACATTGGTCAATAGTTTCGGAACCCTCAGTGCGCGAGTATGACTCGCACTTGACCGGTTTTTTTTGTATTCTTTCAGTGGTACCTAACGCAATAATATCTAACAAGATGCTAACAAGTGAATTTTAGGTAGGTATCTACTCTATATTTCGTTTCCAATAAGAAAACTCACTCCCTCTCCGAAGTACCTACCTCTCCTATCAAAAAGTGTATAGTCGATGTCTGAATTAATTAAATGTTTGGACCTAATATACTTGCTATCAGCTTGCTCATTGAATGTCATAATTAGTACCTATCACGATTAATGTCCGTTTTCACCTAAATCATTTCCTAGGTCTCTTTATGTAGGTAGCCCCTAAATACCCAATGTCATTATCCCCGGCCTAAAGGTTCGTGAAAAGGCTTTGTGAAAAGGAAATTGACAGAAAGCATCACCTAACTTATTCAATTTAATCAATAATATCTTATGGACTGAGTAGCTATGGTCTCACATATAAAACACATATTAATCAAATATACCAACTGCAATTACGTCTTTTAAAAACCATTGTACCTACCTAAAAAAATTAAAGAGAAATACAAAAACGATTACCATTTATTATTTAAGTATTGTAAACTGATGCCAATAGATATAAAAACAAAATATGTAATTCTAACGGAACAATACCTGAATTCAAGTCTACAAATCAAAGTTAAATATTGCGAAAAACTAAGAAGTCCTAAAAATCCCAGACTGCAAACTCCTAAATATACCAATAATTACGGTAAACGAAGACTTAAATATATCGTTCCTACATTACTAAATAACCTTCCAAAAAAACTTAAGGAGGAAATGAACGGAAGTAATTACAAACATAAACTTAAAAAATACTTTTTGGATCAACCTGTATAGTACCCAGTAGTAGTACTTTCTATGATATTCGCTGCGGATCACTGGAACCGGTTTCGCTGGCAGCTATGTCACAATGTTCACGCGCTGAGCGCAGTTTTTACTATTTGCCTGCTTTTATTTACTATGTACCTACCTACTTATTTTATATCGTCGCAAGAAAGGCAGAATTACTGAAGCGCCAAAATAGGCATATTGAGTTATATAGATATTCGGAATCAGCGTTTTTTTCTGCGTCGATCAGTCTGGGTCCCATAGCGATACGAGCACTATTTTGGGGTTTCAGTAAATGGGAAAAAAGGGGATTTTTCATCAGCCAGAGTCCTTAAACGACACTTTTTTGGCATTTTATCCGTGCCTGTCACCTAAGTAATTTTGTTTTCCTGCAATAAATTACAAGTAAATTTTAAGTAAATTTGGCATTCGGCAATTTAAAAGCTAATATTTTATAAGCATTTTTGGACTACTCGAAACAAACAGAAAAGTTGGTATAAGTAATTTTGAATTGAAGTATTTATAATAAGTAAGGCTTGTAAGAATATTAGTCTTTCCATTTTTATGCAGGAAGTGGCGTATAAGTAATTTTGCCTTACTATTATTGAGCAAGTTTTTGACTTTCAGTATCTTTACTATGAAGTAATATTTTAGCAAAAGTTATAGAAGTAAAAATAGAACGCTGGTCAATACGTCATTTACGTCGCTAAAGTAAAAAATATGGAATACTGCAATACTGCAAAACCTGATTATAACCCGCGCGTACGCCGCGTATCAGTCAGTCTGCTCGACAGAGCCACTGAGAGTACAGGTGTGTCGGTATTTGTTGCCGCTCAAATAGATCGAGAAAACAAGGGAATGTTGGTGATAATAATGCAATAACGGACTCCTTAATCGGTAAGTTAGCTATTTATTAGTACGAAAATTATAATAATTTACATAAGAAGCAATAATTATTAGTAAAGTCACCTTCGGTAAGTACCTAAATACCTAATAATTTATGAAATATGCCGAATTGTCATTTGACGCTGGTTCTGTTTTTGTGTATACCTAATCTATAGGTACAAGTATGTACGTTATTAGTTTAGATTGAGCAAGGTAGAAGCGTTTAGAATTCTAGATAGTTTTTAACAGGTTTGTCAGGTCTAGACCAGCACGGCAGATATTCGGCACGAGCCATAAGTTCCTAATTTGTGTTGGATATTTTAGCCAGCCATCTAGCTTGAGTAAAATAGTATAAATTATTTACTTAACCGATTTTTATGAAACCTACACTCTCTCATTTAAATCTCTAGATACCTACATACATAAAAAAACTAATGCCGATTTTATTATAAAATAATTATGCATTACAATAATTATGAATACGCGGGGATGCAAGCCACAATTGTGTTGTATAATTATGTTACGGATAGGTGTGAAGGTTAACTTAAGATTAACCGGCTGATGTTAAGTTTATTTTTGAAGAGTGTATAATGTTGATTTCGGTCGAGAATGGCTTGTTACCTTGTGGTGTCAGCCGAGAATTAGGTAGTACCACCACATTTAAAAAACTGACCGTGTGGTTGTTGCCGACCTCAGTTGATTCCTTTGGGCAAAATTGCGGTCAAGACTTATTTTTTAACCTATAATATCCCACTGCTGGGCAAAGGTCTCCCCTAAATTCATCCACTCTTTACGATCTAGTGAACAATCCGGCCAGTCTTCAAGGAAGTTGCCCCAGACTTTACCCATTCTTTATAATTATAAAAAACTTGATGGTATATTAAACGTTTTTTTAATTTATATGAGACTTCCTTATTACTATTCCTTTCTATTTTTTCAGCTCATAATGGAAAGTAAGAAACAGAGTTTTTACAAAAGGTATGCAGCAAGACTGAA
The DNA here is from genome assembly GCA_038048805.1 of Hipparchia sbordonii. Taxonomy (NCBI): domain Eukaryota; kingdom Metazoa; phylum Arthropoda; class Insecta; order Lepidoptera; family Nymphalidae; genus Hipparchia; species Hipparchia sbordonii. The sequence continues at coordinate 7,578,625 of CM076102.1, forward strand.
GGATGAACAGGAACTTGTAGCTGGAACATCAAAGACACCACTGATGGAAACAGTCTCAAAGCCCGCAGTAGTTAAAAGACTGATATTTAAAACACCTAAAAAAAAAACACACATGTGCAATGTAAATACAGAAGCTGAACCACCATGTATTGATTTAACAGTTTGCGATTTGACAAATGACATAAGAGAACCATACCAGAAACAAAATTTTACAGAAAAAGCAATACAAAAAGAATTAGACATTTTCAGAGAAATTGAAAGACAACACGAAATTGAGGAGGCTTATGAACAAATCCGACGAGAACACTTTGAAGAGATGAACACGGGATCAAAATTTGTACAAATTGAATCTAAACAACTTGAACTGACAGACAGTAAAATTATAATGGAAGATTACAACACTGAAACACCTGAGATAGTACCAGAAAACATACTGAAGCGATGTGATAGTAAGCAGTTTTTCGAGACAGAAGAAAGCAAAGGACAAATTGTAAAAGTTACTAATGAAAATATAGAATCTGAAAATGATGCTACAGATGGCATATTGTTATGTCTTCAAAACAACGTGGAGCATAACAACGACATAGATTTTAAATGCATGGAAGACTTCAAAGAAATAGATATTAATTTACAGGAAAATGAAAAAGTAACCGCTGAAATTAATTTTATTAACATAGGAATGAATATACAGGAAGACCAAAAAAACTATGAAGAAGAGATTTGTAAAGATAAGAAAATACCTGAAATAAATGAAACAGTACAAAATGAATCGTATATAAGCGAAAACGCCAATTTGGATAATAAGATAAGTGAAGATGAAAAAGAAGAGATAAGAACTGACAATGATAAAGATAGTAACCAAGAGAAGCATGAAAATGTTACAAAACATGATGAATACATAAAAAATAAGCGGTTGAGACAACAAACTAGAGAGAAGTACGTAGACTTTTTGTCGGATAATGAAGATTTTGTATGGAGTTCTTCGTCATGGGAACTTTCATCATCTGGATCGGTATCCGATGGTGCGAAGAAAACTAAGAAAAGTAAGAAATCAAAGAAGAAAAATGAGAGATCTAAGAAGACTACGAAATCGAAGGTTCAAGAAGAGGAGAATGAAGTTTCTGAAGTTGAGGGTAGAGAAAAGAAGAAACAGAAGAACAAAAGAAAAGAAAACAAAGCAAAAAAAGATTCCGGGCATGAGTATGTAAATTCTAAAGGAAAAGTTATTCCAGCCAAAAAAATAAAACAAAATCCCTGTAATCCACAAAATTGCTCTAACGCATGTTATGAAATAACTGATGAAAAGAGAAAAGCTATATTTTTACATTTTTGGGGTTTATCGTCTGAAAGACGTAAAGACTGGTTGGTAAGCCATTCTAAAAAGATGGGTGTAAAAAGAAAGCGAGCAGATACGGCTAAGCGTACCAACACTTTTAATTACTTTATTAACGATGGTGAAGGGCAAGCCCAAGTGTGTCAACAATTTTTGACTTGTACACTAGATCTGAACCAAAAAACATTGTACAATACAGTAAACAACGCATCATTTGGTAGTGCAAAAAAAGATATGCGTGGAAAACATGAACCCCAAAATAAAACCCCAAATTTAGTTACCGAAAAGGTACGAACATACATAAAGGAATTACCAGCTTTGCCTTCACACTACTGCAGGAAAAATAGCACAAGAACATATTTGCCGACAGAATTTCGTAATATTTCAAATTTGTATAGAATTTATAAAGAGACTCAGCTTGCAAATGGCAATGCCTACGCTGGAGAGAAACTTTTCAAAAAAATATTCAACACTGAATTTAACATTGGATTCCATTTCCCCCGCAAAGATAAGTGTCTGAAATGTACACAATATGAGAATAATAAGAGTTTTGATGAAGAAGAAAAACGGAAACATTTAATTGACAAAGAAGAATCTGCTGAAAGGTTTAAAGCACATCAAAGTATTCATAATAAAGACAACAGTGTTTTATGCACATCATTTGACCTTCAAAAGGTGTTGAACACGCCCCACGGTGAAAACATGATGCTGTATTATTCGCGAAAAGTGGCTGTCTATAATTTAACATTTTATGAATCAGGTACTAGAAACGGGTTCTGCTACACATGGTCAGAAAATAATGGAAAAAGGGGTGCCAATGAGATATCATCAATTTTAGAGAAGTACATCAATAATGTGGATTTAAGGGGTACAGTGAAACATTTATTACTATATTGTGACTCATGTCCGGGGCAAAATAAAAATAAGATAGTATTAACATGTTTAAATGAAATACTTAAGAAGTGTAACACTCTTCTATCAATTCAAATAAATTATTTGCTCCCGGGGCATACCTATATGCCGGTTGACTCTATGCACTCCATTATAGATAAAAGCTTAAGAGGCATTATAGTGTGGGCACCGTCGCAGTGGAGCACAATTTTTACTATGTCTAGGAAGTCACCAAGACCATATGAAGTAGAGGTCCTTAATTATGCTGATTTTAACAAATGGGACACAGTTGCTGAAAAATATTTCAAAGGTAATTTAACCGGAAAAATTAGCAATTTGAGGACAGTACATTTAAGAAATCGGTGGCAAATATGGCTTTTGTGAAATGCTCTATGAATCCGGATGCGCAAACAGAACAAATCGAGATAGTGAAGAAAAATAACCTACAACTTAAACCATGCTACAAAGCAATGCTGCCCATTTGCAAAAAGAAATACACGGATCTGAACAAATTGTGCTTGAATAATGTGATACCAACTGTGTATCATACGGAATATCGAAGTATGAATAATGATCCCAAAGTTCAAGGTTGCTTGGCTGAAACTGACGAGGAAGATGAAGTATTGGCCTAAGATTGAAATGGATCCAACTCACTTTTTGCTATTTTATACTCGTTTTTTTTTAAATACCGTCGAAAAAGTTTATTAGTCAATGAAGATTGTTTTGATTAGAAATTAATTTTATTTTAAACCGACTTCTATTTTTAAATGTCCAAGACTCGAAGAAACGTTGATTCTCATTTTTTTATTTTAGTAGTTGATAATTTTTTGTAATAGGTAGGTACTTAAATACCAATCTCTAAGATTTTAAATATTGTTAAGTAATTGTTATTGCCAAAGAAGTTCAAGGCTCTGTTACTCAATGTAAGTTTATTATTTTTGCCGAAGAGGTAAACGGCTTTTTTTTTAAAAGGAGTAAAATTATAAAGTTAATTACTTAATAATAAGAATAAAGGTAAAAACCAAACAATTCATAGATTAAAAAAAATACGAATTAACAGCTGTATTTTAATTTATTTCTCCAAACTATTTCCCTCTTAACTCAAATAGGAGGTTTTTGCCCAGCTATCTTTCCAATTTAAGAGCTGAGCTCTTATCAGAGAAGGCAGCCCAGCTCAAGCCCATCTCAATGCCCTACTAATTTACGTAAGATTATTAAAAAAAAGATAGGAATTTTCATAATCATAAGCAATTAAGACTTTACTCTTGCACATTAGTAATGGAGTATACGTTATTATTTATGGTTCAAGTAACTTTAATTTTGGCACTACAGTATTTAAGTAGCTCTTATTGTGTATTAACTGAAGTTATAAGTAGTTTTAAAGGTGTGATTAGACAAAAGTAATTGTCTCTTACGTCTTTTTACTCGAAAAAACTAAAACAATAACCTACCTTTAAGGATTTTTAGTGATTCAACATAATGAGCCGATCACTTTTTAAGTTGTTTTAACATGATGAAACCAGACTTGTAAAAGTCCTTTCAGTAATTTAAGATTACGAACATTACATTATTGTTATAGTTCCAGAAAATTTGTCGTTTTCCAATTTATATACGTAAGAGTTATAAGTAATTTTGATTGCTATAAATATTTGAATCAAATGGCGGTTAAGAAATTTTGCTTTACTGTAAATTGAAGTCATTTTTACTTAAGCGCCACTATATCACAAACCAGCAGTCCAATTATTATGGTTTGTACTTCTGGACATAGAAAATGACAAATTAATAAAAGTTTACCTTGACGTCATCGAAATTCGTGTACTGGGAAAAAAGTTATGAATTAAAAACGAAAAAAAAAAACTTAAAACGGCTTTTTCTCGAAATGGTCATTTGGAGCTTCAGTAAATTTGCCTTTCCTGCGACGATATAATTAATTATGTATGTCAACAGTGCACAGTAAAACCGACTGTGGTTTTTGTTGCACTGAATGTAACACTCATGTACGTATGAAGTATAAGATTAATAATAATAAAAAAAAAAAAAAAAAAATTTAAGGTAGCCTGTTAAAATTAGGGAACGTTGGTGAAAACGGGTATACCTAAGTGGTTAAATTATCTTGATCATTTTCACCTAGTTACTGATATAATCTAATAAGCAAGCGCGCTGGATCTTAGGCTGCATCTTCATTTACTTGAATAAATGGCTGATACATAATGTATTTAAAAAAGTGCGCCAGCCTTATAAGCCGGTGTGTCGATTCTCTACAAATGATTGCATCAGTGACCGCAATGACCTCTGATTGGATCATGGATGGTACCTTCCTGCGATTGGTTAAAATGCATTGAAGCAGCAAGAACGCCATAAATTCAGCCAATCAAAGGCCATTGCGATCGTTACATTGATGCAATCATTTTTAGAGAATCGACACTTGGAATCGTCATTGAAATGATATGGTGCGCTTTGAGTTAGACAGATAACACCGACAGATAATAGCGATAATAATTTTTACTCATTACTCTTTGCTCTAAATATTCAGACAGCAGTACAGTAAAGTTATACATTCGATAGATAAAACACATCAGTGGACACGTATCCGGGAATAAACCTCTGAAAAATTTATAAATTTTACATACTTACTAAATAGTGTAAACAACATGTATTGTATAATTGTAACAGTTGTTGCGTTGTTGTACATTTTCTTTGATGAAATAGAAATAGAAATAGAAATAGAAATATTTTTTATTCAAATAAACTTTTACAAGCACTTTTGAATCGTCAATGAATCTACCACTGGTTCGGAATGCCTTTCCTGCCGAGAAGAGCCAGTAAGAAACTCGGCGGTTGCTCTTTTCAAAAAAAATAAAAAATTTACAATTGTTATTGAACACAGGATAGTTATTACTGTCTTATGAATCACTGGAGCGAATTATATCCACGCTTTTTTATCATTTACATAGTCTTCAATTGTATAATATGCTTTTTTCATGAGAGTAGATTTAATTGATTTCTTAAACTTGTGTAGAGGCAAGTCTAAGATTGACTGTGGAATTTTATTGTAAAACGTCACGCCCATTCTCACAAATGTCTTTTGGACCCTCTTGAGGCGCAGCCCAGGAAACATGAGCCTATTTGGATTTCTACTTGGTCTATCGGACAAATCACTCTTTTTTTTGTAACTCAAAATGTTTTGTCTGACAAATATTATGTTGTTATAAATATATTGTGAAGCTACTGTAAGAATGCCTATCTCTTTAAATCTTTCTCGAAGGGAATCCCGCGGCCTCAAATTATAGATTGCGCGGATTGCCCTCTTCTGCAAAACAAAAATTTTTCCAATATCGGCTGCCTTACCCCATACTAAGATACCGTATGACATAATACTATGGAAATATGCAAAATAAACAATTTTTGCAGTTTCTATGTCAGTCAACTGTCGAATCTTCCTAACAGCGTAAGCAGCAGAGCTAAGTTTGCCAGCAAGCGTTGCTATATGGGTGCCCCATTGTAGCTTTGAATCCAGGGTTAACCCCAAAAACACTGTGGAGTCCTCAGTTTTCAAAGGTTCATTATTTATCTTTAAATTTTTACTGACAGTTCTCGTGTTAGGTAATAAAAACTCAACACACTTTGTTTTTTTAGCATTTAAAAGGAGATTATTTGCCGTAAACCATTCAGAAACTTGAGATAATGCATTATTTACATCGTCAAAATTGTCTTTCATCCTATCGACTTTAAAAATTAAAGACGTATCATCAGCAAATAGTACAATATCGCAAGTATTTTGGACAAAATGTGGTAAATCATTTATGTAGACCAAAAACATGAATGGACCTAGAATAGAACCCTGGGGTACACCCATTACTGAGGCTGATCCGGATGATTTTACATCATTGACACATACTCTTTGGATGTAAACTATTTTCTTCGTATGTTTCTCACAGTTTTAATCGGGAGATTTTTTCAAAAGAAATGCAGCCTAAATTACGCGACTTCTATTTACGGTAAGCTTACATTTTTTATTTTAATTCTTCGTAATTCTCGGAAAATTTCAATTAGGTATGATTCTTTAATTCAAAATATAATATTTATTACCTACTTATTTCTTTGCAATTTTATCTAAGTCAATTGCCGCATCTATCTAAAGACGCGGTTAAACGGCGCGCTATAACACGAGCCGAGCCTAGCTCGGCGCGTGGGTCGGCGCGCCACGCGCCGTGTAAACAACTACGCTCGGTGCGGCTCGGCAAACTTTGCACGATAAACGAGCAGGCTTGCGTCCGCATTAAGCCGAGCCGCGCCGCAAAATTTTGAGTTTCTGTTCTAAGTATGGGGAACCCCAAAATTTATTGTTTTTTTTTCTATTCTTGTGTGGAAATCTTAATGCGGTTAACAGAATACATCTACTTACCAAGTTTCAACAGTATAGTTCTTATAGTTTCGGAAAAAAGTGACTGTGACATACGGACGGACAGACAGACAGACAGACATGACGGAACCCTAAAAAGCTGTTCTTTTCACTTCAACACAGACAATATTATTTATTTGTATATGTATATATATATACTAGCTGATGCCCGCGACTTCGTCCGCGTAAGTAAATACGAGTATCTAGTTAAAATTCGCGAAAAACGTTTATATCATATAAATTGTGTAATGACATAACAAGTTGATAGTAAAAGTTTTAACGAAAAGTTTATTTTATTCTTTTTAGCGCATTTAAATAAAAGCTTGTTTTTAAAAAAGTTTTTTACTTTTAATTTATTTATGGTTTGTAATGGCGTTTGAAGTCGGTTTCTGAAAAGAATTTTTATTTTAAGTTTTTTAGTGTAGCTTGTTCCTGCAGCTTGCTCTCTTTCTCCCCTACAATTTAGGTGGGCAGTACCCTACAGGATTGAGGAGGATGACCTGGAGCTCTATGATCTAGTAGCAAGCATACCAATTCATAAACGACAGTTCCTAAAGCTTTTAGGGAGAAAGTACCCCTGCAGCATCAGGTTTGAGGAGTTGAAGGTAAAAATTTTTAAGGGCCCATTAAAAAAAAATCGCGTGAATCGGTCCAGAAACCCCGGAGTAATCGGTGGACATACCTACATAGAAAAAAAAAAGATACCGACCGAATTGATAACCTCCTCCTTTTTGAAGGTCGGTTAAAAATAGGGCTATCCATTATGGTTTAGGATAGTGTGTTATGCCAGCTTAAAATGAGCCGTACATTCAAAGTTTCCTGTACGTAACGGGGTTCAAGTTATTTGGACCTATTACTGAGCATTGTGAAGTCTATAATTTCTGAACTACTAAACTGATGACCTTGAAATAATTACAGAACAATCACTGCAGTATGTTCTTTCTAATAAAAAATGAATGAATGAAATCGGAGTACACGTTAATGAATTACAATGAAATACACATTTTGACTTTCATCCCCTCTCCCAAGGGAACCGTGCTGAATTTCGGGATAAAAAGTATCCTATATTTTACCTCGTAGTATGAATTAATCATGTTACGTTTCATTTAAATCCGTCCAGTAGTTTCAGTGTGATGCGCGGCCAAGATACAAACGAAGAATTAAAAAAAAATTGTTTTGGGCTCAGTATCAATAGTAAAGCATCATCCGATTCAAAGTTTCAAAATATATTTATTCACCCGCAGGCGGCCGGCGGGTGAATGTTACGGGCAAGGGAGGGGCGAGGGCTCGCGCACACAAATACACTACTCGTACACATGGATAGCTCCTGTTGGTCGGGCGCAGCGCGACGGCGATATTTTCTTCAAATACCTATTTTTCAAATTCCTTGGGACTAGAGTACCGTCTTAAGCCGAGCCGCGCCTACACGGATGGTGCGGCGCGGCGCGTGTTATAGCGCGCCGTTTAACCGCACCAAAAGATCGTTACTTGCGAACGGCTCGACCAATTTGGCAGTTTGTTGTAATCCAAGAGAATGTAATTTGTAATTGTGACAAGGTTTATATGAAATGAAATTTTCTTGGAAAGTCCACCGGAAAAGTTGGTTTGAATGATATTTTTGTATGAAAATCTCATTACTGAATTGCACTAGTATCAAAATAAATGTGTAAAGTTATACCTAAGTATCTTGGTACTTTATTTACTTCACGTTTTCTTGTATTTACAGGTTTTTGCACTACTCAAGACGTGGACTTCCTTTTCGACCATTTGAACAATGCGCGTTACGTTCGTGAACTAGACTTTGCAAGAGTACACTTCTATGCTAGAACAAGACTTTACTCTAGGATAAAATTAGCCGGTGGTCATTTACTCCAGGGTGCAACCAGTATACGGTATAGGCGGACCATACCCCTTTTCACTGCTTACAAGATAGAAACGAAGGTACGGATGCCTACTAGGTATTCCTTGGGTTTTCCTTCAATCACGCAGAAATAGAGTTACGGATCTTGCTGAGTTGAGCGGCAGGAGTGTCAGACCCTGGGATGATCCTAGGAATAGAAGACCGCATCTAACCTATCCTGTCCTAGGCTATCACGGATCACCTTCACCATGTAGTAAAGTATGTACCTACATCTATCTAACTGAATTGCATATTTTGTTTACAGTTGGTATATTGGGAAGATAAAGCGTTTTTCATCGAACATAAGTTCGTAACATTTGATGGATTTGTACGCGCCATAGTATTGTCACGGCAGAACCTCATAAATGTGGACGCGGACAGAGTTTTTAAGAGCCCTGGCGACGAAGCAATACCTGGTTGCCCAGCGGAAATCAAGTATTGGCTGCAGGCGATAGAAGCATCCAGTGTAAGACTTAGGAACAAAGATTAGATCCAAGTCTTTAAGATTCATATGCACCATCATCATCAACAACTCATCAACGGCTCACTACTGAGCGCAGCTCTCCTTTCAGATAAAGGTTATAGGCCATAGTCCATTATGATAGCCCAATAAAAATTGGCAGCAGACACCTTTGAGAACATTATGGAGAACTCTCAGGATGATTCCCTTCACCGTTGAAGCACTTGCTTCACATTTAACACCGAAAAGTCAGAGGTGCGTGCTTTGGCACTCGAACTTGATCGAACTTGCGACCCCTGAATAGGAGACAGCAGTCCTAACCACTTCGCTACCACTTAAGGGCCCTTTCAGTTTGGCCTCACAATGTATGGTAGGACATTTTGCTAATTGTCAAGTCAAACCGGGGAAGGTATCAACTATATAAATAGCTACCTACCTGCATTGTAAAAAATAAATCGTGGGCATCATCTATAATCCCTGTAATAATTTTTATATTATAGTAATTATCCTAATATCGATGCTATGCCGCAGACTAGGGTGGTCAATTTCATTAGAACTAAGATCTACTATTTACTGACGAAACCCTGTGAGAATTGAGATCTACCAATGTCATATATTTCTTGATAAATGAAACAGTATAAGTTACTTATGAAGTATTTTTTTATTCGATTAAAAAGGAAAACATAAAATTGAATTCATAGTAACTAGTTACTAACTACTTGTTCATAATATTAGTGTGAGTAGATATTGCCACGGTAAACAAATCTGTTTACTGTGGTATTGTTTTGCGCCTGAGCGTCTTCCGCTAGATTTGCAAAGTCATGCCGCGATCGACTCATAGCCGCGATCGACCGGTCCATCGCGATCGACCGGTTGGCCACATGTGGTATAGATCACAGGTATAGATTGACGCAATCATATAAGCTGTTTACCTACCTCCGCCGCTCCTACCAAGTGTGTAGGTAGGGGCTATTGTGTTCTCACCTCAACACTAAGCATAAGCACAGAGTAGGTACCTACTTTTTACTCGTAGGTACATCAGTGCAGTCATTCATTCGGCAAATAAAACACGTGTTATTTGTTCTGTTATTATACTCATGACATATAAAACTTTACTTTGATTTAATATAAACAAAATGTACTGTATAATAGCAACGGTTGTGGCGTTGTTGTACATTTTCTGGGACGTCAACTACTTTCTCCGTGTCGCTTTCACTATCGCGATCGGGAGATTATTCCAAAAGAAAAGCGGCCTCAAAGACGCCACGACTATATACGGTGAGTAAACGTATTATTTTTAATATTTAAGGCATTATTATGGTGGATTTTTATTTAAATTATTAAAATACCAGTGACTGCTTTACGTGTAGACAATGCATTCCCCAGTGGCTTAAAAAAACCAGGTCAATTAATTATTATTTGCGTACAAAAACTAATTATACTTTGTCAGCAGTAACATCTCTCGTATTTTTTTATGTTTTATAGTTGTTGTTTGTACCTACTTATGTATTCTGAGGTTGCATGACAGTAAAATACGAGTATTTATACATCTACCTGCCCAGTACTTACCTACCTACCCGTAAAGGCAACGAACTCTCAATTGTAGGTAGGTACAGGTAGGTATCTACAGGTCGACAAGTTTTAAGGTATTTAGTATTAGCTATAGGTATTACCTATATAAATTAGGTCCGCTAGCATTGTTCAGGCATTTTCCGTTGTCCAAATATATCGAAAACAAAAAAGAGACTTGAACAATGAATGCATCATTTCCATTTGTACCTAGTACCTGGAACGGATTCCAGAATTGAATTTAAAAAAAAAAAGTTGCGCGAAGCTTGCCTTCCGATGACGCATGAGAGACGCGTTTGTTGAAGTCGACTGTGACTCTGATGAAAGTGTGGGAACAGGGAGCCCACCTGTTTGGATGGCTAATTTCCGTGGAGATTAGCCGTCTTAGCCGGATTCGGTTGGGTCTTTTATTAATTTTGTCCATTTTGTATATTTCAGGTTTTTGCACAACCCAAGATGTGGACATCTTCCTGCGACACATGAACAATGCGCGTTATGTGCGCGAACTTGACTTTGCACGGTTCCATTTCTATGATCGAACAGGCATCTATTCTAACATTAAAGCAGTCGATGGTCATATTCTTCAAGGCGCTTCGAGCATTCGATACAGACGGACCATACCTATATTCAGCGCCTACAAAGTAGAAACAAAGGTAAACTATATACATAATTCATTAGAAAACCTTTGAACTCTGCAGAGAAATAGAATGCATTAAAACAAAACTTATTATTGGTAGGTACCTACCTACCTACCTACCTACTAACCTGCCATGTTATTGTGTATGAAAATCGTATCCAAATGAACGTGTGTGTGGTTTCTTGTGAGACACAATGAATGAATGAATTAAAAAATAAACCATACTTACGTTTTAAACTATCATATGAATTTGATTTTCTTAGACAACCTCCGATACCTATTTTCAGAGTTTCTTGCATAAATACTTATTTAAACCCAGGAAAGTAAGATTATAATCTGCTGTATCTTGCTCAATATATTTAATCTGGCCACTTATAAAATATGTAAAATAATTAAAACCTTGCATTACAATGGAGGTTATTCCTTTCACTGACCTCTTATCTTTTCATTTTGAATAAGGGATATTGAGTATTTATAAGAAAAGGAATAAAATAATATCTACATAGTTACCTATTTTTACAATTTTTTTATTTAATTTTTCAGTTGGCGTATTGGGATGATAAATCGTTTTTCATTGAACAAAAATTTGTGACGTTCGATGGATTTGTGCGTGCCATAGTATTATCCCGGCAGAATCTCATCAATGTGGATGCTGACACCCTCTTAAAGAACATCCCTGGGGCCGAAGTAAAGCCTGAATGCCCAGAGGAGATCAAGCATTGGCTTCAGGCGATTGAAATATCCAGCGCTAGACTACGAAAGAAGGATTAGTTAGCTATTATAATTTAAATATAAGTAATAATATAATTATTGGAATAATATTTGTAAGCGGCTCAAGTTATGTTAATAAATAATAATAATTGTAACTCATACCTTTATTATTTACGTACCTACTTACTTAATCATTTTTCCAATTTGTAATGACAAGTCTTTATGGCATTAACGATGTGGCAACGAAGTAATTAGAGATTAAAATAGTAAGTGGCTGAGATGCATGTAAGTTTACATTTTCTTTCATCAGTTTTTTTAATAAGGAATTTTTGGCTGAAAAAGAATATTAGTTGAAATACTTCTTATAAAAGCGGGACTCATTAAATCATGGTCTAAGACCTAAGTAGTCAGAATTCTTTACTCTTTAGACAGTGCCGATATTTATATGATAGATTTGTTATGTCCATATGTCCATACATACGAGCAATTTCCATATTGATCATGAGGAAAGTACTTGCATAATGTTGTTGTTGTTATTTTAACTTTCTGGCTTTATTTAGTGCCAGTTCAGCACAATGCACTTCGCCAATGTCACGTTGCATATACTTGCATAATACTTATATTTTTATGAATTATCTTTCCCATTTAAAATTCATTAAAAATTACTTAAGATTATATGCTTTACTTAATTATCGATTTGAAGAATCACCTATTGTACAATATGTTGCTTTCAAACCATCTGAAAAGTAGGTTGTTGAGAGTTTAAAGTTTGTAAGCCCGAGCCGCAGGCAAGGCATTACTCTAAGGGATTACGTTACCCAAAGAGCGACGCAGTATACGGGCTGCGGCGCTGAGTCGGCTTACCCTAATACATAAGTATCAAGTTACTGTTTATACAACCTGCACATTATGAACACCAGTTTAGGGGATTAAGTGAATTTTTGGGTATCTATTTCAAATTGCAAAAATAAAATATTGATCTTTATAATGCTATTACTGTATTTATCTAGTACCCGATGTCTGCGATTTTGTCCACGTGGTTTTAGATGAGGCGGAGAAAATGCATTAAATATCTAATGGTATTTATGCACGAGTAAATAGGTACCTATAAAGAACTCTGATATCAACATTTTTTATTATTTTACTACAAATGTCTCGGTATAATATAAAATAAATCATTTACTCACCTCACCTGAGGAACCTGTGAGTGTGAAATCAATAATAATGTGATGTGATGAAATTAATAAGCGGCAGTTATTCCAGCATTAGGTAGGTACAGATGGACACTTTAATTTTATTTAGGTAGGTAGGTACGAGTTGATGCCCGCGACTTCGTCCGCGAGGATTTAGTTTTTAAAATCCCGCGGGAGCTCTTTGATTTTCTCTTAAGGTCCTCAAGTTTATCCATACAAAAAATCTTTGCTCTGTACTTGCGTGATTTAAAGGATAAACCAACAAACAAACACACTTTCACATTTATCTTTTATCTAAATATATAAAAGGCAAAGGTGACGGACTGACTGACTGACTGACTGACTGATCTATGAACGCACAGCTCCAACCACTGGACCGATCGAGCTGAAATTTGGCATACAGGTAGCTGTTAGGACGTAGACATCCGCTAAGAAAGGATTTTGGAAAATTTCAACCCCAGAGGGTTAAATAGGGGGTTATAAAATCGAACCTAACGTGAGCGAAGCCGCGGTTTAAAGCTAGTAACTAATATTAGTAAGGATTTTGCATATTAGCTCAATCGATTTGATAAGTTGATACTAATAAAATATAAACATATTGCTACGTAGGTAGGTCAATCACGGGTAGGAACTTACTTTCTTATAGGTACATACAAGAACCTACATGAACCACTTTTCAGGTCAGATTAAAATAGCATGTTGATAAATTACGTTCGTAGGGAATATAAAAACTACCTATCGACTTACATAAAATTATAACATAAGTATGACAGCTAGTAGTAGTAGTAGTAGATAAACTTTGGCTTTAGTAGACCTAAAGACAAAAGAGCTGGCGCTTATTTAGCCCAATGCAACGGCTAAGCTTCCTACGAGGTAATAACACCAGTGTTTTGGGCATAAACGACCACTTGGACGGCGTGTATTTTTGTAAATATAATTAGTAGTAGTTTTAATTTATTTAAGTTATGTAGACTTAAATAAATAAGTGTATCAATAAAAAAAATGCATAAGAATTAGTTAAAATACAATAAGCTTAAAGTTCTTTTGGCGACCGGCCGCGTAACTTTTCATCTCAACGTTGATGAAGCGATGTATTCGGGACTACAAAAACACGACCACACAAGTGAAAAACTACATCTTTTATAGCAGCATTAACTCATCTTGATACTCACACTGAAATCTATAGACCGAAATCTCACTCAGCACAGACTCAAGATAGAGTTAAAACGAGATACATTTATGTCAGAGCATATTTGTGTCTCGTTTTATTCTCTATCTTAAGTCTGAGCTGAGTCAGTGCACGCTCTATAGATCTCAGCATCAGTGTATTCGATAGAAAATTTCGTGTTTTTACAGAAAAAATTTACGCAAATGCACTAAATAATAAATAAGTTTTACCTCCTATTAACACACTCAAGAAGATACTTTCTGTCAAATAAAATTGGTTGCGTAATGTTCAATAGCTGTACCTATAAGTGTAATTTTGCGGGATTTCGTGACATTATCAAAATATGGATATACCATTAAATCCCACTAGGTTTCAAATATTACTGGAATAAATAATATCAATTAGTTAAAAAGTTCGAAGCCTTAAAGTTTAAATACGAGTATATTAATTAAATAAAACGGAATCCTGCAGTCGTATCCACAACGATAATGTTTGAAGTCTTTCACCCCAAATAGTACTACCTATTTATATCTATAATAATGTTTGAATGGAAGAATGCGAATTTTACTATCGAAGACACTGCAAATATATAAATCAATATCCACGATGACTGTTAAACATTTTTGCATTTTTTAAAAAAAATTTTAACATTTTTTCGGCTTTTTAAATTATTTTGTTTGTATTTTAACAATTTAACAATACACATAAAAAATTTTGATTACCCTTTGACAGGGCTTTCAATGTCACCGGCTTCCCCACTGCATCAATCAACATTTTTAAAATCTTGTCAAAATAATATAATGATAATAAAGTGTACATCAAGATTATTCGGTTGCACTAGACTGTTAATTTACGGTGGCGCTAAACCGCCGTGTGTGTCTTGTCGCGTAACAATAATAAAATATCCATTAGCCGTAGTGGCTCCAGAAGCGGTGATATTTGTTTTGTTAGGCTAAAAAAGAGACCGCTTATTAGTGAGGGCAGTACCCAGTACAAATTCCTTTTTTATTTGCAAAAAGTTTTAAATTTAATTTTTGTGAAATATTGAACAATTAAATATTTACATAGCATAAATCATTAACCTACATAGAAATTAAATATAAGATTTACTTAAATAAAAGCCAATAAAGCCACGTACTTACTAAGCTTCAACTGATTTACACAATAGTGCAGAAAAAAATCAAGCACAGAACATTGACTTATTTACATCAATGGCAAAGAATGAGTTGAGGGATGTGGCTGGTTGACACTTGACCGCAACAGCGCATATCGGTCGATTGCGCTGGATAGGTAACGTTAAGTCAAGTAGGTGATTACTTGCCTTTTTCACATGCCTCGGAGAGCACGAACAGTCGATATTGTATAGGCTACTCTCATCTAAGAGTATCATTCTCGTATGCACTATGCAGAAGGATGTAAGAACCCATAGTACCTTTATTCCAAGAGTAACCCTAACATGATGTGATAAATAGAAAGCGTCAATGAAAAGATGTCAGAATACAAGGCAGAATCAGCCATAAACTAGTAAAGAGATACGCGAACAAAGATAGGTTTTTATGACTAGTTGAATATATGCCTAATTTGTAAGTTATACAGGCTACAATTACACATCATAAATTTTCTTTGAAGAGTATAATGATTGTAAATAGCATGTACAAACAGTCATGGCAAATGGGTATCATTTTTAATGAATGACGTTTCAAACGCGTAATGATCTAGAAATTAATGACTCGATTAAGGAAGCGCATTGTAAAGCCTGTTTTATTAGGAGTGTATGGGTTCTAGCTATTAACTGGAATTTGTATAATATCACAGTACTATGTATGCAATGTGTTCTGTAGATACCTAGATTAATACGTCGATGAGTAGTGTACAGGTATCATTACCACTGGTGTTAACTAACTTCTTTAAATAGACAGTTATATAAATACTAGAAAGATAAATAATAAAGACTACAAATTATGCAAGCTCGCATAGTAAGAAACAACATTTTAATACTGACAAAGAACCCCAAAAGCTCGACAATAATGTTATAAAAAGAGGTGAAAGTGAAAACTTTCCCTGAGATTCTCAGTAGGCTTAAAAAGTAAAGACCTACAAAATACTTTTCAGGATGATTCGGTTACCGGAAGCTTTTCTGCCGATCGAAATATTGTTGCAAATTATAGTTGAAAAATTTATAGATTCTTCTTATTGTGTAACAATTGTTTCAAAAGAATCATTGCATATATCATTATCAAATAGTCATATGTACATTTTTAGTAATAATAATAGTCTTGCAGATCTTATGCTTAATGCTTCCGAAGCCGGATGTTCCGATTATATTGTGCAAATAAATGATCCAAAAGAGTTTATAGTCGCCTTTGATAAGGTCGTGCATATGGGAAATATTAGAAGAAGTGACCGAAAAGTAATTATATTACCACCAACATACACAACACCAAGAACAAACTCGGCTTCATATGATTTACGTGAAATTTTATCTATGCGAGAATCCTCTTATATTGCAAATGTACTGCTTATTGTGCCTACAGAAAAAGAATCTAACTGCGAATCTTATGATTTAATAACGCACAAATTTATTGGGGCAGTTAACAACAAGGATCCAGTGCTCTTAGACAAATGGAATTCATGCACAAAAACATTCGAAAATGATGCCAATTTATTTCCCCATGATATGTCCAATTTACAAGGCAAAATAGTTAAAGTAGCTGCTTTTACTTACAAACCGTATGTTCTCCTAGATCTTGATACTAACATAGTGCCACTTGGACGAGATGGAATGGAAATGCGGATAGTTGATGAATTTTCTAGGTAATTTAAATTATTTCATAATATTTAATTTGCAATAGACAAATCTGAAACAGGCATTAAATCAATACGACTTCTGCGTCACTTACAGGACAATAAGTTTGAAAACAATTTGGCGCAATCAAGTATTGCGAAGATTTCCACTTTATAGTAGATTCCATATCATATGATTATTAAAACATAATTTTATTTATTAACAGATGGATTAATTGTACCATAGAGCTGGTGAGGGACGATGAACACGAATGGGGAGAAATTTATGACAATCTTACAGGTGTTGGTGTTTTAGGGAATGTTTTTGAAGACAAAGCAGATCTTGGTATAAGTAAATATGAATCAATTCAGTTGTAAACCTTTTGATTCTTTTTTGTACCTTTTTTAAGTTATGTACCTTTTCACAGCTGCACTTTACTCCTGGTATGAAGAATATGTTGTTATGGATTTTTCCGCTACTATTATAAGAACTGCTATAACGTGTATAGCGCCTTCACCGAGGTTAGTTTGTTTTGGAGTGCAGTTGTTTATAAAACGTAACTTAAACGTAAAACACCTTGAAAGACATTTAAATATTTCAGCTTGTTGGCGAGCTGGGAAATGCCATTACTGCCTTTTAACGTTTATATGTGGATTGGAATATTTTTTACATTTTTATACGCATCCTTTGCTCTTATGATTGCTAAAGGATGTTCAACAGACGAAGTTTTTCTTACAACTTTTGGAATTATGATAACACAGGTACAATTTAGTACGTAATATTTTTTTCAACACACTTGCTCATAAAATGGCTCCCGGTTCACCGCAACTAGGCACACAATGACACCTTTAACTCAAACTGTGACTTTTTATTACCATTATTCACAATGTGAGTTACAGATTTTTTTTTTAATTTTATTGGTTGAGTTGCTTTGTTCTTAAAAAAGTTTCTATTACAAAAAAATCCTACCTATTGATAAGATACCTATTGCTTGCTCATTTCATACAACTTCGTATTTAAATAGATAATTTCAACTTGTACGTGTTTAATAAATAAAACTGTCACTCAAATATAACTTTTGTTTTTTCTGTAATAAAGAAAACTGGAAATTCCCCATTTTGTACGTGGCTATAAGAGAAAAGCCAAAAAAAAGAAACCTCATTCTTTTAGTCTATGGCCATTAAAGGTGCGCGCGCATTTCGGAAAACTGATTAAATCAAATAAACACCTGAATAGGCTGTATGGTCGTCGATCTTTGCCTGCCCTCAAGAGCATCTCAAGAGGGTGAACAAAAGAACAACATTAATTTTTCCCGCCATTGCGAAAAAATTTTCACAACTTGTTTTCACTGTTTTGTACCTACCATAATGTACTATTTTAGTATAATTTTCTTCACAAGTGTGTTGAAAAACGTCGTATGATACACGTGTATATTGACGATTACCGTCCTCGGCTAACTTAAGACCCTCACCTAAAGGCTCGGGTCTCAATAGCGCCTCAGCGGTAATCACCAACTTTTACACTTGTACCATAATGTACTATTACTGAAAATTTTAGAGAATAGTGTGTTTCGATGTAAATGTTCAAAGAAGTATTGGAAACAAACCATAAAGCAAAAATGCTAGCTTTTAGGTGTATGCATAGTTACAGTACAAAATAAACATACTAGGTAACCTAGTATGGCTAGATAATTATATACCTTCCACCTTTGGTAAACCTAGCCTCACCCGATGACGAGGAAAGACAAAATGCGAAATCGATTGAATAAAGAGTCGCGAGCAATTTTCGGAATGTCTTCCCACCCACATATATATTTGTATAAATACTCGTAGACTCATAATTTTACAATAATTACCTGAGAGAAAAAATCTTTTACTGTCAAACATCTCATTTACTATTCGCACTCGAGTAAGTACGAAGTTATTGTCTCCATTTTTTTTTTCTCTGGTCTTCTTGTTCTTGTATAAGCTTGAGACAAAAGCGATCATCTTGATATCATGGATTCTAGTCACGACCTGAAACCAGCTTCGCATCCTGGCGTACACGCAGCGTCATTGGATGGATGATGCTGACGGGCTTGGTTATTGATAACGCCTACGGGGGCGGTCTCGCTTCTACCTTCACCGTGCCGAAGTATGAAAAATCAATAGATACGATACAGGATATCGTCGATAGGAAATTGGAATGGGGCGCAACGCATGATGCTTGGATATTTTCTCTGATGCTCTCGCAAGAGGTAAATCACTCTTCTTCGTCCTTGTATTTGCCCGATATTTGATTATGATTAGGTTCTGCTATGAATAAATTGTTACATAAATAAATAAATACGTTCACAAAATAAAGAAAAACGTACTTATTTAGTTAAATAAACTTAGTAACGTTATAAACACAGTACGAGTACTATGCAAGTACTCTTAACTGTATCTTTTAAAAGTGCTTGTATCCCAAATGAATATTCGTTCTCTCCATTACAGTCTTTAATAAAGCAATTGGTGAGTTTATTTCGCACGTACCCGGCAGAGGAACTGAAACGCAAAAGCTTTAGAAAGAGTATGGCCTTTAGCATTGAGAAGCTACCTGCAGGTAAACTATTACACTTTTCCTATTTTCCACTGAAACTTTTTAGTCTGTTCCACTCCTTATGACTAGCATATTTATATTCAGTATGTTAATAGATTTCTCACTATAAGTTACTTTCTAGGTTACTTCGCAATTGGGGAGTATATAACGAAAGAAGCCTCTTTGGACTACACAATAATGTTGGATAAATTCTATTATGAGCAATGTGTCGTCATGATGCGAAAAAGTTCACCATACACTGACAAATTAAATGTACTTATTGGGCGTCTTCATGAATCTGGACTGATGCTCGCATGGGAGACTCAGGTTTTTAAGTTTACCATAATATCGGTTTTTTTACTTTTATCCGTACAATTTTCTAGATTTACATATTATATAGTATCCAACTTTGCTGTGTATCTTTCGGGAAGCTTGGTCTGATCGATTTTATAGGCGTTCCTGGTTTGGTTCATCTTGTAAATTTCAAAAATGCGGGATTATAGTCCCGTAATGCCGTAATCCCGCAGTCGTATCCATACTTATGATAATGTTAAAGGTTGTTCATTCCAAATTGCACTATCCGATCATTGCTGATGACATCTACGACTGTGCTGTGACTTTCTGTGATCGCATACTGTGACGAAGGCTTTGACACAGTAGGGGAAAGTGGGGGAAATACGAACACCTAAGGGAAAACTTAAATAAAACAGTGAAATTTGATCACAAGAGTTTCTTTATATTTTAATTATAAAGTTAACTTATCTGTCTAACGAATTCACTAATCAAAATTTATATTTTTAATAAATTGTAACAATATAAGAAAAAAAACCAAAACCCTTAGTGTTCGGCTTTACCCGACAGTAGTTGGGTAAACACGAACACTAAGTGGGGTAAATACGTACTAACATTAATAATTTCTTCTCTGCATATTGTTATGCAATTTGGCGATTCCTTTTTATGGTTAGGTCATAATAGATTTTACTGCCCTTTATGATCGACAATCGATAAGATGCGTTTCCTGCTCGTCCGTAAATAAAGGTTTTCATCCAGACCTTGGCTGATTTATCACTGCTTTCTTTAGGTGGTCAAAAATGGTTGTTTTAGAAACATTTTAAGTCTCTGCTGCTCTGCCGATGTTGAGTTTTTTGGTTTTAACATCGTCTACAGCCGTTTTGAGATCTTCAAGACTATACTTCGATTTGGTCTTTCTTTTGTAATTACGAGGCATCTAAAAAATTAATAAAAAAAAAAGATGAACGGGGAACCAACAAAAGGTAGGGGGGTAATGCCGAACGTTCGAGATTGCCCCACATGGAGTGTTCGCTTTTACCCCGCTGGATCGAAAACAATAAAATGGAAAATAAATAGGTTCTATATACCTCTTTTGCCAATTACTTCATTGTCATTTAGCTGATTATTATGTGAGTATTAGACTATGTAAAAGTTAAATTACTATTGTAGATAGAAATAAACCAACACCAACTTGAATTTACCAAAAAAATTACAAATTTTCAATGTTTTGCATGAAAAACATGCAAAACATTGAAAAATGCATACCTTGACAAGTACGTCCGTCCACATCTCTCGTGTTATTGACTGGCACTAGTGGTGACGTGATCTCCGAAATGGCGACAAGTAAAATATGGCTATATCTTTCTAACACATTAGAACCATTGGATTCGGGATTACCCCGCGTTCGTGTTTCCCCCACTCTCCCCTACTATGATATATTATAAGTATAGTACTTTAAAACAATATGTTACGAACTTACGAAGTTATACCTATTTTCAGGTAGCCTTGCAGTTTTTGGATTATAAAGTGCAGTTGGAAGTTAAACTATCACGTTCAAAAAGAGATGTTGAAAATATTGAACCATTAGGCTTTAGACATGTTATGGTTGGTACTTATTTATTTTATTGATTTTTTTGTAAGATCTTGGAAACAATAAACGGGTGCAAGCGATTAATCTTACAATAAGACGAAATGAAATATGTTTTTTTCTTATTCGTTGACAAGACAGCCCTTGACTGCGATCTCACCTGATGGTAAATCACGGTGCAGTCTAACATGGTAGCGGGCTAACTTGGAACGGGTATGGTAGTGTAGATTCAACTCATACCCCTAATCGGTTTCTATACGCCATCGTGCCGGAACGCTATCGCTTGGCGGCACGTTTTTGACGATAGGGTGGTGACTAGCAATGGCCAAAGCCTCCCACCAGACAAAATTATATTCTTTATTAATAAAATCACTATCATCATCATCATCATCATCATCAGCAACCCAGCTTCCACCACGCTAACCCAATGCGAATTGGCGGATTTCACACACCTTCGATTGGTAACTCTCAAGTGTGCAGGTTTCCTCACGATGCAGATGTTTTCCTTCACCGTTGAAGCCGTGTTATTTACTCCGAAAAGTCAGAGGTGCTTGCCCGGGATTGAACCTGCGACCCTCCAAATAGGAAATCACAGTCCTAACCACTAAGCTATCACTGCTTACGTTAATAAAGTAATATAATTAAAACTTAAAACTAAAGTGACCTAAATTAATTTTTTTTACAAAAATTAAAAATAAATTAAATATATCATCTTATACTTAGATTGAGTAGAATAAAAGCCTTTGAAGCCTCAATAGCCCAACGGTTAAAGGTGCGGACTGAAAACTGTATGGTCGCAAGTTCGAATCCCACCCGTTGCACTATTGTCGTACCCACTCCTAGCACAAGCTTTCCGCTTATTTGAAGGGGATAGGAGGATATTAGTCAATTTCAGCTTGGCTAATATTCTTTTAAAAAAAAATAGTTAGGTGCTAATTACTAATGCTTACTAAGCTAAGAACTGTTTATCATTGCAGGGAATATTCTGTATATATGGGCTGGGTGTCACAATGTCGTTCGTCGTATTTATAATGGAAATTTTCATGCCCAGGAAGACTACAATAAAACTCCATAGTCATGAGCTTGTGTCGTAGCTTAGTGGGTAACCAGCTACGGGAATTGTCCAAAAATTTTTTTTTCTATTGCTTCACTAGCTAGATACTAGATACCTATACTAAAAGAATTTTAACCATTATAGTATGAAGATCGCATTCTCCGCTGATTGATTGATACTCTCGTTATAAATGTATGGTCTCAAGAAGAACCCCATAAATTCAACCATTCACTGTAGCTAGGGTTGCCACCTGCCACTTCTTAATTTAAGGGTTACCAGCATCAAAACTGGACATCCAGACAGGATTAGGATTACCTATTTTAGACTAGCATACGAAACATAGGATTGTTATAAGGATAGGCACCACTGTATACTTAGATAATAATTAGCAATAATTATATTGTATGAAAAATGAAAATGAAAATATTCTTTATTGTACACCAAAGGATAACAGCTTACATGACTATATGTATGGTTATTACTCTAAGCACAAAAATGTATAGATATAAGTACTAACTAGACATAAAAACTGTAAGTATATTTGTTTTCTTTGGAAATTAAAAAAAGAAATAAATAAATCCCTACCAAGGAACATAAATACATCCCTACGAAACCCTGAAACCCTGTATGTTAGGAAGGGAACCCCTCCCATAGTGCGAAAGACGATAAATGAAAGATAATATGGTATGCAGAGTGGAAGTGCGAGAAGTATAGGAGCGAGAACCTGGAATGGAAGAGTCAACAATAATAAATAGCGAGCAAAGTCTCTAATCCTAAATCTAAAACCTTCAATATAATATATGTCAGTGGCTTTCATTTTTTGATAGGCATTGAGTTACGGGGAGCTGATTCTGTAATTCAGTGCCTATCATCGACGATAGGCCTTTTTTATCCATTGAAGGTTTGAAAAGAAATGTCATTTTCTATTTCATAGTAAACCTTCAATGGATAAAAAGTATATGTCAGTGGCTTTCATTTTTTGTTAGGCACTGAGTTGTAGAATCAGGGGCCAGCCCCCTGTATCTAATATGACATAGACAACTCATTTACTGAACGCATCCGTTGGATTTTTATTATGTTGGTAAGCATGGCTGTCAAATTTTTACTTTAGGGTTACCAGTATTTGATCTTTACCTACAATCTAACGTAACTTAGATACGTTTCAGCAAAGAAGACATTCTGAAAACTGGGTATGCGGATTCAATTTAAGACGTAGGTAATATAATGCCTTTCCGCATTTTCAAGGACTTCCTTTACACGCTGAAGATTTTAGACTGAAAGTCTTCTTACTTTTAACTGCTTTCTACGTTTATATTAATTACTATTTTATTTTCAATAGTAACTTTACTACTGACTACGAAAATATACTCTATATTGTATTTAACAATTTTTTGTAGTCAGTAATATACAATAAATAACCAACGTCAATTCTAATTTAGTTAATTTTAACTTTTCTGCTAAACTATTAACTATTGAATTTTGCAATAATAAAACACATATTTTATCAAAAAGGATTGTAATAATATAATTATATTTTAGTAACAGACTAATATTAAAATATTTGTTACTAAAATACTTTTTTGTAATTATTATGGGCAATTCGCTTAATGCATGATCTGGCAACACTTGCAAAGAGTGCTGCCAACATTGAAAATATTGAATAACATCGAGAGGGACAGAGAGAACAACTGTCAACTGAGAACAGCCAGCCAATAAAGATAAACGCAAATCACGGGTGTATTCGTGTGGTGGTGTATTCGCGATTCGCGGGAAAATCGATCGATACTTTCAACTAAGTTAAGTTGTAATTTGTATTTGTACTGTGCGAAGTGTGCGAGACGTGTTTCCTAAAGTTAATTGTTTAGGTTGATTCTTTTACAAACTGTAATGTATTTTTAAGTTTAAATTAGCTTCAAATATTTCAATAAAGTTTCCCATTATAATGGCTTCGTATAAACCGTTTTATTTTGCTTTCTTCGTCGTGGCATCTGCTGAATTCGTCTGGAAACATCACAACAATGAAGAACTACCCCTGGTTTTAGAAGAAGTTCACTACAAATGCCCTAACATTACAAGAGTGTACGCTCTGTCGGAGCCATCTGTGAGAAATGTTCCCCTGTATGTTATTGAGTTTTCAGACAACCCTGGATTCCACCAGCCATGTGAGTTTACGATTAAAAGTTGTTCTGTTTGCTATGGTGACCCTATGGCCAAGGTATCCTATAAGTATAATGAAAAATTATCAAGGCACTTTGGTTGTTTTGAAAATTAGAAACCTGATTTAGTCACATATAAAATATAATTTTTTACCTTTAATTTTAATAAAGCTACTTATATATTTTTTTTTAATAATTTTTTTTGTTTATACAGACAAACCAGAAGTAAAATATGTGGGAAATATACATGGAAATGAGGTGCTGGGTAGGGAACTACTTTTAGGTCTCGCAAATTACCTTTGTGACCAGTATAATAACCATGACCATCACATAAGAGCACTAATTCATAACACTCGCATACATTTGCTGCCGTCAATGAATCCTGATGGATGGCAATTGTCTACAGATGCTGTAAGTTCTATTGCTCCATAAAATTTAAATTATCTCTCTCTGTCATATTCTTGGCGAAAGTCATGATCCCTCTCCATTAATCACAAATTATTGAGGGGGTTTTTTGGATAAAACTTGTGTGTTGCTACGAGATCCTTCCCCATACAACTTCACAGAGTACAGAATTTCAACTTAGGTTTTATTTACATTTAGTAGATGTAAGTGATACTAGTTATGACTTTGAATGGCTTCATAAGCATTTTAATAAGAACTACATAATGAGGACAGCTTTCAATAGTAAATAAAATAAGACTGAAAGTCTTCATTGAAAAAAAGTCAATACAACCAAAGCAAGCTGAAAATACATAATTTTCAGTTTTGTAAATGCTGTTGCAAAATTAACAGATTATGGTTAATATTATACTTAATTATATTAAAATTGTAATAATCCTAATTAATTCAAATAAATTTTTAGGGTGGTCAAGACTATCTAATTGGGCGCAATAACAATAATTCTGTGGATTTAAACAGGAATTTCCCTGATTTGGATGCCATTACGTTTGAGTTTGAAGGTCAGGGTATAAGTCATAATAACCATTTACTTAAGGATTTGACACGTCTCGCTGCCCCAGTAAGTATTTTTGACAAGCTTTTTTACATCTAGTTTTTGACAGTGTGTTCGTCCACAGGTCTTTCCCTTCCGTACTATCCATACAAGATTTAACACCAACTAATATTAAGATTGAGAAAGAACAAAGTTTATTGTATGGAGACCCTCTTTAATTTCTAACTTTATTATTTGTTAATAGAAATACACATTCTGTGATAATTTTAAGTATCTACCTTTATCTCTAGTTACGGTTCATGAGATAAAGCCTGCTGACAGACAGAAGAACGGACAGGACGGACAGTGGAGTCTTAGTAATAGGGTCCCGTTGGCACCCTTTGAGTATGGAACCTTGAAAATAATTGCTGCACGCTGACAATCGCAATCTCTTCTGATTGGCTGAACTGAATTTATGGTGTTCTTGCTGCATCAATGCCTTTTGACCAATAGCGAGAAAGTATCAGCAGATCAGAGGTGATTGTGATCATCACACTGTAACAATCATTGCTAGACAATCCCACAGCTTGGTCGTGAATCTTTATGGTAATATTTCGTAGTTGGAACCAGAAACCCGTGCTGTGATGCGATGGATTATGTCAGTTCCTTTTGTACTGAGTGCGGCCATGCACGGCGGCGACTTGGTGGCCAACTATCCGTACGATGAGAGCAGGAGCGGTGCTCCCGTGTCCGAATATTCCGCGAGCCCTGACGATGACACCTTCAGGTACATTTCAGTTAATATAATAAGTTACTTAAATGTAATTTTTGTTTGCTCTTTTTCAGCCATCTAAAATCAGGCTATCATCCATATATTCGGAATCGTGCTATTTTCGGAAAATGACATTTTTCATCTCTCTCTCTCTCCAAATTTAAATTAGCTATTAAGGATACCTTGTCGAAAACCGACTAGCTACACGTTAGTCGGTTTTCGGCAAGCTTCTGTTTAAAAATTAATTTATAACTTATCGTTTTTTGTTTTCTCTTTCTGCTACACCCGATTGTTCCGTTGACGGATAGTAATGTTAGTAGTGTTAAAATATCTTTGGAAACAATTTAGGTTTAAGCATTATAAATCTGTTTTTAGCTTTAATATAATTAAAATACTGTATGTTTCCATAAAATAAATAAATATATTCGATGTGTGCGTCGAATTGAGAGAAGGTCACTCCACCAAGACAATCTTCCTATTATGCAACTGCTGGCCTTTTTTACAGTCATGTGGTTAATGACACTGCTAGACTACTCACATGTCCTTTTAATTTGTAAAAAATATTTTTTTCTTTCATTTTTCAGTGTATATTTACTGGTATTTACAAAATATTGTAGATAAGGTAGCACGAATCGATTGCAATACCTGTATTTGAAATTCATTCCGAAAATGCAAACGTTAACGACGATGTCGCAAAACCCTGTTGCGGAGCCTGCTGTTCCCTCCCGATCTCTCCCGATCCGTCGGATCTTGTCCCTGATCGTGGAAGATCGTGCCTGATCTTCCCATCCACTGTGTAGTTGACTATTATCCAGTGAAAATGGTTACGCTGGCCGAAATTCGGTCAGGAGAACATTATAAGCTTTGACCGGTAGTTTTTCGTCACTTGCTTTAGAGAGTTGGCTATGGCGTACGCGAGCGCGCACGCGGACATGGCGTCGGCGGGCCGGATGGGATGTCGCATCAGCAATGATGACACCGCGTACAACTTCGGCAAGCAGGGCGGTGTCACTAACGGCGCGGCTTGGTACAGCTTGAAGGGGGGTACGTCATCAGGCCTTTTCACCTTCTTTTTAAAAGCTTTTATTTAACTTGCAATGTATGTATGTAACTATGTTCGTGTGGAATCTTGCAACTCAATTTTGAAACAGATAATATCTTTGATTGATTATTACCGATTGAGCTGAAATTTTGTGTTTACATCTAGATGTAACTAGTAAACTAATTTAGATGACAATGCATGGTTAGCTGTGTAACGTCATTCTAAATCCAACATGGCGGACTAGTTATTTTTAATGCACTCCTAATACGGATATAAATGAAAGGACTTGCTGAGAATAACTCGAAAAATAGTTAATTAATACTTAGGTACGAGTAAATATTTATACTATAGCAAAGAATACCTAATTATTCATACAAAATACGTGAACAAGCGACATTTACTTCTGCATGATGGTCATAAATCATGGTCGCCTTCGCTCGTAACGTAGAAGTACCTATCTACGCCTAAGAATATGATGTCTTTGTCCATAATTCCATGTAAGAACATTTTTTTTAGTGCTGTAGGTCGCGGACATCAGCTAGTCTTCTAAATGTATAAAAGAAAAGGGTGACTGACTGATTGACTAACTAATCTATCAACGCACAGCTTAAACTACTGGACGGATCGGGGAAAAGAACTGATCCTAATTTTTTAAACTAACCTTTCGACTCTTGACCTTTCGGTATTCTGTCTTTAGATACACCTACAACACATTGTTTTATCGATCCACTATTGTTCGTATTGTGTTCGGAGATGCGGTCATTGCCATTTTAAATACAGAGTAGGTAGGTATTTGCATTATGTATTAAAAATAACTTGGTATCAATTACTTAGCGTGTTTTAACCATAAGCATAGTATTACTTACTACAGGATTTAACAGCTTTGTAATGCAGTAGATATTAATATGTATGTATATTTTATAACGTCATGTTATCCTTCCTTATTAATATATGCGAAGGTGTGTTTCTTTGTTGGTTTGTCCTTCAATAACGCTGCAACAGAGCTGTGGACCGACGTGATTTTTTGAATGTGTATGATTGAGGACCTGGAGAGTGACATGGGCTACTTTTTATCCCGGGAAATCAAAAAGTTCCCGCGGGATTTTACAAACTAAATCCACGCGGACGAAGTCGCGGGCATCAGCTAGTTAAAAATAACTTGAGATTAATTTTGTTACCATTATACGTATTAACGCGTTTTTAACTGCTTTAATGCAGTAGAAGTTATGCTGTAAACGACGATTGAAATAGGTACCTAGTTACTTGGTTATCGCATAGTTATCGATGTGCATAATAAAATCGATACTATTAATAGGCACATACTAATTAAGTGTAGTGATACCTACTATGCGAGATCCGATCGGCACGTACCGCCTTATACGAGTTGAATTAGAATTTCGAAAACACCAAAAATGCGGAAATAAAATGTAGCTATTGTGATGTAAGTATAAGCTATTACATTATGACGTTTCATCAAAATACGTTCAGTAGTAATTTTTGCGTGAAAGAGCAAAAATTCCATCCATCCTGATCCGTCCATCCTCAAACTTACACATTATAATATTAGTAGGAGAGTAGGATTCTGGATTTATGCGACTTAAAAAGTATAATTTTGTAAAACTAGGTACTTAATAAAAATTGCAAATACGTTTAGTTTGTTAAAATATTGATTAGTTTTGCAAAAAAATAATGTAATACGGCACGCTGATTTTGCACGGTATAAATATTATCTACTTACTACGCATCTTGCTCTTGAATAATATCTCGCTCGTAAATACCTATTGATTGAAATAGCATGTCCTCACGGACGATCAACGTGATATTAACGAGAGCATTCTTATTGCTGTAATAACCCGTAATAGTATAACTCGGGCTAAATGAGATAATTTGATGTCTGCTGTAAACAGGAAACTCGGAATATAATTGCTTCTAGTTGTACCTACTCGTGACATTTTTATGCGGTTAGCCATGAGATGTGAGCGGGCTTCGTAACGCTGACTTGGTAGTTGCTACCCACTATTGTTTGTGGTCCCGAGTACGGTCTTCGTTTTGATAAAATTATACTAATATTTTAACTTAGCTTTTGCCCTCGACTTCGCTCACTGTTTCAAACAACAAATAATAAAAAAAAAAACTGAAAATTAAAGGGGGCTCTCCTACTATTGCTAGTAACGCGTTTCTTTCGGCGTTTTTTGTTACGGAGCCGTTTGTATGCGAGTCCAGCTCTCATTTGCAGTTATTTTCCTTAAAAACTGTTTAAGAATATATTTGGTCCCGGAATAGAGGTATTTTGTGGATGTAATAATCCATTCCAATTTATCCAAAACCTGAACATTATTATAATATGCATGCGATTATTATGTAATCTCAAGTCTAATAGTAGAGATTTATCTATCTATAGAGCGTGCTCTAGCTTAGCTCGGACTAAGATAAGAGTTAAAACGAGACACAAATATGCTCCGATATAAATCTGTCTCGTTTCAACTCTGTCTTGAGTCTGAGCAGAGTGAGAGTGCGGTCTATAGATTTCAGCCTAGTAGAGTAATGAGTACCAGGAAATTTGACAACCTCCCTGGCGCAGTGGTGAGCGCTGTGGTCTTATAACTGGGAGGTCTCGGGTTCGATTCCCGGTGGTGGCAATTAAGGAATTTATAATTTCTAAATTGTCTCTGGTCTGGTCTGGTGGGAGGCTTTGGCCGTGGTTAGTTACCACCATACCGTCAAAGACGTGTCGCCAAGCGATTTAGCGTTCCGGCACGATGGCGTGTAGAAACCGATTAGGGGTATGGGTTGAATTTACACTGCTATACCCCTTCCAAGTTAACCCGTTACCATCTTAGACTGCATCGTCAATTACCATCAGGTGAGATCGCAGTCAAGGGCTATCCTGTCATCGAATAAAAAAAATAAAAATAATAAGTTTTCCAATATAGGTATGCAAGATTTCAACTACTTGGCGACAAACGCGTTCGAAATCACGCTCGAGCTGGGCTGCCAGAAGTACACGCCTGAAAAGGATTTGGAGAAGGAATGGATAAGAAACAAGGACGCTCTGCTGGCGTTCTTATGGAAAGCCCACACGGGAGTCAAGGGTATAGTCAGCGACGACTCTGGATTCATCCAGAACGCCATCATATCTGTTGTCAACATCACCGGACCTGTTCCACGACCGATTCGACACGACATCACAACTGGTAAGAGATTAATCCTATTATTTAAAATACAAAAATTTGGAATGCCCTTCCGGCTTCCGTTTTTCCAACTAAAATCTGGGTGTCTTTAAATCAAGAGTGAATGGGCATCTTCTAGGCAAGCGCGTACCGTCTTAGGCTGCGTCTTCACTTACCATCAGGTGAGATCGCAGTCATGCGCTAGTCTATATATTTAAAAAAAATAGCTGATACCTGCGACTTCGTACGCGTGGATGGAGTTTTTTTTGGAGTCCCACGGGAACTATAATTTTTTTCGGGATAAAAAGTAGTTTTATTCTTAATTCAAGGTATAGTCTATCTCCATTTTAAATTTCAGCCAAATCGGTCCAGTACTTTTTGAGTCAATTCGTTACAAACATACATACAAATCTTTCCTCTTTATAATAGTATAGATAGATTATAAATGCGAAAGTTTGGATGTATGAATGTTTGTTACTCAATAACGACGCTGCGACTGAACCGATTTGGCTGAAATTTGGCTGAAAGATAGATTATAGTCTGCAATAACACATAGGCTTTTTTATCCCGGAAAAAGAGAGTGTACAAGCGAGATTTTCAAAAACCTAACTCCTCGCGAACGAAGTCGCGGCCAAAAGCTAGTTGAAATAAAAAATTACCATACACTTTTACAGTACTAAGCTACCGTACCGATCGATGACGCTACAGATATCAATTTTATTTATAAACAATACCAACAAACGAAGATATAAATCTTTATAACAATAAAAAGTTCTTACAAAACTCGTAATGTATTTTATGCTATATGAATGTTTTTTATGAGTAGTTACTATCGACAAGTGACATGCGATGGCTCATAAATAAGGCACTAGAATCGATCTATCTGTTGCACAATTATGTGCATCCTGTTACTGATATGCGGTGACTTTATTATCTGACCGATCAATATAGACTTTACCTACTATAGTCTATACGTATAGTACAACTAGCTTTAACCCGCGGCTTCGCTCACGTTAGGTTCGATTTTTAAACTCCTATTTTACCTCCTTCGGGGTTGAATTTTGAAAAATCCTTTCTTAGCGGATGACTACGTCATCATAGCTCCCTGTATGCCTTTCAGCTCGATCGGTCCAGTGGTTAGAGGTGTGCGTTGATAGATCAGTCAGTCAGTCAGTCAGTCACCTTTGCCTTTTATATATTTAGATAGATAACCCAACCTGTGTTGTTATAGCGTATATAGTTGATTTGAGAGGAGATCTGTGCTCAATAGTGGGCTAGCGACGAGTTGAGATAAATGAAAAAACCCGTCCTACTAATATTATAAATGCGAAAGTGAGGATGGATGTATGGATGGATGTATGGATGGATGTTTGTTGAAGACGTATCACGCCACAATTAATGAACCGATTGGGCTTAAATTTGGAATAGAGATAGCTCATGCGCAGGATTAACACAGGTTAAATTTTATTCCGGGAAATTTTAGAATTCCCGCGGGAAAACATAACCCTTAATCCACGCGTACGAATTGGCGGGCATCAGCTAGTAGTAAATAATATTAAAGGCAGCATTTCTGTTAAAAGTGTGGATTCGATGCTGCTATTGCACTTAGGTATCTGACCTGTCTGACCAAGCCTAAATTCTAGGGTTCTGTTGTAAAACTAAAAGGAACCCTTTTATGTTATTCTAAAATGTAAAAAAAACATTTTGTGATGAAAAATTCCATATTTATACAAGCAACAACGAAACGTAGGTAACTACTACTAAACCCTATACTACGCGTGGCCTGACACGCAATTGGCCGTTTATTTCTTGGGATGAAACAGCCTATACTTCCCAAACGTTTTTATCGACGGATGCGGAACATTTGGGTGACAGCTGGTCGCCTGTTTACCTTCCTACCTTTATGTTTCGTTGTCCTCTTCCTTAAATGCCAATTAAATGCCAATAACAATAAAAACTGAACAAGTGCAAGTTGATCTAGCATTATCAGTGTTCCGTATAAACGAAAATAAAGTTATTACCATGAAACAACGTAGCGTTGCAATTGATATTTGTATAACGCTAATTATTTGGAAGTCCAAGTAATTGAAATTGCTAAATAATAATTACGAAGAAGAATGACAAGTAAAAACAGAAAATAAATAAGTTCTAAGCTGCTTACTGCAACTGTATCCATCTCTTTCTTAAACGAAATTTTGTATGGAGAGTGTATGCAGCTACTGAAACGTGACGTCATGTTATAATAGCGCTCTCTTTTTGTAACAGGAAACTTAAAAGCTCTATATTTTCGAGACTAGTTAAGATATTAAAAAAAGAAAAATGTCATTGTGTTATAATATTAAAAAACTATTTTAAGTATATAAAAATTTAGACAAATACCCAATTAAGTACACAGTGTCCTCGTTAGGCGAACAGAATGTCAACAAGAGTCAAGACACTATTGTCTCGTGCAAGGAATTCAAAGTCATTTATTTGTGTTACGTTTGTTCAATTAGAAGTGAAGTAACAGCCTCTTTGTATGCTTGAGGCATTCTTGGTCATTCGATTGCTATCCAAGATTTGGTTTCACAATAACGATTGCCTTCTTTAATATATTTAATGTCCTTCCGATTGAATCCGGCACGGCTGGCCGCGGAAGTCCACAGAGATTAGCCATTCCGCGGGAGATATAGGTCGCTGTTACGGTGGTGCGGAACCCGTCGTGTGCGAGTCCAACTCACACTTGGCCGGTTTTTTTAATAATATACGTTTACACGTTCTCATTTTTTTGCATACAGGCACATTCACGTTTACTTCCTCATTCAAAAAGCATTGTTTGGCTTTATTAATTTATTTTTCTTAATTTAATCACAACGATACGACATTCGGATTTCCTGATAGTCGTCAATTAAACGTTTTTTAATTGGTTTAATATAGCTTATCGACAGTAAAATATCATTTGCTTTAACGTGAAACATCATTAGGAAACATGCATGCGAGTTCTCTATAATGTTCTCAAAAGTTTGTGAATTTCCAATTCACATTTGCCAGCGTAGTGGACTTACCTAAGCCTAATGCTGAGATCTGTAGAGTGTGCTCTGACTCAGCTCACACTTAAGATAGAGGCTAAAACGAGACACAAAATTGCTCTGACATAAATCTGTCTCGTCTATCACACTGATATTACAAAGCCGAAAGTTTGTATGTGTGTGTGTGTATGTTTGTTACTTCTTCACGCCACAACGAGTAAGCCAATTTGGCTGAAATTTGGAATGGATTCAGCTCACATCCAGGCTACACTTTATCCCGGAAAATTAAAGAGTCCCTACGGGAATTAAAAAAAATCTTATTCCACGCGGACGAAGTCGTGGGCATCATCTAGTACTCTATAGATTTCAGCCTAAATATCCTTCTCCGGAGAAGAGATACGAGGCCAAGCAGTGGACCGGGTATCGGTTGATGATTAATAATAATTAATTGGTATTGATTTGCTGACGTTACTTGTAAATCTATGATATCCACATATTTAATAGACGAACCTGCATCTACAAAGAAAGTTTGTAGATGCACAATTTAATAGACAAACTATGATATCTACATATTTAACAGGCAAATAGACAAAAGCTATGGTATAGTGTAATCTTAATGACTTTTTCAGTGTTCCGAATCTGAAGGGTAACCAACGGGACTCTATTACTAAGCCTTCGCTCCGTCTGTCTGTCAGCGGGCTGTATTTTATGATCCCCAATAGGTAGTCAGTTAAGTTTTCAGAGAATGTGTATTTCTGTTGCCGCTATAACAAAAAATAATAAAAATAAATTCAAAATTAAAGGGGGCTCCTCTACTAGAAACGTGTATTTTTGGCGTTTTTTGGTACGGAACCTTATTATATTTTAATCTGTGTGGTATTTTCGTGTAGTGTGTAAAACAACACAGAAGTTGCGGTGCAGCAAAATTAATTTTAGATAATAGTTCACAAAAAAAAAAACTTTGTGTTATGAAATATCTATTGGTATTGCGTAATGTAAAAGCGTTTCTTATTTTAGTAGAGTTTTCGAATGCAAGGTTGCGCTTGACAAAAGTCACACTTAATAACTAGTTTTGACACGCGCTCCTAAAAGAATGCCTATTCTCAACGGCGAATGAGTGATCCATTGGGGATCCATTCTATTCAAATTCGCTCATGAAAAGTGTAATTCAAATGTTGTAGAAATTTCAACTTAGTTTTAGTATTCAAACGAATCAGCCACATTCTTCTTCGTTAACTGATATATGTCCATTGCTGAACAAAGGTCTCTTGCATCGGACATCCACAGGCCTTGGTGCACCGCCTGCATCCAGCTATTCCATGCGACTCATTTCATGTCGTCAGTCCACCTTGTAGTGTCTGCCAACACCGTGCTATCCGGTGCGCGGTTGCCACTCCAGCACCTTGGAACTCCAACGATCATCAGCTCTTCGAACTATATGTCCCGCCCATTTCAATTCAGTTTCGCGACTCGCTGAGCTATGTCGGTGACTTTGGTTCTCCTATAGATCTTCTCTTTTCTGATTTACTCCCGCAGGGATACTCCGAACATTAGTTCTCTCCATCAGCTGCTGAGCGACCCTGAACCTTATGAGGCCCATAGTTAGCGACCATGTTTCGGACCCATAAGTCATCACTTGTAACACGCACTGTTCGTGGCTGGGCTGGGCTTTAGTTCATTATCTAGGAGAAAATAATTATCCGTTGAGTCCCAGAAAGCCTCGCCTTCGTAGAGCCTCGTCTGTCTCATTTTGTCGCTCGTGCAACACAGACGACGCTCTACGAAGTCTCTATATATTTGTCACCAGGAGCGTATGGCGACTACTACCGCCTGCTGACGCCGGGCCACTACGAGGTGACCGCCAACAAGCCGGGCTACTTCCCCGTGTCGCGGGTCGTCACAGTGCCCAAGCATCAGACCTCTGCCAAAATACTTAACTTCAAACTTGAGGTAAGATTAAGTACTTTACACACTCCAACTAGGTGACTTCGGCCTCCTTTTCGGGGAGTCCAGGTAGGTTTTTCAAAAATGAATCCCAAGTTTTTTGAAAACAGTAAAATATTAACTGCTTCATGTATAATTTCTTTATTAGCTTACACAGAGTTTGAACACTTGGTGCGTAAAAATACATTTTATGGGTATCAAATTAATTGCGACCTGACACTTGATATTGCCTACCCAGCGGCGGCTACACCCCCGGACTTGAGCTCTGACGTCATTGAGTGGGAAGTAGTAGGCAATGACGTCAATAAAGAGTTCTCAATTGACTGAGATTGGTTGTGGGCGCGAGCTTATATCTGATAGCCGAGCAATATTTATTTTGACATTGACTTTTAATTTAATGCGAAATTGCTCTAGATAACTTATCTTATGTAAATAAATTGCGTCACAAGAAGAGGTTATATGTCTAAACGGAATCTTAAACTATATATACGGTAAGCTCAGAATGTTGTTGTGGGAATGTTTTAAAAATAAAAACGAACGCCATAAATTCAGCCAATCAAATGTGATTGGGTGCATCACTGTAGCAATAATTTTTTTAAACAATCTCACACCAGCCCTGATAGCATGGATGGGAGAAATTTTATCCCCGGGAAAAGGATAAAACGTTTATCCCCTCGCTTAGCTTTATCCGCCCGTCGAGCATGGGCACAACGGTGGAAACAACGGTTCACTAATGATTAACAAAAAACGATAAACAAATGATCATTTCACAAAAAACGTTTTAAAAGCTAATCAAATCACAAACGTCGTATTCCACAAACTAAGCATTTTACAAAAGATCATTTTACAAATATTCTATTCGCAAATGTTTTATTTTGCAAATGTGTTGGATGTTAAAATATCATTTTAAAATTTATTATTTCACCAAATAATTCTTTTTACAAATTCGCAATTTTACAAAATAGTAGATGGTAAATTATTTATTATTTGATAAACAGAACTAATATAATCAATACGCAAAGCGATAGGAAAAAGTTTACTATTATTTACCTGTCGCAGTCGGATTGTATAATCTGCCGTATTACATTACGGCTAGCTGTTATCAAAAACAGGGCCGTTTTGAAATGCAATGGGCTACGCCAGAAGACTCGCTCCGTCGCCCCTTCATTCAGCTTCGCCTACTCGACCTTCGTTTCGCTACGGAGGTCGCCGGCTCGCTTCGCTCGCCACCTCCCCCCTTCGCTCCACTCGGCCTCGTAGGCTCGCTTCATTCAGGACCTCCTTCGCGAGCTTCTGGCTTCGCGCTTCATAAAAACGCTCTAGGGGTAGGGCAGACAAGACTACGTGGAGTCGGGGTTGGCCATTTCGGTTTTGGCGTAGCCCATTTAATTTATAGCGAAGCGCAGCTCCCGCCACAGCCTTGAACAATTCATTTTATCAAAAAAAATATGCTACATGTTGTTTTACTAATTAACACAATTAAGAAATCAATTGTTTGTCAAATATTATTTTATGAAATCACAATTTGTCTAGTAATTTGTTTTGTCAAGCGAATTATTTGTGAAACCAGAAGTTTTATAATGATCAATAAATGATTCATAATTTTGCTAAACGTTGTTTGTGGAATGACACTTTGTTATTTGTTTTTTGTGAATTAATCGGTCACCGGAAACAACACTCAGTGGATATACTTATAGAAATATACATCGCCTTCTCCTCTGTCGCCATGCTTAGCATAGGGAAAAGATAACTTTATCCCCTGTCAGTGGATAAAATCGGTGGATAAAACTTTTATCTCCTGCCCATGCTAGCTATGCTGTGCAGTGCAGAACAGACAAACACACAAACAATTTTTCAACACGTCAACATTCCTTTTTCGTGGTAGATTCATTGACGATTCAAAAGCACTTGTAAAAGTGTATTTGAATAAAAAATATTTCTATTCTATTCTTTTCCAGCCTACAACGAGCTGGTTCGACGATTACACCCCGTTCGGCCTGTACCCGCACGGACTCCGCGACGGGCAGCCGCGCATCTACAAGCGGTCCCTCTACCAGCAAGTCACGGACTCGCTCCTGAACAACAAACAAGCTAAACATTAAACGTCGTAAGTCGCTCATACCGGGACGTTGAAGCAAATTAGTTTTAGTTCCTTAACAGTCTCCTGTAAGCTCGAGTTAACTCGAGTTTTCGTGCGAACGTAATTTTGTTTTAATTTAGAAACTATCTGTAACTGTAACTATATTTGACGACCTCCCTGGCGCAGTGGTCAGCGGTGTGGTGTTATAACTGGGTGGTCTCGGGTTTGATTCCCGGCGGGGGCAAGTAAGGAATTTATAATTTCTAAATTGTCTCTGGTCTGGTCTGGTGAGAGGCTTTGGCCGTGGCTAGTTACCACCCTACCGTCAAAGACGTGCCGCAAAGCGATTTAGCGTTCCGGCACGATGGCGTGTAGAAACCGATTAGGGGTATGGGTTGAATTTACACTGCTATACCCCTTCCAAATTAGCCCGCTACCATCTTAAACTGCATCGTCACTTACCATCAGGTGAGATCGCAGTCAAGGGCTATCTTGTCATCGAATAAAAAAAAAAACTATGTTACATATCGGATTGATATCAAACTTTGCACTGACACGTAATTTCTAAATTAAAACTAAACTACGTTTGTATGAAAACCTGTTCTCACACCTTCTTTGCGACTCGTCTAATGTCGTTCTACCTAGTGGTAGGTGTGCCAACACCTTCCGCCTTCCGGTGCTGGGTCACTACTCCAGCACTTTGAGACCCCAACGACCCATAGTACATAGTTCTTTGAACTATGTGCTTATTGAAGACCCCTTATCCCAGGGATTTAACTGGGACGGGAAAGGATCAGGGGTTTAATGGCCGAAGACATAATTCGGACTAGGATGGCGTCACTGTATTCTATGTAAAGTTAAATAAAAAGTCTTAAGTATATACAGCGTGCAAAGAAATACCTTGAAAAATTGAAGGGTATATTATATCGTGAATTTTATTAGAATCCTTGAGCATAGTTGTTGGAACTGATGTCCTTACAGTTTTAAAGGAAAACCCACCCACAGTTATCACCAAAAACAATCAAACACGACCAAAGATAAAGTTGTGTGAAAAACATGTTTGATTCTTGCTTTTCAATAAATTATAATAAAATACGTAAAATCAGATGAACATAAACTTCAGTATT
This sequence comes from Hipparchia sbordonii, assembly GCA_038048805.1. NCBI lineage: Eukaryota > Metazoa > Arthropoda > Insecta > Lepidoptera > Nymphalidae > Hipparchia > Hipparchia sbordonii. Next base: position 7,617,399 of record CM076102.1, read on the forward strand.
TTCAAGCACTTTTCCTTTCTCGTTGTATAGTTCCCGGCCCGCTTTCGTTTTTGGCCATTTACGACTTGTGTCTCATATCTTTAAATATGAAAATTTAAATGTTATCAACTCCCTGATTTATTTCAATTGTTTCATTATATTTCATTGAGTTCGTACGTTATCTTGGCACATGATTGACACCTAATTTATTCTTAGTATAGCATTAAGTAATTGTCCATTCTATTTTTTCCAACGTACAGTAAAGTACCTTTTCGTAAGTTTCTTGTCATCAAATAAAAAAAAATTACTTCTATTTTTCTTTCAAAATTATAGTCTTGCAATTTTTTTTTTTCAAAATTATTTACTGTATTTGATGGATTGAAATGTGCCATAGATAGAATAATTCGTTCCTTATAGCGAAAATTTTCCCCCTAGGTTGAATTTTATTAAAATAATTTTTATAAAATGTATTTATAAAATATTGATGAATATGCAAAAATGTATTGAATTGTAATGTAAGATTGCATCACGAAATTACAGCTGTAATTTAATGTATAGTTACATGTGATAGTTACCATTTATTTTTCTCGAGTTTTTATTGTACAGTTAATTTTTATCACAACTTTTTCTAGTCTGAACTCTGATCTGATTTTTTTTTATTTTTATGAAAGGATAGATATTTTTAAAGTTGTTAAATTATAATTCTGCAGGAATATAACATAAAATAACTTTTTGCTTTCATATTCTTGCCTCATTGTTGATAGGTAACATTCCAAACTGCCCACATGATTGTATATTGAAAATAATGTCCAATGAGTAATTTTTATTTTCGATTCCTCTAAGAATTTCTGTGGTCTGGAAAAATTTATGAGATAATTAAGAAAAAATTTTTCGTAGTTGTAATGAGATTTAGTGCGATATTGAATTGTTTTGTATGTGATTTTATAGTAATAATTTACAACTACATCTCTTCTTTCTTAGCGTAATACTGTAGTGTACAAAAACTTCATGAATAAAATACTTATCTAATTATGCAAATCAATTTTGTGTTTAATTTTTACTTTTCATTAGACCCACCACCGTTCTCAACGATTGTTAAGAAATCGGTGTTTTATTGAAAAATGTGATGCTCCCAGGTTACGACCTGCCACCCTACACATATTAAACACGTCTTGTCTCTTTTTCTACGATCGCATACGCTAAAGCAGGGGCTCCCAAAGTTTTTTATCACGCTTTCCTTCTGAAAGGAGAGGATTTGCGATAGAAAACTTCGGGAAAACTGCTTTAGCGTGAGCGATCGTAGAAAGAGACGACACATTTGTAATAGGCTGGGACGAATTTGATGGTCGATTAAATTTTTCTACTGCCTACGAGTACTTTATTATACGTACGACAGTTTTTACACATAGTCCCTGAAAGAGAATCGGCAAATATCGGTATTCGTAGAGCGTCCCCTCCGTTATTCATATGACATTTTGTCACACACAGCTGTGACATTTCGTCACACACAGCTATGTGACATTTTGTCTTACACACTTTGTGACATATTTTTGTCTCTTGCGATGTGTTTTACTGTTGGAGGGTAAGGAAAAGGAGAGAAAATCATAAGACAATTTTGTTACAAGATAATTTATTATTTTACATTTATATCACTCGATCTTTCTCAGATATACTTAAATAGTTTATTCATTAGGTACATTTTATTAATATTAAACTAGCAGGACGGAGGAATTTTGTTTGAGCTTTACGAAACGAAAATCACAGTAGGTACGTAAGTTTTATTTTACTTTAATAGATGCTTTTTATTAACAACCTCAAAAGATTAATTAAATAAAGTATGTATGTAATAAAGAATTAATACTGTTGAAAAAAAAAAATATATATATTCTAATTTAATTAACTTGTACGTAGGTAGGCAAAATATAGCGACCTAAATTAATAAAATATTATTTTAGATAGGTAGATATTATAATTTTATATACTTACTTATGTATCATTTCAAAAATGTCTATATAAGTAATTAATTGTTTACAAATGTTAACTCACTAAAATTAAAAGTTCTACGTAGTGAAGCACCTTGGCAATTTTTAAAAGAATGTAAAATTGTGCAAAATATATACATATAGGTACATATAGGTAGGTAACCTAACCTAGAGTAAAGTAAATACTTTAATGATCGAAAGTTAATATCACGTACCATTAATTAATAGCACAATGTTTATATCTATAGCTAATCATAAGTACAAGTAGATATATTTATAGCTCAGTGGTTTTAACTTATCATTTTCATTAGGCAATAAACTAACTTACTTACATTTTTAAGGGACGGATTCGTTGCATTTCTTCAGGTTTTTTTTTTGTATCAGACAAAGAAAATAACTATATAATATAGTTAATACGTACAAAGATAAAAATGTGGTAAATATAAAAAATAATTTTAGGTAAGTAGATAAGTACCTTATAAACTTTTTTTATAAAATTTAAATATATGTTCTAAGTATGAGAATTAAATGGCACAAGTTTTACTATTGTTTATAATGTAGGTAAACTATCACTTAGATATGTGAACTACCTATTATGTGAGGTATATTATTATGTTATTTCATTTATTAACAAACCTATCTAAAAAATAGTATTATATTTTCTTAAAAACTACCATTTCGACAAGTCACATGCATTTTACGTATAAAGATACCTATAAATAATATAATAGATTGGTAGCCATGTTTATATCTACATATTATAGAATTATAGAGGATCATGCAATTAATAGCCGCGCCGCATTTCTTTATTATTATATACGAGCGAAGCCGCGGAAGATTGCTAGATTAGTATATATACCCTTTTTTTTTGTCGAGGGTTAAAAATGTATAAAAATGATTTAGATTTTTTTAATGCGAGAAGTTTGTAATGCGTGCAGCCATCTTTAATTTGCGCGAGTCAATATTGATGATCCTTGCTTAGATACTTCAGTTGCTTAAAAACATTTTTGCAATTATTTAGTCTAATGTTCCTGTAACTAAAGTTGCTAAGTAGACCAGCTCAGTGTCAGTACCTATTGAGATACCACTCACTAGAATACCTTGTCTCTATTATATACATAGTACATACTTATACATATCACTTATTGCAATGACGTAGAATTTTCACAAGAAGCGCCAATAGTGAAATCGTTTTTCGTCTGGAAAATAAAGGTTAATTTTATTTTTTTATCGTTACGAATCGTTACTTAACTATCATTATACATGTCACAAATGACTATATTCCGTGATATGGTGTTTTTAAGTTCAGCTTATTAGGTATTTTATATAAAATCTGTATCAGATGACTAGCTTTTGCTAGCTGCAATATTTTCTGCGTGGAGACGTTTTTCAAAATCCCGCGGAAACCTGTTTTTCCGGGATAAAAGGTAGTGTATGACACTCTTCAAGTCCTCAACTATAGGTACCTAACGCGGGTTCGCGTAGGTACGTATTCCCGCGTACATGAGAGACCGGCATTAGATCAACTTTATTTTAAGACTACCCGCAACCCGCAAACTTACAATTTCAAGTTGGACCACTAAATTGCAGGATAATTCTAATAGGCATAGTGACTTATTCCGCACTTCTTATCCAACTACATAATTGGACACCGATCGTATCAGAATGAAAATGCCCTTCCTATCAACTACGCACACAACACAAGTTGGCTAGCTAAACCGACAAGTTTCTTGCTGATTCTTCTCGGTTGGAACGGCATTCTGAACCAGTGCTAGATTCATTTGACGATTCGAAAGCACTTTGTAAAAGTTTATATGAATAAAAAACTATTCTATGTGAAAGTACGCAATTAAGTTGTACTATATTCGGCCAACTTGAAATTGTATGTCTACGGTCGTTCTTAGTTGTAGTTAGAAAAATGTCTTATTACCTGTAATCAGTGCCTATTTCGATGCATGCCGGAGTGTCGACTCCCCGGCCTCGACTGAACTATGGCGTAGTGGTCGCTGTTGTCCGACACTGACCTAGTTGTTCAACCAGAACTATATTTCAAATATTATATTTACTGTACACTTGGATATATTCAATACGACACTTATTTAAATTAATATTTCTAAAGCTTCGCACAGATATAGCTATAATCCATTTTTCCTTAGCTGTCTTAAAATATAAATAAGTGGTAACTCTCAGAAAGGCGTAAGCGACGTGCTAAGTAGGTACAGTACGTAGGATGTTTTTACCGCACTGTCAATGTGCTACAAATGAAAAAGCAAACTTCAGAGCGTCGTAAGCGCTCGGCCACGCTCGTCGGTTACGAGCTTTTCCGAAAGGTTTTCTGCGATTTGTTGAGCTTTTCAGACAGCAAAGAATAAAAAAAAAAAAAAAATAGATTATACCTATCATATTAATTATCGACTGTGTGTGGGGGAGTATTGAAAGCGGCTTTTATCCATAAGTCTTCTTTGCTCTCTGGCATAGCGTAAATTTTGATGAATAGACTTAATAGAAATGTTTTTATTCAAAGTCAAGTATTTTAATCAAATTATGTAACGTCGCGTCGCTCGTACATTTTGTTTTATTTGAACCTACGGTTTTTCTGATTTCTGTTCACTTCATAGCTGTTGAGCTTTTGAGGTTTGAAAATTTAGGACGGAATCCAGAATAGTTATTTTAGTTTTCTTGTAAATAACTTGAGTTTTAAAAATTATGAAGTATAAAATATGGTAATTTTAGTACCGTGCTATGAATGTTAATTTACAAAAAAAAATATGTTAAACACATTAATAAATATGAATAAGAAAGTGTATAGTTTAGACCCCTTATTCCAATTGAGCTTAACAATGAATTTTTAATATCAGTGATACCCTACCTAATATGTTTATTAAAACAACTTAGAGGTAATATTATTATGCAAGGGGAAAATATATCATTTTTCAGGTTTCATTTTTTATGGTCCCATTTATTCTAAAGTCCTATATATGGTAGATTCATATAGGACTTTTTCAGAACATCCTTTACCTACAGGTGGGTACGGCTATAATCGAACGTTTATTTCACCTAACCAAGAACTATGACGGCTTCAAGTTCAAAGGTAAAACAGAAATTGTATATGAATGGTCGATTTAAGCAAGGGACGTTACCTCGCAGAGTGTATGGTGGAGGACGGGTACCGGCTGCCGTACTGGCTCCCGTGCCAGCTGCGGTAGGGGTCATAGTCTTCCACCACTGAGGGGTCCTTCTCTATCACCTGTGAGTACATGAACGTGCTGTTACCGTAAACCTACACCTTACGCGTGAATGGCGAAAAATGCCCGTCAAATTCTATCAAGGACTCTACCATGACTTTTATATCTAATCTACGATCGAAATTGATTATTTTCTTTGGAGGTTGGAAACTAATGATATATTAAGAATAGTGTTCTAAGGAGCTATGATTGAAAGCTTTTTCTACATGATCAAATGACGGGATCCTTAAAAGAACTGAAAGCATATCGAGGGCGTCATATAGTAAAAAAACTCATAGATCCCAACTTCTCAAGTTTCTGAAATGGCTATCAGCATTGAGAAGCGCAGTGTTGGCAGACCGCCACTAGATGGCCGACGACATTAGATGAGTTGCCGAGAGCTTTGTGTCCCGAAGGATATATTAGGTATTAGCGGCGCGGTTGACATTCTTGAATTAGGGATTATCTCAGAAGAAACAACTTTTCCAACCTTTATGGTAACGGTAGTTAGCGAAGCCCGAATCATTTTATTATTTGCCCAGAATAAAAACCTTTAAAAAGGCAGTTATTAGGTCCATTTGGTTTATTTTTTATCTAAAAATCATAGTAGAGCCCGATGGGTGCAAAAACAGTTAGTGACAAAGGTGTGAGTTTAGACGGTAACGGTATTAAAACACACAATGATAAAACGATAAGTATGATGAATATTATTTCACACAAAAACTACTGTGTTAAAGAGATGACACACATACATAAAGTGTGTTATTATTGTCATAAATATTATTAAATATAAAATAGATATAAATTTTTAAATCATCACGATAAAATATAACACCGTTCAGTCAATTGTTATTTTAATTATTCCTGTGATGTGATTAATCCCTATTTGTTTTCTTGATTAGGTACCTAAACTAAGAAAGTTGAATTTGATAATTATGTCTGACCATACTTTTATATTTGGAACTTGGTGTGTGTGTCAAACTTTTCCTTAAGCGATTGTTTAATTCAGTTCACGAGGGCACAAGACCACAAGCATTGTTCTCTTCTTCAAAAAAGATGATAATAACCCCATTGATAGACCCTTCTCTCTAGTTTTCCTCTCATTAACAAGATCGTGTTCAGTTTTTTTACCTTATCCGTGGCGATCTTTGCAAGAGACCCATGTCCAGCAGTGGACATCTAAAGGTTGAATCGACGAACTCGACGTCTTAAAAGTCTATCTTTGTTCTGTACGCGTGTTGTCACCCATACAACTTTAGCTAGCTACTTAATGGTAGACGTGTAGATTTTGAGTTCAATCATGAAAGTCAAGAGTTCAGTACTTACGTCAGTCCTCGCACAAGAGCAGGTCATGGCGGTGCAGAGGAAGCAGTTGATGAGCAACATGACCAAGAACATGACTCCGAGTGCAATGGCCAGGTACAGCAGCCACAGCGGTCGTACCCCGCCTTCTGTGCAGGCCAGTGCTGCAACTAAGAAAGTAAACATGTTTTCAGTATTAAGAGCTTATAGTATGCCAGCTGGAATCCAAATTTTGCCCCCGCCTCACTGCCCGGCGTGCAGCCGCCCGCACCGCGTAGTTGCAGCTATCTCACTCGCACGAGTTCATCACGCGGCAGGGGTCACGCGCCGTACGATAGGGTATATGATACATTTAACGAACCTCTAGTACATAGGTATGGAAATAAAATGAAACTAATATTATTATATATTATTAATAACTAAGACTTAGAATTAGACTTAGACTAAGTATAAGTCTAACACTAAGACTAAGTTTAAGTCAAAGACTAAGTCTAAGCAAAGACTAAGACTAGGTCTAAGTTTCACTAAGACTATGACTTAGTCTTAGACTTAGTCTTAGACTTAGTCTTAGACTTAGTCTTAGACTTAGTCTTAGTCTTAGACTTAGTCTTAGACTTAGTCTTAGACTTAGTCTTAGACTTAGATTTAGAATTAAACTTAGACTTAGAATTAGACTTAGATTTAGACTAAGTCTAAGTTTAAATCTAAGTCTAAGTCTCACACTAAGTCTAAGTCTATGGCTAAGTCTAAGTCTTAGTGTTAGACATAGATATATACTTAGTCTAAGACTTAGTCTTAGACCATAGTCTTAGACTCAGTCTTAGACTCAGTCTTAGGCTCAGTCTTAGGCTCAGTCTTAGGCTCAGTCTTAGGCTCAGTCTTAGGCTCAGTCTTAGGCTCAGTCTTAGGCTCAGTCTTAGGCTCAGTCTTAGGCTCAGTCTTAGGCTCAGTCTTAGACTCAGACTTAGACTCAGACTCAGTCTTAGACTCAGTCTTAGACTCAGACTTAGACTCAGACTCAGACTCAGTCTTAGACTCAGTCTTAGACTCAGACTCAGACTCAGTCTTAGACTCAGTCTTAGACTCAGACTCAGACTCAGTCTTAGACTCAGTCTTAGACTCAGTCTTAGACTCAGTCTTAGACTCAGTCTTAGACTCAGTCTTAGACTCAGTCTTAGACTCAGTCTTAGACTCAGTCTTAGACTCAGTCTTAGACTCAGTCTTAGACTCAGTCTTAGACTCAGTCTTAGACTCAGTCTTAGACTCAGTCTTAGACTCAGTCTTAGACTCAGTCTTAGACTCAGTCTTAGACTTAGACTTAGTCTTAGACTTAGGAAGCCTAAGGAAGACCTTTAGGAAGCTATGTATTTGCATTCTGTAACAAAATAGGCTATAACTAGTCTTTTGTTTATACTACTAAAATAATGTGACCGTGGCTACTAACTGGGAAAACTACCTTAATATTTAGTGATGGTAGGTGTATGAAACTATGTACCTATTCCACAGCAAGAGCCAAAAAAGTTATTATTGTAGTAATCAATTCATGTTTTTAGCATTTTCTATTCTCCAATTCCGTCTTATTTTTCTTATTCCGCTTATTTTCCATTTTATTACACTTATAATTTCTTAGATAATATACGTATTCTGGTAGGTATGCGTGAGAACAAGCGACGCGGGTTCCCCGTTCGAACGCCGGAGCGTGAATGAATTCATGCGGTGGACACGAGTCGCCCGTCGGCCCACACGCAATATTTTTCAGAATTTCATTTCTAATAACGAAAAAATTATTTAATTTTAAATAGTACATATAGGACACTTATTGTACTAAGTTGAGTATATATTTTAAGTTTTATTAGTATAGGTAAAGTATTCATTGACTACTGCGATTTATTTGTAAAATTCAGAGGGAAATTTGTGAATTTTTTCTATCGAGAAAATTCTTAGCAATCGTGTTTTCACAACATACAAAATTCAGTCTATATCGTCAACTTTACTATATATTTCTTTCAATATTATTGATTCAATATTTTTATTGATATGGACGATCAAACGTGGCACGCTGGCATACTGTAAGCTCTTAAGAAGTTACTTTATTTTCGGTCATTTGATTTTTTAATATATAGAATACTTTATTGTTCACCACAACACGAAGTTAAGAATAGGTACGGTACAGTCAAAGACAGAAGATACAAGAAGAACCAAGTAGAATACAAAAGGCGGTCTTATAGCTTAGCGATTTCGGCCAGTCAACCTTTAGAACTTTCAATTAGATTTTATATGTGACTGCAGCTCTTGTTTCGATCGAATGTCGAGTACCAAGTAAGTAATAAGATAAGTACCTACTATAAGTATTTATAATTAGGGTCATCGTGATTATCTCTATAAAAGTAAATATCTGTCGGGATCAACGCGGTATTTGCATAGTTAAGGACCTTGAGTTGTCATAATAAGATACTTCTTTTTCCAGAAAAACAAATAAGTATTTCGAAATTTTTTACAAATCTAACTCCTCGCGGACACAATAAGTAAACAAATGATTACCAGCACTATCGTTGGGGTCGAGCACGAATAGTCCGGTGGAAGCCGTGACGGCGCCCTCTTCGTCTGCAGGCTCTATGCGTCCTTCAGTCTTACAGTCAGTTGGCATACAGCTACCTGTAATAATATTTAAAAAAATTAAAGTATGACAAATGTTCATCTATGTTGGTTTAATACTCAAAGTCTAATTCGTATAAGATGTAGTTTTATCTTGGAAAATTAGCTCCCACATAATTCTTAAAAATCAAATTCGACAGGTCGCGGGATCAGCTAGATACTAATAAAGAGTACCTACTAATGTTCTTGTTCTAGTACCTATTTGGGGCATTAGCATAGTTCCTAAATACGGATACATATACAGCTTATGAATATAAAGAACGACTCTAACGGTATCCTTCAAAGATTCTACCGACAAAACCCACTTAAGTAAGAGGATTACCTTTATTAAAATCCTTAAAAAGGCTGTGACCCTTGACTTTGGGTTGGGTTCTTTCATAAACGATACGAAGGCCTTTAAGGGTATCGGTCAACCTTTGATGTAGATTTACCTAATTGGCGTAGCTAAAAATCCTATATTTTATTATGAATTTACGAGTATTTATTCGTAGTCTACACTTATAAAAAGTGCTATGAATTTGTGGTTAATGGAAGAGGTCGCCGGCTAACTTGGCTACAGCGGGCAAACAAAATTAAAGAATTAACCAAATAAGTACCTTTACAAATTCCAATTTCGCATTGGAAGTTAATTTGCGACGAGTTTGGAAATTTAAACATTGATGCAATTGCCAGCTCCGCAGCACCATTTTCCGTTTTCAACGCTACCGATTGTTCTTTTACGGGACATCTAGCAAAAGATAATAAAGATTTATATTAAGTGCTTAATGAAGATGAAACAAATTATTTCTGCAGATTGTGATTTAAAAAAAATCATTACAATTAATTTTGTTTGAATAATTAAAATAGGGAAATTCTTTCTTAAAAAGAAAAGAAGTGGGAAGAGATTCGTAATTAGTATTATAATAATTAAGAAATAACCTCCTCTTCTTTGGAAGTCGGTTAAAAATAATACTAAGCAAAGAAGAAAATCAAAATCAAAACGAATGCGACGTAATTTAATGAAGCAGCTGATCACAGTAATTACTGCAATTATGTTATCCCTTGGCAGTTAGAACTAGATATTTGCGGAATTTTAGATCTACCTCTTTGAAATGCTACGTTGTACAAAGATATTAAAAATATAACAACGCAAAACGAAAAATATGCGCTTACGCATTTAAATGTTCAGTCACATTTTTCACTTACCCTCGTTTGTCCAGAAGATCTACGGTATGATTGCGCATGCTGAAAGCGAAACAATTTCGCATACGTATCCCGTGAGTGCCTGGAATTTTAAAAGTAGGCAAAATATAATTTTTAGATTTATTTCTACTAACACCACGACCGTATCACAAAGGGCGTAAAAGCGTTCCTTCAGGAATATTTCTTGAATAATGACTAGGTAAAAGAAATGACCTCCGAACTGTACTGTGACTCCATGTATCGTTTAAATCATTTCCTTCCCCAAAAATAATTTAAAAATATTAATCATATGTGATTGATCGATTGAGTTTGTAATGTGATCGTTGAATTTGTTGTATTGTGAGCGACACGCGCACACATTCATAGCTCGGGCCAAATCCGAGTCAGGCGTCAAAGTGGAGGGACTCTTAATTAAAGTGTTCTAATATTTTGACAACTCTTACCATCAGGTTTGCTCATTTCCGCTCGGAGAGTGTACGGCATACCGAAAGCTGCGTTTAACACCTTGCGTCCATCCGAGTTCAACATTCTTAGAGACACGGTTAATGTTTCGTTTCTGGAAAAACGCAAATTCATTCCTAATTAAGTGTGATTATTATCAATATATTTTATTGTGATCAGGTAATCTATGTGTGGAATTTTATAGAGGCATAAAATACAGTATTCAACACTCTGCGTAGATCTGCCTTCAATTATAAAGTTGGTAAACGTTTCGAATGCCTGAATTATGGGCCAACCTTCAGATCCAGGCCCTGACCGTTGCGCTTGTGAAGTTTAATAAAAGCGAAGCTTTTTTTCTTATGATAAATACTATAGAGCATAGATTTATGTACTACGATTGATGCAGTTTTTCCGCAAGAAAATGCACGAAGAATGCCATAAATTCAGCCAGTCATCAACATGGGGACTCGACCAGCTTTATGCATGGGATGCTCTTTATGCATGGGAACAATCGACTTGGCATCTAGTTACGCACGAGATAATGTAATAACTATTTAAGAGCTACATAATAATATTGTAATTTTTTGTTTTAAAAAGAGCAATTGCTGAGTTTCTTGCCTGCTCTTCTCAGCAGAATCTTTTTGGGTTGTAGAGTCTTGTCATAAGAGCCACAGGTTGGCCTACATGAACTAAGTGAGTTTGGACATAGGTACACAAGTGAATTTGGACTGACCTCGAATTACTGATGCCGGCCTTGCCACACGTGATGACGTAGAACTTATCGTCGGCAAGCTCTAGCGTTCGATGCACGCGAACCGCCAGGGGCAGTGATCGCTCGTCTGTTCTCTGGTAACAAATGGACCAAATCAGGCAAGCCTTCGATGTCCGAAGTCATTATTCATCTCAACCACTGACTTCTATATTTAAATCTATGATTAACATTGGACGTGCGGCTGGGATTGTTTTTTTGGACCTACTTACAGGCGCTGACGATAGGTACGTTAAAACTTTATCATTTATCGATCTGATGGTAAAGTTATGTAGTTAAAATACACAAAGGTAGGTATCTCTATTCTATACGGTCTTGCTTACGGTCCAACAACGCAAACAAGCACTATGAGCAGAAAATGTAGAGTAATAAATAAAGTAATATAACCACTGACTATTAAAGCTGAGAATATCGTTAGGAATGTAGGTTAACATTCCACGAACAATATGGTAATACGGGTGCCGTTTCAGATACTAAAATGTTACATACAAAGTTGAAATACAGCACAATACAATGTATCTATGCGTAGCATCCTTTTACTAAGATTTAAGGTTTCCAACAAGTAACTAGGTATTTTTTAAAGCACAGCATAGCTAGCATGGGCAGGAGATAAAAAAATTATCCCCCGATTTTATCCACTGACAGGGGATAAAATTATCTTTTCCCTATACTAAAGCATGGCGACAGAAGAGAAGGCGATCTGTATTCCTATAAGTATATCCACTGAGTGTTATTTCCACCGCTGTGCCTATGCTCGACGGGTGGATAAAACTAAGCGAGGGGATAAACGTTTTATCCTTTTCCCGGGGATAAAATTTCTCCCGCCTATGCTAGCCCTGCTTTAAAGACTTGAAAGTAGATCGAAGAATATGACTTACGTGGTTCCAAAACACCCCACAGTTATCCGGCGAGCCGGCGGCAGCGGTGAGGCTGATGTCGAAGGTTACCGACTCCGTGCCGTTCCCCAGCACCATGCACGATGACGTTCTGCAATTAATTGCTTATTAATTCTTATTTTATTTGGAATCGATGCCGATTTTCACCGCAACATAGTTTATACTCACCGCAACACAGTTTATACTTCACCGCAATACAGTTTATACTTCTGCGGGATCATCGTTTTAATCCGTTCTCGCATCATATTAAACAAAAGACGATGTACCTACTGTTTTTTAAGCTATTGCATAGCTTCTATCGCGGGCCAGCGTAGAGACCGAATCCAGAAATTCCGTAACGAAAATAACCTTACACGGGACTCCTCTACGGTGAGCCGCTAGATGGCGCATTTTTTGCTAAATGCGTCAAATGCTATGCAAGAGCTTTACCGCGGCAGTTCCCGAGTGCCACACGTCTTTTTTTTCTTTTGTAAAATAGACAACAGTCTATCCTACTAATATTTTAAATGCGAAAGTATGGATGGATGGATGTTTGTTAGTCAATCAAGCCGCAACGATTGAACCGATTTGGCACAGAGATAGATTATAGTCTGGAATAACACATAGGTAGTCATCGTACCGGAAAATAAGATCCGTCCGACGAATTATAATATTTTAATGGGCCAGGTCTTAAAACTTTTATCAATCTGTTTATGTGGGTAGGTACCTACCTATAAAACTATTATACTATATTATAACACGCAAAATTGCAATCTTGTAGGACGTAGGTTAAATAGATTATGGGGATTATGAGTAGGTTATGGGGGGCGATGTGTCGCCTTATCGACACGGCTATGTCTTGGCCAAATATTGCAAAGATATTGCATAACGTAAATTACTTGTCCATTTTAGTTACAATGGTAACAAGCCACAGTATAATTTCAAATGTAAACTAGTGCTTAGTATGACTATTGACTAAATAATTTGCATATGCATTGCCTAATCGGTATATGCTTATATGGTGTACAGATATAATAAATAGCCCGAGAGTTTATGGGCAATGTTATGGAGGTGCTTGAAGTGCTTGATTATCTTATGAAGGTTTGTAAATTATGACTTTGCTCTTCCTAAGTATGGCACTCTATGGAGGTGTGTGGCTATTCTGATTCAGAAAATACCACAGACTTCACAACATTTATTTCTACTAATATTGTGTGGTTAATTAAAAATCAATTAAATTACGTAATAACCAGAAGAAACCTTAAAAAAAAATATCCATTGCTAATAATATTGTATAGCTGACTAAATAGATAATTGTTGATAGTATATAATATGGTATTTATATTTATAATATCAACCCGTGAAAATACTGAATTAGTAAAATAATGCCTTTTTAAATAAGATTTAATATCTTGAAATTGAGTTTCAACTGATAAGCACCTCCTTAAAAATACCCATCAGCTCTCGGAGTATAAACCAAATATAGTATAAGTAGACGGAGTAGCAAGTTTGAGATAAATCACCTGAACTCTCTGGCATGCGCGACCCCGTTGAATGGCTGGCTGAAGTTGATCCTGATTGACATGACACCGGTCTTGCATGTCGCACTAACTACAGGTGTGAAGTCGCCGCTGCTATCTGTGTTCTGTAACGAGGACATGATACTATCTATTAGTAGGCCTAATGCCCAAATAAGCATAATATTGCAAATCCTTACAGATATTATAAATGCGAAAGTGTTTGTTTGTCCTTCAATCACACCGCAACAAAGCAACAGATCAGCGTGATTTTTTGTATAGGTATAGTTGAGGATTGGAAGAGTGATATAGGCTACTTTTTTTAAATCAAAGTGTTTCCGCGGGATTTCCAAAAACTAAATCCACGCGAGCGAAGCGGCGGGCATCAAGTAGTAAACCGAGATTTTAGTAAGAGTTCTAGTTTAATTTGTGATCTCGCTTCATGATAGGTAACTAGGAATCCTAGGATAGATGTGCTTGTGGTTTCAACATAAACAATCTATAAAGCGTACTTTGACTGTCTTGGGTCTGAGAAAATTAAACTTTTTCGTGGATTGTAAATTGTCTGTCACACTAACTACAGGTCGCACTAACTTTATGATTGTTACAGTGCCTGATAATACATTGAATGATTTTATTTATTATTTGTATTTGCAATAACTTGCACTAAAGACATTCTTTTTATACCTACTCTACTTGACTCTACTCTACTCTTATTCGGGGTCCAGGAATTGAAATCCCGGGCTCTTAATATCTCTTGAAAACATCGTGACATACCTACATAACTTGTAGTTACTATAGAGTTATCCATTTATATTCTCTTGGAAGAATAGTTTTTTTTTTTCAAATAAAGTTTTACAAATATGCTTTTGAATCATGTGAATACCACAATCGTCTTAGCTCGATGAGATTTTTATCAAAGTAATTTTTTATGGATCCGATTAAATAGTAGGTATACGAAAATATTAGAACAATCGAAGAGTCCAAATAGGCAACTTGTCGAGAATTGACCTGTTTCTAAGAGGCCAGACGTCCGTTGACCCCAGCTTGTTAGGACAGTAGCGCCATGTACCTTTGTGAGTAGGTATATCGTGGGCTTACCAGTTGGTACATTTTTGGTGTATTAGTACAATCATTTTTATTTTCTTTTTTCAATGTCAAAAATTAACCTTCACTTTTTTAGACATGCTCGTATAATACACACTTCTTTTTACAAAGAATTTGTAAATATATTCAATGATATTTTCAAAATAAAATAAAACCGATTAACTCAAATAGACTACAATCCGGAACCGTAAACCTTGTAACCTAAAAAAGATTTTTACCTGTAGCGGCAGACCGCAAACGTCCGGAATAAGATTCTGAATACAGAAACGAAATTCCGATTCTATATGCCCAGAACGCTTATAAATGCATGAAACTTTGTAATTACGCAGTAGTACAGTAGACGTGTATTACAAACTCATAACACACACAGGGGCGGACCAACAAATTCCTGAAAAGCCGGCAACGCTTTGGTGGTGCCTCAGGTGCTACAAATGTTCACGGGCGGCGGTAATCACTTAACATCAGGTGACCACCTGCTCGTTCGATCGCTAAAAATATAAAAAACCACTTATTTGATTTATTCATAAACGTTCAGAATTTATCAGAATTTTTAAGATCGCGATTCTGACGAACATTGTGAAATCGAATCTGAAAATTTTCATATTATCAATCTGAATTCATGAAATGAAAATAAATGAAGTACCAAATACAACAACAACAAAACAAAAATCATCAAAAAAAATAAATTTGTATTTGTTAGAAAAGTGTGAAGCAATAGAAATGAGAATAATACGATCTTTTAGACCGGCTTAACTTTTAAAAAGCGTAAGCAGATAAAATTTTATTCGCCTGTCACTGTAAAGGTAACTCTAGATGTCTTTCTAGGCTTAAAGATTGGTAAGTAGGTAAGAAATTATTTACGAAATATCCAGTTGATATTTTAATGCAGTTTTTTCAACATTGTAATTATCATCTGTGTAGGTGACTTATAGATTAAAAAAGAAATAAAATGAGAGTTTATTTTTATATTGCCGGCACGTAGCCGTCGCACGTCGTAGTTACAATTAGTAACTTACTGCTTAGTGGGTACTAGTTTTGCCCGAGGCAAACAATGTAGTCTTATTCCAGCTTGTTTCTATGTTTATTTACGTCAAAACTTAAAGACAGGTAAAGTAGGGTCTATCGTGTCAACTGCTGTAGGGTAAGTATAAAATCTACGATATCAATGCGAAAAAAAATGCGAAATTAGACACCTATATAACAAATGAAGTTTTAAAATTACTAAATCAAAACATAAAACCACTTCAACCACTTTCTCTCCGTACTTCTATAGCAGCTTCAGCTTCCCAAGTTCAGGTTGCTATTCAGAATCTCTATTATTCTATCAATAGATAGAAAAATTCAATTACTTGTTCTGATCTGACCCGGTGTGTCGATTCTCTAAAAATGATTGCATCAATGTAACGATCGCAATGACCTCTGATTGGCTAAAATGGCGTTCTCGCTGAATCAATGCATTTAAACCAATAGCGGGGGGGTATCATCCAATCAGGGGGCATTACGATTGTTACACTGATGCAATCATATTTAGAGAGTCGACTCACTGGACTCCAACCCAGGACCTAATGATTTCATTTCATTTCATTTCAAAACACTAGACTAACGAGGCAAACTTTACACTTATACCCGATTCGTATTATGCTGGTTGTTGAACAAACGCCATATAAAGGAAGGGAGTTATTCTCAGAAAAGATTATTCCGAGTAGGTTCTAAGTGCATGTAACTCATTTCCATGGTACGTAATGGCGTAATAGTTGTACTTGGCTTTGAGTAATGTTAGGAAGCTATCAAGCTGGGTCGTGTAGATGGGATCGTGCGCTCTCGACGCCCTCGGGGCCCGAGTCGCGACCTTAAAGTACCCACAGGATCGTAAAATGGCCCTTACACGACGTGCTTCATTTCCTGCGTTCGACTGCAATTTGCCTTTAGGTAAGAATTAGGTTCTTTCGGGGTATTGAAAACATACGGATGACAAAGGTGATCACATAATATGGTGCAGGAGCCGGCGGCACTGAAAGCCCTATGATAGCGTAATTTTTTTTTTGAATGAAGAAAATACGCTCGGTTTGGGTTAATTTAGGTGGAAAAAATTAAAAAAAAAAAAATTGTAAAAATGCAAAAAATTTCTATCGTCATCGTGGATATTGATTTTATTTGTAGTTTATTCGATACTCAATAGAAAATTTCATACTTTTTCAGAAAAACATTAAGCAAACAATTTTTTTGGCCGGACGCATCTCCATAGCTGCCATACCCATTAACTTTTTCACTAGAATGCTTGTGGCAGTTATAGTTAATCGTAACAACCATTACCCTGCATTTCTTTGCTGTCAAGCAGTCAGGTAAAAAAAGAAATAAATAAGAGACCTATCTGTACTTTGTAAGTAAGAACAAAATATGAGCAATTTTCTTCAAAGCACACTGTTGCAGGTATTAGACATCAAAGCTATCGTAAATCAAGCAGACATTGTGGTTAGATGCGGTCTCAAATTTTGAGACTAGGTACAATTTAATCCGCTGATAACTGGAGTAAGTAAATCAAGAAGACAATGTGGTCAGATGTTTAAAATTTTGAGGTAATCCGCTGGGAACTGAAGTCGGCCATTTTGCGGTTTTTGAATAAAGTTCTCTTAAGTTATCGCTCATGAAATTGTGTTGTATAATATTGGAAATTACAAGAAAACTTGGGTCGCAAGTCCCAACAGGCTATATATCATCGTGAAACGTCGGATTCTAAAAGCAGCAATTTGTTATCTAGATTTACGCTGACTATTCATAGGTACTAAGCTCTCGGCTTATTTTCCTTGTCAACATAAAATGTGAAATATGGAAATGTGTAATATTATTTTACTCCTATTATATAATTGTCTAGTATTTATAAACAACTTCCTTGACACAGTGGTGTGCAATGTGAAATTGGACTCCCGGCAGGATAAAGGGAATTTATAATTCCTAAATTGTCAGTGCTGATGAGTGGTTTTGGTTGCGGCTATATTTTAGTAGTTAGAAACCCACACGAAAGACGTAGTGATTTAGCGTATCTAACGCATATACCTGTGGTAGGTTGTAATCTGTACACTGCATCGTACCGGAACGCTTAATTGCTGGCCGGTGAGCGACAAGGAAGTAACTTGCCGCGATTAAGATTTTTGGACCAAGGTCAACTGGAAATTAATGACTTCGTAAAGGTAAGAATAAGAATTTAATAAATGTGCAAATTAATATAAAACTAGCATTCTTTGCTCCGAGTGTAAAACCTACAAACTTTTAAAAACAGAAACCCATTTCAATTCCGAGATTAAGCATTCGTCTTTATCTTATTCTAGATTGTACAAGCTACCGGTTTTCACGCAAAGCAATTGTTATCTGACCATTGCAATCCACTAAGGATGGACCGGTAGTCCATAGATTATTATAATTTCGAATAGCCTTCTTACGTTAATTAGTTACTATTGTTTGCAATCTTAATTTATTTTCAATCTAAAACGATTGTACTCAGTGGCATTATTAAACAAGAGGTTTCAATTTAACTTTACTACCGATTCGGTCAATCTTCTTTTTCTTCTTTATCATCCGATAGGGGTCCACTGCTGGACATAAGTCTCTAGCATAGACTTTCACACGCCTCGGTCTTACGCTGCCTTTATCCAGCCAGCAGCCAAGCCTAATATGGATGATCTTCGAAATAGATAATAAGTTTTTGTTCGAGAGATATTCTATTCATTGGTGAAAAGTCGGATCAGCGTTTTTTGAGAGCGCTTTTAAAAAAACAGACGCTACGGTTGGATTTTACCCACTAACTATGACACAGTTTTATTAAGCGAAGTTCGTTTTGTATCAATACATTAGTCCTACCTATTATTCACAATCGAAAACCTGAACAAAAGTTGAACCATCAAGGTTGAATTTGCAATCAATACGAAAATGGTATCGGTATTTCAAACAATTTAAATTGGATGAAATATTATTCCCATAAACTTTATTGTAGGTATACCTATCTACTTAGATTTATATACTCAAAACTTGACGAAGAACTTCGATTGATTATGAAAGACATAACTACTACAGTAATATATCTATAGACGTACTTTATTAAGTAAAAAGGAAGGGTGGAACATTCGTAACTATTTACAAATGTTCCAACTTCCACCATAGCACCTAAATTAATAACATTTTGATGAATGATTATGGAGTGTCAATTGATTCGTTATTGATGGTCCGGGTGACACAGTAGAATGCATTTTATACGAACAAAATTAATTTGCCAGACGTTATACTTATATCCAAGTGATCGAAATCGGGTTAGGAACAATTTTCAAACTTTATGCTTGTTAATAGACATCAATTTATAGCCCATTATATTATTTTAATTATAATAAAATAAAAAATCTCACGAAGAACTCCAACTATTCCCGATTGATCTTAAAACATATCTAATCTGAACTTGTTCTCTATCTAAGCTGTGTAATTAAAAAAATATCCGTAATAAAATACTGTATTCTGTGTACACATACTACTACTATTACTTAAAAGTAATAATAATATTCTTCACTGACTAAGGCCCAGGAATCTTATTTTCCCGCCGGATTTTAAAAACTAAATCCGCGCGGATTTAGTTTTTAAAATTCGGCGAGAACTTTTTAATTTTCCGGGATAAAAAGTAGCCTCTGTCACCAAGCCCCCAACGTAACGTGTTGCAGCGTAATTGAAGGACAAACCAACAAAAAACACACTTTTGCATTTATAATAATATTAATAAGGATTTTTTAGGAAAATGATAACAAAGAATACTCAAACAAACAATCTCTATCGCCATTTACCTACGAATGTACTGTTTCCATTCCGTTAGGGTTACAAGAATGAAAGTTTTATAACTCGTATTATAATTTTATGATGGTTTTATGATTTAATGTGCACTCTACCAATAGCATATAATTTTCCAGTAGGTAATTGTTTTATTAGGTCAGCATCATGCAACCTTACTACCATTCGCCTAACGGTTACTTTTTAATGCATTAAATACACAATAAGCCGAAAAAGGGTTATACTAACATAACTGGCATTCCAATCGGCGATGCGGAAGTTACGAGTTCATTCTATGAAGAGCTTCAAAGAGTTTGTGGAATCTATTAAATACGTCTACGCAATCATAGGTGGTTACATTTTACATTAGATACTTATTGTGTATGTGTACATATTAGGTAACTTTGTTTGAACGTTCGTACACGCATTTAAGTATATTGCATTGTTACTAATTATTTCTTTATTGGTGCATATTTTCTTTTTTGACTAGTGGTGTCCTCTCCCTTCCAAAAAGCGAAAAGCTTGTGTTAGAAATGGGTACGACATTAGTGCATTAGTTAAGGGTCCGTCCATTTTTCAAAGTTTTTTTTATAATACTATGACATACATTAATCAATAGAATAGGTTTGTGGAACAGTGAAAACAATGCCTTCTAAAAACCGTTAAATAGAGACCCGTTTTTCAAATCATTGCTTTCTTTAATGATCGTTTTGCTATGGGCAATCATGCAAATGGTATGTTCTAAAGAAATATCAATAGACTTTCGTTTTTGCTCGATCTTAATAATAGCTGGTTAAATCTTGTACTACGGTAGGGAACCCTTCGTGTGCGGATCCGACTCGCTCTTGGCCGGTTGACTTTTCCATAGGATTGCGTGGATAGCACGTAATGCTCTAATAGATAGTACGTAATGCTCTATATTAGGCTAGACCCTATTAATAATATTATGTATGTTACATAAGACGAACGATAAAGTCCCTACATGGATCTTATTTGACGTAACCGGTGAGCCAACCGGTTTAGTTGGCACCAATCTTGCGATATGTCATCTTGGCCGATTTTTAAGACGAGTTGATTGGAAACCAAAAACAAGAATATAAATATCATTATAGAGCACGTAAAGAGTCCTTGAAAAAAAGTGAAGGGTATGTACGAGTATGTGCACCTGTAAAATTATTCGATATTTTTGAATAAACTTTTTTTTATTAGTAGGTACCTACTTTGGATAAACCAGCACATTGCACTTCGCCAGTGTACTCATCTTCATAGTTATACTATGTACCTACCAGTAAATGATAGATTTATCTAAATACTCCCATCATGACATTAAAAAAAATGAAAACGTTTAAACGGCGTTAACCACGTAATGGTAGGGTTCTTATGGTCTCAGAAGAAATTACAGGAACTATTCGGATCCATCGTCAAGTCAGTATACAAATAAATAATATTGAAGTTTCTGCCTGTGATTTCGAAATATTTTAACGAAAATAAAAAACAAAATTACATTTTTAAAATTTTTGTCGGTCTGTTTGTACGGGCTAATGTTCTAAACGGCTGAACTGCAGGTTTTTATGGCATTTTTCACAGGCAAGTAGAGAATTATACGGGAGTTATCTAGGCTACGTTTTATCCCGGAAGTATTTCGGTTTTCTTTGTAAAATAATAACTTTTGATAACAATACCACTACACAATAGCTTAACTTGGCGATTTTACAGAGATAGCTTGCATACCGGAGACGGAC
The DNA here is from genome assembly GCA_038048805.1 of Hipparchia sbordonii. Taxonomy (NCBI): domain Eukaryota; kingdom Metazoa; phylum Arthropoda; class Insecta; order Lepidoptera; family Nymphalidae; genus Hipparchia; species Hipparchia sbordonii. The sequence continues at coordinate 7,638,977 of CM076102.1, forward strand.
ATTGCCTACATCAAAAGAATAAGAAAAATCAATGACTCATGGGATTTTTAAACAATCTGAACATGCGCGGACTATTGCCCGTTTTAGGCTGGAATCTCACTTATGTTATACCCATCGCGCGTGAAGGATGCGTAAGCATGCGGAAGGATGGGAAAGGGTGGTCTTACTACCGGAAGGTAAGGGATTGTATTTACGTAAGTAGGTAAAGACACTCTACTTAGGGAATGATTGAGGTATGGTTGGTGAAAACGGGCATTAATTTCGGATACCATTACGGTATGAGTAGGTAGGTACACAAGCTACGAGTATCTAAAACATAAAATTTCTGCTGTAGAATTACTGTGTTCTTAATGTTGTTTTGATGATTGAGGTTGACAAGTGTGTAAAATTAACACAAATTGACAAGTGTGTAAATTAATGGAATAATATAGGTATTTAAATTTGGGTATTGTCTGTGAAGTAAACATGATTTTAAAGATGATTACATGATATATTATATTTTGCACGTAAACATTTGTGTATTCCCACGGACATATTGTTGGAAACCTCTAAGCGAAGTTTGTGAATAGGAAGTAGTCAATGATGATTGCTGTGTATGAAGCGGAGACGAATGGGTTGATGGAACTAACGGCTTCCTATTATTTTCTGTTTTATCTTATTACTTTTGCTATACAAATCGTTGAGATGGCAGCTTGCCGAAACATACATATGTTTTTTCTACGATTTGCTACTTCTCACTAAAAATACGAGTATTATATAGGTAAATGCGAAATTTTGGATGGATGGATGGATATTTGTTACTCAATCACGCTGCATCGACTCGAATGATTAGGCTGAAATTTGGCACAGAAATAGCTTATAGTCTGGAATAATACATAGGCTTTTTATCCCGGAAAATAAGAGAGTTTCCGCAGAGTTTCTCAATCCACGCGTACAAGTCGTGGGCATCAACTAATATTGCTGCAAAAACATTCAATTATAGCTATGACAGAATTAAAGCCATTACCGTGTGCTAAGTAGTTCCGAACCATCAATAATATTCAATCAATCTATGAAGTAAATAATGTAGACTTCAGACTCTCTATAAGGGATTCGAATCTCTGACTTTTTGGAGTTTGTTCGTTTTAAGCAATTAAATATCATTTTGCTTAACGGTGAAGAAAAACATATTGAGGAAACTTGTTTTCTTCAGAGTTCTCCAAAGTGTTTTCAAAGATGTGTGAAATCTGTCAATCCGGAGTACAAACTTTGTTAATAAATCTGTGCTTTGTAAAATAACGAATAATAATTTAACAACCTACCAAACGATACTGTTTAATATTCTCTTGTTTTCCTTCCTTTTGCCATGGTATTTGTAAAATTGTGCTTAAGTTTTAAGTTGTCATGTTCCAAGTGAAAGACTGAGGTTTTTCCGATACGCCTTTAATCAGTAAAGCCATGGCAAAGCGTTTAGTTATGCCATGATGCGACGGAATATACTTCTTTTGTGCAGATAATTTACGTGTATTAAAAAACAATTAAGCATTTAACAAGGCCGTGGCATCATTGTTTATTTATATATAAATAAACTAGCTTTTGCCCGCGATTTCGTCTGCACGTAAATGAAGTTTCGAAAAAAAAATTCGCGGAAACTTATTGTTAGTCCGGGATAAAAGGTAGCCTAGGTCTCTCTCGGTCCTGAAGGAAAACGTCGTGAGGAAACCTGCATGTCTGAAATTCTCCATAATATTCTCAGAGATGTGTGAAGTCTGACAATCTGTACCTACTTGGCTAGCGTGGCCTACATGGCCTAAACCCTTCTCATTCGACAGGAGACCTGTGTCTAAAAGAAGACTGGTAAAGGGTTGATATCTTCGATCACAAAAAATAAGGTTGTTATTAATGAAATTAATTAATTTGAAATCGTATGATTTATAAAGATGATATTACGCTGTCCTTATTAGTCAGGCTGAAAATTACGAAATAGCAGTACATATCAGATAGATGAAAGGATTGAGGGCGTTAATATGTAACATGGTCGAAACGCATCGCACGTCCATCGATGTAGAAAAAATAATAGCCTTTATTATTATTGGAATAAAGGATATAACAAAGTTGCTTGCAAGGCTGATTGTGCTTCCGCGAATATCGTTATCATAGATCGACCCGCGCTAATCAGAGCGTTTCGTGAACAGCGCGCGGGTTTTAGCCAAGACAGAGTGTTGCAAAACTGTTGCGTAAGTGTAAGCAAAAGGAATATATTTCCGAGTTACAATTGTATATTTTAACAATCATTTAATAATAACAATGTTCCCTTGACCGAATTCCAGCTGCGCAGGAGATGTTATAGTGCACAACTTTATGCGTAAATGCAGATACACTCTCTATACCGTCATTCTTGGTTCCTAGGGAGATGGCGCAAGACCGACGATTTGTGTTCTACGGCCATGGGTGTAATAACGCCTTACCTAATAACTTATTATTCTTTATTTGTCTAAACAGGGAGTCGAAACCTGGACCTATTGATTCACGGCTGAATAAGTTAGCCCCAGATCAAAGAGTGTCTATTGGATAAAGCCATAAAGTTCGTGTAAAAGTTACACAGATATTTTCAGCTAAAACGTTAACGTGACAATTGTTATGTTATGATGCTTAAAAAAATTGGTATCAGGTAGTGTTAAGGAAGATGCGACCTCGGTAGGTGTCGTGGAGGCCGCTGACGACGCGGCGCGGGCGTAAATACTTAGCAGTTACTTATTACGTGATCGCTTGTTTGCTTGTTATTACAAACATTAGGTATTCGACAATTTGATGGCTATTAAAACGTCCACTTTTTCAATAAAATTATTTATATTGTCTTTTAGTAAAACAAGAAGTCGGTTAAATACCTCATTCAAACACCTTATTCATCAAATTGGCCTATTCAGTACCTACCTACTTTAGGCGCTACTATGCAACATACGAAAATACAAAAATCTACATAATATATACACATAAAGCTAAAACATAACGTAAAATTGTCATAAAGAATACGATTTTCCTCCTTGAATTTTTAAAGTTTGCGAAGCAAAATATCTGAAACCATTAAAGTTGATAGAACAGAGTGGAAAAGTTTTTTATTCAAATAAACTTTAACAAGTGCTTTCGAATTCTCATGTGAATATAATAATAACATGGTTAGGAATTCCGTAAAAATTGGATTGGTTTATATGATATGTAGATATAGGGATAGGGCTACGAGGGATAGGGCTACGAGGGATAGGGATTACTGTACTTTTTAGGTACTTGTATACGAGTATCTACCAAACGCTTGAATTAGCAAACAGAATCGTTTTATTTAAAATTTACATAGATTGTGAGGATTTGTATTTAGTAAGCACAATTTGTAAGGAGGGGAATAATATATTGAGGTCATTTAAAATGGTATACTTAACATTTTACTTTTGTTATAGGTATAATAAGGCTTTTGTGTGAATACTACTGAAACGTTTTGTACAAAATATTTATAAATACGATAAGAATAGACCACTTTTAATGAATTAATATGTACTCTGTAATGTAGGGTAAAGATGCCGAATATGAGATACCATTTACATATTCGGCCATAGAAAATAAATTATTGCACTAATGACTATGAAAATTATTTATATTCGATAAGTATTTAATGAAGTTTATCCTTGAAAGACCGTTTACTGATAGGTATAATAGATTTTTTGTTATATCAGATAATATTAGAAAATTCAGAAATTACGTCTCAGGAAAAGGGTCTCCTATTATGAGATACCAAGGGTTTTTAATATGAGATAGTATAGATTCAGAGAAAAAGGAAAGAAATCAATTCAAAAAACTTTTTATTGGCGATATTTATTAATCTACAACATCGTACTACTAAATAAAAAGGTTTAAGTAACAACTTAATAATATATTATCATATGCTTGTGCTAAGTGCTTGATATTCTTCAGATGTAAATGTAACCCATAAAATCGTTAGTCCAACTTTACAATATTTTGCTATTTTTGCTTCTAAATAGTCAGAAATAGCTGGAGAACTTCCCATGAACCTTGACAAATACTTCTGCATTAGCATCTTTTTTGACATAACGTTCTAGTATACTCTTAGGAACAACGAAAGTTTTGACACTATTAGGTAACATATTTGTTTGCTTCGCACTGCACTCACGGCCCGTATTATGGCATCGTGATCCTAGGACTTCTTTGATCGACGGCATCTAGAAAAAGAGGTTTTTAAATAGTCATATTTCTATACATCCTAATATGAGATATCTCATTTAAGGAGCCCCCACGTGTCTCATATTAGGAAAACACCTAAATTTACAAACAAGGCTGCCTATTATTTTTTGACGAAGAAAATACAACTAAACTGCAAATGCATTGTAAAATTAATCATATAACTTATACAATGACTGTAAATTTAAATCATTTAGTGTGACTATAAAGTTGTAACATACCTCGTTAATATTTGGTGTCAAAAATCGGGTTTTGTGGTTTCGTAAAAATCCGCACGTACACAACCTGACTTCGCCTCGAACTGGGAAGCACCAACACATGTTTCGATCTGTTGCCACGCGGCTTCTGGTGACAGCATCGCCAAATAGCAGCGGCGATTAGTTTCGCCAAAACCTAACTATCTCATATTTGGCAACTATCTCATATTCGGCATCCTTACCCTATTATGTACTTACTCGTAGTTCACAATTATATACTAAAGCATAAATAATTATCCTACCTACCGACTATTATAGGCTTATAATTTAGCTTTAGAACAATGTATAAAGTGGTCATTAGTTAAGTATCATTAATTTTATAGCCATGAACGGATTGGACTTTGCAATGAACATACTCGTATTATGTAAGTAGCTTGGAGGTTTGCATCTCGGGTTTTTCCTCTATTCGAACTCGGGCTTTTTTTTTCTTTCGTAGGGAATCGCGGGTTCGAATCCGGTTCAGTCCTAACTACTAAATTCTTTGCTACTAAGTACTAGGCTATTACTGTTCTATTAACGGTACACTATACGATAGTGAATTATGCTCTCTCAGATTTACCATTTAGTACAACCATATTTAAAGTTCTGTGTTAGATACGATTAAAAGTGTTGTAGGTATCTACTTGAATTTTTTGATTTCAAAAATAATGCAAGTATAAAATATGTAAAGTAACTTTTGTTTCCATAACTAGGGTATTCTTTAGATAGAAAATACATTTTTCATGATGAAAAGTGATGATAATCGAAAAACATGTACTTATAACATCACAATAATTTTAACGACCTCTCTGGTATGGTACTTGCTCGTAGCTAACATCAATTGCATTGTATATAATCAGCACAGTTGGAGTCGCCTTGAGTATATTGTTATGCGATGCACACGCTAGTATGACATGACATGTTTAGTAGGTACCTTGATGTCACCATACTAAGCGATTTTTACACCGTTAACTATTCTATACTATAGAATCTATAGGATCATGTTATCGTAAACTTTGTAGACACTTTTTCAAAGTAGACGACCTACTCGAACAGGTAAGCGCAGATAACGGTTGCCTCTAAATAATATTTATAACATAGTAGTCATCTAACATTTTTAAGCTATTGCATAGCTTCTATCGCGGGCCTTGAGCGTGGAGACCGAATCCAGAAATTCCGTAACGAAAATAACCTGACACGGGACTCCTCGCTAGATGGCGTTGATAAAAAATGCTATGCAATAGCTATACCGCGGCAGTCCCCGAGTGCCACACGTCTTTTTTTTATAAAAAAGAATATTAGCCAAGCTGAAGTTGACTTATATCCTCTTATCTCCTCCAAATAAGCGGAAAGCTTGTGCTAGGAGTGGGTACGACAATAGTGCAACGGATGGGGTTTGAACCTGCGACCTTTCAGTTTTCAGGCCGCACCTTTACCGTTGGGCTATTGAGGCTTAAAGGCATTGAAACGTGTAATCATAAGAAGTTGAAGTTATGTTATAAAGGTTACTCAGTTCATTGAAGCAGAAGCGAGTGCCAGACATGTTATGCCCCTAGATTTGTATGGTGTTTACAGGAGATATATAACCGTCTGCGTCTTCGATATTCACCACTTCTCTAAAATTGTTATAAATCATACTTTGCACATTACTTAGACGTTATTCTATCACATATGTATAGCGGAGCGTCATGAGCCAAGGATGGTTTAAAGGACTGAACAATATCAGCTCGATAAGGATAAAGGAACTAATAATACAATAGAATAAATATTTTTAAAGTCCCTTTGTATATAAGGTGGAGCTGCAGTCGCCTTGAGGGGTGTATTAATATGCAATGCACGCGACTCTCGTATGACATCTTTTGTACCATTTGTACAGGTGCCGAGGCATATCACACCACAACCAGAACTGCAGCGTGATTGTGTAAGGAAATCGTATTCATTTGACAAAAAAGTTTAAAAAGTACCTACCTATGGTTTAATTTATCAATGCACTAACTTTTTAGCGGAATTTTCTGCTTTCCCGGGATAAAAAGTCTTTTTTCCTCTCCATTGTCACTCTCTAATTCCTCCAACTATAGGTACACATTACCCATGCAAAAAATTAAGTTGATTAAAGATAACTCGAAAATAAATGGCTGGATCATGCGTCATGCTCGTGAACGGGTGCCGCCAACGGGAATGGGTCTGCTTTGTGTCTACCCAGGTTAACATGTGTTAGGTTGTGGTAGGTGTGCATTTTTGAAACTTCTGTGTGGAAACGTTGTGTGCGTAGCCTAGTTTTTTTAACAATTGTAAAAAAAAATTTTTTTTGAAAAGAGCAACTGCTGAGTTTCTTGCCGGCTCTTCTCAGCAGAATCTGCATTCCGAACCGGTGGTTTTGTGACGTTTCATAGGAGCCGCAAGTTGGCCTACATGAAATAAACATGATTTTGATTTTTTTGATTTAAAGACATATTATAATATTATGTAACTCAACGTAAAATTCGTTAATAGATATGTACTTCAGTCCTACAAATTGTTCGTCGCAGAAGAGCCCCAAGGGATATGTTTGTGCACACTGTTTGTTCCGGAACAATGCTATGTTATTTGTCTTACTCTACAAAACAGACTTTAGGGAAGTTCCACTTAACTAACTACATTTCAGAACTCAAAATATTTCATAACATTATAGCTTATTATTTCAGTTTGTTCATTTAGAGCTTATAAAAAAGATACCTGCCGAATTGAGAACCTCCTCCTTTGAAAATAGTTTCGAAGTAGGTTAAAAATGGTTCTTCAAAATTTGTACCATAATAGTTATAAGGGGTTGTCCTTCAATCACGTTGCAACGGAGCAACGGAGCGACGCGATTATTTATTTGCATGGATATGTATCGGTGAGTACTTGAAGAATGATTTTTAACCGACGAAAAAAAGGAGGATATTTTCAATTCGTCCCGTATATTTTTTTTATCTGAAAAAAAGGGTACTGTCGGGATTTTAAAAGAGTTCTTTTGGGGTTAGTTACCCCATGCGGACGCAATGGCAGATAGTATCCTTATTTATAGTAGTGTCCGTATAGATAGTTTATTAAGCTATTGCATAGCTTCTATCGCAGGCCAGCGTGGAGACCGAATCCAGAAATTCCGTAACGAAAATAACCTGATATGGGACTCCTCTACGGTGAGCCGCTAGATGGCGTTGATAAGAAATGCTATGCAATAGCTTTACCGCGGCAGTCCCCGAGTGCCACACGTCTTTTTTATTATCTTCGTAATATCAAATGGAACACAATTTGCGTGTAGTTATTTCGACCTCCGGGCACGACCATAAATGAATCGGTAGTTCTAAAATTATTTCCGAAGTTAATAGTAGATTGTTACACAAGGGACGTAAGTAAGCTATTACAGAACAAGATCCAATTTGGCGCCAGTGCGAGCGCAGCTCGCATAGGGCGCTAATGGATCGCGTGCACCCGAGATATTTAGTCACACGAGCGAGCGCAGCGAGCGAGGGTGAATATAGTTCGAGGGTGTAATAGCTACTTGCAACCGAGGTAAGCATTCTACTTTATATCATTCTTGCGAGGTAAATAAAACATTGGTAATGCAAAATGAAATTTTAATTAGAATAATTAGCAAATTTAGAGAAAAAATAGAAAAAAATGGTTACTTATTATAATTAATTATAGTAATATTGCTGCAATTATGAAAATTAAGTTTTCACGTAGCGCTCTTTGGACTTATCCGGCAAAAGGTTTTGCATCATTTGTTCTGCTTCAAGCAAACAAAAATCAGGCTCTCCTCCTTTTTCATCATCTGATGAAGTGCTTGACATTGTTGTAAATAACTTAAATCCCTTTACGAACAAATTTCACAAACTTTCAGATCAAATGAAATGCCGCCATTTCCATTTTTTTTCGTAAATAGTTTTCCATTTTTTTTTTACGGCTCTGAGTTCCAAGGAGTTTTGCCATCGAGTTTTGCATAGTTTGAAATGTATGGAAATTAAATGCCGCCATGTTCAGTGTTTTTTTTTTTCAGTAAAAAGTTTTCTTACCATTTTATAAGAAAAGACATTGTTTACCAAGGAGTTTTGCATAGCTTGAACTGTAATGTGAACATTACAATTAAAGCATAGTGCGACGTAATGTTGCCTTGAATTGCAAACACTAACTTACAAGGAGACTTTCCACCATAGTAATCCCTAGTTACTGAGCAAGTATGATATAAATTTTATTATATGTCCAACTGATTCATTACTAAAGCAGTCAACCTGCTATGTATGCTACGTGAGTCAATATACTTGACTCACAGTTGGTTTCCATGAATGATAGCAATGCCGGCATTTGTTCTTTGTAAACACAAGTTCTTATGTAATAATTTAAGGATTACAGCCTCTATGCTACCTAGTTTATGCAGAAGGGAAAATAATATTCAAAATAATAAAATATCTACATCAATATCATCGTCATCATCAGCAATTCATCAATAGTTCACTACTGAGAGCAGATCTCCTCTCAGAGAAGGGTTATCGGCCACAATCTACCATGTGCCTAGTGCAAATTGGCAGACTTCTCATACCTTAGAGAACATTACAGTCTATAGGTACAGCTTTCGGGTGTGCAGGTTTCCTCACGAAGTTGTCGTTCACCGTTGAAGCTTGCGATATTTAACTGTTTATAGGGGCATCTTCTTGCAGATTTAATAATACAAAAATAAAAATAGAAATCTTCTTGGCTATTCAATAAAATTTCTAAATAAGAGTCGTTACTGCCAAAAAAGCTAGAATGAAACCTATAAATACCTAGATTTACTAATGCTAAAAACATTTTTAAACATTTCGAGAAGACTAAGAGTACTATCATATCATCTCCGTATTAGTATTATCTACGTCTTCTTGCCACGTTAAAGAAAGATTGAAGACATCTTTAATGTTTCTTTTAGAATAAAACATCCGCATAAGTATACGTATTTAGCGAATCCAAAGTTTTATTAATCGCTTAGACACATCACAACCACCGTAACATAATAAAGAACTTTATATTGTCTACTATATAGATAGATAGTAATAAAACTAAAATAAATTTCATTACAAAGTTATTTTATTAATTCAGTTAAAGTTTACGATTACCTATTAAAAGTAACGAGCTGAATTCGTGACTCTATTTTGATAGTACAGTCGTATAATCATCAGTAAAACGTCAAAATATATTGACCTACAATTTTCCCATTATTGAAAGAGGATTTCACGTACTTTCTCACCCTTTATTACTTACCAAATATCTACATGAAACGATTGTCTCTGACCTCCTTAACTCGTTTTGAGTGAACATTTAATTACTCGGCATAACAATTTACGAAGTCGGTTAACATGTTGTCGACAATAGGTTTTCCTAGTCTTTTATTTTATTACTTAGTGCCAACTTCACCATCGCGCAGTATTTAACTGGGGAGTAAATTAGATGTTCGGACAGTATTTGTATTGAAATCTGTCAAATCGTATGGCGTAGGTAATCTCACCAAACCTTCAAAAATATTTAACAAATACATTAATTTCTTTACACTAAATAATATAACGCTTTTGGCTGTAAGCAAAACGATATTTTTAATACATCGCTCATCCAATGGAACAAAGACGTAATTGCAAAAACTCGAAATTGGCTTTTTGGTTAAGTATTAGAAAAGAAAAGTACAATATTGTACTCGTAGGTTGGACCTACAAATTTGTAGATCTAATAGACCTATAACTGTGCTTTTTTTTCTTGGATAGAACATCTACTATTAATACTTATAACATTAAACAGTCAATTTCGAGTTTTTGCAATTACGTCTTTGTTCTATTGGATGAGCGACATATTAGGCAAGGCACCCCCCACAGATTCAGGGAATTTCGAAACCATGAATATTTCCATGGCGTCAATTAATTCGTAACAGTTACATCAACATTCAAACAAATAGTTGCAAATGTTTCAACTTTCAAACATTTAGCGATCATTATTTATTTATTGGGGCGTGCGTGGGCAGCGGTAGCCTTGCCAACACGCCTTGTGTTCTGGCATTGGTCTGTGTCTGTAACTGCGCCTTATACGGGCCAGTTGTACAGTGCCATTTAATTAGGTTAAGACTGTATTAAGAATCTTAGAAACAATTAAAATCGCTTTAATATAATATGACTATTATAATAATAGGGTTGGCAAGCTTACAAAGAAAGTTTTATCAATTTATAGCTTGGAGTATTACAACCACGATTTCTGCAATTTTATCAGTATTCATAGGCCAACGGTTAAAGGTGCCGGCTGAACACTGGAAGGATGCAGGTTCGATTCCCACCCGTTGCACTAATGTCATACCTACTCCTAACACAAGCTTTCCGCTAATTTGGAGGAGAGGGAGTTTATTGTACTAAATATGTACCGTTATTTAGATGATGATTTTTTAATGAAAGTGGTAAGGTAACAATAATTCGTAGCAAGACATTTGGAAGTAGACTTTAAAAAGCTAATATTGTATTTCGTTTTTCACTGTTCCGAGTTAATGGTGTATCTACTATTATTGCAGTTTGGATTAAGTGGATGCCAAATAGTCTGGTTCTAACTCAAGACGTGGTACATTTAAAAATACTTTACTACCTTATAAAGTGTCGTTATTATAACAATGGGTGGAAGATACGAGGTTATAAATATTTAAACAACTGCGTAGGTGACTGTCTTATGAACAGTAATATCTTAGGAATGTGATTTGTCTCTAGTAAAATACATCTTTGATACTTTTATCAATTTAATTACTATTAATAAGTCATTAAGTACAGCTTTAAACGTCGTCCAAAGTCAGTGGTCACGTCATTTTAATTGGTTTGTTCTCGTAATGTCAGCGGTAGCGTGTTAACCGAGTGGTTATGATTAGGCTCACTTTTAAGGGGGATCCAGAGTTTGAATCCGAGAAACTCACAAACATTCCGGAGTTAAGCCGAATTTACACTGCGAAATTAGTGGCATTAAATTAGTTACATGACATTAATTTCATCAACAATTTCATGTGTAAACTTCTAATTTCATGCATTAATTTCATGCATGAAATTAGAAGTTTACACGTGAAATTTTTGATGAAATCATTGTCCTGAAACTAATTTCATGACATTAATTTCGCAGTGTAAATTTGACTTTAGGTATGTAAATGTCACTAGCTTTAACCTTGAAGGAAAACATCGACAGGAAATCTGCACGCCTGAGAGTTACTGCTATGAATTATATCTATAGGTTTTTACATGTAAGGAGACTGAAAAAAAAGTGTACCTAATTAGTGATAATTCCATGAGTAGGGCTGTAGGAACATAATTATTATTTTTATCAGTGCCGGCTTTACCTATGGTGCAGGGTGTACAACGCACACGGGCGCAGGGTTTTAGGGGGCGCCGCGCTGAGCCGCGCTTCCTTCCTTCCCGACATCATTTAAAATTGTACCATTTTTTGCACCTGAATTTCCTTTCACTGTTGAAAATATAACTGTAAGTCAAACGGTATTCTTGTATTGTAAGTATTCCATTTTGGCAGCGCGTTTATTAGAGGGCGCCAAGATATTGATTGCACACGGGCACTACATGGGCTAGAGCCGACTCTGATTTTTATCTAACTTATATTGTACCTATCTACAGGAGAGTGCCTACTCGCAGTTCAACCATGCCATGCGTAACTGGGTTAGGCATTATGACATGCTGTTACGCGTATTTATGCACGTGACTTTAATGAATGAAGAAATATAGTAAAATCATGTATTTTAAAGTACTCATAATAAGTACTTACATTAGTACTAATTTACGCTCTATGCTCTGCTGAATTCGAAATGCTTTCACTTACTTACGTAGGTATCTGCCTGTATAAATATGTATAGGAACTCTTTAATTTTCCGGGATAAAATGTAGCCTGTGTGTTAATCCCGGGATCGCTAGCCAAATCGATTCATTCTTTGTGTTTTAAATTCAAATTCAAAATTATTTATTTCATGTAGGCCAACTTGTGGCTCTTGTGACAAGTCAAGAATCTACCATCGGTTCGGTTTATGTGTGTTCAATTTGAGTTAGTAGGTATCGTAGGTACGTATTTCTAGTTTTCGAGGCTTTACAATAAAAATTTAAGTAAACAAAAAAACTGAAATTGTTAGAATATGCAAATGCTAAAAAACTGGGAAATTAACGTTTTATAGTACCGGTCGAGGTCGTAACAACGCAAAAAATAACCACATTTTTCCAACAAGAATACGCTATCGTTGTTTTGTTCGTAGGTATTAACTTTTTAATACTGACCACATTGTACGTACATAGCCATAACAGTCAATAAATATAACAATTTTCCCTATTAAATAAGTATGCAAATAAATAAATAAATAAATATGGTTAAGTTAGCAAGTAAGTTTTTTTATGTATTCTATGCTACAGGGTGCGACATCACGAATCTATTGTTTGAAGGTTTTTTATCAACAACCTCAAAATAAGCCTCAAAATAAACCTTTAAATGCGAACTTGTTCCTTATTGAGAGTGATCTAAGGAGTGAGATCATCTGCACCCCTACCGCCTGTCATTAATTATTAGGCGCGTAGGTATGGCTATTGGCTAATAAGAAAAACAACAGATGTTACCTGCGCAAGCGCCGTGGCCAGCAGCGTGTAGACGAAGGCACATCTCCTGATTAGACAAAACATGTTGCACAAGTTTCCTTTGAATTCTCACTAGGTTTTAGGGTTTAGGAGTTAAAGGTACGCGCAGTCAGTTTCATGGCGGCCGAACGCAGCGCGGAACCGAGCGACACTGCCTCTACACGTCGCGTTGCGAGAACAACAAACTTTACTTTCTGCGAGCGGCCGCGTTCACAATCGTGCACTATCAGCTATTTAACTTGACACAATTTTCAAAGCCCACCGTGGTTCAAGCTTTATTTAGCTTTTAAGCGCTTATCCCAACGCTTTTAGGCACCTCATTTGCTGTATTGAAATGCCCCAGTTCGGAGGATGTTGGTAGTACTTACATTTTCAGACGGTCATCAAATAGGTGGTAGGTACACATCAAACTAAAAGTTTCGGTGTGAGTGTGTGTGTGTTTGTGAGTGTGTGTGTGTTTGTGAGTGTGTGTGTGTTTGTGTGTGTGTTTGTGAGTGTGTGTGTGTTTGTGGTTTGTGTGTTTGTGTGTGTGTGTGTGTGTGTGTGTGTGTGTGTGTGTGTGTGTGTGTGTGTGTGTGTGTGTGTGTGTGTGTGTGTGTGTGTGTGTGTGTTACGCTTTCACGCTACAACGAATGAACCGATTTGCCTAAAAGGAATGGAGATAGCTCATACCCAGGAGTAACACATAGACAACATTTTATCCCGGAAAATTAAAGAGTTCCCGCGAATTAAAAAAACTTAATCCACGCGGACGAAGTCGCGAGAAGCGTCTAATAATAATATTATATAAATAATCAAGGTGTAATCTCTCCTCCATCCTAATCTTATATTTAAACCGTTATACGCGTTATAGGTATTAACGAAATGATGAACTTATGACTACTGATATTAAATTGTAAAAGTTTCTACATCTTATCAACTCTTCATCTCCAGATCGTAGAATATAGTGCACCGAATTCATCTTGGAAAATATAGTTTATCTTAGAATTACTATTTATTGATGACACATTTCTTGGTTCTGCGAGTTCTTCCTAGTAACTACAGTAGGTAAGTATTACTCATTACAGTACCTACAGATTTGAGTCACTAATGAGTAATTATTTTTTTTTTTTTTCGAACTGTAGACAAATATCCTGCATACGTGAGCGAACTTTATTTTATCAAGTGGAATACTATTAAATCTACATTTTGATTGGTTTTTGTGTTGAACTATTTATAATATCTATTGTGAACAAGCGTCTGTTCGCGTCACCAACACAATGTTGCGTCGGTGGCGGCCGTTACGACATACGCCCACACTCGCACCTCTTACCTGTAGGTACGCGATACGCCATACGCACACATGTGCACAAGCAGGTAAGGTACAGGCCACAGGCTGGTCTTTCCCGAAACTATTTAACCTCAGTCCTCGTAAAGCTGCCCTGTTGGTTGTGAGTTTTTTTTTACCTTGACTTTGTCTGCCATCATTTTTAATATGTCTATATTTTTTTAACAAATCATTCTGTCAATAATTACGAGGATATTATTTTAGATTTTTTATTTCCCGGAATAAAAAGTAGTGTTATTCCAGACTATCTCTGTGCGAAATTTCAGTCAAATCGGTTCAGTCGTTGCGGTGTGATTGAGTAACAAACATCCAAAGTTTAATTTATAATATAAAAAATATATATAATAATAAGATTATAAGTCAAGACTAAGATACTAAAGTTATCTTCTTATCAGTTTTTCCTCATTTCGGCTCGAGACAATATTTGGCTCAAAAAGACTTCAACGCGCTCGAAATTATACAAAACTTATATTGATGGATCCAGTTACATTCGCACACGAGGAATGCCTAATGCATATTCATATATTAAGAGAAACACACCCGAGGACCCGTGGTTAAATGAAGCTAAGTTACAATAATGAGTTGATTAGCATACAAAGAGGTTATATTATACTTTATGATTTTACATGGTAGAGCATTGGTAGACTAAGAAATGGGCAATTCTCATTGATTTCTACGCAGTAATATAATAAGTCTATAGCAATAGGTGAACGAAGACAAGTATGTAATTAAAGTAGTTTGGCTTACACTCAGAAACTACACCACTACTACACCATATGCATTAAAAAAATTATATAGTATCTAAAAAATAGAGCGAGTTAAAATAATTTTTGTAGAATTTAATTACAATCGAACATGAATTTTTGAGTAAGCAACAAGACGGAAGACAATTTCTTGGTCTCATAATGAACGTTAAATACTCTAGCTTTTTTTAAGAAACAAAGTATTATTTACAATTAAATCTAAATTACTAGTTTACTTTATACTCTACAAAAAATAAAGTAAATATGTCCGATATTTTCTTTTGCCATAAAACAGATTAAGACTAAATTGCAAAATAGATAATCTGAATTAAACCTCTTTGATTCCTCCGCAGCGAGATATATCAAATGCTGAGAACATTGCCCTTATCATGCTTGTAAACTTTCTGCTGACAGCTCTTGGATCCGGCTGCGCTCCCTAAAGAGGAGGTTCCTGGATGTGGGATATAACACCCCACAGGTGGCACCCGAAATAAGTGGCCTTTCTTATCTTCAAGGGAGTTATTTATGTGGTCAGCGCCATCTACAAGCGATGAAAAGCAGCTGAATCGTTTAGTTCCCCATAATACATGTGAGAATAGATGTCTCGACGGTCGCTCAGCACGTTGCCGCCCAAAATCAATACCCCCGTGGCGTGCGCTGTCCCGCCGATTTTCACTTCAGTCTCTCCGAAGGCACCCCCATTTACATTCATTTTCCTACCCGTTAACGCGCAACCAGTGCTCCCTAAGCCGATTCCCACCTTTGTCGGATTTACCCTTTTAATCTGTGAGTATAACCCTTATTAAAACATCGCTCTTGTATTATTCAATCAAATTTCATTCATGTAGCGTTGTGAAAAAAAATGAAAGTACGTAGGAATTCAGTAGTATAGTACCGGGAGCGTGAGGTTTTAATGGGTATGTGGGGCGGATAAAGAATTATGCTGTAAGGAATATCGGTCACACGGCACAACTGATGGTGAAAATGAAAAAGATATCCATTTAAATGAGTGTTTAATTGATGATATTAGTAATGTTATTTTGATTAGTAAGCTATTAAATTGATCTTATACAAGCCGTTGACCTCATTACGTTTATTATTTATCTTTATGAAAAGCAATAAGCATTAATGCTTCATCGATTTATTTCTTTTCTCACACTATTAAAAATATTGTTTTTTGGACTAAAAATTGAGGAAAAAGATTTTGTAAAATAACCAGTTATATTGAAATAAGTATGATGTTACGACGTTTTTATCAAATAAGAAATATTATTTCAGTTGAGTTTATTTAGATGAGATTTAACTTATATTGTCACTTTGGCTGCGGTAGTTTTTTTGTTAGTTAAGAGTTCACCTGGGTTCAATATTATACACCCCATAAAGTCAATGGTTTCTTCTAAATTTTGAAATAACGTAGGAAACGAATAATTTTAGGACTTCAAGTCATTTCAATTACGAGTATAACAATATAGTCTCAAAAATCTTTATTTATTGTCACTGTAAACTTGGTTAAATACTCAAAGTTTAAGGTGCTTATTCAGAACTGCGTGACCATTAGGTATAGGTAACTGATGAATGTTACAGTTTTACACGCAAAGTTAGTGTAACTTCTGAAAAAGAAGTGATTATCTAACTTCATGTACCTATTACTTACTTATTGATGACCTTACAGGGGATCCTTAATTTACTATGTCGCTCTATTTTTAAAGCAGATGCTACATCGTAAATCACACGATAGAGGAAAATATTAGATAATGTTACATCCATTTGAAAATTGACACTATGATCAGTAAGTTACAGTATAATTAAAACTACATATTTTCAAAGTACGCGAAAAATAATAACAAAATATTATGCTGAAACGAAGATCAAATTTACTTAAGTTATATTAGGCTCGTTTTATACGTACATAATAATCGAAGGTTCTTTGAGTTTGAGAGAAATTATTATTATAAGACATTATTCAATTTTATGTTTTGTCAAACGTATTTTTATGACTTTTTTAAAACCACTTATTATAACGTAAGATCATCTTATTCTGAACCCTCAGAAACGATTTTTTTTTATAATTTACATGACTTTACCGTGGCTTACATTGTTGTTACTAAAAGGGAATTGATAGAGCAGGACTGGGCTGTTTTCCCTAAGGAATAATGGGACATTGTTAGCCGGCGGTGATTTGATTGCTTGAATATACCTATTATTCAATCACGTAACAATATAATATTGAGCGTAAAAGGGTATTGGTGTTTTTTTATGAAATATAGATGTAAATGTAGTTGTAATTTATATCGATTCGTGGCAATAAAAATAATTTTAACAATGCTTTTTTGCCAACTTGAGTTGAGTAGACTAGAATGTAAATGTAAAGGCATCGTATATGCAAGCGCGATTCACTCCTTACCTCAAACGTTATTTCGTCATTGTGTAACAAAACAATTAATTAAGTAATAATATCTAAACTTTTTTTAAATACCATTGATTTGCTAGTGATATTTCGGATATCAAAATCACATTTCGAGTAAACTACTCGTAGATTTTTCGAAGACACTTAACTGGTTCTACTTTTTCTGGTTTATTTTTCACCACAAGAACCATTTTTTTTTTAAATCTAGATACGTCTCGCCAGGTAATATAGCTTCTTTCTAAATTAAATAAATTTGTATGGAAAGGTATCGAAACGATCCTTAATTTACTATGTTGCTCTATGTTTAAAGGAGATGCTATATTGTAAAGCACACGATAAAAGAAAAATATATAGGCTTGACAATAGGGAAATATAATTGCTTCAGTTACTTCCTTAGCGTATTAAAGTGGATGAGAAATTTAATAGGAAATGAGATGTTTTCCTTTACGCTATATTAAAGAAATAGGTGCCGCATCTTTGACGCTCATCAGATCGATTCTTCCGTAGTGGGACGTCACAGAATTGGCAGGAATCCAGAAGATGGTTGGCGCTGTTTGTCGACCGGATCCTTTGAATATTTATAAATTTGACTACAAAATCACTGATGAATTTGTTTATGATCGGCGACGAAATTTCACGGCCAATCGAAATCATACTCAGAACATGAAACAGCGTTAAATTGTTATAAGCAATTTAACGCTCTTATAACTTTTAGATCTTAAAAAGATAACGCACCTTTACGTATTCGAAACTCTACGATCTCCTACTATGTCCTTTGTTTCCTCGTTCTTAATACGCACCGCAAGGAATGCCCTTGCGGCTTTCGTTTTTCCAACTAACAATAACTTGAATATCTTTAAATCAATAATGAATCATCTTCACTTAACATCAGGTGCGATCGTAGTCAAGCCCTAGTCTATATATTTATTTAAAAAAAGATATTTCTACAATTAATTCGCTCACCATGTGTACTAAACACCCTATCAAGGTATATATAGTAAGTTAATGTAATAGGTAAGCCAATAAAACGGATGATGGCAGACAGATAGGATGGTTGCAAGTTGCAACTAGGAACTTCTTAGAATGTATTTTATTAGTTTTTACTTGATATCTTTTGATATTTATTATTCGAATTTTCTACGTTAACGGGATTCCAAAGCATAGAACATTAACGAGTCATGTTCGTTCTTTTACACATATTTAAGCAGGTACTACTGTTACATATTTTCCAAATAAATAGAGGGCAACAAAATTACCGGCTAGTAAACGCAAGGTGAAAATATATTTCATGTTACTAATGGAAACCTTTTCAAGAAACCGACATTTCCGCCACTTTGTGTTGTTTTATTATAGCTTGCTCGCAGTTAACTAATTTTTTGATGCCTCCAATATTAAAGTACCTAAGTAGTAAAAAAAACCGAATAGCTAAAAATTTTACGCCAAAACCAAACCAAACCAAATTACCTCTGCGCTTCATTGTTTTTCAAAAAGTTTTTTCTTCGTTTCTTAGAAAAAAACGTGAATAGCACTTTTGGAATAAAAAGTATTTTATGCTATCTAATAAATCTTAGTCTGCGGTTTATATTGATTCGCTTACTTAGACTTCGTAAATGGCTGTCGTGAATTTGTTCTCTTCAACTTTTATGCACGTACAAACCTAAAAGTGTCTTCGACACCCATTCTTTGAATAGATCGAGGCCAAGTGTAGACTTGAAGTTGAATCGAATGCCTTAGAAGTAGGTAGCATTTTGTCATTATTTATGAGATTTTGCTGCTCGTATTTGTTCATGCGAAAAATAAAGTAGAGCTATGAATAATTTCAGATGAAAAAATGTTTCATATGGATAGTATCACAGAATAAGTATGATGCAAATAGCTTCAGTTTCAAAGTTATCAGCTTTCAGGTAGGTAAGGGCTGGATATTGTTTACGTCACAGTGTCAATTTTTAACCTACGGATCATTGTTGTTGTAAATAATCATGTTTTGCATAGTCCGTCCGTCTGTCTGTCAGCGGGCTGTACCTCATGATCCGTATTAGATAGAGAGCTGAAATTTTTAGAGAATGTGTATTTCTGTTGCCGCTTTAACAATAAATAATAATAAATAAAAATAAATTAAAAATTAAAAGGGATTCCCTTACTAGAAACGAGTTTTTTCGGCGTTTTTAGATACTGAACCTCTACTGAACCCTTCATAAGCGAATATTAGCCATTTTAATATGATTTAATATCCTCTTTTCCCTTTCATATAAAGTTTGGGCTAGGATTAGGTACGACAATAATAAAAAAAAGAAGTTTGAATTGCTGACCTTTCAGTCCACCCGCGCCTCCCTGGCTGTTGCGCTACTAAGGGGTGATTAATTTAAAGGAGTTGAAATTGGAATTACTTATGCGATTGTGTGCAGGCGACGCAACGTGACGTGGTTTTTTGGCTGTGAGCCATAATTACACCTCGGACAATCGGGTTAGAGCTGGATTGATGGTACCAGTTCACTCGGGCATTCGTGCGCCCGCTGCGGTAAATAATGGTTTTGGTTTTCGTCGTTTTTCTTTGTTTTTAAATGTTGCTCAGTATATCAATCGCTTAAAAATGCTTTTAACGTGTGAATTTTACAAGTTTTTATTGAACTTGTAATGTATGCAAGTAGGTACGTTTAAGTCAAATCCTGTAAACTGAATTAGAACCACTTAATTTTCCGATTGAGCTGAAATTTTGCATGTTTACGAAAATCGGATGATAATGCAATATTATTGTGACATGGAGCTGATCTGATGATGCAGCCGGAAATCGACGTAACCATATTGAGTTTGGGCTCGTTTGATTCGTCTTGTATTCTAGTCCTAGATTATATTCAGGGTTTGATGATATAGTCAACTATTAAAAGCTTGTTTATCCAAAATATTTTTTTTAATTTACACGTCTTGTTTATACTGCAAATTTAAGGGTAAATCTATAATTATATAAAAAGGCTTGTCCTGACTGACTGACTGACTGACTAACTGACGATCAACGCACAGCCTAAACCACTGAAGTTAGAAACTTGAAATTTTGACAGTAGGTTCCTTTTATGACGTAGGCGAGCACTAAGAAAGGATTTTTCGAAATTCGCCCCCCAAGGGGGTAAAAAGGGGGGTTAAAGTTTGTATGAAACTTCGTCATTTTTCGAGTTATACTCATGAAATTCGGTATTTAGGCTTTAAATTGAAAACAAAAAAGTACGTGTTTCACAGTTTTTAAAAATTCTACCCCCTAAGGGGTTAAATAGGGGTTGAATGTTTGTATAATATTCCTTCGTTCTTCAAGTTATTTTTCAAGTTACGTTTATGAAACTTGATATTTTGGCTCTTGATTAAAAATAAAGAATTACGTATTTTACATTTTTTTAAATTCTCCCCCCAAGGGGGTAAAAAGGCGGGTTAAAGTTTGTATGAAACTCCGTTATTTTTCAAGCTATACCCATAAAATTCGGTACTTAGGCTTTAAATTGAAAACAAAAAAGTAGGTGTTTCACAGTTTTTAAAAATTCTACCCCCTAAGGGATTAAATAGGGGTTGAATGTTTGTATGATAGTCCTTCGTTCTTCAAGTTATTTTTCAAGTTATGTTTATGAAACTTGATATTTTGGCTCTTGATCAAAATAAAGAATTACGTATTTTACATTTTTTGAAAATTCTCTCCCTAAGGGGGTAAAAAGGGGAGTTTCAATATTCATAGTTAAGACAGGACAACGTCTGTCGGGTCCGCTAGTATGATATAAACCATTGCTGCAGCTTTACCGCTAAACTGTTTTCAAAGAAATTCCTCTATTTTCACTTTAGATGGTGTTGGACAGGGATAATATTGCGGAACCTGCGAGATTCAAAACATCATTCTCAAAATTGATGAGTGTCTATAATATTCTTCTCTTCTTTTTACTGTCGAATTGTAGGTACCTACAGCTACAGGTGCCTTTACAATACCAATACCTAAAACAGTACAAATAAAGTACAACAGCACTTTGTTACTTTGTTGTACCGAATAAGTAGGTAGGTAGTTCAGAATTCCGTGCACTTTATTCATTGGCTTTAAAAAGGTGAGAGAAGTAAAAGTTTAAGGAATGTAACCTAATCTTGCTGTGGAATGACAGCAAATAAAACCTCGAAAATGGAAGTCACTGAGTAAAAAGGTAGTTAAACTGTATGCGGTCGTAACATCCACGCGGTGACGACGGTCGTCGGGTCGGGCTATTGGCTGTGAGCCAAAGTTATACCCAGGGCATTGAGTTAATCGCGTAAAGTATTCGGCAAAATCGTTGCTAGACATCCGAAAATGTGTCTACTCTAAGTATACTCATCATATAGAGTCTGTTTAATTATATAATCTAAGAATATACCTACCTACTACTCTCTTACCAGATTAAAGGCCGCTGCATAAATAACGTGCACGGGACGGGACGGGACGTGGACGGGACGGGACGAGGAGTTTTGGAAATATCGTTTCATAGAAAATGTAAACGACTGTGCATACGTCACGGAGCACGGACGGGACGGGAACGTGCCACGCGCGGAACGGGAAAAATATCGTCGACGACGATGTTTAGCACGTCCCGTCCCGCACGTGCCCCGTCCCGTCCGTGATTCCGCTGCGTATGCACAGTCGCCCCGTTCGCTCCGGAGAGCTAAGTAGTGATGTTTGTGTATTTACCTACCAAGCAAAAATGGACGAATGGAAAAACTAATCGAGTGTGTACGATCACATCCAGCTTTGTATAATTTTGCAATCTTTCTTTAATAAATGAGGGCTCAGCTTATTTTCCAGTAAAGCAAAACATTCTTTTGTCATACGAAAATACTTATAAAATTGAGTCTCGTCATCCAAAAGTTCTTTGTAAAGAGTGTGGTATTCTCCTTCTTGTTCTCTTTTCTGCCATGTAGGATGTACAGAAAATCTTCTTTTCCTCTTGACGGCCGTAGCTTCTTCATCATCTAAAGCAATAGCAATTAAAGCCAATTCTTCAAATGAAAAATCCATCTTTCCTTGTTCACATCACTAGCACGTTAGTTCTGAGTTATTGCCATGTTGCGTATGCATTAAAAATTCCCGTCCGTGTTTACTAACCACGTTCGGGCCCCGTCCCGTCCACGTCCCGTCCCGTCCCGTGCACGTTACGTATGCAGCGGCCTTAAGATTATACTTAGGTACTAATTATCTTCAGGAAATTGCATTTCGATTGATTCGAAACATCGGTTATAATAATCGTTTTAGTTTTGAATGAATATTATTCCTACTTACAAAATGCGAAAGTGTGTTGGTTCCCTAAATCATGCAACAAGTAAGCAAAGAATCGACACGATCTGTCGATCTGTGTGTGTGTGTATGTGTGTGTGAGATTATCCTTACTGTTTATCATACATAATTAAATATATCCCAACTTAGCTTATAAAATATAAATGGAAATATGGGTGCGCTACATTGTCTACGCTGACAAAACGTAGAAGTAAACTTCCGAGCGCACTTCGCTCGCGAGATTTGGCTAAAATAATGTGGAAGGAACTCAGATCACCGTACTAAATTGGCAAAGGTATTATTAAAAAAAACTGCATTTTGTTAAACTGGCCAGAAAGTAATTTTTAAGAGTGATTTTTAAAACGTGGAACAAGTCTTCCCAGAATAAAATCAATATTGTTCAAGAAATCATTAAATGTGTATTGTTATTTGTTGCAGACCTCCGTCCTCCTACCCCGGGCCGCGGCTCGCTCTGTTCGTTCCAATACATTTCCATTCACTTGAGAGTGAATATTTCGGAGTAAGTTCGGATTCTGCTTTGCTTTGAGTTGCCTTGAGTTGAATTTACACCACCATACCCCTTCCAAGTTAGCTCGCTACCATCTTAGACTGCATCCTCACTTACCAGCAGTGAGATCGCAGCCAAGGGCTATCTTGTCATTGAATAAAAATAAAGTTTCTTATACATACATGCAGTGCAAAATACTTACTAATTTTATAAATGCGAGAGTGTGTTTGTTTGTTGGTTTGTCTTTCAATCACGCTGCAACAGAGCTACGGCTCGACATGATTTTTTGCATGTGTATCCTTGAGGACTTGGAGAGTGACGTAGGCTTTGACCTTTTATCCCGGAAAAACAGAGTTTCCACGGAATTTTTAAAAGCCTAACTCACAGCAAAGCAGTAAAACATTCATTTGGATGAAATATTATTTTTTTAGTATTACGCCTATAACTTTATACTGTTGCCATAAACAACATTCTTAGTACAATGTCCGTTCCAAATTGATGATAAAGCTATTATCACTAATCTTATTTGTTTATTATACATGTAGTACTATTAGTACTAATATTATGTACGTCAGAGATACATAATATGATTGACAGGCATATCAGTAACCTAAGCACGAACATTTTAACTTTCGAATAGTAAAGGTGAAGTTAACGTCAGCAAGAAATGTATGAAAATGTAAGAGCACTCCTGTCATTTTTATACAAAATTTCAAAATACCAAAATTAACTCATTTTCCCAAAAAAAAAAAACATTGGTCGTTTACTGCTTAACGATGGTTATATTATCTCAGGCATAAGTGAGGATATATTGTTTTTTCATTCTTTTTAAATGGGATTATTTTGTGTTATATTAGGGGCGGTCAAAATAGATCGTTCGGGGTGTCCTGGGATCTGTGGCCCGCAGGCCGCGACCACATCAACCCTGTCTTTCTCAAGCTTTCGAAATTCATTTACTTCCAATGTCAATTACCTGAAAAGAAGGTAAGTCTTATTCGGCAAATCATAAGCTGTTATAGCCTGGGAGTCATAGCTCGACAACGTATACTGAGAATTGGTAAAACGTCATTATCCCTTAAAAAAAAATCGCGTGAATCGGTTCAGAAACCCCGGAGTAATCGGTGGACATACATAGAAAAAAAAATACCGGCTGAATTGATAACCTCCTCCTTTCTGGAAGTCGTTTAATAATAGCCGTTGCAGAGGTCTATCAGAGCAGGACAGGGCTTGGAAATTGGAAAAATATGGTTTCCCGGTATCGGAATTATTTAAGGTTTCGGGTTCATTCAATTAACCGATTAAAGAGAGAAACCATTTCTATTTCGATTTCACACAATAATTTACCGAAAATAACCGATTCATAGAACGCTGAATCTGTTCTTTTCCTGCCCTGGCTGCAATCAAGAAGTTAGTCAAGAAAAGGACCGTATCAATGGGATCGTAACGTTTTACCAGTTTCAGTCGGTAAACGAATTTATCTGAAAGTCAAATCGAATACCAAATCATTATAAAAATATTAAAATTATTCGAGAAATTTCCATCGGCATGACTCGGTAAATACAGATAAATAGAGACCTCTAGCAGCTCCGCTCTCTACTCTCTTCTCTCTTTCGGGTTTCCGCTTCAGTAAGCAGTGAGCACGCACCCTTACGGAAGTGACTGACACTTTTTCATGAATTAATAAGGCCTTTAAAAAATGAACGCTCTCGAGAGTTGACTCTTCAGGGCCATCTGCATGTCTTTTATTTCATACTAAACAGCATTTTATTTGAGATTTTTATATTTTTGTTTTATATTTACTGTTTACTTTATTTACCTATATTTTTAATGTCTTACAATAATATCTAATTTTTAGTAATTCTGACGAATTTTTTTGTAAAACTTAGTAGATTCTACGATGTATTATTTTTTTAATGATTTTGTGTATTTTTCATAATAATGGCTTGTAGCAGACGTGAATATTTAAAATTCTGAAATTGCGGTTGAACTCGGAAAGCAAACATACTCCAATATTCAATCGGGATTTTTTTTAATAAAAATTAATATATTTTAATTTATACAGAGTTCTAAAACAGAGTTACTCATGTGGATTTTTTTCAGAGGATGCTTGACTGGTTTCGAATCCATCCAGGACCCTTATTCATAAGCATGTTCACGCGACGCCGCGCAAATTGCACTGTGAGGAAGGAACCCGGATGAGTTCGGAACCAGTCGGGCATACGCCGACATAAATTCACTTGAGTCAAGCCGTTTTAGAAATATTATATAACAGTTTCTGCTTAAATATATTACTTTGACAAGATACTAAATAAAGAATGTTAATTTCTGACTTCAATCAAGTTTGCGCTATATTTTTAAGATAATGGTGTTGTGTTTAAACTGGTTTTTTGATTGAGTATGAATGAACTAAGGCTGAAATCTATAGACCGCACTCTCGCTCAACACAGACTCAAGACTGAGTTAAAAAGATACAGATTTATCTTGAGTCTGAGCTGAGTCAAAGCACGCTTTATAGATCTCAGCATAAGTCATGATTGAGACACAGCAGCCCGCCAAAAGCTTAACAACGCTTTCCCTACCCTAATCCCCAACTTAATTTAATTCTACTCCGTAATATAGCAATCGGCTCTATGTTAAGATTTACGTAACACAAAGTCCAAGTTTGACACCTTAGTAGTATAAACGCCTCGACATACAGAAAGTCAGATATACAGACAGTATGAATTATGTCACAATTCTTTGCAAAGAAAGACGCTTGTTAGCATCATCGCGGCTTCTGTGCACGCTTCCTGAATCTTGAATTACTTCTTGGAGCTGCATTGGGCATGTGACTCGCGTCGTGTCTGTCCAGGCCTTAGTACTACGATCCCTACAGTAGGTGTACAAAGTTATCGGAGGACAAACGTCCGCGTAGCGTTTTCGTAGTAAATGGTTCTACGATGGACTATTTGACCATTGATTTGAGTGAGACAAAGTTAGAGTTAAATAAATAGACTATTTTCTTTCTCACTCATAGTAAGGAAGAAAATAGTTTATTGTCTTCCCTAGCTCAAGGCAGATAAATGAAAAGAGATATATAGATTAAATTAAAAATAAGAAGCATTTAAAAACCTGAGTAATGGTATTCTGGTGGTACCAGTTTGAGTACGAGTTCACGGCTCTTGTAGCAGCAAGTACAGCTTCCTTCGGTTTGGTGTCCCGCGTGTACATGACTCCTTTGTTCTCCGACGGCTTTGGTCAGTCGCATCTCCAGGACCTAAACCTATCACGACCCTACGCCGCATACCGTGTAGCACTCATCAGCTGTCAACTGAAGCCCTGATCGTACCTGATGTTATTTTGCCAAATAAAAACCATCATCAGTGCATGGCGCTTATACATATTTCCTTCTGTTGTCATTCCATGTGCTTTAAAATAGTAGTAAACAAAAGATAGGCGTATATTTGTATTTTAACAGAACTTTAGTATTCAATGTTTTGATGAAGGTGTGATTTTCTGTGCACGTGAATAAAATTCAGTTAAAGTTTGTTAGATAAATAACGAAGCGCGCATTCGAGCGAAATGGTGCCATGGAGCGTATCCACTTCGCCTCCCTAATGAATTGTGCACAATATGACATTTAAAAATAGGACATGAACACTTGCTTTGAGTTTTAAGGTTCGTGAAAAATAAACTGTGAATAGAACCTTTAAAATAGAAAAAGAGTTTACTCTGATTAATATGCAGATCTTATGTAAAAGTAGGTATAAAGTATTTCGTTCTTCAATAGCCACTTTTAAAGTAGGTACCCATTTTTTAGTATGTCAATCGAATTAAGCGTTTGATATAAACATAGAGACTCGAACAAATAATTTCAATGAACAGGGTAGGTACTTAAGAAGATTCAATTTAGGATTTATTGAAACCCATTAAGATTACAACTGCTGGAGCAGCTTTAGGTATAGAGTCCATTGATATATTAATATTCGTACGGGCAATTATTAAATTGTTAAAGAAAGTTGAAGTAATACCCCATTTACATAAGCAAGGAATACTTTAACATAAGATGGGTCATTAATGGTTTACAACTATTGTACTCTACCGCTTCTTTGTTGATAAATAACAGGTTGAAGAAGTTGTTAATTTTTTCAGCAGGTTTTTAAAAAGGTTTCTAGTTTCTTGATACCCGTACCTTCGTCAAAGGCATACTTTTTCAACCTGTTTTCCAGGGATGAAAATAAATTCATTTTTGATAAAAAAAGCTGCTTCGAAAAGCCTCTCGTTGATTTATGCCCATCGCTAGTACACGTTACTAGTATACCACTTATACTGTCACTCAGACTGTCCGAGGCTACATCGCCGAATGTAAAACAGTAGGTAATTAAAAATACTTCCTTCTCCTCGTACTAAAAATTGAAAACACTTGCTTCTCGGGATTCTGCCGTGGACGTGTTTAATAAAAGTATTGAAGGCGAAGAGCATAGGTGGTGTCAGAAGTGCGATGGGTGCAATGTAAATGGGGTACGAGAGGGCAATGGGTCGCTACATTGTGTGTGTCGGTTGTTCCCCCCGTCCCGTCCCGGCGGCTGCGGCGTAGCTCAGCGGAGGCGTTACGCAGATTCAGCTCGGGGGACCTGCAGTCGGAGTGCGATGAGGGCGAGGTGGACCCCTACACCGGCCAGCCGGCCACCACCAGCCAGCCCAAGCCGCAGGGTCCGAGGCCGGTCTCCCAGGGTAAGGATACTTTTGAATTGTCACTTATTACTTATTTGAATTGTCATAGTTTATTGAAAATATTTATTTGAAAATCCGCTAGCGACTGCGGGGATGTACCTTTTTTTTATGACATGGTTAGTGCAGCCCTCGGACCTTACCTCATCTATAGGTACTTAAATTTTTGGTCGGTTTGGATTTGGTTTATTTTCAAATAGGAGTTCTGACGAATCATTTCAAGATTACCAGTTACCTATCAAGATTTAATTTTAGTCTTATTTACATTGGCTGCCGGTCATATAAATAATAATTAATTACACAGAAGATCGTAACCAACATTTATAAACGATTTTTCAGACTTGTGCATAGAATATCGAGGCGAACATTTAAATTACGTGGCGAACACGCTACTTAGTCTTTTTCGTAATTTTTCCATCGCGTCCGCGCCACGACTCAACTCTCGACAATTTTTTTTGTTTTTCATACAAGAATATTAGCCGTGCTAAACTGGACTATATAGTATTCAACTCTCCTCATTAGCACTATTATCGTACCCTGTCAGATCTTTCACATGGGTACTTAAGTAGTTGGTTTATAGCGACGGGTGGCAGTATCGGCAGCGCGTCTACGTCGTCGGTCCCGCCCGCCCCCAGTTCAGGCGCCGGGGTCGGCGGCGACCTGTCCCTGAACCTGCGCGGCGGTTCTCGCGGCACCTCGGCGCCTTCGTCGCCGGCCAAGTCGCGGGAATCCCTGCTGCAACGCGTGCAGTCGCTCACAGGCGCCGCTCGGGACCAAGGAGCTAATTTATTAGGTAGGTACTACTCGCGCTCAGAAAGTTTGCCGATGACTAGAGACTACCCCTACCGCCTCCGTCGACCGCGGTCGATGGAGGCGGAGGGGGTAGTCACTAGTCATCGGCAAACTTTCTGAGCGCGACTGATAACAATTTATTTCTATACGGGCCGATTTCCCCTTCATAAAATATTTTGTTCTTTTTCACAATGTAGCGTCTGGTGGTCGCCATATTGAATTTTAATTATTGTCATGTTTATAGTGACAGCCCCAAGATTAACACAAATCGATTGATGTAAGAATTATCAAAATCGGCCCACGCGTGGTCTCCAGAGCACCACATACATAAATACATAGACTGATAAACACATTATCCTCCTTTGCGTCGCGCAATCGAGTAATAAGTCTTATCCGAGCGCTATTTTGGCAGCTTTACAATACTAAAACTGTCAAAATATCACAGACATACATTCAACCATTAAGAGGAAATTGGAATATTTTGGCCATTTGATGCGAAACACCAAGAAATATGAGCTCCTTCAACTTATCATGCAGGGTAAAGTGGCAGGCAGAAGGAGACCTATAGGGCTAACACATGCGCGTCACGAGAAAATTTTATCTACACTTTACTCGTGAATCTCCATTGAGATTCTATGCGTTTAATCGTAATCACAGAGATTACGAGTAAACGCAAACTCGTAATCACAGAGATTACAAGTAAACGCATACACAAAATTTTCTCGTGGCGCGCATGTTAGCCCTACTGGCCACAGAAGGATAAATATTACCTAGTAACATTAATAAATAGACGACGTAAATAAGACGTTCCCCACTTCATTTTAAATTCATTTTGTTGAGAGTCAAGACTTTAAGTAAAAGGGTAATTTCGCGTTTTAAGAGTTATTCAGAAAGTTGGAGCTATATTATGGAATAAAACGTTTTCGTCACTTTAATGGGGTGCAAGTGGCCCGAACAACACCTTTGTGGCCATGTCAACCTCACCTGCTCGTGGTGCACCCCGCCGGTCTGCAAACGAGGCTCTGACACTCTCAGTCCCCTTTTTGGGTCGCTGTGTCTGATACCGCACGGCTTAATCTCGACGGTATCTCTGCTTCGTGGTAGGATTTTATCCCAAATCCGCCTGGCTAGCGACCACACTCCAGCCGTAATCAGTCGCAAAGCATTCTTGCGTTCCGACTGCGAGCTGGAGAGCCAGATTAACCCTTCCCATCCTCCCGAGTGGTGCAGTGTTTGTGGCCTTTGGGTCCTTATGGAAGTAAAAGTCAGTCCCGTACTCGTAGGCGTGATATATTGGCGCGTGGTCCAGGGAGACCCGATGAAACGGTTGTCCGCTGGCCGCCCGTTGGTCCGTAGGGGACCCGAACCTATGATATCCCGTCTTAGGAGGCTGTCCCGCCACTGACGAAAAAAGCCCGGTGAATGACCGGAGTGCCGGAGTGGGAGACCGGAGTGGAACCCGCCGGTCATTCAGCGGATCGGATTGGGGGCCCTTCCGTCCCACGCGCCAATGACTCACCAACCTGCGTGATCGAGGGTGTCTGTCTCCATATCCTCGACCTGGAGACCACCATCACTGCACCACTCGTCAACCCGGTCTCCTCATCGTATAGCCCCTTATAAACATTAATATGAAGCACAAAAGAAATAGAAATAAACGTTCTACAGCGGCGCCTCGTTCCACACTTCGTGTGAACTTTTGTAATATCAGAGGCTTGCACTCCAACCTTAATGCCGTTCGCCACCATCTTGAAACAGTAAAACCAGCCTTACTTTTTCTCACCGAAACACAAATTTCTCCCCCCGAGGATACTTCGTATCTAAACTACCCCGGCTACAAATTGGAACACGTCTTTTCACCGCGTGCAGGCGTGTGTGTGTATGTTCGAGGGGACATTTGTGGTCAACGCTTTTACAGCCTTGAGGTTGGGGATTTGTCTCTTCTCTGGATTCGCGTGGACCATGGGGGTCAAACCCGGGTCTACGCTTGTCTCTATAGATCCCATACCGGTAACGCAGAAACAGACCGACTCTTCGACCACGTACAAAGGTCGGTAGACTATGTGCTGGAGCATATTCCTTCCGCGGAGGTGGTGATCCTGGGGGACTTTAATGCCCACCTTATGGAATGGCTAGGATCACGTATCTCTGACCACGCTGGGAGGTGTGCTCATAATTTTGTCCTGGCATACGACTTTACCCAACTGGTAAATAAACCTACTAGGATCCCCGATATCGCTGATCACACTCCTTCTATATTAGATCTTTTCCTTACCACTCACCCTACCGGTTACTCTGTTAGTGTCGATGATCCACTCGGAACATCTGATCACTGCTTGGTTCAGACTTCCGTGCAACTTCCATCTACTGTTCGCACGCGTGATACCGGTAGCCGTAGAGTATGGCACTACAAATCAGCTGATTGGGATGGGCTGCGTGAATTCTACGCCTCGTACCCCTGGTCACAGCTTTGTTTTTCTAATAATGACCCCAGCCTTTGTGCTGAGGCTGTTGCTGACGCCATACTCCAGGGTATGGAATGTTATATTCCCAACTCTCTTAAACCCTCCGGGGAGCGCGCTCAGAAGTGGTTCAACGGGATCTGTAATAGGGCCGCTATTCTCAAGCGTACCTGCTACCGTTCCTGGTCCACAGCACAAAGCAATAAAGACCCAAATGCTGCTGATTTAAAGAAAAACTTTAATGCTGCCTCCAGAGCCTACAAAAATGCCATCGCCAGGGCAAAATTTGAGCACATCAACAGAATCGGGCAGAGACTAGTCGCATTGCCTTCTGGCTCCCGTGCATTCTGGTCCCTATCGAAGGCCATACAAGGCAATTTCTGCCGTTCTCCATTTCCGCCTTTACGCAAACCAGACAATACTTTGGCTCACACTGCCAAAGAGAAGGCTGAAATTCTGAGCACCCTCTTTGCTGCCAACTCAACGCTTGATGACGGCGGGAGAACACCGCCTACCATCCAACGGTGTCCATATTCTCTTGGCGATATACGCTTCACTCAGAGCGCTGTGCGTAAAACTCTTCTCTCTCTCGACGTCAACAAGGCGAGTGGGCCCGACGGTATTCCTGCGGTTGTGCTGAAGACGTGTGCTCCGGAGTTAACACCCGTCTTAACGCGTCTGTTTCGGCAATCTTACTCCTCTAGTATTGTTCCGTCTTCATGGAAGACTGCCCTGGTTCATCCAATCCCGAAAAAAGGCAATCATTCGGATCCCTCGAATTACAGGCCTATCGCGATTACCTCTTTACTGTCTAAAGTCATGGAGCAAATAATTAACACCCAGCTGCTGAGTTACCTAGAGGAGCACCAGCTCATCAGCGATCGCCAATATGGCTTCCGTCACGGCCGATCTGCTGGTGATCTTCTTGTATACCTCACGCATCGTTGGGCGGATGCTATCGACAGTAAGGGAGAAGCCCTTGCGGTTAGCCTTGATATCGCAAAAGCCTTTGATCGGGTTTGGCATAGGGCCCTTCTATCGAAACTACCATCCTACGGACTCCCCGTGCTGCTTTGTAATTGGGTCGCTAGCTTTCTTGATGGGCGCAGCATCAAAGTCGCTGTCGATGGCTTTTGCTCTGACCCTAAGCCCATCAATGCAGGCGTTCCACAGGGCTCAGTGTTATCGCCTACACTGTTCATTCTGCATATCAATGACATGTTGCATAACAGCAACATCCATTGTTATGCAGATGACAGTACTGGTGATGCCCTTTACAAAGGAAATGCACAATTATCCCGCGCAATGCTAGAGGAGAGTAGAGCCAAACTTGTGTCTGACATTGAGGCTTCCCTTGAAAAAGTGTCAGTATGGGGTTCACAAAATCTTGTCCATTTCAATCCCTCAAAAACACAAGTTTGTGCGTTCACCGCCAAAAAGACCCCCTTCACCACACCTCTTCTCTTCCAGAACACCCCCCTAGCCCCTTCCAACAGCATTGGGATTCTTGGTGTCTGCATTTCGAACGACGTCCAGTTCCGGGATCACTTGGAAGGAAAAGCTAAATTAGCTTCGAAAAAGCTTGGGGTGCTCAACAGAGCAAAACGGTACTTTGCGCCCGAGCATAGGCTCCTACTCTATAAAGCGCAAATCCGTCCGCATATGGAGTACTGCTCTCACCTTTGGGCTGGAGCACCCCAATACCAACTCCTTCCATTTGACCGGATTCAAAAACGGGCAGTTCGGCTTGTGGGCAATCCCAAATTAACCAACCCGCTGGAAAGCCTGGAGCACCGCAGAGATGTTAGCTCTCTTTGCGTCTTCTATCGGCTATATAATGGGGAGTGTTCCGAAGAGCTTTTTGACCTTATTCCACCGTCTCTCTTTTACAACCGCACCGCTCGCCACCGAACACAATTTCACCCTCACCACCTGGGTGCCTGGAGCACTTCGACCATCCGATGTTCCAGATCTTTTTTTCCACGCACTTTGAAACTGTGGAACCAACTCCCTGCGACGGTGTTTCCACTGAATTACAACATGGGGTTATTCAAGGGGCGGACCAACAAATTCCTGAAAGGCCGGCAACGCACTGGTGGTGCCTCTGGTGCTACAAGTGTTCATGGGCGGCGGTAATCACTTAACATCAGGTGACCCGCCTGCTCGTTTGCTCGCTAAAAATATAAAAAAAAAAAAAAAAAAAAAAATGGATTCCATTTTAACGGATGGGTATTTAAGCTAAATAGGTCTTTTCCCGTTTCCCAGTTGAAGATACTCATTAAGTATAAATGCGGCTTCAAAATTAAAGTGACCTTTTTAAAACAGAATAAATTTAAATAATGTGCTACGTCTTTTTGCTGGTGTCTATAATTTAAATACAGATTGTAACTTTTATTTGACAATATATTGTGTAGGTACCTACTAAGTGTACCTAGTTCTGCTCCTTTTAAAATATGCAATAATGTACCTACCTATCTCTTAGACTATTCAACCCCCCTGTGAAATAAAATACAATGGTTGTGTTCGTACTTCGTACTCGTTCAATTTCGATAAATCTTTATTATCTAATTTATATTCACCGTTCATCTATTCAATTTATTCGCCTGTCAATTTGAGTTTAGATGTAGATTGAAGCCACAGAATTTCCTGAATTCTGTACAAATACTCAAAGGAATTTTGCGATTGAAGCCCAAGAAATTATAGTGACGTCACTACCACGCATTATTATCTACAGATTGTTTGTAGTATCTACGGAGAAATGCGTAGTTTGGAAATCAATTCGTGCTGTGTGATCCTGATAGTGATCAGGATCACCATCAGGACCTGACTCTTCTGGTGGGTGAATATTGCCTATTAGCCATTATAGGAGGACGGACGATCTCAAGCGAATCGCTGGCTGGACACAGGCGGCACAAGATCGTGTCCTGTGGCGGTTTATTTTGAGACCTATGTCCAGCGGTGGAAACCTATAATTTGAGATATCGTAAATATTTCCCTTTCCCTTCCAACTAATAGTAAAGCTTGTGCTAGAAGTGAGAACAACAATTTAGTGCTCGACCTTTTAATAAACAGTCCGCGCCTTGAACCATAGCGCTATTGGGGCTTCGAAGCCTGTAGGGTTAGCTTATGCCTTATACTATAAAACACGAATACGATTAATCGAATTGAATCGCAAGATTAGTATTCGTGTTTGATCACATTAACGTCAAAGTAAAATGAACCTTAATTGTATTAATTTAAAGTTTGTGACTTTGTGATTCAGTACAACCGATTTTAATATGAAGCGATGAAACTCAACGAATTCAATGTTGTTATGCTTCAATTTACTTTGAAGCTATGTCATGGAATATAAATACGATCAATCGAATTAAATCTTATACAAACCCTACTGTAGGTACTTTGAGTTGGGGTAAATAGTATGACATGTTAATATGAATCAGGGAGCGTCACTTCCGTGGCATCGGTCGGACGCGGCTACAACCGCGACCGCTGCGTGACGCTGCTGGTGGTGGACGACCAGAACACGGACTGGTCCAAATACTTCCGCGGGCGCCGCCTGCCTGGCGAGTGGGACGTCCGGGTTGAACAGGCCGAGTTTAAGGTATGAAGATATTATTTAACACGCCAACCTCTCTTTTTTTATATGAATAGCGGGCAAACCAGCAGGCGGAGATGTTTAGTGATTACCGCCGCCCATTAACACTTGTAGTAGGTACGAGTACCAGAGGCAATCAATGCGTTGGCGGCTTTTCAGCAATTTATACTGAAGTTAAAACCTTGTGACAGTAGGTTCCTTTTGTGATGCAGGCTACTCGTACTAAGAAAGGATTTTATGAATTCACCAAAAGGGTTAAATAGGGGATGAAGTGGTATTTCTATGAAAGTCTATCATTTTTCAAGTTATATCCATGAAACTTGATATTTAAGCTTTCAATTTTATATCCTTGTAAAACGATGGCTTCCCGCGATATTTTCAAAAACCGAACGTCACGCGGACGAAGTCGCGGGGCCAAAGTTAGTTAGTTTATGATATTGTTGGGTTGACTATTCTATTACTATTAGACCAGAATCTGAGGCCCACATTCCGAGGCTCCGGAGATGTAGTTAGACGCAAACGCCTGATTAGTTGCATAATACTAGATAGGTACCTATAGCTACTGCTGGTATAGCGCATTAAAGCCACTTTACGGTTAAAGTCTGCGTACGTTATATAATCCATTTATTCTAGCTTGCATCACATCCTTGTTAGTCATTAAACAATCGATACACGTTCATAACAGTTTGACTTTACATGTAATGTATTTCAGATTCAGACCTGACCTGAAAATTACTTATAATTACCTACTTAACAGTCAATGTGAAATTTCTGTTTTTGTGTTTTTGATCTTGGTGTTGTTTAGTAAGTAA
This sequence comes from Hipparchia sbordonii, assembly GCA_038048805.1. Taxonomy (NCBI): domain Eukaryota; kingdom Metazoa; phylum Arthropoda; class Insecta; order Lepidoptera; family Nymphalidae; genus Hipparchia; species Hipparchia sbordonii. The sequence goes on from CM076102.1 coordinate 7,674,692, forward strand.
ATTTAATCTCTCTAACCGTGACATAAGTCTACATTTCCATTTTGCACTTACGTGGTTGAAGTTCTACGATCTCGCACTAAGTGTTTTGCTTCCTCGTTCCTAAAACGCATCGCCAGGAATGCCTTTTCGGCTTCCATTTTTCCACTTAACAATGTATAACTTAGGTATTTTAGACTGTATCTTCACTTACCATCAGGTGTGATCACAAACAAGCGCTAGTCTATATACGAGTATTTAAAAAAAATAGAGATAGGTATAACAAAATTGTATGGCAAATGTTTTTCACGTCATGAAGTGAAAATAAAGAATAATAAATACCGTACAAATAAGTACTTAAACTCCAAACAAATGTTATGATGATATATATGCGTAGGGTTAAATTGTTAAGGAACTTCGAAAATTGTTGAAGAAACACTTCAATTTAGTCTAACATGAAATTCACTTTGCTGACTTGATTGAAACTTGGAAGTTTGGATCCTACGTGGGAACAACTAAGCGGTGTAGTTGAAAACTTTGTATTTTAATGGAAATGTCGATGCTTTTCAAGATACCGACACAAAACAAATGGTGTACAGGGTTTTTTTTGCGTTAGTTACATTGTTAAACCGAGAAGTTTTGACGTTCTAACAGTTTTTTATTGAAAGTTTGTCGAAACTTCACATTTATTTGTCGGATTTATACGCTTTATAACTTTGGATCTCACTTGGAATAAACACTTTGTTTTTTTTTTGTACCTAAGTCCGAATATAAATAATACAAAGCTCCAATAACGCAACGGTTAAGGCGCAGTCTGAAAACTGAACGGTTCAAATCCCATTCTTTGATTTATTGCCGAACCTACTCCTAACACAAACTTTGCCCTTATACATATTATACGAAAATATACGTATATAAATATACCTATGTACTTATACGAAGTTATAGAATAGAATCTATAAACAATAATCTGAAAGTAATTGATATGCAAAGATGTCATTATGTTTCTTCACAAAGAGCTAGACTTTTCCCGCCTTGTAGGTGTGCGTTTGAGGAAGTGCTGCGTTACCCAAAATTGAAAGATACAATAAATGAGTTTTTATAGGAAGATGATGGTCTGACTTTACACCAATTTCAATTTAATTTAAATTAGAATTTTTAATCACAATTACTGTAAAGTAGTTGGCATACTATGGGGAATTATCTCTTAAGTGGTGTAGCTAAGAGCAAATAGTTTCACGGAAGTTTTTACAGGAACTGTCGGTGACGGCGACCGGCGAAGGCTCTAATGTGTCGATGGCAGTCTACCGCAGCGGAACTAAAGTTACCCGTTGCTTCAAGTAAGTTAGCGTTAATGGATATTTATTATGGAGATTATAGGCACCTCATCATTTCCTTTTATGAGCTATAATGTGCGTATCAATTTTATTATCATTTTTTTTCTACAAACATATGAATATTATTAATTTCCTACAGATGGAAATAGGAGTTCATTTCTCTTTAGGTTGATTTCACCAACGTAAAATAAGTCTTATCGTTGGTGTAATCGGCACTTAGAAAAATATATTAGGTACCCTGAGATCAAAATTGGTTTGTTGGTTTGTCCTTCAATCACGCCGCAACAAAGCAACGGATCGACGTTTTTTGGCATGGGTATAGGTATTTGAGGACCGGGAGAGTGACATAGGCTACTTTGTATCCTGGAATATCAAAGAGTTCCTACGGGATTTTTAAAATTTAAATCCATGCGAGCGAAGCCGCGGGCATCAACTAGTAATAAATGAAGAAAAATGAACTTTGACTTATCGTGAAAACTTATTTTTCATGGACACTTTGTATGGCACTGCATATCTTGTGCATTAGTGATCATTCATGGAAAATGATGATGTGGATACGTATCTCTAGTATCTATCTAGCTATGTCCTTTAACACCATTGGTTGCCTGGAAGAGATCGCTATGTAGCGATAAGGCCGCCAAATTGTATACTATTTATTAAACTCATTGTGTTTATTCTTATATTATGTGTGGTGTACAATAAAAGTATATTCATTCATTCATTCATAAGAAGGAACACGCATGCTTAGACGAAAACTTGCTTAAATTTAACTTGTTCACCAGACCTGACTTCGTTCTGGTGCGGCAAAATGTACGAGACGCCGGTGCTGATCACCGCGCGCTTCTCCTTGGCCTCAAATTCGGCGGCGTGCCTTCCATCAATAGCCTCAACTCCATCTACCACTTCCAGGTGAGTTTCAGACTTGCTGTTAAAAGGGCTGTAGCTAGAGTCAAATTTGTGGTAGGGCAGCATTGGTTACAGGTAGGGCGGAAGTAAAAAATGTATCATAATTGATCTGCTCCAAAGCACGGGCTCTTAAAAATCAATCACCAAGTATAGGACTGACCTTTAGGTCATTCAATAGCTATTCGTAGACAAATAATTTCTGTGAAAGAACATGAGCAGATCTAAGAACTATTAAATCCTCAATGATGAAGAACAAGCGAAAAAGATGGCTGAACTTCCAAATTTTACAGATATGAACAAACAATTTAATTATCATTATAATAATTTATCTTAGTTTTTGGTATTTTTAAGGTAGGGCATTGTGATGTCAAGGTAGGGCTTTGCCCCACAATGCCCCCCTCCCCAGCTACTGCCGTGGCTGTTACCATCTTATAGACCCGGTCTTGATTCTTGTTCCCAACTTGGCTGACTTCTTTATCAACCGATGGATGTCCACCGCTGGACATAAGTCTCTTACATAGACTTCCACCTGCCTCGGTTTTGCGCTGTCTATATCCATCGGCTCTCTGTTACTCGTCTAATTTCGTTGGTCCACCTAATGGGGACGTCTGCTAGCACTGTCCTATATTGAAAATTTTTGAAAATTTTGAACTATAATATGTATAAGGCGCCTATTGTCATTTCAGCGTTGCGACTTTAGCTAATTTAAGTACAATTTCATTACAAACATCATGAGAAGGCTTAGAGAACTTGTACTTAGGCATGTTATTATTTGATTTCGTTTTTTTTTCGTTCATCAATTTTATACTATGTAAAAATGACATTATTTATCTATGCCTGTGTCAAGTTAAAAACACATGCTAGACATAAATCAGTCACATTTATATGGCAACGGATGATATTGTTAAAAGTAGAAAAAGTAGGCTGATTTACATAGTGATAAATTATGGTGGTTCCCCGGGGCACGGTACAAATGTCAGTTACGCTTACAAGCTCTGTGTATGTAGATAAGCCTCTACTTGTTTGATAAATTGACTAACTTTTAATCTACTTTTTTGCTGCCTATAAATTCTAATAAATCCTTTTAGGTATTGTTAGTGTATTTTCAAAGCAATAAATGGCTTTTCACGGAACAATAAAATGTCATATTTAAAACTTAAATGGCATTATCGTCATCAGCAGCCCTAAATGACTCACCACTAAGCGCAGTTCTCTTCTCAGAAAAGCGTCGTTGCCTACGACACTGGCCTAATGTTAATGGACAAACACACTCTTTTGCAAACGTGAAACGGTGTCTAGTCGTAAGTTGATAATAGATTGAGGTGATGATTATGGTGATCATTGGGGTGTTCCTTATCATCATCACCACGCTGGCCTAATGTTAAATGTTAATAGATAAACACACTCCTCTACAAACATGAAAAGGTATCTAGTCGTGAGCCGGTGATATATTGAGGTGATAATGATGGTGATGATGATGATCATTGGGATGATCCTCATCATTACCCCCACGCTGGCCTAATGTTAATAGACAAACACACTCCTTTGCAAACGTGAAAACGTCAAGTCGTGAGCCGGTGATAGATTGAGGTGATGATGATGATGATGATCATCATCGGGATGATCCTCATCATCATCTGAGCCTAATTGAAATTAATTTTTTGCTGAAAGAAAATTAAGCTGATTGCCTTCTGATTTCAGACTTAAAGTAAATATTGGTGTATTTAACATTTCCTTTATTCCAGGATCGGCCCTGGGTGTTCGGACACCTACTCCAACTGCAACGGCGTCTCGGCAGGGAGAACTTCCCACTCATCGAGCAAACCTATTACCACAATTACGCCGATATGGTGAGTCTTTGCACATTTGCTATGTCCGTTTTAGCTGGCGCAGTCGAGTACAGACGTCTTCCAGTAACATAAGTATTTTAATTCTTAAGGCGTTAAGACGGATTGGAAAGATTTAACAAGGTCAAGTTTCGAGCTGAATTTTTTTTTGAATTTTATAGAAAAGTGACTTTTATGAACTAGTATTTTCATTTCGGTTAGAATTTCAATACAAGGGTTAAGACAAAATGACAGCAGTCTACGATCTAGATAATTATCTAAGAGGAACTCTGTCCTTAAGCTTGGTATACTTGTTTGTACTTCAATAGGTCTTCCGATTTGTTTTTTTTTTGTTAACTCTGATTGTTCTAACTGATATCTCATCTCTTTTAACTTCATCTATATTTTGTAATCGGTCCATTGGACAATGAAATCGAATGAATAAATGGAGTGGTCTAGGCTTAAACAAGATAAAACTAGATCGTATCTGAGGACTAGGTAGATATATCCAAAGAGTAAAAGATTTCTTGGTTTTTCAAAGTCTTTATTGTAATTTACTTAAATCACTATTTTTGTTAATTTACAAGATTTAACTTATCCATAAATATAACTTAAAATAAATAATATAAAATAACGTCAAATTTACTTCTGTCCAATCCATACAAAACAACAATAATTTGGAACCGCTAAATTATTTTCCAAAATATAACAATTGGTAATGATTATTTCAGTAAATTCGTCACTATAAAGTCTTACATAATTTCGTCGAAACGCATCATTCTCACATAGAAATAGTCATAGCCCCACACTCGCTCCCCAATGTTCATCTAATTTAGTTAATTAGTTAGATATCTTCTTGACTAGCCAGAACTTTAATCCTTTAAACCATCTTGCGATCAGTACTTACATTAAATACTTATAGGTTTAGTCCTGGTACGAACTTATCACTTACACAAAGTACCTATCTAGCTTACAAGATGTTAGGATGAAGATTTTGGCTTAGTAACTTATAGTGTTTCTATAAATTAGTAGTAACAATTATAAGGTAACCGGAATTTCAATGGAGTCGAATCGTGATATACAAATGTTTGTTACAATAATATTTAGTTTGGGTCGAGTCGTTTGATGAATCAAGTCATGGTGCCGTTGAAATGTAGCTTCTGCAGGCATCTCGTGAGGGCTGGAGCTCTGGAATACAAATATTACAATTCATTGATTGACTACGACTGAAGGTAGTTTGCATAGGAGTACATAACTGAAGGCATGACAAGCCTGCATGAACAATTATTTTGTGCAAGCATTACCAACGACTGTATGATGATTTTGGCAAATCTTGATTGTAGAGATTGAAAGAATATTTAAATGCGACTTGAACTTGAAGCCACGCTTGTGCCAGCGTGTAAGAAGTTTGCGCCATTTGTATCATACTTGGCACATTTTGTAGGCAAGTTGTGTACTTTTGTTCAAAACGACCTTTCAGCTTGCAATTGTGTATATAAGAAAGTTCTGCAAGCTTGTATGATTGTTTTTAAAAGTCTGTCAAGCTTGCAGTGCCGTGTCGACGTAAACAAAATTCTTGACACGACTGCGCGTGACCTGACGGTCTGAAGCCAAGTCTGAAGGACTGGTTTCTATGATGGTCTTGCTCTCAAGATGCGGTATAAAATAGATAGAATGTTGAAATGTAGATAGAATGTTGAAAAAATGCGTGTTGGCTTTCTTAGGGCTCGTCATGGATGCTACGAATATTTCGCCACCACAAGCTGCGTCCCACACAACAAAATGTAAAAGTGAAATCCGCAGATTTTACTTGACCACGCGTGTCTGTGGCGAATAGTCTGTTTGCGCAGGCCCTAAAGTATTTGATTAAAGATCAAAGATGTCTATATTTAGTACGCTTCGGAGTATCCCTTAGGAGTTATAACGTGGTCAGCGACTTCGCACTCGGCCGCATATAGGTATTGACCCCTATGTTTGCTCTTGTTGTTTATTCTAAATCCTTTAAGCGATGTATTAACTACCACACGCAAAGACTTTTATCGTTACTCAAAGATCTTCTTAGTAGGTACAGATTTATAGATAATGTATTCTACAAAAAAGGAACACTGTATTTACTGTAAATAAAGTTGCACTGTTGACTCAGAAAGTATGCCTTCAGGCATTTAATTTATACCATAGCTGTTTACTTGCAAGTTAGGAATGTAAACAGTTTTGTAACATGAAGACGCCACAAACTTCGTTCTTTCGATAGTTTAGCGTCTGTCTTTGATTTGAGCAGAAGAAAATGAAATCTTTCTGAAGAAAGGAAGACGTCAATGCCAACAAAAACAGCCTATTACCTTTCTGGAGGGCCTTGTTTTTAGGGTTTCGTACCCAAAGAGTGCCAATGACCTATGTCAAGAGAAGAATGCCAGGAGACCCTATTAAGCCTTCGATGTCTGTCCGCCCGTCTCTCAGCAGGCTGTACCTCATGATCCGTATACGTAGATACTTGAAATTTTCATACAATTTCTATAGAGATTCACGAGTGTGTAGCATTGACATAACTATTATGTCAGTGGTGTGTAGACAAAATTTTCCAGTGGCGCGCATGTTAGCTCTCCTGAACGTGACAAATATTCCCTGCGCGTCATGCTTGTGATAAGAGTAGGTAAGATTATCGTGAAACGAGTAGAGTTTGAACCGCCAACCTTTCGGGATACAGTCCGCAATCCTGACAGTTGCGCTATTGGCATAATAAAAATGGTAGTAGAATTACCTCGTCCACCGGCAGCGCCGCGCGCGGTCGTGCAGGCAGATGCCGTGACGCTCGTAACACTCGGTGGCGCTGCGCCCCGTCACGCAGGTGTTGGGCGACTTCGTGCTGCGCCTGTTCATGTGCACCTGGAAACGATAGCAGTCACACTAGTAAAGTAAATAAAGGCCAAAGTTTGCTTGTTTGTGTGTGTCTGTGTGTGTGTATGTGTGTGTGTGCGACTTGGCTGGAATTTGAAATGAAGATAGTTCACACCCAGCATTAACACATAGGCTACATTTTATTCCGGAAAATTAAAAGAGTTACCACATTAATTGGCACAATAGTCATAGATAAATAAAGCTGTCGTTACCTAGCTTTTCAATAGGCGGGCTAAATCGTGTTTGTTGTCAAATCCAAGGTCTTTTTTTAAAATAAAGTTTATATCTTCAAGTATATAAATACATTTACAATTTGCCGGAATCTGGAACTTTTTTTCGAGTGTATGGGGGGCGGAAATTGGGCCTTATCAACCCACCTCCTTTTGTAGATCCCTAATAATGATCCCTAGTAATAGATAAAATTTCAAGTTTTGTAGATTTTGTAGATGTAGATAGTTTAGCTATAAGGAATAGCCAGGTTTTAGTTTTTGAACGAGATAGTTATAATATCGTAACCACTTTCTAGTTTCTAATCGAATGCAAGACCACAGTTCTAGCGATCAAACACCTAATAAGTAAGTATAACCAAGTAAAACGGAGCGTCTGTATTTAAAGGTTTTATAAACGAAGTAAAACGTGACTCGTTTTCGTAAAAACCCGCTAAGGAATGGTGAAGGTAAATAGATTTGTGGCTTAACACTTCAGTGTATCTAATAAGCTTCGTTTGACTCGAGTACCGCCACCCCTGCTCGTCTCTTTATTTTCTTTTTTCTTTTCCCTGAGATTAAGAATTGAAATTGAATTTATTTCTGTTTGTCGTACGTTCTTTTTTAGGCTTTGTGCCAAGTAGTTCAAATGTCGAACCGAATTCGAAATACATATTCGCATTATATACCTACACAGAGGCGGCTCTAGCCCATGTAGCGCCCGTGTGCAATCGATATCTTGGCGCCCTCTAGTAGACGCGCGGCCAAAATGGAATACTTACAATACAAGAATAACGTTTGACTTACAGTTATATTTTCACTAGTGAAAGGAAATTCAGGTGCAAAAAATGGTGCAATTTTAAATGTTGTCGGGAAGCAAGCAAACGCGGCTCGGCGCGGCGCCCCCTGAAACCCTGCGCCCGTGTGCATTGCACACCCTGCACCATAGGTAAAGCCGGCACCGTATCTACACCCGGCATAGAGTACCTACTTAATAAAAGTCGCTATTCTGCGCTAGATGTATGAGAGCACGAAAAAAAACGACAACTTGTGCACACTGACGGATAAATTATGCATCATTTTGACGGAATATGTAAAAAATTCACGCATACTGCAATAAATTCAAGATCATCACATCACATAGCACGTGTGTGTGTGTGTGTATGTGCATGAGCGTGTGCGTGTGCTCGCGAATCGCGTTTCAGTAATCTCAAAAGTGATTTCAGTACTACACGTGTGCCTCAGTCAGTTTATTGTAAAGTGTTTTTTTTGCGCCGTGTAATAGAGTCTTAAGTCTAGGCTCTAGGAAGTACTTCTTTATAAATAAAGAAGTACAATAGTTATGGTTCTCACCTTGCACGTGCAGCCTTGTTTGTAGAGCAATCGGAACCCTTTCCGCTGTCGCGGAGTGACTTCGCGCCATTTGTTGACGTAGCCGCACAGCTGTATGTGCGCCTGCAGCTGAACTACGCGACCTGCATTATAATTACAAATGCGTATAAAAAAAGTTCTATTTATTCACAGCTCTATCTCAAAGAATATTAACTTAATTATGACTCATGCTTGATGGAACAGAAAGAGTTTAAAGAAAGTTTTGTTTTCAAATTCGTGTGTACAAACAATTAAGTACCTAATTATCATTTATTACTAGCTTTATTATTTATTACGACTTCGTTCGCGGAGATTTAGTTTTTAAAATCCCGCGGATGGTGTTCCGGGTTAAAAATCATCAGATCCTGACCTGATGACCATGGGACTACCTGGGAAGTATACCCTTTCAATAAAAAAAAAAAAGAATTTTTCAAATCGGTCCGGGCGTCTTCGAGTAATCGGGGAGCATACATAAAAAACAAAAAAAAAAAAACCGACGAATTGAGAACCTTCTCCTTCTTTGGAAGTCGGTTAACAATATAATATGAAGGTTGGCTGTTATTTATAAATTGTGATTTGTGAACGTTAAAAGAATGATTAATATTTGTGTTCCGCATAAAAATACCATAGCAACACCGCGACAACACGACAAAGTCAATTATAATAAAAACACTGCTAATGATTTCGCGAGAATATGGACATTCTTTACATTTTAATACTTGTAAAATATTGCTGCATTTTGCAAGTATAAAATTGTGATAAAAATACGTTGTGTATAAAATTGAGTTGGGCTCTCATGTTAAGAATTCTGTAGCCAACAAACTAGGTACTACCTACTTTAAAATGGATCGACTAGAAAATCCTGGTACTACGCTATGTCTCCTAGTTTTCGTTAGTAAAATTAATTATTATTAACGAATAAGTAGTATAATAAGCACCTACTTTAACAATTATACACCATAAACAAAGAACAACACAGAAAAATATAACATTTTGACAGCCTTATCGCTATCAAGCGATGTCTTCTAGTCAACCAATGGTACAAAAGGTCTATAGCTACAATACATATTATACCTATATGTATAAAATATATAAAAGGCAAAAGTGACTGACTGACTGACTGATCTATCAACACACAGTTCTAACCACTGGACGGATTGGGCTGGGCATACAGACATAATAATTCAATGCATATAGATAGCTACTCGTATCTATTATATGATGAAGGCATCCGCTAAAAAAAAAAAGACTTGTGGCACTCGGGGACTGCCGCGGTAAAGCTGCCGCGCGCAGAGCATTTTTTATCAACGCCATCTAGCGGCTTACCGTAGAGGAGTCCTGTGTCAGGTTATTTTCGTCACGGAATTTCTGGATTCGGTCTCCACGTTGGCCCGCGATAGAAGCTATGCAATAGCTTAATAATTTTTGAAAATTTCCTTTGGAACCCTAACAAATACATATAATCAGCTAAGAATATTTATAGCATAATCAGATAAGATCAGTCGGAAAAAAAACAGTCTACCCGACTTAATTGATTAAGTGTTGAGTTAATTACTATTTTTTAATTGCAAATCGAGGTTGTTAGAGCGAGATTTATATATTATATTGAATATGCAATACCTGTTATAACATAGGTCTCTCTAGGCTGAAGTGTGACTCCGCATAATGAGTCCAGTGACGGTGTCAGTAGTCGACCCGCTTTGAGCGCCACTGCAGCTTTTGGCGTTGCCTGAAATTAGAATAGAGAGAAAGTCCTTGAATATAATACTAGCTTTTACGCGCAGCTTCGGTCAAGTTAAGTTCGATTTTTCAAGCCCCTATTTTACCCCCTTAGGCGTTGAATTTTTAAAAATCGGATGCCTACGTCGTAATAGCTATCTGTGTGCCAAATTTCAGCCCGATCTGTCCAGTGATTTGATCAGTCAGTCAGTCACCTTTTCTTTTTATATATTTAGATATGCATTTAATATAGGATCTCTGAGCGTAGTTGTGGTTTGAACGCCAAAAAGAAAACAATCCTAAAATTCTACAAACAGAGTACGTGTGGACTCAGTGCAGTGCATAGGTAATTTACAAAACTCGAGTCAGTTAATCATAGGGTTGTCATAAGTAAGCTCATTGTACCTATAAATATAATAATTTTATATAAAAAAAAGACGTGTGGCACTCGGGAACTGCCGCGGTAAAGCTATTGCATAGCATTTTTTATCAACTCCATCTAGCGGCTCACCGTAGAGGAGTCCCGTGTCAGATTATTCTCGTTACGGAATTCCTGGATTCGGTCTCCACGCTAGCCCGCGATAGAAGCTATGCAATAGCTTAAAAATGGTTCCTTATGGTAAGTATTGGTTATTGATAAGCCATAACATAACAAAACATTTTCGTAATAAAAACATTTTGTTTAACACAGAAAAAACATAACTTACTTTGAATATATTTCGGATTTTCACTTTGTAAGCGTCGTAAAAATCGCTTCCTCTGAATAATTTTTGTACTCGACCAACGATTACTGCAAAATAGAAAAAATAAATTATATTTCGTATAGTTTTAGCTACCTTCGTGCGTTTTCAGGGATATTATTCGGAAGGTTTGTCACGCACGTGGCTAGCCCGAATCACATTATATATTATACATTACTATATCTATATTTGTAAAACTGTCTTGTCTGTATACTGAAATTATTTGCCAAAAACTACAACAGTAAAGTAATTAAAGTAGTTTAAAAAAACTTTAGTTCGTCTGTTTCAAATGTCCAAACCTACTGCGAATTTTCACGGGGTTTTCAAGCTTTGTTGAAAAATATGCTCAGCTTATTACAGTTCGTAAAAGTTGGCGCATGACTAGTTGATTTTAATTTTAAATTCACGATAATGCTGGTTATTGTATACCTAATGATAGGATTATAGGATACCTAATAATATTTTAATATCCTTCATCGGTTTTTACATACCCTCGTAACATAACGCTTAATCCCTGAGCGGCACGTGTTCGACGCGAAGGGTGGTACCGAGCCACGGCCAAAGCCTCCCACCGGACAAATCGCTCATTTGCGACAAGGGTGGCATAATTCAAAATCGACGATGAGAGAATTCCCTCGTTAGAGAGTAATTTGTTGTGGATGCTACCGTGCTACGGTCTTGAAAGCGACAGAGCATTAAGTCACAACTCACAATCTCTCTCGTTCTTATTTTTTTGTGCTTAGCGTAATGTTGTTTTTATAGAAAAATAATAATAACATAATATTTTGTGGATAATCCACTTACCGAAATCACTATTGCATAAGTGTGTTTGTGGATGGTCAAGTGAGCAGGTGCAAGCTTCGGTGGCGTGCCAGCTTCCTGCCACCAAGGCAAAAGTCAGCAGTCTTGTCAGCATTCTTCTTTAGATGTGTATCTGTAAAAAAAAATATGACTGATAATTTTTTTTTTTTTAATTTAATGGACTAACTTGAAAACCCTAAATTCATACAGAAAAGGTCGCAGATGAATCCTAACTAACATGATAAATGCGAAAGTGTGTTTGTTTGTCGGTTTGTTAGTCCCTCAATCATATGACGTGATTTTTGCATGAGTAGGTATAGTAGAGGAGTTTACTCATGCAAAAACAGACAAGATAGTTAAAACGAGATAGGTTTATGTCAGAGCATATTAGTGTCTCGTTTTAACTCTATCTTAAGTCCGAGCTAAGCCAGTGCTCCATAGATCTCAGCATTAGATAATGAACTAGACTAGGTACCTACCTTATATCCTGGAAAAATACGGGGTTCCCGCGTTATATTTTAAAACTTAATTCCACTCGGATAAGTCGCGGGCGAAAGCTAGTAAAGTATAAAGGGTATAGAAGTAAAACAAAAAATGCCTTTGATTAAAACTTTGTACAGCTGTAATGCGTTTGTTTTGCCTCGAAATATAAATTGCGTTACAAAAAGTTCGTCGGGAGCGTTTGATTCGAAAGCAGGATCCCAACGCGAAAAATAAAAGACATTCCGTAACAAAATTAGACCCAAATTATCAAATTAGGGTTTCAAATTGGGCTCATTATAACTTCAAATTGTTCTTACAACGGTGATTTTGTTGTAAAGACTCTTTGCAATGATCACGATTTGTGCAGGCCGTTTGCGAACTGCATTGTAATTAGAGTCAGACGGGACCGGCCGGTGTGCCTTTTAGGGTTGCCAGATTTTTTTTCAGCCTATAAGGGATGGTTAAATGGACAAAAAAATACGGGATTTCAGTTTTTTACCAGGGACAAATAAAAAACAAAATTATTTAGTGTCATTTTTTATATTTTTCCGAGGATCGAGTCAGTTTTAACATTGTCATTCTGACACTAACACTGTCATTGGTCGATGCGGGCTGCGAGTGCAAGTTAGTAGCGAGACGAGTACGTTTTACGAACGTTGCGTGTGTGAATACGTAGATCGATTTCATAATGAAAAACGACGTACGGTTCAAATACGGGACAGAGTCAGTCCCGCTGGGACATTTTAAACTATGCCTAAAATACGGAATGTCCCGGGAAATACGGGACGTCTGGCAACCCTAGTGCCATTCACAAAAACAAATCAACAGATCAGATATCATCTCCATTGAGGTATTTTCGGCCAATGAATACGTGAATACGTCGTTAACTACTGCACTGATGCGCTCATTATAATGTATCTCATGATTAAATTTCCGTTTATATCGGACAATCAGTACTTTACTATGTGATTTGGATCATTGGCTTAACATTTTACGACCACATTGTCTCTTCTTTTCATTTCATCTGAATACGGTCACAAATACCTACATACCTAATTGTATCAAAGACCTAGTTCAATTTTAGGTTATCCGAAACGAGAAATGAAAGTCTCCTATAAGTAAACAGAGCCAAAAATATCCTCCTATAAATATTTCAATTATGGAGAGCAGTGTCTTCATAAAGTTTGTATTGTTCAAACGCCTTAAGCTTATTGAAAGGATAAGCTTAGAAGATTTGGACAGACCACCCTCGGGTAAACAAGCGTTCAACCGTTTCGCATCAAAACCATCGATGTATAATCAAAACAAACATTTTACTTTAGTCCATAAACAGTGAGCAAATAACACATAAGTGGCAAAGGATTATAAAATTATCTTACAAGTTCACGGGCAAGTTCATGGCTCATTTCGTTTAAAAAAGAATATTAGCTAAGCTTGACTTTATGTATTGTGACTATATTTATTACTAGCTTTAACCCGCGGCCTCGCTCACGTTAGGTTCGATTTTTCAAACCCCTATTTTACCTCCCTCGGAGTTGAATTTTGAAAAATCCTTTCTTAGCGGATGTCTACGTCCTAATACCTACCGGTATGCCAAATTTCAGCTCGATCGGTCCAGTGGTTAGAGCTGTGCGTTGATAGATCAGTCAGTCAGTCAGTCAGTCAGTCACCTTTGCCTTTTATATATTTAGATTTACCTAAATGCTTTGGATTGCATTAAGTTATACGTATAATCAATACTGTTAATAGAAGGAGATATACATACACATCAGGTAAGATTTACCCGTTGAGTCATCGAATAAAAAAAAATTAAATATCCTTAGCAATAAATTAATCACTTCCCGAAAAATATAAAACCTTACAACAAATCTTACATCATTATTATTCAAATGAATCTGTAAAAATGTCCCCGAAAATGTGGTCGAAAAACTGTGTTATTTAACGTCCATAGTACAATAGCAAGTTAAAGTTGGCTTTACTATACGTTGTCCAAGCCTTTATTTTCTTTTTGGCATCTGCCAAATACCCTACGCCTATAAATTACCGCTTTTTTGTTTTCGGAATAATGTACTAAAATAATGTCGTACTTTATTGACGTTTAGTGAAGTGCCCTGTGCATAACAAACAACCACAGAGTATAACACAGTTCTTGAAAGACGATAAATCATTCACGATTATGATAAAAATAATTTGACTTTGTGTAAGTATTGTTTCTGTAAATTTAATAAAAAAAGGAAATAAAAATAGTAACTATGACTCCAATATTGAATATTTGCAAGGAATTAAGTTGAAATCTTGGAATTTAAGTTCAAACCAAGAGTAAAGAAATTTTTCTTTTCATTTATTTATTTTTTGACGGCTGCCTTAAAATGTAACTATGCACGCGTTAGTGAAGTGAGTTAACTTCAAAACGCGTGGTTAATAACGTCTAAACCAAGTTTAAATCAAGAGTTATGAGCAAATATACTTGGAAAATCACATACCTACCTACTTATTTATTTAACAAACTAGCTACGTAATTGGGTATACAAATGAAACAAGTAAAATTATTAAATACTAGCGGCTCGTCCTGGCTTCGCACGGCTGGACATTTATTTTTTAAACATTTTGGCATAAACGTACAGTAAATGCAGGACAACTGACATCAACGCGTAATTTTTAAAAACATTTCACTGAGCAATTTTATTAAACTCGTAATATGTTTCGAATGGAATGTCCGATTTTAATAAACTAAAAAGTAATTTACAGGTATTTAAACTGCCTTGCTTGAGAAATCATTTATTTAGGTAAGGATTAAGGCAAAGGTATAAATAACTTGATCTGATTTATATACACTATACAATTTAAATTAATATCGGAGTTATCAGAAAATGAATATTTCCGCGTGATAAAATAATAAAATGGTGCCAGCCGGTGCGGCGGGGCACGGTGGCAGGTATCGGCGCGGAAGATTCCTGTGGTTCCTGTGGTGATCTTATTAACAATCGTTTCCTATAAGAAGCTCTGTGCGATCGCAGCCCCGTAAAAACAAATATTTAATATTTCAACCCAGACGAAGTCGGGGCAGGTCGCTAGTTAAACATATTTTGAAAGAAAACCTTAATTATTATTATTATCGATAAAGAACCCAAATCAACTTATTATTTTTTTCTGTTTGTCTGTACCGCAAACATATGTCAAATTAATTTATCTAAGTGATTAAAAATATATAATAAAATATAAGTACGTTAAATCAAAATTAAAAAGTATTTCATTAAATCGATTGAAAGTTCTTCTTAAATAAAATCGATTATTACTTCAAATCGAATCGGTAACGTGTGAAGGCGTCACTAAAGTCAAAATTTCTTGATCTGCCAAAAAGAAAATAAAGAATTGGACAATCTATAAGCTTTTCTTGTACCTATAACCTAATGATCTGACAGTGAATAATGACTCTTCGTAAATGACCAAAGAAAAGTTTTAGAAGCGTAAAATGAGCAAATAGATTACATTATTCCTTGTGAGTGTTGACTTTAATCCGATTTGTTCGCATTATGTCACGGACGCATATTTACATATTCATATTTATCTCGACTTCACTTCTCCTAGAGACATCAAATATGCTTAAGTTTATTTTTTTGCCCCTGTACCTGAGAGGGTTTTTAAATTACGTATGCATTCTCACGTGTTGAAATAAAGATGTCTTCTTTTTGCTGAGATATAAAATATTTGTGTTTTTTGATTTGTTTTAACAAAAGCAACGAGAACCTTTTTAGATTATATCAACAATTTAATAGGATGATTCAAATGTCTCCAAAATCTATTACTCGTAACGATTTCGTGAGAAAGGGAATGGTAAGAGGGATTAACATTTTGTTATCGACAACATCAACATTCTCGGATTTTATCGGATTATAATAATTTTTCAATAAACCAGAGTGTATCTAAGCTACACTACATGTTTTTAAAAGATTATTTGCTTCTGCTTTACTTGTCCACGTAGAGGTTATATTTTTAAAAACCCGCTCTGAAATTTTTGGTTTTCCAGGGGTATAAAGCAGCAAAAAGGCTTGTTGATCCATTGCTCTGTTGCGGAATCAGTTCATTTCACATTTTCGCAATTGTATTAAGTATAGTAGTAGGATCTTAAACCTAACTAATATCTGCTACTATACTGCTGGTCGTACTTCTACGATGTGGGCGACGATAAATTGAATGGGGGAGTGTCACTTCTTATGGTAATTTAGTGTGATAAATTAACTATAGCTAGTACTCTATCTACCAATAAGGCGCCAGGCGCCAAACGTTTCTTAGTTGAAATTGCCAGTCTATATTGACTTTGTACATTGTATGGACTTTCTCCCATACAATTTGTAATGGCCGTTTTATTTTCAAACACTCTCACAGTATTAGAGAACAATAACAAAGCTATTAACTACGGAAAGCGCGTAGGTGTTGTTGTAACTTTAGAAGGAAATGCATTTATGCATGTAACAGAACATTAATGGGCATTGTGCTATTAATTTTCTCTATTTGATAGGAACAGATTTCAATAAATCAAATATGTACATACAAAAACCGGCGCCAAATATTGGGAGAGTAGCTGATTTGAACACAAAATATGTTTTAAGAATAGAATAGTTTTTTATTGAAATAAACTTTTACAAAGTGCTTTCGAATACGAATCTATCACTATATTATTATACCTTGTTGTATAGCTCAGAAAATATAAAAGTTTTTGAAATAACCTGCAGGCCAAAAACCTTTTTGTTTTTCTTAGAAAAGCATTTCAAAAGAAATATTAGAAAAGAAATATTTTTGTCTCCTCACTAGAATAGAAATATTCAAACTGATAGAGTTTCGAAGTCTTAATTGGAAAATCTTTGTTTGTTTTAATTTTACTGTTGATTATTAAGTGTTGAAATGTGGACTATTCAGAAATAAAAAATGTTGATAAAAACCAATTTTTTTTAATTTTCTTCTAAAGGTATGAATCCGCATGTTTTCTGAAAAACACCAACTATCGATAACTCAATTACTCAAAAACGAACCATTTTAACCCTTAAGTGTTAGGGGGTCATTTGATAGCAGGTAACCTTTGCTACAACCTCTCGACGTTTTACTATATATTATATATTTATATATTGACCTTTTACCGGACACCCTGCATATAGATAGGTAGGTTATGTATGATATTTGTATGTCACGGTTTATGATAACTCGTTTTATTTTTAATGCAGTGCATAATATAAATTGTAAATGAAAGTGAGATTGACAGGATTGTCAACATGTACCCATTAAAATTTGCGAAATTTTGCGTGTTTGTTTATTTATTGAATGAAATTTTATTTTTAAGCTACAAATAAAAGAATTTTTAAGTACACTCTGTATAAATTTTTTTATGTTTTATTAGCCTTAATAAAGGGGTGGCTTAAATGCGATATGATAGTTGGGAAAGAGAGTAACGAAATCCACGCCGACGAATTCGCGGGCATCAGCTAGTTAAAAATAAAATAATGACGGTTTAGTTGCTATGACAACAGCCCTATAGGTACATATTGTAATTTGGGTCACGTCCCTTTGAGGATTTCGACCGTCAACCAACTTAAATGCTCTAAGCCGACCGTAGATCGCATATTTTTTTAATAGGACAGGATTGGCCTTTGATTCCGGGACCCTTCATGATCGGTTGTCATATTATGCAATGTGTGATCAAAATTGTTTATGAAAGTAAAAATAATAATCTATAAAAATACTTAAATAAAATTGAAGGGTCTGTTTGTAATATCAAAATAACAACTTTATATTAAATGCAAGTTAAGTAAATACGGTACTTTTTAAAATTTTTGTCTGTCTGTATGTATGTCTGATCTCGGGAACGGCTGGACCGATTTTGATGGGACTTTCACTGGTAGATAGCTGATGTTAACGGGGATAATGTAGGCTTCTTTTTTAATCAACTTTCGAAAAAGGAAGAGAAGGAGTTGCGTCTGCTAGTGATACACAATTTTTCTGCCAGTATCATATTATTTGCTCACGGGAGCGGTTGAAGGAACTACTTTGGCAAAAAATATTTCTCGCGCATCTTCATAAGTACTTATATATAACGGCTAACGCTCGCTAAAAGGCACTTCTTGGCGAGTTTGCTCTATGATCCCGATAATGCGACAAATAGCTAGTCAGCAGTCATCCGACTTCGACAGTCAACTGCGAAGATGTCACGATTCTTTACGCAACCGTTTTTTCACAAACAAAAACTTGAATAGGCATTTCTCAACTCATGTGATGTGCTTTCCTACATCAATCTTGTCTTGTGATTCCCAGAGCGCCCGCTTTGCTTTGAATAAAGTTTTTTCTATGCTATTTTCGGCTTCGGGACATAGTTTTACATAATATTATTTAAGTGAATTTGAAGTAATGATATCTATTCATTAATCCAGGAGTTATAAGGCTTTGACACAACCAAAATAATTATAAATCGTAGAAGAAACATTGCGAAGAATGTTCATATTTAAACAGAACTCAATTTCTTTTTAAAACACATGGTGGTATTGATATAACAATTTTAAGCATTATTGATTGTAGTGCATAAACTTAACTTTTAATCTATTATCGTAATATTTATTCTAAACCATATTTATGTAGGTACATCCTCCTTTATTCATTGCTCAAATACAATGGGTAATACACGGAAAGGTTAAAATTATTATAGTTTTGCAAGATTCACGAACATGTCGGAATATGCTAGTTGCATGAAATACTCGTAGTTTACAATATCATCCATTACAAAGTAATTTTATAGTAATGTCAGATTCTAATAATACGTACAAATGCACTAGTGATGTAATCATGATGAATATTAATTGTATTTTGCATTCGAAAGAGTTAAAAACCATTTATCTTCAAAGCCTTTTTTAATAAACCACTAGGTATTGGAAGAAGTCTTTAATATGAATAGTTATTTATATTTTACCAGTATAGATAGAAAATAATTTCGAAGTTTAGATTGGACAAGCGGTTATCATACCGCGTCAAATGTAAATATATCGATATTTACATTTGACGCGGTATGATAATATTATAAGGTAATTATTTCAAAATAGACCAGGGTAGATCCCTTTAAAAATAATAAAAAGTGAAAAAAAATAGTAGTAGGATGAAACCCATTAGAAAAGGAGGGGAATATTATAAAGATGAAAGGAAAAATAATTTACGGGCGATCTGAGGTCGGGAAGGGGTGGGGGTGAGTTTTTAAGGGGGAAAAACGGTTTTTCTCGATTTCCGGCAAAACTAAAAGTCCTATCGAAAAAAGTCAAACGGCAAAGTTGTAGGTAATAAAAAGATCTAAAACTTTTGTATTTACACTTTTTTCACATAACCTCAAAATTTATGTGAAAAATTCAAAAAACCCTGTTTTTGGTTTTTTATTTTTATCTTTTACAAAAATTATTTTTTTTCAACGAAATTTGGTGAAAACTTACCTTTTTATGTCCCAAATACGCTGTAATTTATTTGATTAAAAATATTTATTTTTTCACCTTATTTTGAATTAATATCGAAAAAACACCCTAATTTTCAATCGAAAAGTCACCCGTCAAAATATCAGCTTTTTTCAAAAAGTTGGTATGTTTTCTGTTCGTTGAAATCTCTACTTTCCGATGGTGAAAAAAAAAATATATGTTACTACAGTAAATCTTCTCAGAAAATAATTTCAATCTTTAGGTTATGTTACGTTAAGCATACTATTTTTTAAAGAAAATATTACGATTTTAATGTTTGAGTTGATTGATACAGATAAAAATGTTTGTTTTATTTTTTTAAGTAAACTTGTCACAATTATCTTCAAGAAAATAAACTCAAACATTAAAATCGTAATATTTTCTTTAAAAAATAGTATGCTTAACGTAACATAACCTAAAGATTGAAATTATTTTCTGAGAAGATTTACTGTAGTAACATATATTTTTTTTTTCACCATCGGAAAGTAGAGATTTCAACGAACAGAAAACATACCAACTTTTTGAAAAAAGCTGATATTTTGACGGGTGACTTTTCGATTGAAAATTAGGGTGTTTTTTCGATATTAATTCAAAATAAGGTGAAAAAATAAATATTTTTAATCAAATAAATTACAGCGTATTTGGGACATAAAAAGGTAAGTTTTCTCCAAATTTCGTTAAAAAAAAATAATTTTTGTAAAAGATAAAAATAAAAAACCAAAAACAGGGTTTTTTGAATTTTTCACATAAATTTTGAGGTTATGTGAAAAAAGTGTAAATACAAAAGTTTTAGATCTTTTTATTACCTACAACTTTGCCATTTGACTTTTTTCGATAGGACTTTTAGTTTTGCCGGAAATCGAGAAAAACCGTTTTTCCCCCTTAAAAACTCACCCCCACCCCTTCCCGACCTCAGATCGCCCGTAAATTATTTTTCCTTTCATCTTTATAATATTCCCCTCCTTTTCTAATGGGTTTCATCCTACTACTATTTTTTTTCGTTTTTAAAGGGATCTACCCTGGTCTAAAATCACAGTTAAACACTTCAATTTTATTCATATTTTGGTATTTGGTGATTTTGGTGATGTTTCATGATACACTAGCCAACATTTGAAACGTGACAAATCGCGCGATGGGCAAAGACCTGCATGACCAATCGTGGACAACATGTCACGCGATCTGAGGGTTTGCTCTCTTCCTCCTTCAGAGGCACGGGACGTGTGACATCTGTCAACGCCAGGCGTTGTTGTCTGACGTTGTCAAACACGTTGAGCGTTAAATGTTTAGTGAATATATTGCTTTACAACACTATAATGAATCGTGAAACATTCTGCGGTTTGGACAAACAATGCATTTTCCGAATTGTGGTTACCACACTGAATAGTTATGCACACGTTGCGGCTTAATGTTTATTAACGGAGCCGATAAATAATAAAACTTCATTAATTAACCGCGATGAATGGGAATTTGTTTGTATTTCGTCTCTAGCTAAACAATGACCTGGTTAAAGGAAATCTTTAAATAAACCTCAAGGGTTTACCTCGTAACGAGTAATAACAAGGTAAACCTTTATTGAAAGGAATTTTTCGAATTATTTCATATTAACATCTAAACTAAGATGGCAGGTCTAAATCTCGTGCTATCTCTTGCATAATGCTCCTTGCGGATAAGGATTATTTTTGACTTAATATTACTTTTACATCTGACATTCCATTCGAAAGCACTTTGTAAAAGTTTATTTGGATAAAAAAATAATATATTTTATTCTATTCTATAATATTCCAATTCCTATTTTTTTTCATGAACTTGCATTTTTGCAATTTGAACTCCAATTGACTGTTTTAATATTTATTTTATGAATGTTGTTAGCTACCTACTTAAGTGAATTTTAGTTTTATTTTTAAAAAGTTTTTACCTATACTTGTTTGCCATACTTTTACAGAGTCTCATGTGTAATGCATACCTGTTACGTCATGTGAAATGCAAAATAAATAATATGAATAAGGATAGCACTTGATTTAGACCTGTCAATTTGGATTAATTTAGAGATTGTTTTAAGCAGAACTAGCCACATCACGTAATATTACGTAGGTATCTTTGTAGGTATCAATACTTACCTACCTACTAAGTATAAGGTACGTAAACGGATCTCAGCATAATTATGAATTTCCAGCGCTATCCTCCGACTTTCAAAACTTAATGAAGTAGAAATATGAAGAAAACTTACCAGCATTTTTTTAGACTGCTTTTGCGCTGAAATATCTTCCAGAATTTTAATTAAATGTGTCTTATTAAGTTTCGGCTATGTTCCATTTTTGTTAAATTCAAATACCTAAACCTTAAATCATTAATGATATTTTAATAGGATTTCGATCGGATTTTTTGTTAAATATAGCAAAATAAGAATATTAGCTAGTAGTGGCAGGGATTAGTACCTAAGTATAAATCTTTCTTTAGCTTATCTCTAGTATACCTAATGGGTTTTAGTGTTAGATATAAAGTTTCTATAACTGTGCTAAATGCCTTTATACATGTAAAGGGTTATGACTGAAACGGTTTTGATACACGGACGGACGTTTGGACGGACGCACTGTTACACGTCATAGTGTGTTTTACTACGGAGCCCTGGAGAAGACGCATCACACGAACATGTTGAGTGCAAGGTATCAAATCGTCTTGCATATAAATAAACAATCGCTGATGGTCTTGGGCGGCGCAACCGGCGTCACATCTGTCGGCATCACGTCAGATTGGGCGACGTTCGGTATAAATCTGGCGGGCAATCTCGTGCTCCACTCGTGACACCTCAATCATTGCACTAAACAAATCTATCAATCTCTCGCTGCAGTCTATTAATCAACATATTGAAGCGTTGCAAAGTATCCAGGGTCGCCGATCCAAG
This sequence comes from Hipparchia sbordonii, assembly GCA_038048805.1. NCBI lineage: Eukaryota > Metazoa > Arthropoda > Insecta > Lepidoptera > Nymphalidae > Hipparchia > Hipparchia sbordonii. The sequence continues at coordinate 7,697,332 of CM076102.1, forward strand.
TTTGAATATTTTCAATTCAAAGACGGTAAATACTGTGTTGATTTATAAGTTCAAGTTTTTGGATATCTTATAACTTGCTGCGCTAGGCGTTTCGGCTAGGCTATCGAATGGGAGTCACGATCCTTAATAATGAGGGAGCGACGCAAAAAGGAAGATATTTATTGAAAAAACCTAACCTCCTCCAAAAGTAGTCCTTTCAAATAGAATAAATTGCTTGCCATATTCATAAAAGTAAAATAAAACCGAAACGGAAACCGCTATAATTTTTTATTCTCTGCACCATGCAGTTTTTCCATCTGTGATGGTTAGTTTGTTTTCTGTATTGAACCATCAACAAACATTGTCCCTAGGGGCGTTGCTAGAATAAAATTGCCGACCGTTAGAGCTTCTTTGTTCGGACTTTTGTAGGTACTAAGATCGAAATTTGTTTTATTGCAAAAAAGGATTGACCTTTGACAACCCCAGACCGAATTGATAATCGAGTTATTGGCTACATTTTGTCCTGGATATATTTTGGGTTCCTTCGTTAAAATAAATGTTAATTTTAGGCCAGGGTAAACATTAGACACTTTTAGCAGCGGCGATCGGCATTTTTTGTATTCGGACTTGGCATCAAGCTTCCAAAAATTATTGACTGAAAATCACTGTCGCTTAAAATAGCTACGAAAATTGCACCGCAAGTCACTTGCACTGTGTAAATATTCACAGCAATTTCTGCAAGTTTTAATTAGTATACCTATTTGACTTCAGCACGAAATAGCGAGAGTTACCAGTGGACACTCCGCATTACAGCATCCTGTTGATATCGTTAGGTCAACGCAATGAAATTTTATATCCCTTGATTTAACACTGCAAGAGAGCGAAAGTAATTGGTTTATGATGAACAAATAAGGAAAGTATGTTAAGAGCACTGGTTGCGAGTGTCATTTTCATTCTGATACTGATCATGTTGTGCCTGCTTTGAAATTTACTACATCAATACTAATATTTTATTATAATAAAATAAATATTTGTCACCCTTTCACGGCTGAACTTAGTTGCAAACAACACAAGAAACAACAAAATTTTTAAACCGCCAAACTAGAAAAAATTATATCTAAGCACATACAATGTGCTTAGATATAATTTTTCGTGCGGCTCGCGTATAAACACAGAAAAAACGTAATACCAACACGCAACGTCACACTCTCCAAAATTCACTCTACGTGCGTTTAGTCCGACATCTTATGCTGAGATCTATAGATGCTCTGACTCAGTTTAAACTCAAGATATAGGTTAAAACGAGACACAAATATGCTCTGACATAAATCTGTCTCGTTTTAACTCTGTCTTGAGTCTGAGCTGAAGGTCTATAGTTTTAAGCCTTAGTTGCGTCGGCTCCGAAAAGTGCCTAGCGCGTATTTTCATCCAATATTTGTTGCAAAGATTGCCCGCATCCTGTCGAAAGTTGTTAGATACTTTTTAACCTGTTCCAGTCTAAATCATTTGTTTTAAGTTGGTATGGACCGGAAACAGACGGATAAATTATATACTAATTGACAGATTTACGCACATTTAATGTTAACTTGAAAACTTAGACTAGACTGGAAGTTTTCAACAATCCATTCGAAGTAGTTTCTTATCTACATGCGTTGAAAGTCAAACAGGCGAGCTAGCTGGAGTAATATGAGATCAGAAATATTCACTTTTTTTAAAAAACAAAATCGCGGACATGCGCTTGTTTGTAATTGTAATGCAGTGTAAGTGGATTACACTTTTAATCTTATTTCACTTGATAGCATGATATGCGCATTCTTCGCTTATGATGTGCGGTACGGGTTTCAGAGTTGTAATCATTTTTGTTGCATCAGATAGCACAAGTTGTGCTGCACCATGTTTGTAATTATTCTTAAGACGAACAGTCTCGCCGAATTGATAATTATAATTTAGAATCGCTCCTTGCTTGGAGCAAGAAAAAAGAAGAGTGAAAGAATATATGATTTTAATTTAATTATGGACATATTTTAATTAGGTATTATTAATTACGTGTAACAAATTTAATTTAAAATGTCTAACAACTTTTATGTTGTATCTGACAGCACACAACTTTTAACAACTTATCTACAGTTAAAATAGGTGTAAAAAAACTTTCGCAACTGTGATTACATTTCATTTTCAGAAAGATTTGCAGAAAAGTTACGTACCATACAAATTAAGAGAGAATTGAGTTTTATTATACTTAATTAATTTTTCCCCCACTTTTCTTAATAGTAAATTGGAATAAACATCTTTTGATTGCATCTAAAAAAACTGTCCACTGTTACAACAGTGTACGTGATGTTAAACGTACGTAAACGTTATATTGCTAGCGATTATCATCTTAATCATTATAATCATCACAAGCACCATCAAGATACGTGCAAAGTATTTATAGCAATAATCAATTTAGAGATAGAATCTTATCTTATTCTGTATATCTATACTAATATTATAAAGCTGAAGAGTTTGTTTGTTTGAACGCGCTAATCTCAGGAACTACTGGTTCGAATTGAATAACTCTTTTTGTGTTGGATGGACCATTCATCGAGGAAGGAAGCTATATAACATCACGCTGATTATAATAACAGAAATTGACGCGGACGAAGTCGCAGGCAACAGCTAGTTATAATATATCTGTAACCGTAACTATACCCAATTTAATTTGAATAAACTTACTATGAGTATCGTGTAAAGCTACTAACTTCATTCTTTTCCTAGTAATAATAGAATTTAAACTTTTTTGTTGAACAAAGCTTTTAAAGCTATGCCACATGACGTCATCGTGGGGCTTCTGTGGCGCCGCTGCTGAGACGTCCTAAAGAGACTCTATGATGTCTAAGAGTCATGCCACAAATTGCGTTGTTCTGCCGCATCGTATTGATTTGGTGAGACATATCCTTCAAGGGTAAGACACATTAGCTCTGTGTGAAACAAAAATGTTCTAGTTGCTGAGTGTAAAGCAAAAAGATATATAACAAGGTGAATAAAATGTGTATAAACGAAAACTTTGGAATTATAAAAGTGGGGTGAATTGTGTCAAGAGCCACAGACTTGAATCCGCGATTTAAGTGCCAGAACGTTGGCTAAAAGACATGTGATTTTAAAATAAAGTAGGTACCTAACCTGGGTTATTACGTCTGCCAAAGATGTCGACTGTGCTGTGCGTATATTACGTAAGCTCGTTGACACACAATTAAGGAAAACTTGAACAAACATTGCATAGCCATCTGCTAAACCTATGTATATTTGGGTAAAATATCCACGTTTCTGCGATATTGCTGGAGCCATAAAATCTATATCTATAGGTATATATAAAATTCAAAGTCCTGACTGACTAACTGACTGACTGAGATATCAACGTACAGCCTAAACTACTGAAGTTAGAAACTTGAAATTTTTACAGTTGGTTCCTTTTATGACGTAGGCGCACACTAAGGAAGGATTTTTGAAAATTCAACCCCTAAGGAGGTAAATAGGGATTTGAAAAATCGAACTTAACGTGAGCAAAGCCGCGAGCAAAAGCTATATATATATAAAAGAAAGTCATGTTACTTACACTATTTATAACTCAAGAACGGCTGAACCGATTTGGCTGAAAATTGGTGGGGAGGTAGCTTAGATCTAGGAGACGGGTATAGGATACTTTTTATCCCGTTCCCATGGTTTATTAGCTGATTTTAGACAAGAACATAAACATGTCCGTTTTGTGCGATGTTTAGTCAAATAATGAGAACATATTATTGGTGTACTTGATGTTCAGCCAACTCACGTAATCTCGTGATGTGTCGCTCCAAGTTTCCTCGTTCAGACGAATATCTACCTACTTATACGTAGGTACGTCCTCAAATCACGGTGTATAAATTATCGCCACAAAATGTCACTTTGTATTATCCTTGCTACTTATCTTTATACGCACTCAACTGTACTTAACCTTACACAACTCGACTTAACATAATTCATAAACAATGCTTCCTTTGCCGTCTATTTATATCAATAATAATAGATTAATCACCAACAAAAATAACTTTTTAATGTTTATTTTTATTTTTCATAAATTGCTACCTAATAAACACACGTCTATACGTAATCACGAACAAAAATAACTTTTTAATGTTCGTTTTTATTTTTCATAAATTTTTACCTAATAACTCACGTCTATACTTGGTAAGTTCGATCACGAATTTGCGACCGAAAATTAACTGAATTCAGTATTTAAATTGATTATAACCGCAGCGTGCTGTTTAACCAATTACCGCGAAATGTGAACATATAAACAACCTGTTAGTTAAAAAACAATTTCGTGAATCATGGCGGTCCCTCTATAGTCTATTCCCTAAGAGGCGGTGAACTGTTGACCCCGCGGAATAACAACAAACTACTCGTTCAAGTGAACTCGACCGCCCACGTGTGCACTCTCCTAAACAGATAAAGCAATAGAGCCATCGTCAGGACAAAAATAAATAGCTGCCTAGATACTTATCCGAAGATTATATCAAACCGCATCGGCTGTAAAAGGATTACTGGGTAGCTTGAAGCTTCTTTTGTAATAATATCAAATCCGGCATTTGTACTTACTTAATTTTTTTCTTAATAAAATTAAAATAAGTGGATACGATTTTCTTACACAAACGCATGATTAAGAGATATACAAATTACATGTAAAACGTAGGTCCGTAAGATGAGGCCCGATGAGGGTGGCATATTCATAAAACAAACCCTCTATAAATATTTGAGATTAAAAAAAAAAAGAAAATGTTATTCATTTGTCATAGTATTTTTTCGCTACGTTATGTGTTATTGTAATTGATTAAATTTAAATCATAATCTATATAAAGTGTAAAATAACACCTAATTTTTTTACAATACAATTAATTTTTCCCATTACTAATTATATTTATTATTCATCAAACAATACCAATTTACCAATTACGTACTACCGCCTCAATGAATTTGAAAATAAATTCAAAATTATCTAAACGTATGAGCAAATATAATAATTACACAATTTATTACACGCCCCCATTTATTATAATGGCTGTAGCCTGATAAGATCATATCGATATGATTCGTAGCGCATCGATTTATGTGAAGTGATCGGCTGATAGCTATACCCAATAAATGCTACTAATTTCTGATCCAGCCGATGTAAATAGTTATAAAAGGATTTTTTCGTTTGACGCGGTTTTACGTTATCGATATAGCTACCGAGTTTTTCAAGATAGTCATCTATATTGTTTTTACTTTATGCTATTTTGACCAACTATGTAAACTTAGAGTATAGTTTTTGCAATTTACGAGGGCGCGTGAGCTTTACTTGTGGTTACGTCGTGTACATGCATATTGCGTAAGTGTGTGTGCCTGTCAGGAGCCTAGGTTGGAACGGTGAAGCGCGAGCAAGCTTTCGCTCATATTATACACATACAACACATACACAACCATGAGCCACGCGCCCTCGTGAAGTATATTTGATTAAGGAATAATTAGAAAGTGTATGGACTGCAGTGCAGTACAGTTGAACAAAGTGAGTGTTCGGATCGTCATATTATTATCTAGTACCTAGTGCATACGAGTATATTATATGGATGCTTAGATACGAGTAAAATTATGTAATGTGACGCTACGTCGCCGCTTACTTCGTAGCGGTGCCGTATTAAAATACTTATTGTTACATTACCACAAATATTTCCATAAATACTTATTAATATTACCACAACTTGGTGCTTTTTTGCTTTAGCTTATACCTTACCTTAGTCCAGTGTGCGTGTAAAGTTATTGATGTTATGTATCAATCAATATAATAATCAAATCATTGCATAACACAAAGACTTTACAAAATCAAAGCTGTATCGGATTACATGCGAATTAATGCGTCCGTCTCAAGTTGTTATTGTCAGTGGAGAAAGTAGCAAAATACTGTTACTAACTTATTGCGAAAAATAAATCCGTATTTACTCGCAACATTATGCGTCCTGAATAACGACTTACATACAAGGAAAGTAGATACCGTTTCGAAATATTTTTTATTATTTGTATTAGGTACACATTTAATTTAGTAAACTATTTTTTGGTTGATATCCTCAGGACAATAATAATATTATTTATATATGTACTTACAAATGCATTGAAAGTGTGTTTGTTTGTTGGTTTTGTCTATCACGCAGTAATAGAGCAACTAGGGATCGACGTGCATGAATATGTGTAGGTAATACGTATAGTTGAGGGTCCGATTATTATTATTTATTTTATTTTTATTTTACAAGAAAACTTACAGCTTATTAGAAAAAAAAACTAGTAGATAAATACAAAAGAAGAATTAAAGCTAATTACAAGTTTTCACAGATAGGATTTACTCTTTATTTGCACCAAAACAACTTAAAAGAGACAAAAGGTAAAGGTAGGTAAGATAAGACAAAAGGTAAGGTAGGTAAAAAAGCTTATTCCACTCTCCGATTGGAGAGTGGAATAAGTTTTTTATCCCGGAAATGAAAGGATTCCCTCAGGATTTTTAAAACCTAACTCTACCAAAATGAAGTGCAAAAGCTATCAAAATGCAAAATAATAATTAGTTGTACATATATTTAACAGTAGCTCATAATAAATGTGTTTGACTTTGACTTTGCTTAGTCAAGAAATTGTTATTAATACGACAGCATAGAAAAGAAATTTTTTTATTCAACTAAACTTTGACAAAGTGGTTTTCAGTCGCCAAATAAATCCAGCACGATGTCTAAATATTATGTGTGTATTCATTTGAACGTAGGACGCTTTATGGCATGAAAATCACGTTATAACAATAATTTTAGCTTATAATGCAAATTATTGTGCTGGTGAAAACACGTGTAATTAAAATCGACTATTATAATGCGAGTAACGTTCTATAAATATTTATGAGTTATAATGAGTCATGCCGTCACAATCGCAATGGTGTTCGTGTTTCAGACCGCGACGCTACTTACGTTATACCTACTCCTACCTTTATTTTTCCCTTTGCAATATTAAGCTTACCTGCACTGGTCGCATAGGCAGGAGATAAAAGTTTTATCCCCCGATTTTATCCACTAACGGGGGATAAAATTATCTTTTCCCTATGCTAAAGCATGGCGACAGAGGAGGCGATGTATATTTCTATAAGTATATCCACTGAGTGTTATTTCCACCGCTGTGTCCATGCTCGACGGGTGGATAAAGCTAAGCGAGGGGATAAACTTTTTATCCTTTTCCCGGGGATAAAATTTCTCCCGCCCATGCTACCAGTGCTGTTGGCGCTTGACTCTGATTTAAGCTGAACGTGAGTGATGTAAGTTGCAGTCTCATTAAGTTTATAGATCCACCAATTTATTCTGTTCTGTTGACGGGGTCGCTAATGGAGAGTCTAATATTGCTACTTAAGAGCGAGTGTAACGGTAAGACTTCAGATACAGATTTGATTTTTACAGCAGTAAATCAAGTTTTATCTATTGGATAAAAATTCATATTTGTATACTCTTTTTTTCAGGCTCTGAATGAAAGTTCGACGAAAAAAAATAGCGAAGTTAGGTCTAATTTTTAAGCAATTTGCATTTATTTTTAATGAGCTGTAGGTATATTACAGAGCCAAAATTTTTACATAAAATTCCTATACATATTACTAAGAGACGATATAGCCATTATTAAAAAATATATATATCTAACGAGGTATTAGAATTCATGATATATTTGGCGCTTACTACACTCCTACACACTAAAATCTATCGCGTTACACACGAGGTTTCGGGTATGTTTTATTTCATCTATAGCGCCTATTAGGCCAATTTATGGTTGTCCTATCCTAGCATTTTGTCGCTCATCAATTAAACGTCTAAAGTTTAGATCAGATAGCTCACATTTCAGATACACACGTCAATTTGTTGAAAGGTCACATCGCATGCGCATAAATAAGCATTATAAAGTTTCCAAGATAAATTAGCCGTCTGTCCAGCCGCGGCCTTAGGAGAATTGCATTTAATGGAGATCACGTATTGCCGCAAAGAAGTCCAAGAGGTGCCAAAGCCGCAAGCGTCCCAAAGACGCTGTGGTAAATTCATTGGTTTTATTAGTGGGAGGTACCACATTCGATTGCCGGCACGTGTAATTTCCGAATTTATAATTATTTCTAATGTTATTTTTAGTTTATTTACCAATCTACCAGCTAAGGTTACTATCGAAAGTGCGCCTGATGACAGAAAAGAGTCTGACGCATGAAAGAAATGTTGTATGTAATGTAATAAATAAATAATAATCAGGTAGCTATCAAGCGGAAAAACGGCTAGCGGAAAAAAGTCTAGTGGAAAAACGGCTGATACCAGTCAGCTCGCGTATTTCTACGGCGCGCCCGAAGACTTGTGGGCTAAGGCTCTTACGGCTTTTGAGGGTCTTGCGTGCATTGCGGCGGTGAGCGATCTCCTTAACTTTGCACGCTGCACCTATGCGTCAACATTGACTTTCGCGGCTAACAGCCTTTCCAATACCGGGCGATGCGTTAATAGCTATAGTCTGTAAATAGTACAAGATTTCTCCTATAGGTAGACAGAAACTTCGTTCTTATTAAATACTAGCTGATATCCGCGACTTCGTACGCGTGGATTGAGGTTTTTTGGAGTCCCACGGGAACTATAATTTTTTTCGGGATAAAAAGTAGCATATGTTTTAATTCAAGGTATAGTCTATCTTCATTTTAAATTTCAGCCAAATCGGTCCAGTACTTTTTGAGCCAATTCGTTACAAACATACATACTTACATACAAATCTTTCCTCTTTATAATATTAGTATAGATCAGCTTTTACCCGCGACTTCTGCGCGTAGAAAGGATTTTAAAAATCCCGCGGGAAATTCACGTTTTTTCCAAGATAAAGGCTACTGTTTTTATCCCGGAAAAACGTGGGTATTCCAAGCCACTCTCCAAGTTCTAGATCCGTCGCTTCATTGCTACATGATTGAATGACAAACCAACCAAGAAACATACATTTCACATTAATCGCAGGGAATCTAAAATGGGTAAGATTCATGAAAAGTGGATTTTAAATTCATACAAGTCGGATGACTTTAAAATCTCTATTTAGGCCCGCCCCTTCTCTTATTGGGAAATCTAACGTTATAATTATAATTGTACTTAATAAATAAAACCTTTGCTTTGTGGAAACCACCGTAGAATATAGTTTGAATAACGAATACGTGACAGGAAAGCTTAACTTTCCCTTGACTCGTTTTTCAGTATTTCATTTCTATAGAGACCCAACTGAAATACCTTTTCTTTGAGTTTATTTCGGTATTTACTCCACGTACAAACTACTGTCCGCTTTGTATTCTATATGCTAAATCCAATATGATGAGGCCACAAAAAATGTTTGATTAAAAAAATAAAACCAGCCAAGTGTGAGTGTGACCCGCACACGAAGGGTTCCGTAACATTGTACAAGATTTAAAATAAGATCGAGCAAAAACAATAGTTTATTGTAAAGGACCCTTTTTAGGGTTCGGTATTGAAGGGTAACTAACGCGACATATTTTGTGAAAATATTAAGTATCTACTTATTACGGTTCATTAGATGCCTGCTGACAAACAGACGGTCTGTTAGCGGGGATCTAATGGACCGTAATATGATGGATGGTCGGTGGAGTCTAAGTATTAGGATCCATTTCGCACCCTTTAGATACGGAACCCTAAAACAATTTATGTACGAGATTAATATTTGTATCATCATAATAGACTAATAGACTTTTGATTATTATACTACTTATTATTATTACACTATAGATCTTACTATATCTTGAGTTATGACAAATCACGAAGTTTTAAAACCAGATCAACAGATACATCAAGAACTAGATACCGTATTTGACTGAGTCAGGAGTCAAAAATATATGTATGTACATGATTGCAAATGAGTCTAAAATATCAGTTTTTTTGCGCATTAACATACTCGGAGCATATTTTCTTAGCCTTTTTAAGATGGCTAGCTTGTTGTCAATAACAGGGTATTATTCCATCACTTATATTAATAAATTATTATGGAACGTCAATTTCATATCATTATCGCTTCGAAAACATTTTGCGCATATTTTCCACTTACGTTCGCTAGATTCTTTATTAAATAGGTACTAGAGCTGATGCCCGCGACTTCGTTCGTGTGGATTGAGATTTTTTAACTAGCCTAGTAAGTAGTAGAGTAGCCTGTAATCTATCTCTATGCCAAACAGCCAATTCAGTTCAGTCGTTGTAGCGTGATGGAATAAGAAACATCCGTCCATTCATTCAACATCCAAATTTTCGCATTTATAATATTAGTAGCACCATGAAATTACTTTTCAACCAACTTCCAAAAAAAAAAAAGAGAGTTCTTAATTCGGCCGGTATTTTTTTCCATATACGAGCATGTCCACTGATTTATACGGGGCCGATTCGCGTGATTTTTTTAATCGATAGAGTAAGTTCACCTTATAAAGAATCATGAGAGACAGTTTTTTGAAGTCGCGCCGGCTTAAATAGAGAAGATGAAACCGATGTGCGATGCTCGGTTTTTTTAAAAGAATTTTTTCCATGTTCTATTAAACATTTTCGTTGCTTACTACGAAGTATTGCAGAACACAATATCGAAGCGAGCTACATCATACCGTATCTAAATAATTTCGTAGAAATTCCCTTTATCGCGCGGCGCGTAGAGCTGCGTCACTCGGAGCCTCACTGAATGGACCGTGATTCATTGCCATATATTTTTAGTATATTGCGGTATTCGTGTAATTTACTACAGAATACGATCATTCCCACGCCAGTTTATATTTAATTAGTTTGATAAAATTAACTTACAAATACGACCGTGATGGAATTTTAGTTATAAATTAATTCACAATAAGTATAAAAGAGAGTTGTGACTCATTTGTTTGATATGGCTTGGTTTTTTATGGTCGTACATTTTAATACGATACTATTTTAAATTGAAAACTTTTTCTATTAGTTTTTCTTACAATTGTTCGTCAATAGACTGAATATTCCGTTACTGAAAATAATTACGTCATTAACATACATCTCGATCTCGTCAAGTTGAGTGGTTCGAATTGTTTCTAAACAATTTAAATTTTAAAATGTCGATAAATCTTCCCGCTCCTGTATTTTAACAGCTTCATTAACATATTGTTGTCTGAGATTATTATCTCCCGCCCCTCCGCATAGCTAACATTCAAGTGCCATCCTCGTAGGAAATATTGCACTAATGCGGATTTAAACAAAAGAATATTTTATTTTTTCCTTATCGTCTGGGAGTAGTGGTTCGCCCTGAAATACTTGGGCGAAATAAAAATAAAATCGTGCCCTATCGTGGCTGAGTGCCCTCTATCTGTTGGGAGTATCGTTCGGTTTCCACATCTTTTATTCATGGGGTCCCGCTCTCACTTGTCCCGGCATTGTCTACGTGTCTGCAATTATGAAATTTATGCTTTGAGCCTTTAGGCAGATCACATTAATGGAGCGGCTGAGTCATCAGCAGGCGTGCACGAATAATCAAGGCTGTCCACTTGTTGTGCACAGAGGACTGGTGCTGATTTATTGGACTCGCTATCAAGGTTGATCGATGTGTCTGGAAAATTATCGCAGCTACTAAAAAGCGTAGATACCTTCATTAACTTAATAAATAAATACTCTTTTAATCAACAGGGCAATAATTTCAAACCCGCATTTTGTGTGATGAAATGCGGATTTGACAGTTTTAGTAGCAACTTTCCATTGCTTTCTACAGCCACTGGAAATGTCAAATATAGACAATACTGCAGCAGGAATTAAATAGGCTATATTTCATTTGGTCACAAAGTTGAGTATAAAAAGATGTACATATTTTTTTATAGTTAAAGTACCTAAGGATGGGTCCCCAACTCCCCGCACAGCTAAATTGTGCAAATACTTTGTTCTATTATCTATACCTTAATTAATCATTCCAACAAAAACAAAAGTTTCAATTAGCTATTCGGAGTAACGATCTGGAATACAGTTTCAAGCCTCCTCATTATCGTATGTAAGATCGTTTAAAAAAAATTCTGACTGAGCGAGTCGAGAGCAACTGATTCGTCATCACCATTGACTGACAGAATTTTGTTGAATGTTCATTCATTTGTTCATGCTAGTGAATGAAATGACTCAGGATGATGCAAATAACTTTTTTGAACTTTTTCAGTCTAATTCTTGCAATTCACGAGGGCGCGTTAGCTTTACTTGTGGTTACGTCGTGTACATGCACATTGTGTAAGTGTGCGTGCCTGTCCGGAATGGTAGGCACGCACACTTACACAATAGGTGGGAGCGGTCAGGCGCGAGCAAGCTCTCGCTCACATTTATACAGATACGACACACACACAACCATGAGCCACGTGCCTTCGTGAATTGTAAGAACTATACCGCTTATGGGTTAAAGCTCAACAACTTGACATTTATTCATCAAAGAAACATTTGCTAATTAAATACACATCCACAATGTTATGCGATTTGCGAAATATCTATAATTCATTTACAATTACTTAATATTTATGAAATGCTTGCAATAGATAAGATATTATCTCGGCCTTTTATAAGCAGTAAAGCTGACGAATTGAGGTTTGACATCAATAAGTTAAATAAGCCGCTCGGGAGTGCTGCATTGAAGTAAGACCATACTTGGATGCCTTACGATCTTGCATTATTGTCATCTCCCTCGATACATCATGGGATTAATTTATAACATAATGACAACATGACGTTTGATAGCCACAAGTCTAGCCAGTAATTATGTAATACATACAAGTTTGTCTGGTGGGAGGCTTTGGCCGTGTCTAGTTACCACCCTACCGTCAAAGACGTGCCGCCAAGCGATTTAGCGTTCCGGCACGACGGCGTGTAGAAACCGATTAGGGGTATGGGTTGAATTTACACTGCTATACCCCTTCCAGGTTAACCCGCTACCATCTTAGACTGCATCGTCACTTACCATCAGGTGAGATCGCAGTCAAGGGCTATCTTGTAATCGAATAAAAAAAAAAAAAGTAATGTGTGTTTTGAATAAAATTTATATCTTTTGAACCGATTTCCAAAAAGGAGGAAATTATTAATAACTATATAATATTTAATAGTAGCGCTTATTTTATTTTTCCCTTTTTAGTAGCATTTATGGTCGGTTCAATTTTTTGTTAAAAAGTTGTATAAGTATGTAAATAAATACGTGGTCGGTTTATTTTAAGTGTACAACCAATTGTAAAGTTGTAAACTTTGTCGTTTGTCTTTGGCCATAAATCAGACATTTAACAATCCAGCGCGTTGTCAAGTCAATAAACTACTATTGGCCGTGTGTGTACAATGTGAATATTGCGTAACGTGTATTGACCGCATACATTTATGCAGAATATATCCGCATTTCAATGGATTTAATGTAAAGTTTGCTTTCGAACTTGGAACAAGAGAGAGAAATATGCGACGAAGACGTTGAGATTACGAAAAAGTTATTGTTTTCTTAACTATCTCAACTATAACTCCTTCATATCTGAATCGATTTTAATATTATTCTGTTTTTCGCTTAAAAGATGTGTCCCATTTTGGATGTCTGTACAGTGTACGTAGACGGAACTCCTTCACGGATTAAAAACTGTAGGATAAAATACTAGTTGATGCCCGCGACTTCGTTCGCGTGGATTGAGGGTTCTTTGGAGTTCCACGGGAACTCTCTTATTTTCCGGATAAAAAGTAGCCTATGTGTTATTCCAGACTATAATCTATATCTGTGCTTTTCAACCAAATCGGTTCAGTCGTTGCGGCGTGATTGAGTAACAAATATAGGTACATCCAAACTTTCGCATTTATAATATTAATAGGATTATGCACACACAGAGAAGCTCTCTTTTAAAATAAAGACGAAAGTATAAAATATATAGATATACCTACTCTATCACTATATTTTATATTTATTACTATTTTTGACAAAATGCCTAGCTTGTCTATTATGGAGGTTCACGTTCAATTTTATATCTATCTGCAATCGCACTGCTTTTTTAGTAAAATATCACCTTAAGCCGTTTGTAAGTTCGAATGAGTGCACTCATGCGAAACATGTTATGTTCGCATATAAATGGTTTGAAGCGAAAAACGTCCTTCTAAAGTCCATTGCAATGTCATCGACTTTGACGATTAGTCAAAGAAATGTAGTTCAACTATATTCGTGAAAGGATTTGTGTCGCTCAACCGCGACTGACGATTTAATAAAACTTGTTGATACTTCTGGTTATCTAATATGCTCTCAAGTTTTAATTTCTAGCCGACAAGCGAAGTTAATTACGAAAATAGATTTAAAATACGTAAACACAATAAAAATAAATAAATAAGAATTGAATGAGAAATTCTAAAAAAGTTTCACTTAACAAGTAGGTATGCAAGTCCGGAAAATACGTTAGGTAAACCAAGGCAAAGCGCTTAAGTTTTGTTTGGCTGTATTAGATACATACACTACATTAAATAATTTCCATCGATTCATTCGTCACAATTTATTGTCAGCCCACTACTGGGCACAGGTCTCGTCTCGACTGAGAAGGGTGTGGGTCATAAGTCCACAAAACTGGCCAAGTGCGAAAAATGGCAGACTCATGCCTTTGAGAACATTATAGAGCACTCAGGTATGCAGGTTTCGTCATGATTTTTCTGTCAACATTAAAGCAAGTGATACAAACGCACATAAATAAGACAGTCAGAGATGAGTGCCTGGGAATGAATCCTGTACCCTCCAAATTGGAGGCCGAAGTCTATCACATATTGCGATACACCACCAAACGTACAAAATATAATTTATTTTAAAACTGAAGTTGATAGATAGGAGGGTTCGTATACAAAAATAAAGTGTGAAATAAGCAACGTAAGTAGATAATTATGATCTGACAACAAATTACGTAGTCACGCTCTTTCACCGAGAACGTTCTATTACAAGGTTCGAGCCATCGCAGATAAGCCAGATACTATAAGACATCTGCATCTGGCTGCATTATCTTACGATAGAGATCCTCTATGGCAGCTACCATAGAGACAACAAACTTTATTCAACATTTAATTTGTTTCCAAAAAATTCTTAAGTCGATTCCTATCGTTTAACAAAAGCCAGAGGGCAAGTGACAAGTTAAATAATATTTTTGGATTTTGTTATTAGTTTTCTCTTGATTTTAATTACTTTGTATTTTTTTTATATATATTTTTTCTTTAACAGGTATACGATATATTTTATTTATTATATATTGTTAACTTTTATTAGAATGGAAGGTGTTTTCCTTCTTTTTCTTTTTTACTAAAACTAAAACAGAATTATTTTCGAGAAGATTAACTTGTTTAAAATATGATAAACACATCATATTTTACTCTTTGTACTTATCGATTAGCACAATTCCTCAAGTTATGCAATTAATGATTTTTTTTTGTTACGTAGGTGTACTAAAGTATTTCTCGTCTATTTTTATTGTTATGCATGCAAAATTATCATAATGTGCAATGCCTTTTATCCATTTCAAATTCTAGTAATGCTTACGTAACATCTAAATTAAGACCGATGACTTCGAAATGTTCCGACATAAACTGGACTTTACGACCGACGAAGTCTTTAAAACGAAGTTTAGGTTATGAAAGAATGCTCAAAACAATTCGGAATACGTTCGCACATAAAACCAGGTGGGTTTGGAAATAAAAAAAAACATCACTCGGCCTTCTCCATTCGTCATTTTATTTATGCTGCTGAATGTTGTAAAGAAAAAGTGAGTGAGACCAGCCTGGGACGCGACGGCGCGACCTCACCTGTACAAAACGCCGATTTCAAGAAGTATTGCCTTTTGTTAGTGGGCCCGCCTGCGAGGTGCTTACGACGCCTTTTATTGAGTTTCTGACTTAATGTGATGGCTGCGAACGCGGTGGCAACCTTTGTTAATGCATTTGTTTTTGAATGCCTCTCAAGTATGAAATAAGACATTACTTTTCAACCGTACGTACAATCCCTTCGACTGTATTGAAAAGATTTTCAAACAAAAGCTTGTGTTGAACACACAGCTCAAGAATATATTAGAGTAGGCATAAATCAGGGAAATGGGTTTTCATGTCGAGCGTTTTGTTCAGAATTTCCTTCTTCCCGTGCGGAAGTCTACTCGTTTCCATATCCATTGAGTTATTGTTGAACCGGTTTTCCCGCTTTCCGAAGTGTCACATTTTCATAGTGCATTAGCATAGTTTCACCAATTCGCGACGCTTCTGAGCCATGGTAGGGAGTAGTTACTACATACAACATGTGCGATTTAGTTGTATGGTTATAGACGTACATCGTAGCATTCACTAAGAAGTTCTTTTTGTTTCGAAAACGTATCTTATGGGTAAAGATAATTACATCGATGGTTATATACAGTGCGCTTAATTCGAAGGTACTTATTTTTATTGTAACCTTGAAATAGTAGAAATTTAAGTTATAATTATGATACCTACTCAAAGTAATTATGTGACATCACGGACCTAAAAAAGGTTGTTCTAAATCTTAGTTCTAATCAGAATCGCTGGAACCATGTTAGTACAGAAAGATGTCGATAGTAATTTAAATAATTTTATCGATCTTTTACTTTCTCCTGAGTTAAACAGGACGAGGAGAGGCTTGCACCTGTACCTACGGTGAAATTAATAATTCGATACAGCTGGCGGGTCCACAACGGGTTTGAGCGTCGTGAAACGTAATGGAATATAGTTAATACGTATATTGTTCCGTAAATTAATTGAATCAGTACGGCGTCGCTATTTACGTATCTAAATATATAAAAGGCAAAGGTGACTAACTGACTGACTGACTGACTGACTGACTGATCTATCAACGCACAGCTGAAACCACTGGATGGATCAGGCTGAAATTTTGCATGTAGATAGCTATTATAACGTAGGTGTCCGCTAAGAAAGGATTTTTGAAAATTCAACCCTTAAAGGGATAAAATAGGGGTTGGAATAATCGAACTTAACGTGAGCGAAGCCGCGGGGTAAAGCTAGTTTATTTTATATTTTATTACTCGTTAACTTGTAAAGACATTTTTTTTGAATTCGGTGACAAGTGACGATACAGTCTTAGATGGTAGCGGACTAACTTAGAAGGGGTATGGGCACTGTAGATTCAACCGATACCTCTAATCGGTTTCGGTGATTAATATGTAACCTAACCATGCTAATTTTTTTAGTACCAAGACTCTTAATTTAGAACTTAAGAAGAGTTAAATCGTAGATAAATCGACAGAGCGACGGACTTGATTTGTTTCTTAAGGACTCTTCGCTGTTTTACTTGGAAACTTAATAAGTACGTGCTCCTACTCCTAGATACGATGTAAACAAAGTACTTGACGCTTCATTTCGAGTAAACATAATAGGTGTCTACTATAACAGTAGACACGTATTACGTTGTAGCGTGCATTATGCGAATCTATTCTGTTTCTGTTCGCCCGTCGTAATGGACACGACCTCGACCCAATTCGTGGACGGACACCTCGTTAAATATTGAGAGCATTCAATATTTTGAACAATGATTGAGGTGAATGAGGCGATGTCCACAAATAAAACTCGCGCGCACTTAATCAAACATTTTAATTACTAGCTTTTGCCCCCGCGACTTCGTCCGCGTGGACTTAGATTTTGGGGTGGAATTTTCAAAAACTGTGACACACGTACTTTTTTATTTTTAACTGAAAGCTCAAATACCAACTTTGATGGAAACAGCTTGAAAAATGACGGAGTTTCATATAAACTTCCATCCCCTATTTAAACCTCTTAGGGGTGGAATTTCCAATAATCCTTTCTTAGTGTGCACCTACGTCATAAAAGGAACCAACCAAATAATTCAGTAGTTTAGGCTGTGCGTTGATATCTCAGTCAGTCAATCAGTCAGTCAGGACTTTGAATTTTATATATATAGATTAATTTGTCATATATTTTAATTAATAATTTGTCATAAATGCAAAATACTTTATTACTCGTTAACTTGTAAAGACTACTTTTTTTATTCGATGACAAGATAGTCGTTGACTGCGATCTCACCTAATGGTAAGTGACGATGCAATCCTAAGATGGTAGCGGGCTAATTTGGAACGAGTATGGCAGTGTAGATTCAACCCATACCCCCTAATCTGTTTCTACACGTCATCGTCCTGGAGATAGATAGTCTGGAATAACACATAGGCTACTTTTTACCCAGAAAAATAACAGAGTTCCCGCGGAATTAAAAAAAATCAATCCACGCAAACGAAGTCGCGGGTATCAACTAGTATTTTATATATTATTTTCATGTAGACCCATAAATAAAGCTAGAGGTATGACAAATTATTTCTTGATCGCCAATTTGACAAGCGATATAAATTCGCTAGTCATTTATTATTTTGTTTTACTTTTTCGTAACAAAACTTTTTTGCTACATAAATTGCCGCTGAATCTCGGAATGCAAAACCAGCTTGTTCAGCTGGTAAAAAGCCAGTTAAACAAAAAAAAATATGAATCTACGTTCACGGAATTTTTATTCGTTTTACGAACCTAAAATCCTTACTAATATTATAACTGCGACAGTATGTTTACTTGTTTGTTGGTTTGCTAGTTTGTCCTTCAATCTCGTAGCAACGAATCAAAGAATTTTTAAAATTATTATTTATTTAAATTTAATTTCTTGCACGGACATAGTTGAGCAGTTGGAGATTGAGTTAGGCTACTTTTTATACTGGAAAAAGAAAAGGATTCATCGGGATTAAAAAAAAAACAACATGGACGAAGTTGAGGGCAAAAGTTATATACCTACCTCTCATGCAATTAATAGTACATTATGGTACAAGTGTCAAAGTTGGTGATTACCGCTGAGGCGCTATTGAGACCCGAGCCGTTAGGTGAGGGTCTTAAGGTAGCCGAGGACGGTAATCATCAATATATACGTGTATCATACGACGTTTTTCAACACACTTGTAAAGAAAATAATACTAAAATGGTACATTATGGTACGAAACGGTGAAAACGAGTTGTGAAAATTTTTTCGCAATGGCGGGAAAAATGAATGTTGTTTTTTTGTTCGCCCTCTTGAGATGCTCTTGAGGGCAGGCAAAGATCGACGATCATACAGCCTATTCAGGGGTTTATTTGATTTAATCAGTTTTCCGGAATGCGCGCACACCTTTAATGGCCATAGACTAAAAGAATGAGGTTTCTTTTTTTTTTGGCTTTTCTCTTATAGCCACGTACAAAATGGGGAATTTCCAGTTTTCTTTAAGTATTACAGAAAAAACAAAAGTTATATTTGAGACACGTACAAGTTGAAATTATTTAATTAAATACGAAGTTGTATGAAATGAGCAAGCAATAGGTATCTTGGCAATAGGTAGGATTTTTTTTGTAATAGAAACTTTTTTAAGAACAAAGCAACTTAACCAATAAAATTAAAAAAAAAATTTCTATAACTCACATTGTGAATAATAGTAATCAAAAGTCACAGTTTGAGTTAAAGGTGTCATTGTGTGCCTAATTGCGGTGAACCGGGAGCCATTTTATGAGCAAGTGTGTTGAAAAAGTTATTACGCAAAAAATAGATGTTAGCATCAACAAATAATTTGCTGCTTTCACACATATTTATACATACACAAAAACTTTGTTTTAATTATGTCCTTTTCGGCGAAAATTATTACGTCGACCAAATTGTCATTGTGAAGATTGGAGTGTTGGGAATAAACGAATTTGCAGCTTTTTTTATCCGAAATAGGCTTGCGCTTGACGCTTGGCGTTTGCCTAGAAGATGCCTATTCACTCTTGCCTTGAAGGCAGGCTTAAATATTTACATCGCGCAAGGTTCACCACACGATGCGCTTTTTATTGATACGGGCTCGCTTAAGTTAAGTAGAGCTACGATAAGCATACATATTTATTCGTATAAATTTCCTCTCACGTTATGCGAATGAAATGTACGGTGGCAGGCGGAGGAATGGCGTGTCCAGTTGACACCTGCTAATGTACGGTAATCTGTTCACGTCTGTCTTGTGTCAAGGCCTTTGGGCTTCGATTATCACTAGGCGCAATACTTGCTAATGTCCATTGATCCAGTATGAAAACAGCTGTGTATCAGCTAATTGTCATACTGGATCAATGGACTGATACACAGCTGATTGTCGTACTGGATCATTTCTCGCAAGTTGCTCCAGATATTTTTTTCCACGTACTACCAAATTGTGGAATCATCTCCCTTCGACGGTGTTCCCACTTAATTACAATATATTATTATTCAAGGGGTGGACCAATAAATTCCTAACGGTAATCACTTAACACCAGGTGATCCGCCTGCTCTTTTGCCGGCTATTCATATAAAAAAAGTTAAGCTCCGTTCGGCGTATATATTTTTTTTTATTAAACATTATGTACGCTAAAAGGAGTTTAACTTGGTGCAATACTTGCTAATGTATCGGCTGATTGTCACTTGGAATGATCCAAAGAGAAATAATCTCCAAAGTTATCGGTATTTTACAATTAACCCTGTATAATTTACTAATTGACTGATCCATCAAGGAAAATCAAAACCACTGGACGGATCGACCATGTATAATAATTGGCAAAGATTGGAAGGATTCAAAATGAGTATTCAATTTGCTCTAGGCATTACATTAGGCATATATGTTGTAATAATAATATGTATGTAAATATGTACATACCTGTGTAATTATATTATACCTAAGATTGTTCAACCTAAGATTATTCAATTTCATTTTCAAGGCACTTGATTTGATTACGCCTTATCGTAATTCTAGCAAACGCTTGAATCTAATTGTATTTACTGAATCATGGTTTCGTTCGTCATATTTATTCAGAATTCATGAACTAACTGATGCATCCCAGCTTAGCATGGTTAGTTAGTATCATTAAATTCACTAACAGTTCTAATTTTTATAAGAATGGTCAAATAACTTAATATCTATACAGCCGCTCTAGCCATATTATTACAAACGTGTTCTCTTTTCATTATCGCTAACGCTTTAGAGCAGAGGTTTCCAAAGTTTTTTTATCACGCTTCCCTTCTGAAAGGATAGGTTTACCCTAAACTCTAGCGTTAGCGTTCGTAGAAAGAGACGACACGTTTCTCGCCTTCTGATGGCATACGAGAGATACGTTTGTTTGTCGGGCGAGCATCGCGTATCGGTTTCATCGTTTCTTTTTAAGCCCGCCCGACTTCAATAAACGTGTACAAACTAAAATTATTTTTATACTTTGTAGTAGCGTAAGAAGTCGATTTTATGAAAAGAATTTTTATTTTAAGTTAGTATATAAAAACAAAAATTAGTCAAATACCCAATACATCACATACAAGGGAATTAATCGCAACGTTTTTATTTTAAGCTGCCAAAAATCACATTCACACTCAAATGATCTAGTCATTGTATGATGTAGTCACAACAGCGGCTTTGAGCCATTAAAACATACACTCATAAATCAGTTTATTGTACCAGCTGACGCAAAGCTTCAATGGATGCGTTCAGTGATTCATGTAACAAATTATTACACGGTCAGTTTGTTCCGCAAATTAATCTAAGACGTTCTATGAATGACATTTTACAGTTCGGGGAATTCAGAACACTGCCTCCCATAGATTTGTGTGAATCACTTCACCTTTCTTTTTTATTATTTCTGAAGAGGAAAATCTGCATATTAAACAGGAAAACTGACTAAGTGCGAATCGGACCCGCCCACGAAGGGATCCGTACCGTAGTACAAGATTTAACCCCAGCTATTAAATAGACAGAGCAAAAACAAAAGTTTATTGTATAAAAGCTATGTTATAACGAGAGTTTATAATCAAAGGTTATAAAAAATTAATTTAGCATAGCATAATTTTTATATAGCTTGGTATTACGTCGTAAAATGGTTCAGATAGAGGCATGCAAGAAAATAAAACACGTTTCTAGTAGGGGAGACCCTTTCATTTGTAATTTATTTTTATTATTTGTTATTATAGCGCGGGAACAGAAATGCACATTCTGTGAAAATTTCAACTGTACATACCTATATGGATCATGAGATACAGCCCGCTGACAGACAGACGGACGGATAGTGGAGGCTTAGTGATAGGGTTCCGTTGGTTACCCTTCGAGTACGGAACCCTAAAAACGATGAGTACTTTCCTCATAATAAAGATAATAATCTTAGATTAGAATTGTTAGAAATTCGGCTACTTCCCTCTCATCAACAATCTCAACAAGGACTACCCAACTGTGTACGAGATATACACTATAGCAATTATTTTTAGACTACAGCTGATACAAGACTTAATGACTTTACGTTCTCTCTGAGGCACCAATTGGCTGCTACTAAGACTTTCACAGTAAAACCCAATAACTTATTTGATACAAACCGGGTTCCGAACCCTGTTCTTTATGATTCGCAACCTAATAAGCCAACAAAGGAGACAGCTAAAAAGTAAAATATTAAAAAATATCCTGTAAATCACCAAATATCCCAAAACAACTACAATAAAACCGCCAAAAAGTATAATAAACACTATCGCCATATCGGCAAGAAAAAACTGGGCAAACATGTCATACTCAGACCAATTTTGGTCTGGGGCAAACACCCGCGATGTCGTCCGCGTGGATTTAGGTTTATGAAAAATCCCGTTGTATTTTCTCAAAATTATTACGTTCAGGAGAGTACAAATACACCGCAAATTTTGGAACTATTGGTACTTCGCGGTTAGGAATGAATGAAGAATGAATGAGATTAATTTAAGAAATTAAATTAAATTAAGAATGAATGACGGGTGAGCTTAGAACAGCTAACAAAGTTTCGCTCCAAACGTAACCTCAAAAAATCAATGATTGTGTGAGTGCCATGTAATTATTTTCTGTACTGCACTGATAATTACGTTTTTGATGGTTGTTGTGATGAATTACGACACCCTTTTACAGTACAGCAGGTTCGTCATTTTTTGATAAATTTTCTGCGAGCACGTCGGACTAACGCGACGATACTGCGTAGTCGGCCTTTAAAGCCTTACTAAAAATGGCTTTTCAACGCGTTGATCATTACGCTTCTAAGCGTTATAGTTCGATGGAAAATAAGCTCTGTCTTGTACTACAAAAAAATCTGAAGATAAAAGTCACATTTTTATTTTATTTTCAGCAGCAACCACTGCAGTACTTACATTCGTTAATCCTTGATATTAAAATAATAAAATGGGAACCCGTTTTAAATGTTGACTGCTGAAGGGCGTCTTGAGCGTATCGCCGACACAATAATTTATTATTCACACATTCGTGCATACAAAAATACTACTAATACAATTTTTATGGTAGAAACACATTTGCAACACGCCCTTTCAACGATACCATACTACAATACTACGATTTGATTTACTCTACGTGCGTGTTTGCCTCATCATCCGTTTCATTTTAACAGAATTACTTTTAATTTAGTTTTAGCGTAGAGATAGACTCCGTTACGTACGCAATTATATCTACGTAAAGTTGTGACATCTGGACATCTACTGGATTTTATATGAAACCTATGGACCAGAAACATACTTTTTGTATGTCACGCATTACGCAATCCCATCCGTCCTCACAAGTCATAATATTGCATCGTATAAGTTGCGTTTGTGAGATCAGTCTGTCTCTGCCTTCTGTAGAAAGACACACGGAAAATTAGTGTGACATTTCTTTGACAAGCCCATGACAGCATGCGTCTCGATATGCCTCGAGATCGAGAATTCGTGCCAGCAGTTTATCAGCGAGAAATGGGGATGTGACGTGGAGTTACGCATGATCGTTTACGCATGATCTATTATTGAACGAGCGAAGCGAGTTCTCTGAGTCAACTAGGGCGCTTGTCTGTACTGGACAGAGAAGTGTGTACGTCCAAATGTCTGTCAGAGCCCTATAACTTCTGAATTACTGAACGCAATTACTTCAAATTTAAATATAATATGTAAACTGATGGCCTTCAGCCAAACATTGTATAAAAAAATATAAAAAGCTTTATTTCAGGGGGCTCTCGTAGAAGCGTGTTTGAAGTAAAATTTTGTTTGTTGCGTTACATAGACTTGCAATATATCTTTTTAAAGACGACTTTGATCAGAGTGCAAAAATATTTTTTTTTAATTTTTCCCTTAAAATTGACGAAATGGGGGGCTTTCAAAGTGGAGATTTTAATTTGAGCCATATGTCAAGAATTACTGAATATTAGAACGTGAAACTTGGTTGAAAATTCAGTTATATCCTGTACTTGAACAACAAATACTAAAATTAGATAAATGTTATAAAGAAACGAAATTATTTAATTTTAAATGCTAATAGCTTCACAATAATGCTAATAGATGGCGCTGTGTCAGTAAAACAGTTTTGTGTCAACTATTTTTTTTTTATTGCGTCTAATATTAAAAGTTAATTATTACAATATATAATTAAAACTTTTGGGAATTATGGGATATCGCGAGGTCTCAGTTCGGGGCGAACCACTAGTTAGGTAAGTAGGTGCAGCTACATAATGTGCAGCTGGCAGCCGCTGGACTGAAGCGGCACAAGATCGTGTTATGTGGGGGTACTTGCAAGAGGTCTTTGTCCAGCTACGTACGGCATTTCGAACCAGTCAGAGTTAGATTCATTTGACGATTCGAAAGCACTTGTAAAAGTTTATTTGAATAAAGAAATATTTTATTTCTATTTATGGACGAATATCGGTTGAGAGTTGAGACCCTTATGCCAATTTTGTCACCAGGCAAGGCAACCGACATGTCGATAATAATTTTTTTTGGTATTTACTTATTATATTGAGAAAACAATTTGTGTGTTTGATGGAGGTTTGATGGTAGGATAAGAGGACACGACTTCGTGAATATATACGTACCTTCAGGTAGTTGGTATACATTTGGATATTTACAGGTACAGAAAGTTATTACGACGTAGGCATCCGCTAAAAAAGGATTTTTTAAAATTCAACCCCTAAGAGGATAAAATAGGAGTTTGAAAAATCGAACTCAAAGTCTGCAGAGCCGGGGGCAAGAGCCAATTTTAGATAAATGTAGACAGTTCTACCGTAAATAATAATTATGAATGCATAGCAATTTTTCAAGTTTTCAGTATTAAATTGTATGTTTAAAACACTGGTTTGCGTGGAGTAAAACATTTCGAAGCTGTCGCACTCTCCCTATACCCGACTATTATATGTATAATCCTGTATTATCGAACAAAGCCTAACGTTGAAGCTACAGTAGGTATGACTTCATAGCCTGCTGCACCTTGTGCATTCGCCGTGTATGCACAATAAAACTTTTTATTTAAATTTCGATAGAGTACCTACTTACCTATTTCAATTTATGGCGCCATTGAATACTTGGTGCGGACGATCGTTACCCCAGTTTCTATGCGGCCGACGGCTGTGTAGAATGATGTTGCTAAATGCACCTCGTTTGTTAATGAGTTTCATTGATTTTAATGATAATTTATCACCTTCGAAAATTGTATTTAATAGATAACAAGCGTCTGATGATAATTAAAGCATTCAAAATTCTCTACTACTTAATAATACTAAGTAGTAACTAATTGTCGTCTGTGTAAAGTTTATGTAAATAGCATACCTCTGTAATATAAAATCTAAGTTACCTACCACGGATCTATCCCTCGCAAATTCTATTGTAGTCAGTAAAGTTGACAAAGGTTAGCAAGTAGCTATTTATCTTGTTAATCTTATGCACGGTTTGCTAGAGTCGGACGTATTGGTTGCATCGCCCGTGCTGGGCTTATCTCACATTTAATGCAAGGTTAACAGAACAATAGGATATGCTGATGTCAATATAGTTAAGGAATTATGTGCATGTGGTCGTTTGACGATATACTTCGCATATTGTATGCGGATGTATTATTTGGAATGCATAGCTTTTTCAGAGGTGTGGCAGATTCTGCCATCTAGCGAAGTTATTATTGAAGTTGACTGGCTTGGAAACATAATGGCTTAGGTCCTGTCTCTTTCCAAAAAATGTTTAACCAGTTTAAAACTAGTGTTTATTTTAAGCCGGTGCTAATTCTAATATCTACTACTGCCACAACATCATGTTTAGATCAGATCAGATCATCATCAGATATTTTTTAAATTGCTTGTGAAATGTGGCAAGACCAAAAAATTTGTCTTATTTGTTAATTATGTTAAAACATATGATTAAATGCTAAAAATAGTTTTTGGCATCTGTTTGGTATGAGTAAACATGATTCTATTTTGATCCATAAATAAATATCATCATCATAATCGTCAGCATTCCATTGACGGCTCACTACTCAGCGCAAGTCTCCTGTCAGAGAAGGGTTATAGGTCATAGTCCACCAGGCTTGCAGACTTTTGATGGTGGAGAACTGTTAGGCCTGCAGTTTTCCTTCAGAATGTGTGAACTCCGAAAAGTCTAAGGCTAAGATCTATAGACCGCACTTTCACTCAGCTCAGACTCAAGGCAGAATTAAAACGAGACAGATATATGTCAAAACATTTTTATTTTTCGTTTCAACCTCTATCTTAAGTCTGAGCTGAGTCAGAACATGCTCTTAAGATCCCAGCATAAGTTGCGTGACCAGTTTCGAACCCACAACCAAGAGGAAGAAGGAGACCGAGAATCCACAATCCCCTGAAGGAGACCAAGAATCCCAACCTATCATCTATCTATATATATCATCTATCTATATCTACAGGCTATCAATGCTGTTTAAAAAAAATGGTAGATGACGTTGTTGTGTTGGCTCCACGGCCAAAACTGAATTGGTGGCTAATTTCCGGTGATTTGATACTTAGGTACCAGTTTGGATGTAGGTGGTGTGTTGGTGGCAGCGCCCTACATTCCGGCTAATCAGTGCCATAAACTATCCAACACAACCTTAAAATTATGATAACAAATATTTTGAGACATAAATCTTCTAAATTACGTTCAGGAACACAGACATTTTGTGTACAACGGACGTCTCGAGTTACCGCTTTGACGTAGAGTTTAATTCAAGCAATATACATACTTATTACACCAAGATTTTCTAATTTTTAGATTTATGCCTATTCCCGGTCCTTTTTTGTCTTAACCTTCGATAAAACCTCACATTTAAGAATTGATTTCAGCTACACGGTGCCTTAAAAATTGTAAATATACAACAAGAAGATCAGATCCTGTAAATATTACGGCTTCAATGAAATCGAATCACAGACAGTACAAAATATGTCGGCTCTTAATAAAATTGCTATGAATGCTTTTATACCACTTACAAGGGAACAAAGTGGATTGTATGTCATTTTATTTCCTTTTATTATTCAACACTTCTTAGTGAACACGTAATTTGCGTAGCTAAAAGTAAAATGTTTTTAAGTACCTAGTTCAGTTTGGCTTTTATTAGGCTTTATGCATTAACATGTTGACAGTCACCTAATAGCAACTAAAATAGAAACCT
This sequence comes from Hipparchia sbordonii, assembly GCA_038048805.1. Taxonomy (NCBI): domain Eukaryota; kingdom Metazoa; phylum Arthropoda; class Insecta; order Lepidoptera; family Nymphalidae; genus Hipparchia; species Hipparchia sbordonii. The sequence goes on from CM076102.1 coordinate 7,724,792, forward strand.
ACTGCAGTTTTGGAATTTCTAGAACACAATGTCTGCAAATTCGTCCGCATACCAGATGCCTGTGAAATGTTCAGGATAGATGGATGTAGAGCCAATCACTCAATATCTATGTCTGTACAAAATAATGTTAAATTATACATGTTTGCATTGAATGAGCAAACTCAGTAACTTTATTACCCACGAAAGATTTTTCTCGCATATTTTAGAAAGACGTTTTCCGGAAAATGGAAGTTATAATCGATTTGTAGAAAAGTTATAATGATGTATCTGTGCCAAATTTTCTGAACATTACTTAAATTTTTTATAAATTCTTCGTGTTTTTTTCGATTCTAATTGAATTCATTGACTTAAATGAACCATGAAATGCTTATACTATACGTAAACGTGCTTATGATGGAATACTCATATCAAATTTTGAACCTCAAAAAGACTGTAACACTCAGAGTTGCTTAAAGGCTACTAACGCTAAATCTATAGACTTAACCGATTTGGCTGAAATTTGGAATATAGATAGATTATAGACTGGAATAATACATAGACTATTTATCCCGGAAAATAAGAGATTTCCTGCGGGAACCCAAAAATACCTGAATCCACGAGAACGAAGTCGCGGGCATTATTTAGTTGAGAGATAAACGGATTCATATAATTTAATGATGCGTCTGACTTGGGCGAGAAAGAGCTTTAAATTGTCGAAGGTGAGACATCAATTAATCAATATTTAACGAGTCACTAACTAGTTAACATATCATCTTTAAAAACTTTATACATATAGACTCTAGAATGAACTTTTTATTCTATAGAACTAAGATGAACCTTAACTACGACAGACAGGGAACTAAGCAGGTATATTGACTTAGTAGCTAACATTTTTTGTTAAAATAATTAAATCAGTCAGGTATTGCGTCCTTGCATACGAGTGCCCTTGTCCCAGAGAGCTTGTATTAATAAGAATAAAGACGTATGTAATTTGTTCAAAGAAAAATATTTCTCAGTCATTGCGAATAATTGCGCATTTAATATGAAGCATGCCTAATATAATAAACGTATTCATCGGAATATATGGGCCAAGTATGCAACGGTGCGTAAAAGCAATCTGAGCCGTGGTCTAATTATAGTGCAGTGGCTCGTCGCGACAAGCGATGCTCAATGAATTTAATTATTACATCCATTACGCGTAATTATTATTGTTGTAAATCACTACTGTATGAGCATTTAAATGGTATATCGTGGCTAATACTCCAGCAAATATGTTAATGGATGATATAATATATATGACAGGTGAACAGGTGGAAATTTATTAACGTTGACTTCCGTGGGTCGCGCCAATAGATACGGCAGACGCATGTGATCGATACGCCGCGACTAACGCTAAAATTCATAATCAAAAATTAATACCTAATGTCTGCGACTGTCGTCCACGATTCAGGAGCGACACGTTCCTAATTTTCAGCAAAAATGTGAGAAGGATAGTTTTATACATTTCCGTAAACCGAAACCTATTATATCCACAAATAAAGAAAAATTAAACCAAAACCATTTCCTACTTAATTAAAATGAAAAAAAGAACAAAATTTAACGGTAATGTTTAGAAAAAGTTTTTTTAGATTAAAAATACAAAACGTATTTATTTAAAAACTAGTAGGGTGCGTGGGTGCGCGGCCCGCTGCAGCGGACCGCGGTTTTTCTGCTCTTAGACTTTCAGGGCCTGATCATTTTCTACCACAAAACCACTATTCCAACTTGTACACTCTTTAAGATAGACATCGACGAAATTTGTGTGGCCGCCATCTTGAATCCGCCATTTTGGTGGTTTTTTTTTTCAGCTCATTGCCAATTGGATGAGGTTTCGAGTGATTTTTGTTTGGGCACCCTCAACCTATCTTCAATACCCTGACCGTGCTCCTCACCCGTCTCCGAAATCCTCAATCATCAGCTCTCTCCATATTTCTCCTTCAAATGAATTTATGTCTTCTATACGAAACCGTCAGAAATTTTGAAAAGGAACCGTATTAAAGTCTTTCATATATTTAGTATGAAAAAAATAAATACCGCCATCTTGAATTTTTTTCTAATCATCCAGTAGACCATCTAGTCCTGATCATCTTTTTCCAGAAAACCACTCTTCCATCTTTCATAGTCACCGAGATAGACACTGACGAAATTTGTATGGCCGCCATCTTGAATGCGCCATTGTGAAGTTTTTTTCAGCTCCCTGCCAACTGGATGAGGTTTTGAGTGACTTTTGTTTGAACACTCCCCACCTATCTTCGATACCTTAGCCGTGCTCCTCACCCGTCTCCGAAATCCTCAATCATCAGCTCTCTCCATATTTTTCCTCCAAATTATCAGAAATTTTGCAAAGGAAACCATATGAAATTCTTGCATAGTTCCCAATTCGCCATTATTATTGTATAAAAAAAAATTCGCCATCTTGAATTTTTTTTCTATTCATCAAGTAGACCTTCAGGCCCTGATTATCTTTTTCCAAGAAACCACTCTTCCATCTTTCATAGTCTTCGAGATAGACACCGACGAAATTTGTATGGGCGCCATCTTGAATCCGCCATTTTGAATTTTTTTTCAGCTCTCTGCCAATTGGATGAGGTTTCAAGTGACTTTTGTTTGAACACTCCCCACCTATCTTTGAAACCCTGGCCGTGCTCCTCACCCGTCTCCGAAATCCTCAACCATCAGCTCTCTCCATATTTTTCCTCCAAATAAATTTTTGTCCTCTCTACGAAACCATCAGAAATTTTGAAAAGGAACCGTATAAAGTCTTGCATATATTTTGTATGGAAAAAAATAAATTCCGCCATCTTGAATTTTTTTTCTATTCATCAAGTGGACCTTCGGCTTCTGATCATCTTTTGCCAAGAAACCACTTTTCCATCTCTTACACTCTCCGAGATAGACACAAACAAAATTTGTATGGCCGCCATCTTGAATTCGCCATTTTGGAGTTTTTTTTCGGCTCTTTGCCAATTGGATGAGGTTTCGAGTGACATTTGGTCGAACACCCCCCACCTATCTTCGATACCCTGGCCGGTGCTCCTCACCCGTCTCCGAAATCCTCAATCATCAGCTCTCTCCATATTTTTCCTCCGAATGAATTTTTGTCCTCTATACGAAACGGTGGGTGAAAAAAATTTTTTCCATACAAAATTTTACAGGAGAGGTGATCAATGAGTGAGTGAGTGAGTGAGTGAGTGTGTCAGTGAATCAGCACGAGTAGCTATATATATATTAACTAGTAGGGCGCGTGGGTGCGCGGCCCGCTGCAGCGGACCGCGGTTTTTCTGCTCTTAGACTTTCAGGGCCTGATCATTTTCTACCACAAAACCACTATTCCATCTTGTACACTCTTTAAGATAGACATCGACGAAATTTGTGTGGCCGCCATCTTGAATCCACCATTTTGGTGTTTTTTTTTTTCAGCTCATTGCCAATTGGATAAGGTTTCGAGTAATTTTTGTTTGGGCATCCTCAACCTATCTTCAATACCCTGACCGTGCTCCTCACTCATCTCCGAAATCCTCAATCATCAGCTCTTTCCATATTTTTCCTCCAAATGAATATATGTTTTCTATACAAAACCGTCAGAAAATTTGAAAAGGAACCCTATCAAAGTCTTGCATATATTTTGTATGAAAAAAAAATTCCGCCATCTTGAATTTTTTTCTATTCATCAAGTAGATCTTCAGGTCTTGATCATCTTTTTGCAAGAAACCATTCTTCTATCTTTTATAGTCTTCGAGATAGACACCGACGACATTTGTATGGCCGCCATATTGAATCCGCCATTTTGAATTTTTTTTCAGCTCCCTGCTAATTGGATGAGATTTTGAGTGACTTTTGTTTGAACACTCCCCATCTATCTTCGATATCCTGGCCGTGCTCCTGATCCGTCTCCGAAATCCTCAACTATCAGCTCTCTCCATATTTTTCCTCTAAATGAAATTTTATCCTCCATACGAAACTATCAGAAATTTTGAAAAAGAATCAATTTAAGTCTTGCATATATTTTGTATGGAAAAAATTTTATTCCGCCATCTTGAATTTTTTTCTATTCATCAAGTAGACCTTCGGGTCCTGATCATCTTTATCCAAGAAACCACTCTTCCATCTCTTATAGTCTCCGAGATAGACACCGACGAAATTTGTATGGCCGCCATCTTGAATCCGCCATTTTGGAGTTTTTTTTCGGCTCCTTGCCAATTGGATGAGGTTTCGAGTGATATTTGGTCGAACACCCCCCACCTATCTTCGATACCCTGGCCGGTGCTCCTCACCCGTCTCCGAAATCCTCAATCATCAGCTCTCTCCATATTTTTCCTCCGAATGAATTTTTGTCCTCTATACGAAACCATGCTTGAAAAAATTTTTTTTCATACAAAATTTTACAGGAGAGGTGATCAATGAGTGAGTGAGTGAGTGAGTGAGTGTGTCAGTGAATCAGCACGAGTAGCTATATATATAGTAACTAGTAGGGCGCGTGGGTGCGCGGCCCGCTGCAGCGGACCGCAGTTTTTCTGCTCTTAGACTTTCAGGGCTTGATCATTTTCTACCAAAAAACCACTCTTCGATTTTTATTCTTTTTCAGATAGACACTGACGAAATTTGTATGGCCGCCATCTTGAATCCGCCAATTTGCAGGTTTTTTTCGGCTCTCTGCCAACTGGATGAGGTTTCGAGTGGCTTTTGTTTGAGCACCCCCCCACTTATCTTCAATATCCTGGCAGTGCTCCTCACCCGTCTCCGAAATACTCAATCATCAGCTCTTTCCATATTTTTCCTTCCAATTAATTTATAACCTCTATACGAAACCATCAGAAATTTTGAAAAGAAACCGTATCAAAGTCTTGCATATAATTTGTGTGAAAAAATAAATTCCGCCATCTTGAATTTTTTTCTATTCATCAAGTAGACTTTCAAGTACTGATCATCTTTATCAATGAAACCACTCCTCCATCTTTTATAGTCTCCGAGATAGACATCGACGAAATTTGTATGGCCGCCATCTTGAATCCGCCATTTTGGAGGTTTTTTCGGCTCCCTGCCAATTGGATGAGGTTTCGAGTGACTTTTGTTTGAACAGTCCCCACTTATCATCAATACCCTGACCGTGCTCCTCACCCGTCTCCAAAATCCTCAACCATCAGGTCTCTCCATATTTTTTCTCCAAATTAATTTTTGTTCTCTATACGAAATCATCAAAAATTTTGAAAAAGAATCGTATTAAAGTCTTGCATATATTTTGTATGAAAAAATAAAAAATCCGCCATCTTGATTTTTTTTTCTATTCATCAAGTAGACCTTCGGGTCTTGATCATCTTTTTCAAAAAAACCACTCTTCCATCTTTTATAGTTTCCGAGATAGACACCGACGAAATATGTACGGCCGCCATCTTGAATCCACCATTTTGGAGTTTTTTTTCGGCTCTCTGCCAATTGGATGAGGTTTCGAGTGACATTTGTTTGAACACTCCCCACCTTTCTTCGATACCCTGGCCGTGCTCCTCACCCGTCTCCGAAATCCTCAACCATCAGGTCTCTCCATATTTTTTCTCCAAATGAATTTTTGTCCTCTATACAAAACCATCAGAAATTTTGAAAAAGAACCGTATTATAGTCTTGTATAGATTTTGTATGAAAAAATAAAAAATCCGCCATCTTGATTTTTTTTCTATTCATCAAGTAGACCTTCGAGTCTTGATCATCTTTTTCCAAGAAACCACTCTTCCACCTTGTATAGTCTCCGAGATAGACACCGGTGAAATCTGTATGGCCGCCATCTTGAATCCGCCATTTTGGATTTTTTTTCAGCTCCCTGCCAATTGGATGAGGTTTCGAATGACTTTTGTTTGAACACTCCTCATCTATCTTCGATATCCTGGCCGTGCTCCTCACCCGTCTCCAAAATCCTCAACCATCAGCTCTCTCCATATTTTTCCTCCAAATGAATTTTTGTCCTCCATACGTAACTATCAGAAATTTTGAAAAAGAATCAATTTAAGTCTTGCATATATTTTGTATGGAAAAAAAAAAATTCCGCCATCTTGAATTTTTTTTAATACATCAAGTAGACTTTCGGGTCCTGATCACCTTTTTCCAAGAAACCACTCTTCCATCTCTTATAGTCTCCGAGATAGACACCGGCGAAATTTGTATGGCCGCCATCTTGAATCCGCCATTTTGGAATTTTTTTTCGGCTCTCTGCCAATCGGATGAGGTTTCGAGTGACATTTGGTTGAACACCCCCCACCTATCTTCGATACCCTGGCCGGTGCTCCTCAGCCGTCTCCGAAATCCTCAATCATCAGCTCTCTCCATATTTTTCCTCCGAATGAATTTTTGTCCTCTATACGAAACCGTGAGTGAAAAAAAATTTTTCCATACAAAATTTTACAGGAGAGGTGATCAATGAGTCAGTGAGTGAGTGAGTGAGTGAATCAGTGAATCAGCACGAGTAGCTATATATATATTAATGTTATAGCTTTTATCTTATGGAATACGAAAAATATTTATGTCTCGTTAATTAAGTCACATTCGCGTCACACGTCAAAGCTTGTCGCGATTGTCACATGACCTAATTGGGGAAAGTTAATCCTATCGCATACTATAATTTATTATTATAGTTAGATCTTCCATATTTAAACTTCATCTGCACCTTTAGTGTTTGCAATAATTGAATTTTATTAGTCTACACAAATATCTCCAAAACTATTCCCACGACTACTTCCAGATACCCAAGCATACATCAATTAATCGTAAATAAAGTTAGATATTGTAAACAAGCAGATAAACACTCGAAACTTTAAGTGCATTTCTTTTTATAACTTATCGTAAAGATAAGTAAGAAAGAGTAAATTCCGTATTGAATTATAATAATATGTAAAACGTGATAAAATGCTCGGTCACGACCGTGAAGGCGAAGCTTTTAAATAAATATAACGAATGTAACATGTAGCTAAACCTTGTTGACTTCAATTAGCGGCAAAATATTGCGTTCAAGTGTGATATTATCATCTCATAATAATTATTCCACTAAACATTATTATTTACAAGTATGTAATATGTATGCATAAACCTACGTAGGCACATGAATCTTATGATGAAATATAAAATTTCCTTAATAATATTTGAGCTAGCTATCGACATCAACTTGTATTCAATATTAATAAACAGTTGCATTCTTTAAATTTCTGTATCTACTTTTAGTAAGTTGTATTAGTGGTAGGTACGAGTGGTATTTGTATTGGTATATGTATAGACTGAGATCATTAACACCTATGCTACCTATGTATCTACCTGCGGACGTCATCAACTGTTTTAGACTTTAAGTTAAGCTCTGATTCTCAGGTGTAAAGATGACTCAAACTTAGTCGATGACGCCTAATCCTGAGGAAACAATTTTCTATGAATAGGTCCTGATAAAGATCTTAACACGAATAATTACGATCGACCAGATTACTACACCCACCAAGTATATCATAGTTTTGGAGGTATAGATTTTAGACTATAAAAATCTACAGTAAAGCAGTAGTCATAGTAGTCCTCAACATGAATTCTATTTTTTAAATTATTTATTTATTTAATTGTTTTTGAACCTTCTGATCCTTGATGTAAGATTAACGCGTTAACTTATCTATACTTAGTACGTATTTTAACACACAAAAGTACCTAAGTACCTAAGTACTTTATCTAAGTATACGTATTTCTACATAAAGTAGAATGTTTTTTTTTTCAAATGTAGGAAACTTGTAAGATTTAGTAATTTTGGTTGGTACAACTGACATCAAGTAGGTACCTACTTCAACTTTAATTACGCGCTTGGAACCAAGTTTTTTGTTGAAATTACATCATCAAAAAAACCGTAACGATTAACGACTGAGAAAAGTGGCTACCAGGGACTGCCTGTATTTAATAAAACAATTAGGCGGGGATCATAAATCATACACCCAATTGTGGACGTTATTTAGCGAGTTTGTGAGAGAAGCTTTTTTAAAACGCTTAATGCAACTCTTCGTCGATTCATCGGACCGTTTGGGTTTAATTGAAACATTGCAGCTAACCCGTTTTTAGAAAGTTTTGGCTGAATGCCAGCGGCCGTTGTTCTGTATCAAACGCTTGCATGGATTTTTGGTTCAGCCGTAAGGTCAAGGTTATTGATGTCTTGAGTAGATGATTAGCGTCTTTATACATCCTACTAATATTATAAATGCGAAAGTTTGTGAGGATGTGTAGCTGCATGTATGAATGACGTTTGTTATTCCTTCACACTAGTATTTACAACGAATGAACTGATTTCCCTCTTTGGAATGGAGATTGCTCATGCAGGATTAACGCATAGGCTACATTATGCGGAGAAGTCGCGGACATCATCTAGTTTTTCATTATGTTCAAAGGTACTTTTTTCCATTGATAGGATTAGGAGCTGTGACCTAAAAGCCTTACGGGAAGAACCGTTCCCTTAAAAATACATTTTTAGAACTCTGAACTTCTAAAAATGTACTTAGATAATTAAATGCTCTGAAATATTTTTCAAGATTTAATAAAAATAAATTTAATGACGAACTTTATGCTCGAATTGAAGATTAAAAACATGCCGCATCTATTGTTAAAAATATTTATGTAACTTATGATTTTTTTGCAGTTTCTGTAAAGTAGTAGCAGTGGAAGATGCTATAATTCTTACGCTGTCATAAATAGTGAAAGAGAACTAGGAAGTTGTACTGGTGTATTTCCTGAGGGTGTGCCAAATAGTAAATCTAACTTAGTGATAGCTCTGGCCATAATCCAGTTTGTTTATGATCACAAGAAGATTAGAAGTAAATAAACTATTCATCACTATCAGAGAAGTTCCCGATCCAAATATACTGAATGGATGCACGTTGCATGTTTGTGGATTAAAATTCTCCTCATCAAAGCTCATCATAAAACACATAGGTACTTATCTGAGTACTAAAGAAATTTAATACGATGAATGTACTTTAATATTGATTTAACCTTCTTCAGTGTAGCATTTAAAATTATGTTATTAAGATTCAATTAAATATTGGCATGAACATCAGTCTTTGTATCACAGCAAGCATAATTGAAATTACCAAGACTGATCTGTCTCCTTATCATAATTATATTATTATGCGAAAGTGTGTTTGTTGGTTTGTCCTTCAATCACGCCACAACAAAGCAAGGGATCGACGATTTGCATGGATATAATGGAGGACCAGGAGAGTGACATAGACATACTTTTTATCCCGGAAAATCAAAGAGATGCCGCGGGATTTTTAAAAACTAAATCCGCGCGAGTGAAGTCGCAAGCATCAATTAGTATAAAATATCTTTTGAAGTAGGAAATACTAAGCAATCTAGGTAAGTATACTTGCTAATATTCGCGACATAGTCCTCGTGAATTTTTACTTTGCACTCAAGGGATATTATTTCAAAGAACTCGTAGTGTAAGGTACAGTACATTACACATTACATTGTACATAAAGGGAAAAGGGAATTGCAAGGAATATTGTCTCCTAAGTCTGCAAGTCCTACGGCTTAGGTTGTGTTTGTCATTCAAAATTGAAGTGTCTGTTTGTAATATCAAAACAACAGCTTTTTACAAGATGCACATGAACGTAAATACGGTTCTTATAACAAAATAGACGTGTGTGTGGCACAGGGCACTCGAGGACTGCCGCGGTAAAGCTATTGCATAGCATTTTTTATCAACGCCATCTAGCGGTGAGAGGAGTCCCGTGTCAGGTTATTTTCATTACGGAATTTCTGGATTCGGTCTCCACGCTCAAGGCCCGCGATAGAAGCTATGCAATAGCTTAAAAAGTATTTTTTTAATTTTTGTCTGTCTATCTGTCTGTTTGTTTGTTGTGTGATTTGAAGACGCGGACAAAGTCGCGGGCGTCCGCTAGTAATTCACTAAAACAGGATTGTGGCAAAATATTATCTACCTACCAAGACGAATAAACGTTTTGCAGTAAGTAATGTGTTTACGTTTTCCTTATCAGATCACGAGATAACATTTGGAGGTAAATGCGTAATGTAAAGAGTAAACTGGCCCACAAAAATATGCAGATAAACAGTGTACTGTGCTAAACTTACACAGTGGCCAACCTTGGCCGACTAGACCTGGATTGTGTTTTTAGCAGGATGTTTACACTACGCATTATTTCAATGAAGAATGACGCCTTTAGATCTCGTAAATTTTGCAATTTACTCTAACGAGAGGAACGGTGCAAACACTATTCCCAAAGTTTACTATTACCTGCAATTTATTATTCAACTTCTGCGAATAAGTTCGCTGAAGCAGTGAAGTTATGTAAACAGTGCTAATCGCTAACGACCTTGGCTGCGGTAGAGAAAAACAGATGAAGTAATGTTGCCGAAAGCACGTTAGAATCATCCTCTTATGATTACATCATGCGGTATGAATGAAATGACTACATTTTTGTCTCGCGGAAAGCTGTCTGCTATTACGTCTACATCTATAATGACATTCCGTTCCATTTCGCTAATTCGTAGGGCGATGTCGCACGGCGCGTTGAGACGCCACTCAACCGCTGCCGCTGCGCTTCGTGACTTCAGTTCAAATTCAAAATTTATTTATTTCATGTAGGCCAACTTCTAGCTCCTATGACACGTCATAAATCTACCACCGGTTCAGAACGCAGATTCTGCTGAGAAGAGCCGGCAAGAAACTCAGCAGTTGCTCTTTTCAAAAAAAAAAAATTTTTACAATAGGTAACAAAACTATGCTATGCATACAGTGCTTCCACAATGAAGTTTCAAAAATGCATACGTAGGTACACACAATCCAATGCATGTCAAGACGGACAGACAAAGCAGACCCATTCCCGTTGGTGACACCCGCTCACGAGCATCCAGCCATCCAACAATATTTGAGGGAACGTAACAACGCGCACCACACGACACCACCACAGAAATGTTTAAAGAGAGCATGACATACTCAGTAGCGTCTATTGTAACACTTCAAGTTAATGTTAATCTGTTTCATACTAATTGACAGTGTTTAAACGAAAAAGAGAGGGACGTATTCCTTTTCCTGTCTTACCCATACTAAATGACATTTATTAATGATAAGTAACGGCAAATGCATAACCGTACCAATAATGTGTTGCAATTAGACATCTCACCAACCATGTGGCATACAACCTGAAAAAACACTACGTTGCAACGCGTCGTGTGTCATCGCCCTAGGGTTACTCACATTGATGTGCAAAAAGATTCCCGCGAAACAGAACTTCATAAAGGATACAATATAAAAGGTAACTTATTATAGTTCTTGCAATTCACGACGGCGCGTGGCTCATGGTTGTGTGTGTGTCGTATCTCTATAAGTGTGAGCGAGAGCTTGCTCGCGCCTGACCGCTCCACATTGTGAAATTTTTCCCAAAATCGGACATCCCTTTTTTATGATACTAATCGAAACTTTAAGCTTTTTTTAATGCTAGAGTAGAACACCCAGAAGTTAATTCTGTTTAGAACCGGAGTTATAATTTTTTAAATTTTTTTTTATGGTTACCAGAAAAAAACTAAGAAATGCTGTAACTTTCTACGTAACGAAAGTTTTCAAGTTTCAATTATAGCATGCTATAAAATCAATTAAGTGCTATTTTTGGAAACATATAATTAATTTCTAAGTGAACAATAAAGGAAGATATGCTTTTTTAAAACTAATTTTGAAATTAATTTTTTTCTCATCTTTGTACAGATATTAGCATCTAATTTTCACATATTGTATTTATTAGTGCTATGTTAACTCGCCTGTATAATATCAGATACGTAACACTTAGGACCTCGGAGTAATATTTTTTTTTTAGAAAATTCTGTATTTTCAGAAAAAGGCGAAATAAAAGAATTGTATATGATATTTATACAATTATTTACAGGGCAAAGTGGCATTATATACAGGGCATTTTATAAGCTACACAAAATAATTTTAGTATTAATAATAAAGTAATTATTCTTAATTTTGTGATTTTTACATTTTATTTTTTTTCTCATAAACCATTTACGATTAGCAGTAGATATCTATCTGAAAACATACCTCGTAACTGTATTGTTACTAGTAAAAAAAATCACACAGAAATCTATGAGGACATTGGAGATATGAGATTTTACAATTTCTATGATATTAGGGTTGTCACAAAGATCTTAATTACAAATGTACGAGAGAAAATTCTAAAAAAGTGGCTGAAAGAAAGAATTTTTATCCGACTGTAAAAACGGAGGGTTATGTTTTTCAGGGATTATTATTGAATTGCATAAAATGAAATTTTTAAAATTCAATAACTCCGAGGTCCTAAGTGTTACGTATCTGATATTATACAGGCGGGTTAACATAACACTAATAAATACAATATGTGAAAATTAGATGCTAATATCTATACCAAGATGAGAAAAAAATTAATTTCAAAATTAGTTTTAAAAAAGCATATCTTCCTTTATTGTTCACTTAGAAATTAATTATATGTTTCCTAAAATAGCACTTAATTGATTTTATAGCATGCTATAATTGAAACTTGAAAACTTTCGTTACGTAGAAAGTTACAGCATTTCTTAGTTTTTTTCTGGTAACCATAAAAATTTTTTAAAAAAATTATAACTCCGGTTCTAAACAGAATTAACTTCTGGGTGTTCTACTCTAGCATTAAAAAAAGCTTAAAGTTTCGATTAGTATCATAAAAAAGGGATGTCCGATTTTGGGAAAAATTTCACAATGTGCGCTCCCATCTAGGCTCCTGACAGGCACGCACACTTACGCAATGTGCATGTACACGACGTAACCACAAGTCCGAATTTTCTAAACATGAATTAGGCATTTCAAAGATCAATTTTCTACTTTCTGCTTTGTCAACCGATCGACGTCCACCTGGACTTAATTCCCATTGCCACTTAGCCTAGCGACTAAAATAAATTAATAGATTAAAATGGCGCTCAGTTATTGCAATGATGATATTATACGTATGATAATCTTATTTTTAATTCCCATCACACGCATAGAAATATTCTTTAATAAATCATAGCTTTTACCCGCGACTTTGTCCACGAGGAGTTAGGCTTTTAAAAATATTTAGAATAGTATATGTTATTTATATTTTTTAAGATATAGTTGCGTAAATAATTAAGATCCTTATTTCGAAAACAAACGTTAATTATAATGACTAATACAATATTAAAAGAAACCGTAACAAATGTGTTCACGCTCAAGACGTAACGACTCCCAATTCGTTTTATTAATGAACCGTATAGTAATCGAGCTTAACTGAAAAAAATGTTCGCCAGTTAATCCGGCTACTGTTTATTTATGCGACTGCACCCACATTATGGTTTGGTGTGACGTGACGCTTTTCTCGAAATCATCGGTCACATTTATTTCGGGACTTGGGAGATACCTACATAGTAAAGCAATTTCACGTTATGGGTAGGTTCTAATAAAATAAATATCGATAGAGAAAATTAATTAATGGTGCGGGTTGTTACGTTCCCTCAAATATGGTTGAGCGAAGCAATGGCTGGATCATGCGTCGTGCTCGTGAACGGGTGCCACCAACGGAAATGGGTCTGCTTTGTGCTACCCATCTTAACGTGTGTTAGGTTGTGGTAGGTGTGCATTTTTGAAACTTCTTTGTGGAAACACTGTGCAGAGCATAGTTTTGTTAACCATTGTAAAATTTTTTGAAAAGAGCAACTGCTGAGTATCTTGCCGGCTCTTCTCAGCAGAATCTGCATTCCGAACCGGTGGTAGATTTATGACGTGTCATAAGAGCTACAAGTTGGCCTACATGAAATAAATAAATTTTGATTTTGATTTTAATATTTTTAGCACCGGGCAATGCAGCGTTGGTAGGACACTGGGAAGACAGACGATCTCAAACGAGTCTCCGGGTCATCTGGATGAGCCACGAGCCCTCGTGAAATGAAAGAACTGCACCAACTTATTAAAATTACCACTATTAGGGCCGATTTCACCAGCGTAAAATAACTCCGAGTGTGATATCTTGGCAAAGGAGGTGGGGAGGAGCGCCTCATTCTAAAATATTAAATCAAAGCTTAAAAAACGACTAAAATGTATGAAAATGTAAGAAAAGTAAAAGAAACACTCTCTTTTCGGGTAATATTTTCTGTAACTTACTATTTTTTTTATCACCTAAACTTTATATTAAAATAAAGTTTATATCTTCAAGTATATAAATACATTTACAATTTGTCGAAATCTGGAACTTTTTTTTTCGAGTGTATGAGGGGCGGATTTTGTTACCTTATCAACCCACCTCCTTTTCAATACAAAAACTGCCAGAACGCCCAATTTATTCCTCGGATAAACGTCACTCGACACGTTGGTAAAATCACTAAAAGAAGCAAAAGCGCATGTAATATATTCGTGCAAAAATAACCGGCAATTATTGTTGCATAAGGGTCCTTTCCAGAACCGGGTCACTTAATGATGTCACAGACCATAATATTGTGGAACGGCTGCAGTAACATACGTTTTATGTAGGAATGAATGAATTTGAATGAATGGTTTGACGACCTCCCTGGCGCAGTGGTGAGCGCCTTGGTCTTATAACTGGGAGGTGTCGGGTCCGATTCCCGGTGGGTGCAATTTGGGAATTTATAATTTCTGAATTGTCTCTGGTCTGATCTGGTGGCCGTGGCTAGTTACCACCCTACCGTCAAAGACGTGCCGCTAAGTGACTTAGCGTTCCGGCACGATGGCGTGTAGAAACAGAATAAAGATTAGGGGTATGGGTTGAATATACACTGTCATACCTCTTCCAAGTTAGCCCGCTACTATCTTAGACTGCATCATCTTACCATCAGTTGAGATCACAGTCAATTACTATCTTGTCAACGATAAAAAAAAAAGTCTTCTGTATACCGAACACATTTGTGTGTGTACTGTCTATTATGAATACAATTTGGCAAAGCAAAGCATCCGGTCCTCGTACAATACAAATTGTATCATAAAATAATATTATCTTTATTTTTACAACAGTTGATGAATATGTACAAAGAAAATTATAAATAATGAACCAGATCATAAAAACTGTGACACTAAATAATACGAACATTTTATACTAGCTTTTGCCTGCGACGTCCGCGTGCAGTTATAGGTTTTAAAAATGTCGCGAGAAACCGAGAAACCTGTGTTTTTCCGAGATAAAAGATAGAGATGTCACTGTACAGTATATTATAATTTATTTTACACGTTTATTTTACACTATTATAAAGCTGGATGTTTGTTATTTGTTGATACGCAACAATACAATGGAACAACCGATCCACGTGATTTTTGCAATCTATATTATCTTTTTATTTCGAAAACAATGGATTTTCAAAAACCCGATTCCAAGTGGACGAAGTTGCGGGCAAAATTTAATAAGTTAAGTAAGTTAGTTTTAAGTTCTCTATAAGTGAGCAAAAGGTTCTTTTGGAGAATAAATTTCTTTAAACCTAAACCTAAGTTATAAACATAAAATGTGTACCTACCTAATATAGATTTATACTTTATACTTGTAGAAAATAAAAACTGGTCACACACTTTACTCATACGTACATAAATATTCATTGGTCTTAAATTGCTATATAATCGTATCGACATTGCTAAGAATGTAATTGGAAAGAGATTTGCGCTAAAAAAGGCAAAGCGGCTTGTCACGAAAAACTCCGTGGCGAATTATAAACGTAATGTGAGAATTAAAATGCAAGCGTGGCAGCGCCCTGAATTTGTCGTTGGTGGGTACCAAGAGGTGGCTGACGTTAATTCCGTATCTATATAAATATGTAATACTGTCCACAGTATAGCTCAAAGACTATTGCTACTAACATAAAAAGCTGTAATTTAGCAAGGTCACCTTACTTAATTACGCCAAAAAAGTTCTACAGTAAAATTTTGAAAAAATCTATTATTTTGGTATTTTTTTCATTCGTCTATCCTATTATGTGGGATATCGTTGGAAAGGTTTTTTAAAACTATTGGAGGTAGGTATGTTATGAAATTTTTTTCGATTTAAGGGTCCGTTCTTGAAATATTAAGCCTTAAATTGAAAATTTTCGTTCGAGTAGGGCGTCCTCCCAACTTTAAAAACTTTAATAGTTTGCTATTGATTTTAGATATATGAAAAGTATTCACGATAATAGTAGGTATATATAAAACGGAAATGGGGGTTCGCACCAGAGAACCCACACCGTAAGCGCAGTGATACCAAACCCCCACTAGGACCAACGATATCAGATGAGTCGCAGGGGGTTATTGGATACGGGCGACGCAAGACTGAGGCCTGTGGAAGCCCATGCAAAAGACCTTTCTACATGAGTGGATGTCAATCGGTTCTTAAAGAAAAGGAACAAGAACTTTTCGGGTTAGTGTGGTCATCGATAATCCTATTTTAAGATTGCGAAGTGTTAATGAACAGTCTCTAATTCTATTTATTACCGAGTATCTATAGAGGGCTGCCTATACTACAGCTGTATAGATACAGATCGATGCTTTGACGTTCTTTATCGCTGACTCGTTCACAATGCAGTCCCGGGATGGTTTTGATCGTGATTCAATTGCCGGGCATGCTTTTCGATCACAAAACTTTCAACGGGCATTCGAGTACCCACTCAAACCCCTAACCGTATTTCCATTTCGGCTTTCATCGAAGTCCATTTTTAAATTTAAATTTTGCGAGTCGCTACATAATGTAGGCAGCTTTTATTGAAAATTCCACACGAATTTTTAAATATCAGCGATGTTAAATTCGGGCTAAATAAGAGATTTCATTACTGTCAACGAAGTTAAAAGGTAGGAAATAATATCTTCATTTTGTGAGAAAATTACAAATAAATAATACAATCTGGCCTCGGGTCTCTTTATGGAAACTGTTCAGTTCCTTAATGAGATTTTAATATAGGTATCCGTAATAAATAACATCCAAATTGTTTTTCCATTCAAATACAATACCTAAGGTTGTTCTAAATATAGGTACCTATCACATAAGTCGTTGTTTTTGTTTCACGCAAGGTCAAAGTTACTATTATAATAATTATTATATCACTACTATTCCCAACTAGCTGATGCCCGCAACGTCGTCTGTGTCGAATTTCTTCATTTCTTTTGTTTTCGGGTATTTGTATAAAACATTCTTACATTTTAGAGCCGTAAAAATTATGATTTTGTTTAGATTTAAGATTTCCAGGATAAAAATTAATTAATAATTACCTTTTGTCCGCCTCCAGAATGCAAACAATCTCTGTTGCAAATTTTGCAAAGATCGGTTCAGCGGCTAAGCTGCGAAAAGGTACAGACAAACAGCCATACAGACAAAGTTACTTTCGCATTTATAATATTAGTAGGTATAGATTATTTGTAACTGTAAAACTCTGCGCACCTATTAGTCCACCTAGTGCTCTTATTAGCTTGGTATTAGATGGTCTAAGAGCTTAAGTTAGGTATCTCGTATTACCGTTAGCGGCAAAGCGGCGCCGGCCTTACACTAGTTCTTAGTTCTTACGTACTCGTAAAATAAACTCATATTCCACAGTGCAAGCAACATTTGATACCACACACCTGAATAGAGTATTAATTATTATTGAGTATTAAAGTTTGATGGTCAAAGTTCATCTACAGAGTTGTTATGGGTAACGGTTGGACAAAATAAACCAAATGCTCTCACGTGCTTTCATTTATTTGATGTATGTAAATATATCAACATCGAAATACTTTGCTACCATCATTGATGAATAATTTCCAGATGTTTATGAGATCCTTATTATAATTTATTTCCTACGTCTATGATAGTGTGATAGACATAGCTCATAGTTATATTGAAACTAGGTTTTGTCCACAACTTAGTACGCGTGGAGTTATTTTTTTTTTAATCTCAGGAGAACCCTTTATTTTTCCTGGGAACAAAGGATGCCTATACTACTCTCCAGGTTTTCCAGGGATTGGGATTCATTGGTTGGGATATGAGGTATAGGTACGTCGCGGTGTAAGAGCGAGATGAATGTATCTCCAAAAAATTCAAAAATCGATTTTTTTTTCATCAAACGGGTCACAATGTGATCCTTTATGGACTACTAAAACGACGTAACGATATATTCAGTATATCACAAATTCCAAAAAAAAACATTAATTGTACAATAACCACTTATAAAACGAGAAAAACGTAATAAATGTAGTTTCTTGCTAAGTTTTTATTTTATGCGCTTGCCATCTTGTGAGGTCTACCTACTCGTAAGTATAAAATGCGAAAATCCTTTGAAACGATAATTATAGAAGTTTTGGCTTACCACTTTTAGCGTTGAAATTATTTATGAGGATATTATTCTCAAGTGCAAGAAGATTCGTGCGCTCCTTTATAGTAGCAGTTTATTATTTGATCAATATGTAAGTACCTGAAAGCATAAAAATAAAATCTTTAAAATATAAAAAGTAAACCACGGAATCATGAGCATAAAATATCTACATATACTAGAAAATCCTTTGTCTTTCGAGCAGTAGGTAGAACATAATAATCTTCCGTATGAAAACACTTATTGTAGAATTTAATAAAAAGCAATTTAAAAATAAATTTTGGAGAACATGTTAAACAATAATGAGCAAATTAACATTAAAAATAAATTGCGTTTTTTTCTAAAAAAAAACTATAGGTACTTCTTTTCCAAGACTTTGTGAATCTTGACACTTCAATAGAGATTATTTAAGTTTGTTTACATAGATCATGGCAAATTTACATAATACATAACGTTTAGGAATTATCTAAATCTTAAACGCTCGTGGTCTGTCATATTACGTATGTATCAGGCACATCAGAGAGGCGCCGGCCGCTCGAGATGTAAATCCTAGATTTGCGTGGGATGAAATCATCGGTTTCAGATATACGTACGTCACAAATGCAGCCTCAAGATACAGGTAGGTGCGTATTATTTACGCGATGAGATTATGCGAAGGGGTACAAAACAACATACACTACAAAAACAACAACAAAAATAGATTTTAATTTATGATCTTTTTATTTGTTAAGAGAAGTTAACAGCTTTGTTAAGCGTGGTTTTACCAATTTTCGACTTTGGCATAATTCAAAACATTTAAAATATTTTACTTCAACTCTCTACAAATTAAGACTCTACAACCGCGCCGCGCGCGTTCGAAAAGACTTCTCAGCAAAATCAAGCAGATTTTGCTGAGAAGTCTTTTCAAAAGAAAAATTTTTACAATACACATTAAGCGTAACTATTATAATGACGTAATCCTACCAATATTATAAATGCAAAAATATGGATGGGTGGATGTTTGTTACTCAATCACGCCGCAACGAATGAACCGATTTTGCTTAAATTTGGCACACGGATAGATTATAGTTTGGACTAATTTTTATAGCCGCATAAGGTCTTGGCGTAGGTCTTTGACGGTAGGGTGGTAACTAGGCCAAAGCCTTCCACTAGACCAGACCAGAGACAATTTAGAAATTATAAATTCCCAAATTGTCCCCGCTGAGAATCGAATCCGAGACCTCCCATCTATAAGACCACAGCGCTCACCACTGTGCCAGGGAGGTCGTCAAAAGACAATAATTTCTACAATGAATACGTTAAGAGATTTCGACCTACATATATATACTTTCGCTCAAATCAAGATGTTCGATGACGATAGCTATACGGATAGGTAAGAACATATTGTACGAGTATGTAGTTTTATTTGAAACACACCATATCACATTCTTTGTAGTTAGAGAAGAATGTGTATAGTTGGTAACGCATCATTGCATTGAGCACAGCCAGCGAGCTCTTGATAGCTACTCGTAAGAGCATTGAGATAAACCATAGAGAAGCAAACTGTTGTACTCAATTGATGCCTCACGAACGACATGAAGCATCAACTGAGTAAAACCTTTACCTAATTGTTACAAAGAAGTAAGGTTTGAGTTCAAGTAAACATATTGTAATATACTATCTACTTATCTCTTTTATTTTCTTTTATTTTGTCAATCTATCTTCTTTTTATCGTGAGAACACCTGCATAATCTGCCTAACGTTTTTAAAGGGGTGTGAAGTCTAAAAATCAGAATTAGCCTGTGTGCTGGACTATATTATTCTTAACATTTTTCATTCTGAAAGGGAGGGTTAATGATGATTGATGACCTCTTTTAATGTTATACATTACGTAAGACGTAACTCTTACTCGTGATAAATATAAAGATATCATTGACAGAGTTAAAGCACGTCCAACGTCAATAAAATTAGTAGCGAACATCAGAAATCAGTGTGCGTCCTTTTTGTGGCGTTTGATACTCTAGTAATATTACAGCTCTATGCTTACGAGTAGATAACAGACATTTTTACAATCAGAAGGAATGTAATACAAGATTACTTACTCTTATTTCACGCTGCAGTATATTTTATTGCATTCGACAAAACACCAATAAGTACCAACGAGTAACAGACACACAGTTTGAATTTAGCGTAAAATGTTTTAAAGTCAAGCGGAAATCGTAAAAGAAAGTTCCCTTTTATACAGCTTTGCAGTTTCGATTACCTAATGGGGAAACTTAACAGAATTGCTTCTGATTTATGTGTTCATTTATTTACGACATAACTTATAAACTCCACTGGTTTAAGAGACATAATTATTTTTATATTCGGTATTTATATAAGTTATGCAAGTTTAGTTATGCAGTGCGCAGAATGCTAGAAAAAAATCACCGCGATAGATGAAATAAAACATACCCAAAACCTAGACACGAGAGATGCTAGCGTGTAGGAGTGTAGTAAGCGCCAAATACAGGTATCATGTATTCTAACAACTCGTAAGGTATTCATTTAAAAAAAATGTCTGGTCCGTCTCTTGGTAATATGAATAGAAAATAGTTAAGTATATATAAAAATTTTGTCTGTACAATGTGCAACACATTGAAAATAAATGCAAATTGGTTAAAAATTAGACCTAATATTTTTTGTCGAGCAAACATTATTATGCGACTGCCTGAAAAAAGGAGTATCTATAATGTTTTATGTTTCTACTCAGTATCGTCCCTTGGAAATATGATGTATTCTGTAACTGATTCTGTAACTCAGTGCCCATCAAAAAATGAAAGCCACTGACTAATATATTTTTTATCCATTGAAGGTTTACTATGAAATAGTAGATAACATTTCTCTTCAAACCTTCAATGGATAAAAAATGCCTATCGTCGTTCACTGAGTTACAGAATCAGCCCCCAGGTTATGTTTTCCTTCATTGTTGAATGCTTGAACGCACACAACTAAGAAAATAATATCATGAATTTTGTATCTTAATTCTTAATGTTTCATAGAAAGTCGTGTTACCTATTTAATTATTGCGTACACTGGACACTATTTATTAAATTTAAATACAAGTAGCGGCGATTGAATAACAATAGACCCTAAACGGTCTCGTTCTAGTTCTGCGTAAGGCACAGATGTAATACTTGGAAATGTAACCCACTGAGTTAAAATGTAAAATGTTAGACATAATACTATCACATTACATGTTTTGTTATACCACTGAATAGGCCAGTAATGCCTTTCGCGTTTACGTGTTTAAATAGGTAGGTATATAAAATAGTATTCCTATCTAGATATTACGTAAATGATATTAAGGGAACCTAATAACGTAATACGTGTAACATATGGTATAAACATACCGTTTCCCCGGGAATTAAAAGTTAACTTTTTCACTTGCATGCATTTCCACTTTACCTTCGCAACTCGCTGAGATAATATTGTCGGTAACTTTGGTTTCCTATAAATATCCTCATTTCTAATATGATCTCACAGGAATACTTTTTTTTATCCGAAATAGGCTTGCGCTTGACGACAATCAATACTGGATAGCACTGATGAGGTCTAGGTTGGAGCGCGCTTGCCTAGAAAATGCCTATTCACACTTGCCTTGAAAGTACTCAAATTATAAGTGGCAGGAAACACGGATGCTGGAAGAGTGTTCCACACCTTAGCGGTTCTTATCAGAAACGAAGAATACTCCAGTTAATTTGAAATTACAGACACATATTTCCATTTAATTTATTTGCATACTATGTAATTGAAAATTAAATCTGAATGGGAATCAAGGTTTGTGTCTGTTAAATCTATTTTGGACGGATTGTATTCCAATTTCTGCATATCAATATTCCACGTTGAAGTGAATTGACTAAAGCTTGGGCTGGAAATTGAATGCGATAATCAAATAAAAACAAATTCATGTTTTACGTAATTTTCAATATTCTCACACTATTATTGCACGTGTAACAATTAATAAAACCCACGTAACTTCGTAATACGCAGTGGACATTACTCGTATGTCGTCACCTGAGCCGTGTAGAAGAAACCGTTGTTTTCATTCCGAAGAAGTAACGCGAGTGTACTCCTGCGGCTACGGCACATTCCCGGCTGATATCAATTATCAGACTACATAGATATTTCCTCTATCGTATCGAACAAATGTGTAATGTTAGCTAACACTCGGTTTCTGTAACTTATACCTGTTTCGACTTCAGCGGTTTCACATCGCGGTGTCTGCATTTGATTGTCAATTCTAATTTCATAAGTGTGCGCTATTACATTGTATTTTAAATTTTCTGTTTTCTCTTTGCACTCACTCCTCTCAGACAGGTCCAACCGTCAAAGACGTGCCGCCAAGCGATTTTAAACGTTCCGGCACCATGGCGTGCAGAATCTGACTAGGTGTATGGGTTGAATGTACACTGCCATACCCCTTCCAAGTTAGCCCGCTACCATCTTAGACTACATCGTCACTTATCATCAGGTGAGATCGCAGTCAAGATACGTCTGTTGCTGATGAGGTTAACAGCGTTTAACACACAACACATCTAATGTTGGTTTAACTAACAAGCCATTAAAAGAGATAAAAAAACCCGCCTGCTTTCAAGGAAATCAATTGAAAATTTCCAACTTTAAATTGTCATAGATCGTAAATGGTCATTCAAAATGGAAAATGATCAAAGAAACCTAACAATGATTTTTATACCTATTCAATGCTATTCAATGATACCCTTAACTTAACATAGTCGAATTAAATTTTTTCAAAATCATCAAAATCGGCCCATGCGTTTGGTCTCCAGAGCGCTGCAAACATACATACGCTGATAAACACATTACCCTCCTTAGCGTGCTGCAGTCGGGTAAAAATGCATTGCATGTGATTCTAGCGGATTTTACGGCTATTGCGTGTAATCTCTTAATATGGGATCCGCTTTATAGTCGTGAACTCGGTCGATAAACGACGCCCGCAGCATTGGATTAAGATAACCAATTTTATTAGTACCCTTTCAATTTGTTAAATGTTTTCTTTATCGCAGCTACTTATGCGAGCTTTCTATACAATTAATGCAAGGAATGTATTTATTATGTAACTTTAGAATTGTGAGCAAATGGGCAATGGTCTTCTCTCGAATATGATTGAGAATTTTCAATATTTATTAATATTTCCGCATGTACCTGCTTACTATGTAGAAAAATAATTATAATAATCCATAGAATGCACACTCGCACTGAGAAGCTATAATTTAAACCGATTTAAATGTAAGTACCGAAATAAAAAATAACGAAGCGAGTGTAAAATTATAATTGAAAGAAAGCAACTCTCAATATATAATATCGGCATGTAATTAAACGAGCTTCTATTTAATACCATTATTGGCTTCTAAATTACTAAGTCAGCTTCAACTAGTGAGCCTCTAAAAAATGTAATTTTAGCATCTATATTTATAACTTAGCTTCAAACCGTGAACTCCTAAAATACTTAAATATTAGCATCAAATAATACACCAAATCTTCAACCACATTTTTAATTTTTTTTTTTTTTTTGTGAGAAAAATGAAATAAAAAAATGTTTCTAACTAAATAAAAAAACGTTTTTTTTTTTTGATAAAATGAAATTAAAAAAATGTTTTTTTTTTTTAAATTTAACTCAAAATAAATACCTACACATAACATTATAACATTTTTGAAAAAAAAAAATCAAATTTTTTTTCAACTTTTTTTTTAGTTTTAGGTAGGTTTACGATCCCAACAGAACCTAAGTGCCCGGCCTTCGGCCGGGCACCTGAATATTCATGTATAACCCTAACCTAACCTAACTTTAGTTTAAAGAAAAAATTATACAAAAATAATTGCAATATTAACACACTAACAACAGAACAACAAAAAAAACAAATGTATGTTTTGAATGGCGCTCTCTGATTGGTGCAAATAGCCATAACCAACGAGATCGTGCAAATTGCCAGTCGCATCCGTCTCACTCGCACCAACGAAATCGTGCAAATGGCCAGTCGTATCCATCTCACTCGCACCAAATCGTGCAGTGGCAGTGGACAATAATAATAATAGTGGCTCTTTATTTGATGCTTTCTTTGGAATATTTTGTGGCCATTGTGAAGAAGCCGAGTTAGTATATTAGCTTCATCATTTTCCCGTTGCTGAGTTATTAAATTAGAAGCTAGGTTTTGATGCCAAAAAATAAATTTTGTTGGTCGACTTATTATATTCCTATAATATCTAGTTCATGTATTACGAAAAAACAACCTTGAATTACCTAATGTGTATTAATCTATATTTTATCATATTCAACTGCCGTTATCGAAAATTGATAATTTTTTAAGTATAATCTTTCACGTTATCGTAGGTACTAAAATTACAGTCAGATAAGACGAAAGTTTGTTTACTTTTGATGCAAATTGGTTAGTGGACTTCCGCGTCCACATTCTTAACTCGTATGGTATGAACTTGGCCTTTGTCTATTTCTTGAGATTGGGTCAACTGATATATCCAAGATGACTGCTCGGCTCACCACTCAACGCACAATATTCATTGAAACAATTAATATTATGGGGTAATAAATTTATGTTTGTTACTACAATGTAAAGCTGTGTGCAGGTTGCGTTTCAAATCGTAATTCTATGTATTTATTCAACATCTTTTTCTAATACTTGCAATTAATAATTTTATGTAGGTACTTAATGTTTATTCGACTTTTATAACTTTAATAACATTGTAAAATATAGTATGATTTTTTAGAAATGACGTTACGCTTTTGTAACGTTTTAGATCACACGTGTTTTTATACAGGGTGTCCCACGGCTATGCCACATGGAGGGGAAGTACCTTAAATATTGTAGATGGAACATTTTACTGAAAGAAGACTTCATTTTAATTTTAAAAACAATTTAAACTGCATTCATAGATTTTTAAATAATTGCCTGGATGAACCGAGACTCGAACCCGCTATACGAGAAAAAAAATTAACCTGTGTCTTTATCATACCGATCGGAAGGCTTCATCGTAAGGATTATTTTTTATTAAATAACATAGCATGAGAAATAAAAGGAAGACCATGAATTTTAGCCTTTGATGTAAAATTTTGTTCAGAAAAATGAAAAGCTGACATTGGCGTATCGACATACAACTGACATGAACTATTACTAATGAGTACCCACTTGACAAGTACGCATCATTTCCCGATCCTTACTAATCCTTACTTATATTACCTATAAATGCGTAAGTGTGTTTGTTTGTTGATTTATTGGTTTGTCCTTCAGTCCCGCTGCAACAGAGCTACGAATGTCAGCTTTTCATTTTTCTGAACAAAATTTTACATCAAAGGCTAAAATTCATGGTCTTCCTTTTATTTCTCATGCTATGTTACTTAACAAAAAATAATCCTTACGATGAAACCTTCCGATCGGTATGATAAAGTTAAAGGTTAATTTTTTTTTCTCGTATAGCGGGTTCGAGTCCCGGTTCAACCAGGCAATTATTTAAAAATCTATGAATGCAGTTTAAATTGTTTTTAAAATTAAAACGAAGTCTTCTTTCAGTAAAATGTTCCATCTACAATATTTAAGGTACTTCCCCTCCATGTGGCATAGCCGTGGGACACCCTGTATATTATGATACCTATATATGATATAATATATTTATTAACCGAGTTGGTTGTTTGAAATGGAGATAGCTCATACCCAGGATTAACAATGTAGCCACATTTTATGCCGGAAAATTGAAGAGTTCCCGCGGAAATTAAAAAAACCTTCATGAACGCGGACGAAATTGCGGGCATCGTCTTAACGTCGTATATCAAGTTCGTCGTGTAAAGTGTTCACGGCTAAAGCAAGTATTATTTGATTGCACAAAACGCACTTAGAAAATTCAGAGAGTGTATGTATCTATCATCAATTGGCATGTGAAATAGCATCAACGTCGTCGTAATTCATAGTTACAGAGGAGTGCGGGTCTAGTTCATGATTAACTTCTTCCGTATGCAGGGTCAACTATCAAGGGTCATGACGCTCCACGCCCGAAGAGCCACGACCCAGGGAATATCTCTAATACCGTTAGCACATACGGCTTTCACTATACCAATGAAATATAAATCAAATTCGAAAGCTAAAGCACCTATCCCTGAGTTAGTGAAAATCTCACATACCTACCTTGTTGGTAGTAAAGTGCAGTTATTGGAAAGTGAACATGCATTACCCTTGTAGAGTCAAGTTACTATATACCAATATTAAATGTACTTTAGACTAGCGTTCAAATGCACGTAATTTCGTTTCGTGGAGTTATTTTTTTAACAATTCATGCGTACCTTTGGATTTTTCTGGGTAAAAAGCCCGCGTCATCAATATTATTATACCCATGCGAAAAATTACGTCGACCTGTAACTTTGTTGCATTTATCAAAAAATAATATAATACTAGCAATTCTAGTAAGGATATAAATGAAAGCGAAATTCAAAAGTACTACGTAAATATTCACTGCTAAAACGTGATGTTAAATCACATCACAACGTAGTAAGGGGACAATAGGCTCTATAGTGGAATTATGGGCTGTTAGTTATTACCATTTGTTATTTCAAAGTCACGGGAAAAATCCATGAACAGCCAGTCTTATTAAGAGCACAACATAAAGAGATTACCTACAACAAAAATGTAGCTAGTAGATAAATATTTTTTTACGCAATTGTATATAAAATTATGTATGTGTTACATAATTTTTATAAAATAACATAATTTTCTCAACAAAAAGTATCCAAACACTATCTTGGATGTAACCTTGTGATCCAAGTTTCAGCTGAATCGGATGAACAATGCGTGATCGAATAAAATACAACAGACAGTTATTTTTATTTATAAGACTTATTTAGATGTGTGTTGTGTGTAGAATTAATTCTTGCGTCAGTGCATTACTGTTACGAAAGATGGCACTATTATTTACGTTGTAATTAATCCGTGAGGTAAAGTGATATGTCTAGTTCACTCGTGTAGCAGTCATCAGTAGGCATACCTACTGATTGTACTATCCACATGTTTACCTCTAATGTGCAAAATATTCTTTTATAATCGTTACTAATATTTTAAATGCGAAATGTGTTTGTTTGTTTGTTTGTACTTCAAACACGCGGCAAAAGAGCAACGGATCGACGTGTTTTTTGCATAGACCTCCCGAGTCTAATTTTTATCTCGTAAAACAAAGGATTCCTGAGGGATATTATTACATATACATTATATATGTGTTATATCATAAGTTTATGTACTACAACACTAGATTCAAAGATTAAAGGTTATATAGATGAGAACCATGGAATAAGAAAGTAGTTACATACTTCTTAGGTACAAGTTACTCTATATAAATCTTAAAATAATGAACAATTAATATTAAATTACTTAGATTCAAGGTATTATCACTTAAATTATGTAACGACGCAGAAATAGAAATAGCATTTTTGCTCATTTTCCTAGTTTTGCGTCGTTACATAAATGACATGATTGCACCTTGAAACTGGTGGTGGTGTATACAAATGCATTAATTTTAATATATTTCAAGCGTTCTAAGATATCGATATATCGTCTAATACTGTAATTTTATGTACACCTAGCCATTAAATAGCTATAAAATGTTTCTGTCAGGTCATACGCATACAATGTTGATAATTTGTTTTCAACTAAAAATGTGAAAAAAGACAACCCAAAACGAGTTTGGTACAGTGCTCGTATTAAAATGCGTCTCAGGAACTTCCCCATTGGAGAGGTTTTATAGAATGTAGTAATTGGTGTGATTATTCTCCAAACTGGTATCGAACCTGAACCATAGTAAATTTTGACCACAACTTGATAGATATAATATTGTAACATGGTTCCTCCATGGTTGCCTCAGTTGTAACATGGTTTATTCCCATGTTACTATCTATTGGATAAGTTTTACTAAAAAGTCATTTCTTTTCTATCAAAATCTGGCGTGGATGACTGATGTACTTACTGGTAGTAAGAGCGAAAATTTATTAAAAGAAATTTGTCCCCGTCCCCGTACCTAATCCCGTACGGAAATGGAATACATTTTGGGATTTGAGGAATTTGTATCAGATGCTAAGAAAGTTGTGTGCCTTGAGATAGCTAGAGCCATGTGTAATTTATGTCGCCGTGATATATAACCTCTTTACACACATTCAAAAATGGTCCAGCATTTTCCGAAAGCGAAATCCCGTAACTTGTTAAGTACGTTCAAGATTTATAATGGCATAGGTAATGTAAGAGTACAATAACAGAATGTGTAGTGATACGCTCTGTTTATCATGTATGACAACGGGCCCTACTCATGTAGTAACATATTTGCATTTTGTCCAACGCAAACTGTGCATAAATCATTATTTATAGTGGAGTTGTTCGGTATGCAATTTCATCGACTCTTTTTTTAAAATAAAGCTAACGACTTTCTTGTTAGGTATTTCTTTAATCCTCCACGGAGGGTTAGTATCAGAATATTATGCCTAGTCGTTTTTTTTTAATTTATTTATTTTAAACACGGCGACCGTCTAGATATTATGCCTCGTCTCAATGGTTTTGCCAACTTTACTCAGCAGCGTGGCGACTCATTTTCCTAAGGAATCAAGAGGGCTCAATTGCGAGTTTTGCTTCCTGTTTCGATGTTTTATTTTGATTCTGTTGTGGGTGTTTTGAGAATAAAGTTAGTTGTCATCCACGACGTGTTTCATTGGCACAACATGGTGACAGCGGAGGGATTTTAATTATTATTTAACGTGATAGTAGTGTATTAATTTGGTGAAATATAAGTTATAGTGGCGGCATAATTTACAAATTATCAAAATATCAAGAATTATCAATGGAGCACGCGAGACCACCGGCGGAGCTTAGTGTGGATGGCAGCCCCGTCAGCCGGGCTGACGCGTGGAAAAAGTGGAAGACACAGTTCCAGCTGTTTATAAAGGCTGCAGGGGTCCATAAGGAAGATCCAGCAGTGCAGGCTAGTCTACTAATCAACCTAATAGGACCGGATGGGTTTGATGTATACCAAACATTCACTTTTGAAAACGAAACAGACCGCGATGACGTTGCAGTGTTGTTAAAAAAGTTTGACAGTTACTTTGGAGTGAAACCGAATGTAACATTAGCTAGATACAATTTTTTTACTAGAAATCAAGCGGAAGGCGAATCAATAAATCAATACGTCACTGCTTTAAGACTGTTAAGCAAAACCTGTATGTTTTCGTCTCTGGAAGAGGAGCTAATCAGAGACAGAATTGTGTGTGGTATAAGGAATACTGTAGTTCGAGATCGTTTACTTCGGACGGATGAGTTGACCTTGGAAAAAGCGATAAAGGTATGCCAAGCTGATGAAGTTTCCATGGACGGAACGCGACAGCTGGAATCTCGTGCGGGAAGTTCGGGGCGAGCGTCCATCGATGCGGTGAAAGCGCGCGGCGGGGACCGCGGCGCTGCCAGCCGGCGATGGAACGTGAACAGCAGTAGTGGAGCCATGCGTGGCGCCGCTCGCGGTGCGACCGTGGTACGTCGTGGCGGAGGCAACGCCAGCCGATTCGATAGCCGTACTCCGGCGCCGTGCAGGAATTGTGGAAAATATTGTGATACGGGTTCTTGTTTCGCGTTAGGTATGAGGTGTTTTTTATGCGGGGGATATAACCATTTTGCCCGGATGTGTGTAAATCGTGCTAAAAAAGTGTATGATATCGATGTTTGTGCAGAGAATCCTATAGAGGGTTCTGAAAGTGACGACAGCGAGTCGTTTTTCATATCGACGATTGCGAATACTTCGCAGCGCAGCGATACGGACGAGTGGTATGAAACATTAACCGGTGAGTGTGGCGTTGAGAAGTTTAAGCTAGATACGGGAGCAGATATTAATGTCATATCTTTACAGAGGTTTTTGTCATTGGGATATGAGGAGGCTTTGATTAATGTTAAGAGTAAGGTTAGGCTTCAATCGTACAGTGGTGATATCATCCCTATTAAAGGAATATGTCATTTAAAATGGTTGTATAAAAATAAATTGTATAATTTGAAGTTTGCAGTAGCTAGTATTAGTTGTCAAAGTGTTCTGGGGAGGCATGCATGTAGTGAATTAGGATTAATAAAGCGTGTACATAATATAAACATATCGAATTATGATGATTTATTTCACGGCATCGGTTGCCTTCCTGGTATATATAGTATTGTTGTGGATGAGTCTGTGAGTCCGGTGGTGAGCGCGCCGCGTAAAATACCTTTAAGTCTTCGAGATAAACTACACGAAGAGTTGAATAGAATGATCGAGGCCGGTGTAATTAGGAAAGTTACTCATCCTACTCAGTGGGTGAATTCTTTAGTGATTGCGGCAAAGAAAAATGGGGGTATAAGGCTATGTCTCGATCCGCGTCCTCTTAACTGTGCGATTCAGCGGGCCCATTTTCAGCTACCGACTATTAATGAACTGGCTACCAAGTTAAAGGACGCTCAGTACTTTTCTGTATTAGACGCTAATTCTGGATTTTGGGCTATTAAGTTAGACGAGAAAAGCGCGGACTTATGCACGTTTAGCACGCCGTTCGGACGGTATCAATTTTTGAGATTACCTTTTGGCCTGAACTGTGCGTCTGAGGTATTTCACTCAACACTCAAACAGCTGTTAGAAGACTTGGAAGGGGTGGATCTATTTATTGATGATATTATTTGTTGGAGAGATTTTTGGGTGCTATTAATTACTTGTCAAAATTTATTCCTAACTATTCGAGTTATACGGTTCATCTTACTCGATTACTTAAAAAGGAATCGATGTGGTATTGGGACGATGTTCACGAGCAGGCGATCTCGAAATTAAAAGATTTAGTAAGCCGCGCTCCGGTATTGGCTCTTTACGACGTAACGCGGCCCGTGGTATTGTCGGTGGACGCTAGCAGCGCAGCGCTCGGCGCGGTGCTCATGCAGGACGGTCGCCCGGTCGAGTACGCGTCGCGGACACTGACGGACACACAGACTAGGTATGCTCAAATAGAGAAAGAG